>CM076680.1:156587923-157247423 GCA_038501925.1 Xenopus petersii
TGAACTGGGCATCAACACTTTAAAACATTGGATAGAAATTCAGCCAGTTGCATCAAAGTGATGCAATAACCTTGCCCTGGTGTCATAACTCCACCAACATTATTGTGCCCACCTCTGATGTCATCATGCCTGTTCCTACATCACTGCCCCACTCCCAATGTTATCTGCCCCGCCTAGGGTTGCCACCTGGCCGGTATTTTACCGGCCTGGTCGATAAAAATGAAGGTTGATCCCAATGTTATTAATAGGGAAAAAAGATAAATATATAAGAAGGCTGGTATTTTTTTCCAGAAAAGGTGGCAACCCTAGCCCCATCCCCCATGTTCGGGTTTAGCCATCAGCAAAGGTGGCAACTCTAGTACAGCTCTTCTAATAATGTTGGAGTACAACCCTGTTGGCTGTCATGAATGGTTTGAGAGTTGTAGTTTAACAGCTGAAGAGCCATAGGTTGTACATTAAAAAATACACCTAGTCCCTGCCAGTTATCCATCATTCTATGTGTATGTCACATGGTGTAACTGAATAAACAAAGGCAAAACACACATGGATATGGGAACACCTGATACAAACTACTTGTCACTAGCCCCTCCCACCTATACATGGTATAATGAAATCAGCAAAGGCAAAGCAAGGGTTTGTTGAAAGTTGCAGTTCAGCTGGAAGGCTACAGACTAGACAGCATTGCTCTATATGAATAATAGGGTTGTATATATGGCTGCCACCTGGCTGGTATTTTACTGGCCTGGCCGGTAAAAATGATGGTTGATCCCAATGTTATTAATAGGGAGAAAAAGATAAATATATAGGAAGGCCGGTGGCAACCCTAGTTGTATATTGGAAGTGGGGACTCTGGGACCTCGTCTTCTGGTTATTGACTAATGTACTACTGTAGGGAAGGCAGGAGTTGATGGGAGTTCTGTGCAGTGAATGTGAAAATGTGTGATATATTCAGGGAAGTGAGCTTGTTCCCCTGTGAGACTGTACAAAGGAGTGAGGACATCAGTGTTCTTATTAACTATGCGCCGATACAGACAGATCCATCAGTTTTGGTGTAAATTATGCATAGGACCTGCATGAATTATTCAACATCCCTCTTGAAAATCACTGTATTCTGTGCTTAGTCCTCAAATCCACAATAGGATTTTTTTCCAGTGGCTTAAATTCTCTCCCTCTTTTTACTGCTAAGGGGAAGCCCAGGACCGCCATCAGGGGGGGACAGGGGGGAGAGTTGTAGGGGGCCCCAAGGGTAAGGGGGGCCCGGCCTGATCACACTTACTTGATTAGCCGGGCCCCCCATCTTTCTGAGAGCTGCTGACTTCGGCAAGGCATGGACGTTTAAGGGACCCTGGCCACCAATTTTCTTATAATGTGGGGGGGGGGCTGGCCACCAATTTTGGCCACCAATTTTTTTTTCTCATGTGGGGTCCTAGCCACCAATATTTTTTAATGGGGGGGCCCTGGCCACAAATGTTTGTTTATGGGGGTCCTGACCACCAATATCTTTTTATCATTTATTAACATGTGGGAACTCTAGCCATTTTTGTTTTTTTACTGTGTGGTGGGGGCGGACCTGTGGGGTGGGGAGGATGGACTTGTAGGGGGACAGCCCAGGTGGCCCAGGAAATGTTTTCATATGGGTCCCTGCGATTTCTGATGGCGGTCCTGGGGAAGCCCCAGGGGCTAATATACAGCTGTGGGTTAAAAACACCCCATTCCCTTTATGTATCAACTACTGAACCACTATACCTTCAGATTGACCTGCTGTCATAGTTGTATGGTATCTCTCTGTACAGGCTATGAGCAAACTTAGGGGGCTGTTCCTGCTGAATTGTGCTTAGTAGATGGGAATACCTATGCTGCCATAGTTTTATGGTATCTCTCTGTACAGGCTATGAGCCCTACATAATGAGCTGTTACTGCTGAATTATACTGTAAAGTGAAATACTTATGCTGTCATAGTTATCTCTCTCTATACAGGCTATTTGACAAATGATGGAGTTATCTTTGCTATGATAAGTCCCAGAACTGCCGCTGGGTCTGCTGTATCTAGTGTTATGTCCCTGAACCACACTTGCTTGATTGCCCAGGGAATACTTGGGTACAGATGTCCACTGCTACTCTGTCATTACTGGACATGGAATAGATCATTTATTGACAGCGGTGCCGTGTTTTGCAGTGAGCTCTCCAGCTATAGCAGCAAGTATCATTTCAGCCCTAGGAGCTGACACTGTTGTCTCTGTGCTGTAGTTCTCCACTTTTGTCACAGGAAATAAATCCATATCAACATGGTCACCCATCCACTTGTGCCCAGAAAAAGACTGTTAGGCATGGAAAACAAGTGTTTTGGATAGAATCTGTGCAGCCACTGGGACAGAATGCTCTGTTATATAGATAGCTAGAATCTCAGCCATAAAGCAGGACAGGACTGCTGCTTACAATGGGGATCAGATAGGATTATTGCTCATTTACTACATATCATACATAGTTTCAAGGCACAAATAAAAATCATGTATTCTGATATATCCTCTCTCTGTTGCAGGCATTTCTATCAGAGCTGCACAAAGACTTTTTCCCAGCAGACTTCATCCCAAGAGACTTTCCCTCATACAATGAGTATTCAGCTCCCCCTATCGACAAAACCCGAGCACAGATAATCTCTCAGGCTCCTCCAAAGGACTAAAGCGCTCACTGTGCGCCCTCTACAGCTTGGAACTGCTGACAACAGGGTCACGTGACTCGAACGCGGCACTATTTAACTGCCGGTGCGGATTCCAACACGTGACCTAATAACACAGCGTCAGCTAGTGCCACATACAAGAATAAGGCGGTCTTTATCGCCGGAGCATTACAAGGGGGATAATGGGTAAAAACTGCCGAGATAAATAACAGGAATTCTTTTTGAAGGTATTTCCACCATCTATACGTAGGGCATACACATAAACAAGCCCTCCCCCTTTATTAGATCCGTTACTATGCCATTAAGACAGCACCGATAGGGTTAAGAAGCCCTCGTGGCTGGAATGTTGTGCTGTCACAGTGGTGGAGGCGGGGATTGGTGACATCAGTAGGTCCCGCCTCCTCTCGCTGCGGCTCCTGGGTGGGCGGGTCTTTGTGCCGGATGATTGACGGCTTCAGTAGGGAAGAGGGAGGGGCCTAGTCAGACAGAACATTTGTTGTCGGTGCAGCAGTTCGTGTCTGGGGACCAGGGAGCGGCCGTAGCGAGTTCTGCGCTGGGAGCAACTAGAGGCTGGTGGAGAGGAGAGACCTGTGCTTGAGACGAGGAGACCCCCCCTTCTGTGTGCGGCCTGACTGGTACGGCTTGTGCCTCGCTCGCTCGTAGCTTCTCCAGGGGTCGGGGGAGGCGCCTCCAGGCTGACACAGCGGAGTTTGGAGTGTCCGAGGGGCGGGATAATGACCTCATGGCTTGAGGGGGCTCTTAGGGCCATGGGAAGCTTCAATCTGGATCTGACCAGACTGTGGGAGGGGCGTTGAAGAATGTGGGCGTGGCTAAACACTGCTGGGTCAGTTTGGGGGGGAGGGGCATAGTAAAGTTGATGAGTGTAAGAATAGGGGACAGGAGCAGGGCCGGACAGAGAGAAGGTGATGTGACAATAGAGAAGAGACACGTCCGGCCAGATGGGCACAGAACCCAAAGTTTGTTTGTGTGTGTGTTGGGGGGGGGGGGGGCACATGGGCTGAGTTTGGGGCAGTTTCTTCTCACTAATCCTAGAAATGGTCTCATGTTATAGTATTGTATGGAAGTTGTCTCCTGCTCATGTCTCCTCTATGTGTGTGTTTATATATATATATATATATATATATATATATATATATATATATATATATATATATAATATCAAAACAGGGGGGTTGTGGGAGCACTCTAAAGGCTTTAAAGTATATATATATGTATAATAAATGCTATTGCATATGTACCCAAATAGGGGTTATTTTGTTACAAAGTTATGATCATAAAATTGATAAGCCACCATACCACGTAAAGGTAAACCCCGAATGGCGGTCCCTAACTTGTTTTATTTTTTATGTGCATTCTAGCATTACCTGTAATCAATGTCCATTGAACGCTGTTTTTTCACGATTTTTTTTATTATACTTATATATATATATACTTTAAAGCCTTTAGAGTGCTCCCACAACCCCCCTGTTTTGATATTGTGTATATATGTATATGTGTGTGTATATATGTGTGTGTGTGTGTGTGTGTGTGTATATATATATATGTGGGGGGGGCAGTTAGTTCCCCCTTAGGGCGCTTTACAGGGAGTAACAACGCAATTAGCAAGTGATCGTTGTAGAGTTATACATTGGAAAGGGTTCATCAGAGCCACCTGGAGTTCTCTCTTTATTGTCTTTGTCTTTTTATCTCTTCTGTGTATTTTGGCCCTAATGCAGTGACGGCTCCTCCCACTGAGCTGCTGTCATTCCCACACATTTGTCCGATCAGCACCGATCCCCTGGTCTGGCTGCTTTACTCTTACAGCTTTGCCTCTGTTGTTTGTCACCTTTGGTGGGAGGAGCCTTCTTTTCTCCCCTCCCCAGTCATCTGATTGGCTGTTTGGAGGAAGGGGGTAGTGGTGGGATCAGCTGTTCTGAGGGGTCTGTATCACAGGTTTGTTTATATTGTTTCCAGTGATGTCAGGCTGAGCTCATCCCCATAACCAAATCAGGTTAACTTCCCCTTTGTGCCGCTCATTGTTCCGACTCATAGGGCGAAACCGGTTTAGATTAATTATGCGAGCCCGAGATTCCCTAAGGACCAATCACGCTGAAACACATTTTAATTATAATGGCAGTTCATGCTGCTGTTAAAGCTACAGGTCAGGGTTAAATAGCTGTTTAGTTCAGCTACAACTCCCAGCATCATCATCATCATAATTTATTTGCCCTGAGAGCCATGAAATCATCTTGTACTTTAATGTCTTATATTCCCTGTCGTCTGTAACTCTTCCCTCCGGCACTGGTGCTCCCCCACGCCACCCCCACCCCAAGTCACTGAAAGTGACTAAAAGGGATCCTGTCATCGGAAAACATGTTTTTTTCAAAACGCATCAGTTAATAGTGCTACTCCAGCAGAATTCTGCACTGAAATCCATTTCTCAAAAGAGCAAACAGATTTTTTTATATTCAACTTTGAAATCTGACACGGGGCTAGACATTTTGTCAATTTCCCAGCTGCCCCTGGTCATGGGACTTGTGCCTGCACTTTAGGAGAGAAATGCTTTCTGGCAGGCTGCTGTTTTTCCTTCTTAATGTAACTGAATGTGGGACATGGGTTTTTTCTATTGAGTGTTGTTCTTAGATCTACCAGGCAGCTGTTATCTTGTGTTAGGGAGCTGTTATCTGGTTACCTTTCCATTGTTCTTTTGTTTGGCTGCTGGGGGGAAAAAGGGAGGGGGTGATATCACTCCAATTTGCAGTACAGCAGTAAAGAGTGGTTGAAGTTTCTCAGAGCACAAGTCACATGACTTGGGGCAGCTGGGAAATTGACAATATGTCTAGCCCCATGTCAGATTTCAAAATTGAATATAAAAAAATCTGTTTGCTCTTTTGAGAAATGGATTTCAGTGCAGAATTTTGCTGGAGCAGCACTATTAACTGATTCATTTTGAAAAAAATTTTTTTTCCCCATGACAGTATCCCTTTAAGCTTCATTTAATGTGGGAGTCTATTGTTTAAAGGGGAACTCCACCCAAACCCTGATTTTTGTCTAATAAAAGAGTCATTCTAAGCAACTTCCAATTCACATTTTTACTGGTATTGCAGTATTATGTAATTGTTATTTCCCTTCTTGTGAGCATTTATATATCTCTGCCATAAAGCGTGACTGTATTGCTGTTATCACTAGAGGTTATATATGTTTGTATAATTCTTTGTCTTATCCCCTATGTGCAGGGCTGGCCCTTAAGCGGTGAAATAATAAGTATAAAAGGAAAGGATGGGCCGAATCTTCCTGGATCATATCGGGGGCACCCGCCTGTTCTCCTGCGCCAACTGTGATACGATTCTGACCAACCGCTCGGAGCTGATCTCCACCCGCTTTACAGGGGCCACAGGGAGAGCATTTCTGTTCAACAAGGTACCATCATTTGGGCTCTTACCCCCTGCCAGAGCCATGGCCTGACTCAGCTTGTCAACCACTGCAGGCATGCTGGGATATCAGTGCTGATGCCATGTTAGCTCATTTGCCAGCCTAAGGCAATTGGCAAATAAGGTATTTTGGCAGAAACACTCCCTGTCTGTCAGTGCTCATAATGTTATTTAAAGGATAAGTAAAGGTAAAACCACTGGCCAATTTATTAGGAACTCCACATTGATTCTAAATCAACCACCTTATTTAACCTTGTAGGTTGGGTGCAAAGGAGTCCAGAAACCCTTGCCATGGGGTTTGCGTAGACATACAGGGAAAAAAAAATACCGCTGCAGCACCTCTTTGTTGCAAAAAGTGGAAACTTGAATTTATTAGGTCACACAACCAGGCAATGTTTCAGGTTTACTCTTACCCTTTCTCAAGCCTGTCTGGTTATACAATGTACAAACTAGTTAACCCTCTTTGAGTTGGAGTGTAGCGCACCAGAACCAGAACCCGCCCCTTAGCACACAAAAATCAAATAGCATTTGTGATGAGTCCAATTGTATTCAACAGTCTCTTAAGGTGGCCATACACGGGCAGATAAAAACTGCCGATATCTGTCCTTTAGGCCGATTTGGCATCTTATCTGCCTGTGTGTGGGGCCTCCCGACAGGTCCTCCCAATTTATATCAGGCCAAAAATCGGGCAGATATAGATCGGTCAAGTTTGATTTTTTTTCTACGATCCAGGACTGAATCAGCTAGTTGATGCGTCCTTGCGACCCGTCTGCGCCCATTTGCAGCATCAGTAGTTGGCTCTCCTCCAGCCAAGACTTCTGTTCCTACAATGCCATGCTGTGAGTGACAGATGTTTGCAAGGCATTGTGGGAACTGTAGTCTCGACTGGAGGAGAGCTGATTTCTCATACGTTGTTTCTGTAGTTAGGCAAGCTGGGAAGAGAATAGCTTATAATGACAATGAGTTCTATTAATGGAGAACTAAAGCCTAACTAAAGAAGTAGCTAGAAATGTTATACATCATGTTTTGTGCTTCTGTACCAGCCCAAGGCAACCACAGCCCTTTAGCAGTAAAGATCTGTGTCTCCAAAGATGCCCCAGTAGCTCCTCATCTTCTTTTCTGCTGATTCACTGCACATGCTCTGTGCTGCTGTCACTTACTGAGCTTAGGGACCCACTCACAATATACAGTACACATAGAATAGAAATGTCACAATATAAGGCTGATTAGTAATTAATACAGATAATTACTACATGGCAGCACAGAAACCAGTGCAATTAGCATCAGAATTTAATAATCAGCCCTGTAGCGTCAGCTTATAGTACAGACCAACCTCATTTTCTGCTGGATAATTAGTGACGAGCCCTAAGCTTAGCTTCTCAACAGCCAATCAGAGCCCACTGAGCATGTGAGTGTCACAGACACTTTCCAAGATGGTGACCCCCTGTGACAAGTTTGAAGTCCTGGATCATTGCTGCTATTGACAAGCTGAAACTTTAGGCTGGTGCAATAAGTTCAGTATATAAAATATGTAATTTTTAGCAATATTTATTTTTAGGTTTTAGTTCTCGTTTAACTGTGACACTCTTCGTCTGTCCCAGGTGGTCAACCTCCAATACAGCGAAGTCCAGGACCGGGTCATGCTCACGGGGCGTCACATGGTCCGAGACGTCAGCTGTAAGAACTGCAACAGTAAACTGGGCTGGATCTATGAGTTTGCAACGGAGGACAGTCAGCGCTACAAGGAAGGTCGGGTGATCCTGGAGCGGGCGCTGGTACGTGAAAGCGAAGGCTTCGAAGAGCATGTGCCATCCGACAACTCCTGAAACACCCCTCTGCTCTCAATGGAACGATCCAGCTCCAACCCATCCTCTATACATACATACACTGTTACCTTAGCCTCAGAGATGCCTCCTGCCGTAGCAGAAAAATCTGAAAGGGATCACTTTGTTTCAGTTTCCTTCCCCCTCCTTCATTTGAATATAGTAAAATTTCCCTTTTTATGTATCGACCACTTCATTTAAAGGGGAAGTAAAGATGGTGTTTTTTCCCCATAGCCTCTTTTTTTTTTTTTATTTTTTTTTTTTGCAGCAACATTTTCCTTTGTAGAATTGACTCCCCCCCCCCCATGATTTCCTTTCTCTAGCCAATCTCTGTACAGATGTCCAAAAGGTTCAGTGTCGGCCCGGCTTGAGTTGGCCCAGATTTCATTTACTTGCCGCGGGGGTTTCGTCAGGCGTCAGATAATTTTTGTGTTTCCATTTTTTTTTTCTGACCCAAAGATACCACCGCATTGAGATCTCGTCATGTTTATAGTGTGTTGCCGGTGATGTGGATTAAACACAACAAAAAAAGTAAATAAATAAATGAAAAAAAAAGATATATTTTGAAATGCAAGAAAAGTGTTTTATGTAAAGGATCTAGTGCATAACATTAGTACAATAAAGGAATAAGTTCAGCTACCTCCCTCTGCTTTCATTCCTTCTAGAAATGTAAATGCTCAAATTGACCTGTTACCGTTTTACACTGTTATTATAATGAATTTAAAATAAGCACGTCACCTGCTGTTCATTTAAGGAAGAACTATATCCTAAAAACAAGGCTTTAAAGGGGAAGTAAAGTCTAAAGTAGAATAAGGCTAGAAATGCTGTATTTTGTATACTAAACATAAACATGAACCTACTGCACCACAAGCCTAATCAAACAAATAATTTAGGGGGTCACCATCTTGTAACATGGTTAAACATCTTTGCAAGACCAAGACTGTGCACATGCTCTGTCTGGGCTGCTTAGGGATCGTCATAATTTATCAAAACAGCACAAGTCAAATAAAATCTGCCAGAAGCCGATACAGCAAGACTGATTAATAATCAGAATATACAGACTGCACTGGGTCCTGTGTTGTCATGTAATCTAATGTGGATTTTATAGTTTTTGTATTGTTTAATATAAACTATCTCCAACTCTGCAGAACCAGTGGCTGCAGCAAAATAATCCTCCAAATAGAATCCAAGTTTATCTGTTTAAATCTGGCTCCATGATCTTTGTCCCTGCAGCTGGAGTTGGAAACATAAAAGGGAATTTAAAGGCAAAATAAAATACAATCGGAATCAATACACAGTTGCAGACTGCTCTACAGGGAAACAAACAAAGCTGCTTGAATTCTGCATGGCTGGGAAGTAAGGTGGGGCTCCCCCTGCTGTTCATAAGTATGATTGTTTCCCTGCTCAGCAGTTAGGGACCGTCTGACAGTTCCTATCCACAGCAGTAAATGAAGGGAGAATTTCACTGCTTACAGTCAGGTTTCTTATAAAAACGGTACACGTTTTAACTAAAGTATATTGAAGATAGGTTTCTTTTTCATTAAAGTTAGTAAAAAAGGGATTTTATTGTTTTTGTCTTTACATGCCCTTTAAGAACTGTATTGTATATAGCCGTATAACAGTAACAAGCCAGGTCTTCATAGTTGCCCCCAGCAGTTCCCCATCTTGGATATTGTATGGCTCAGTGAGCTGTGGGCTGCTGGGGAGAGGCTAAGCTTAGGGGTTGGGGGAAATCATCAAGCAGAAAGTAATGTTCGTCTGTCATAGAGGCTGATGCTACAGGGCTTATTATGGATCAATCCTGATGCAGGCTGCACACATGACTTGGGGCAGCTGGGAAATTGACAATATGTCTAGCCCCGTGTCAGATTTCAAAATTGAATATAAAAAATCTGTTTGCTCTTTTGAGAAATGGATTTCAGTGCAGAATTCTGCTGGAACAGCACTATTAACGGATTCATTTTGAAAAAAAAATTCTTTCCATGACAGTATCCCTTTAAGCTGAAAACAGAAGTCCATGAGTACACAATAAAAGGAAAGAAATGCTGTGTTTCTTTTGACAGAGGACTCAGAGCAGCATTACTTTGAGGGTTTACAGGTGTATTTATATAGACCTTTTTGAATTAATTGTAGTCTTTCTCCTTTAAGCCAACTGGCTACTGTCAGAAGAAAATCAATTAAGTGAGAAAGGCAAAGTCTTGAAACTGACCAGAAATATGTGAGCAGCTTTGCTTTATAAAGGGGATTCTAAATATACACTTGGGATTAGGGTTGCCACCTTTTCTGGAAAAAAATACCGGCCTTCCTATATATTTTTCTATATTTCCATATTAATAACATTGGGTTCAACCATCATTTTTACTAGCCAGGCCAGTAAAATATCAACCCTACTTGGGATCAGAGCCTGTATCTCACAAGACAAGGGAGGACCAAATGCCCTTTATTTGGATAGCTTGTTAACCATTACCATACTGCTGATTTGAGAGGCCTGTGGCTGATCTAGTAGTAAGAACGAAAGAGATAAGGAGGCTGAGCAGAGACAGAGTAAGCAGCATGTGACAGAGAATAACAGACCATTAAAGCTTGTTCAGAAACAAAATGTAATAATAAAGAAGAGGGGTAATTGTGTGAAGGCTTGTAAGGGTTAACCAGCCAGTATAGTTATTTATCTGTAAGAAATCACAAGGTTTTAGTGGTAAACTGGTTACTTTGCTGATTCCGATGACCAGGTTTAGACTGGCCCACTGCTATAATGGGAAAAATTCCAATGGGCCCAGTCCTACTTTTTAACACTATTAACTCACAAAAGGGCTTAAAAGGGTTGTTCAACTTTAAATTAACTTTTAGTATGAGTGATATTCCTGAGAAAATTTGCAATTGTGTTTTTTTTTTTGGTTGTTTGAGTTATTTAGCTTTTTATTCAGCAACTCTACAGTTTGCAGTTTTAGCAATCTGGTTGCTAGGGTCCAAATTCCCCTAGCAACCATGCACTGATTTGAATAAGAGACAGGAATATGAATAGGAGAGCGCCTGAATAGAAAGATGAGTAATAAAAAGTAGCAATGACAATACATTTGTAGCCTTACAGAGTATTTGTTTTTAGCTGGGGTCAGTGACCCCCAGTTGAAAGCTGGAAATAGTCAGAAGAAGAAGAAAGCAAATAATTCAGAAACTATAAAAAAGAAGAAAAAATGTTGAAAAGTTGCTTAGAAATGAGCCATTATGAAACATACTAAAATCCACCCCTTTAATGCAAAAGGCACATTGACCCCATTTATCAGTTATGTTTAGTTTTTCTCATTGAACTCTGGAGCAGCTAGAGCAGCCTCTTCCATAAGCAGGTGGGAGAGAGTGCCCTCTAGTGGCCAGTGCAATACAGAAGACTTTTAGCTTTCACATATCATTGCTTGGAACTAAATACTTCTCAGGCCACTTCTCTTCATTTAATCACCAAGATAACTCTATATGTGCTTTATCCATTTCACAATTAACAGCCACTACTCCCCCCTTTAAACTAAATCAACTTTTGGATTGGGGAATTTAAATCTGCTCCCTGATTAAAAGGGTTGTTTCTATTCAACAAGGAGGCATGGCTAAAACTAAGACAATATGAAAGAATATACACGCACTCCTGCAGCCAACGGTGAGGTAAAATAAAGCTTTATTCCATGTTGTTAAAAGCTACACCTCCTTTAGTTATCGCCTACACTACGGGTTCAGGGCACCTCACCCGGGCCATTTACCGGATTTGGTGAGTGCCATATTCGCTGACTTCAATGTAAATAGAGTCTATTTGAATTGATTAATCTTAAGTGTCGGACCTGGGGTTTCCACACCCAGATCAACTCTCCCATTTGGTGAGCTATAGTTCTGCATTTACTTTTGACACTATAGAATTTTGAGCACAGAAAATTGTTCTGTGCTTTAGACAATTTAATGATGTTGTAAGAGGGATTAGAGCCAGCTGCATTTTTCTTTTTCTAAAACTAAGACAATCACTCAAATACTGCTTTGACATATCTGTTTCCTCAGGTCTGTATTAACCTTTTATAGAAATTGAGTCATTTTTATAATTTTTTTTTTTATTCTGAGATTATTTGAAATTCTGCTAGATCTGTAAATCCTTTTTCAGGCACTAGGGGGCAGTACATGACAGCATATTGTTAAATAGCAAAAAAAAAAGAAAAAAAGAAAATCAACTTATTTAGATTCTCCTGGCCTACAGCTCCTAACATCCACTACCGGGCAATAAAATATGAAATAGAATATCCTACGCCAGTGATCCCCAACCAGTAGCTTGTGAGCAACATGTTACTCCCCAACTGTTTGGATGTTGCTCCCAGTGGCCTCAAAGCAGATGCTTATTTTTAAATTCCTGGCTTGGCGGCAAGTTTTAGTTGTATAAAATCCAGATGTACTGCCAAACAGAGTATCCTGTATGCTGCCAGTCCATATAGGGACTATCCCTAGTCAATCACAGCCCTTATTTTACACCAGCCAGGAACATTCCCCAACTCTTTTTACATCTGAATGTTGCTCATGGGTGAAAAAGGTTGGTGACCCCTGTCCTAGGCTTTTCTTTCTAATACAAGCCAATAAAATCCAACAGCCCATATCAAGGTGCAAAAAGTTAAGAACTTCACTGGTGCAACCAAAAACCTGTACATAAACCCCACTATTTATACACAAAATAATTGTGTGTGACTATAAAGTTTTACATGAACACTGAAAGGCAGGCCTCTCTAGAAGTTTTATAATGCCTAGTAGTACCAAGCAGAGTAAGCAGTAACCCTTCCAAAATGTTCCTATCTCTATCCTATATATTAGGTAATTGGCAGCAAAAATTGCCCCTGGGAATGTGAAGAGGAAGAGACCCAGGATCACTTTCTGGTCCGTTGCCCTGTGACTAGAGATGTGTATGGTCAGTTAGCCGCAGCTCTTAAAGTTCCCGCCCTGAAAAACTTGACCTATACAGAGTCAGCCTATGGGGTTTCTGTCAGGCAACATCTACTGGACCGTGAGACCCTTTATATTATCATTGCCTGCACACGGTACCAGATATGTCAGCATAGGTGCAGGAGATCCTTTGGTTTTTCTGGTGCTACTCCTGGTAACATTGTTAGGGCAACTCTGGCTCAGTTGAGTTTCCTGAAGGAAAATGAGATAAGAAGGTCTGTGGCTAATGAAAAGCGATGGCGATGGGTGCACCTTCCTCCATAAACTTGCATCTTGCTATACGCTGTATGGAAACTGTTGTATTGGTATTGGTAACTTACTCCCTTTGTAAAATGTATAATTAAGCAATTGAATTCTTAATGAATCAGATGAAAATTAAGCGTAGGACTGGCCAGATATGGGATGACTTTGACGTAGTTGGCCAGCTTAAATATATTGCAATATATGGAAAAACAATCCCTGTGTTGTTTAAAGGGTAAGGCATTTTTTAGTAGCAGTATGCACAAAATGTCTCTGTCTTAAATATATTGATAATGGGTTGAGTGCAGAGGACCTTTTGTAGTTGTCTATATGTATTTTGTGGTCACAGCCTCATTGCACCCCCGCCTAATGGTTTTAAAAAATAGTGGTGAGCACAACTTTCCCTTGTTTGTTATAGTTATACAGGAGCAGTGACCGGATCCATGTTGTAGCTCCCACCCTTCCCAACTATAGTCAGGTGATCCCACTGGTGTCTAATAAAAGGGCAGCCAAGTATGGAGGTTTACTTTGAAAGCAGCTAGTAAGTTGCAGGTAAAACTTAGTCCCTTTGTAAAATGTATAATTAAGCAATTGAATTCTTAATGAATCAGATGAAAATTAAGCGTAGGACTGGCCAGATATGGGATGACTTTGACGTAGTTGGCCAGCTTAAATATATTGCAATATATGGACAAACAATCCCTGTGTTGTTTAAAGGGTAAGGCATTTTTTAGTAGCAGTATGCACAAAATGTCGCTGTCTTAAATATATTGATAATGGGTTGAGTGCAGAGGACCTCTTGTATTTGACTATATGTATTTTGTGGTCACACCCTCATTGCACCCCCGCCTAATGGTTTTAAAAAATAGTGGTGAGCACAACTTTCCCTTGTTTGTGTTGGTATTGTCTCCCACACTCTGATACTGCTCTCCTTTTATCCTCAGGGTGATGGCAGAGATATTTCACAGCACAATGTACGAGCAGAGATATGTCCTGAGATTGTTCTTCATGCATTTCTGGAAGGGTGGGGGAGTTTGGTTATTGTTTTTGTGTTGGGGTGGTATAAAGGCCATATGGACAAAAACAAGACTTTGCAAGTTTGGCCTTGTGAATTGGTGATTTGGACTATTGCCTATGGACAGAGGGATGGACTCTGCGGGGAGGAGGGTGTATGGGTGGGTTTGTTGTTTTTTTGATTTTCTGATATGTTACCGTTTTGAATTGATGTAAGTGTATTTTTATAATAAAAATCCCTATATATTAGGTACCTATCTAGTGCTACCAATCCCTATTTCTGTAGGGCAATGAGAGCAGAGCAGGCAGTAACCTTTCCTTTTGTATTGATGCACTGGCCCTAGAGGAAAGAAGATTACACCTTTGGCCAAAACTATCACAAAGAAATATGCAACAATAAACTATTAAATAACACATACAAGGGGTCGTTTACTGTTTGCAGGGTGCAAAAAATGGATGCAATGTGTCATGTTATTTGCACTTTGATTTGAGAATTGATGATCAATGCAGAGTACAGAGTCATGCAGGTTCCTCCTCTCACCCCCTATGCCTCCTCTAACCTGGGCATCATTCAGACACACAAGTTAGGAAGCTCTGTAGGCTGCAATGAAACCTTGTACTTAACCTTCTGCCCTATGGAAACATCAGCTATAAATATTTAACCTGCAACCGATCAGCTGTATAACAATTTCTAATTGTTGTGAAAATGGCCCTTAAAGGAGAACTAAACCAAAAAAATTAATATGCCTAAAAATGCCATATATATACTGACCTTATTGCACGAGGCTAAAGTTTCAGCTTGTCAATAGCAGCAATGATCCAGGACTTCAAACTTGTCACAGGGGGTCACCATCTTGGAAAGTGTCTGTGACACTCACATGCTCAGTGGGCTCTGATTGGCTGTTGAGAAGCTAAGCTTAGGGCTCGTCACTAATTATCCAGCAGAAAATGAGGTTCCCCTGTAATATAAGCTGATGCTACAGGGCTGATTATTAAATTCTGTGCTAATTGCACTGGTTTCTGTGCTGCCATGTAGTAATTATCTGTATTAATTACTAATCAGCCTTATATTGTGACATTTCTATTCTATGTGTACTGTATATTGTGAGTGGGTCCCTAAGCTCAGTAAGTGACAGCAGCACAGAGCATGTGCAGTGAATCAGCAGAAAAGAATATGAGGAGCTACTGGGGCATCTTTGAAAACACAGAACTTTACTGCTAAAGGGCTGTGGTTGCCTTGGGCTGGTACAGAAGCACAAAATATAATGTACAACATTTCTAGCTACTTCTTTAGTTACACTTTAGTTCTCCTTTAATGTCAGGTGGGCCCCATGAGGCACAGTCCAACACTGGGCCCCTGAGTCTCTTTGCTCTACCCTTCTCCCATCTTGCTCATGACTTTTTCCTATCAGCAGCCCTGGCAGTAACTTTCCTCACCTTCTGAAAGAACTTTGCTTATGAGCTGCTCATCCGGTCACATTCTCAGAACTGCAGTCGAGCAGGAGCGGCGGAGAGACTTACAATAACCGGCTTCATAAATATTAAAGCAACAAACATCGCTATGAAGCCCCGTTTGTGTGAGCGAAGCCGTGCGTGGCTGGGAGCACTCAGGAGAAGGCATTAACAGGGCAATAAAAAGAGAGATTTCATTATCCGTGCGAGAGATGATTCCGACTTCACAAGGAGGCCATTGAAAGTAAAACGGTAGCCAAAGTTCGTGTTTCCTTCACGTGAAAGGAGATCTTGTCACCCTCATGAATATTTCAGCCTTTTGATGTCTCTGCAGAACTAAAGGGATTTGAAATCCTGGTGCTGCCACGTATCAATAGTCTGCTCTGCTGGGCTATACAGATGCTGTACAACAGGAGACCAGTAGCACACTTTCCTGGCCCCTAGGGCCACATGTAGACAGTAGAAATCAACTTGCAATCTGCTGGGGAAAATAATGACAAGCAACACTGATGTACATAATAGAAATGTCTGACAAAATAACGACAAATGATCCTTTGTACTTTTAGCTACAATCCCTCCTTCCAAAGGCCCCTTTGTTACTTGGGGTCCTGGGCAAAGGTCCTTTCAACACCTCAGAGGTGGAATACAAAATGCTTTGTAAGTTGGAATAGTGTAAAGGTGGCCATAGACACACAGATCCTATCGTACAAATCGAGAATTCGTACGATTTTCGGATCGTGTGTGGCGTGTGCCAACATCTTCGTCTGGCGGAGATCGTTCGTTTGGTCGATCGGTCAGGTTTGATTTTGACCCGACCGATCCCACCGGAGCCCATGGCACATAGTAATCAGATCGTTCGGCCGAACAATCATATTACCCCGATATAGCCATGCTCGTTAATGGCATATCGGAGGAAAGATCCGCTCGTTTGGTGATGTTGCCAAACGAGCGGATCTTTGCGTCTATGGTCACCTTAAGTTAGAGAGGACTAGTGAGAAGCCCTGTGCCAGTGAAGAAGAAGTAGGTTTAGTATTTTCCAGGCGACACCCGTCAGAGTAGGGATATCAGTGTGATAGGGCTTAGGGTCCCTTGATGCAGATGAGCTGCATGTGAAACCCGTGGTTCATGGTTAAAGGGATACTGTCATAGGAAAAAATGTTGTTTTTTTTCAAGATGCATCAGTTAAAAGTGCTGCTCCAGCAAAATTCAGCACTGAAATCAGTTTATCAAAAGAGCAAACAGTTTTTTTTATATTTAATTATGAAGTCTAACATGGGGCTAGACATATTGTCAGTTTTCCAGCTGCCCCCAGTCATGTGACTTGTGCTCTGATTAACTTCAGTAACTCTTTACTGCTGTACTGCAAGTTTGAGTGATATCATCACCCTCTCCCCCCCCCCCGCCAGCAGCCTAACAACAGAACAATGGGAAGGTAACCAGATAGCAGCTCCCTAACACAAGATAACAGCTGCCTGGTAGATCTAAGGGCAGGGGCACACCGGCAGATTCAGGGAGATTTAGTCGCCTGGTGACTAATCACCTCTTCTTTGGGGTTATAACTAATCTCCCCGAATTGCTTCCCAGTGTCTTCCACCTGCTTCAATGAAAAAAGAAAAAATTAAAATTTCCGAAGTCGCCCGAAGTTTCCTCATGAGGAAAAGTTGCCCTTATCCTAAGAACAGCACTCAATAGTAAAATCCAGGTCCAACTGTGACACATTCAGTTACATTGAGTAGGGATGGCGCGAACTGTTCGCCGGCGAACTTGTTCGCGCGAACATCGGGTGTTCGCGCTCGCCGGAAGTTCGCGAACGTCGCGCGCCGTTCGCCATTTTGGGTTCGCCATTGTTGGCGCTTTTTTTTGCCCTCTCACCCCAGACCAGCAGGTACATGGCAGCCAATCAGGAAGCTCTCCCCTGGACCACTCCCCTTCCCTATAAAAACCGAAGCCCTGCAGCGTTTTTTCACTCTGCCTGTGTGTGCTGAAGAGATAGTGTAGTGAGAGAGCTGCTGCCTGTTAGTGATTTCAGGGACAGTTGAAAGTTTGCTGGCTAGTAATCGTTTTGATACTGCTCTGTTATTGGAGGGACAGAAGTCTGCAGGGGTTTGAGGGACATTTAAGCTTAGGTAGCTTTGCTGGCTAGTAATCTAACTTCTACTGCAGTGCTCTGTATGTAGCTGCAGTGGGCAGCTGTCCTGCTTCTGATCTCATCTGCTGACTGCTGCAATAACAGTAGTCCTTGTAAGGACTGCTTTTATTTATTTTTTTGTTGTTTTACTACTACTACTACTACTACTACTATAAGAGCCCAGTGCTATTAGTCTAGCAGTGTTGGGGAGTGGGACTGGTGTGCTAATCTGCTGCTCCTAGTAGTTCAGCAGCACCAACTTTATTTTTTTTTTTTAATATTCATTTTTTTTTTATTTTACTTTTTTTTATTTTACTACCGCTGTAGTAGTGTATAAGTTGACCTTTTAGGCATTATTTGCCCTGTAGGCATTTTTTGCCCAGTGTGTTATTCAACCAACTGCCATCTAGCTGTGTGACCTTGTTCACATTCTGTCTAAATATCCATAATATTACCGTCTCCAGAAAAAACACCGGAGTGACTTTTTTCAAGCAGCCATAATATATTTTACGTAATCCGTATCCATCGCTGTATTAGTGTATAAATTGACCTTTTAGGCATTATTTGCCCTGTAGGCATTTTTTGCCCAGTGTGTTATTCAACCAACTGCCATCTAGCTGTGTGACCTTGTTCACATTCTGTCTAAATATCCATAATATTACCGTCTCCAGAAAAAACACCGGAGTGACTTTTTTCAAGCAGCCATAACATATTTTACGTAATCTGTATCCATCGCTGTAGTAGTGTATAAGTTGACCTTTTAGGCATTATTTGCCCTGTAGGCATTTTTTGCCCAGTGTGTTATTCAACCAACTGCCATCTAGCTGTGTGACCTTGTTCACATTCTGTCTAAATATCCATAATATTACCGTCTCCAGAAAAAACACCGGAGTGACTTTTTTCAAGCAGCCATAATATATTTTACGTAATCCGTATCCATCGCTGTATTAGTGTATAAGTTGACCTTTTAGGCATTATTTGCCCTGTAGGCATTTTTTGCCCAGTGTGTTATTCAACCAACTGCCATCTAGCTGTGTGACCTTGTTCACATTCTGTCTAAATATCCATAATATTACCGTCTCCAGAAAAAACACCGGAGTGACTTTTTTCAAGCAGCCATAACATATTTTACGTAATCTGTATCCATCGCTGTAGTAGTGTATAAGTTGACCTTTTAGGCATTATTTGCCCTGTAGGCATTTTTTGCCCAGTGTGTTATTCAACCAACTGCCATCTAGCTGTGTGAACTTGTTCACATTCTGTCTAAATATCCATAATATTACCGTCTCCAGAAAAAACACCGGAGTGACTTTTTTCAAGCAGCCATAACATATTTTACGTAATCCGTATCCATCGCTGTAGTAGTGTATAAGTTGACCTTTTAGGCATTATTTGCCCTGTAGGCATTTTTTGCCCAGTGTGTTATTCAACCAACTGCCATCTAGCTGTGTGACCTTGTTCACATTCTGTCTAAATATCCATAATATTACCGTCTCCAGAAAAAACACCGGAGTGACTTTTTTCAAGCAGCCATAACATATTTTACGTAATCTGTATCCATCGCTGTAGTAGTGTATAAGTTGACCTTTTAGGCATTATTTGCCCTGTAGGCATTTTTTGCCCAGTGTGTTATTCAACCAACTGCCATCTAGCTGTGTGACCTTGTTCACATTCTGTCTAAATATCCATAATATTACCGTCTCCAGAAAAAACACCGGAGTGACTTTTTTCAAGCAGCCATAACATATTTTACGTAATCTGTATCCATCGCTGTAGTAGTGTATAAGTTGACCTTTTAGGCATTATTTGCCCTGTAGGCATTTTTTGCCCAGTGTGTTATTCAACCAACTGCCATCTAGCTGTGTGACCTTGTTCACATTCTGTCTAAATATCCATAATATTACCGTCTCCAGAAAAAACACCGGAGTGACTTTTTTCAAGCAGCCATAACATATTTTACGTAATCCGTATCCATCGCTGTAGTAGTGTATAAGTTGACCTTTTAGGCATTATTTGCCCTGTAGGCATTTTTTGCCCAGTGTGTTATTCAACCAACTGCCATCTAGCTGTGTGACCTTGTTCACATTCTGTCTAAATATCCATAATATTACCGTCTCCAGAAAAAACACCGGAGTGACTTTTTTCAAGCAGCCATAACATATTTTACGTAATCTGTATCCATCGCTGTAGTAGTGTATAAGTTGACCTTTTAGGCATTATTTGCCCTGTAGGCATTTTTTGCCCAGTGTGTTATTCAACCAACTGCCATCTAGCTGTGTGACCTTGTTCACATTCTGTCTAAATATCCATAATATTACCGTCTCCAGAAAAAACACCGGAGTGACTTTTTTCAAGCAGCCATAATAAATTTTACGAGATCCGTATCCACCGCTGTAGTAGTGTATACGTTGATCTTGTGGGCAGTATTTGCACAGTGTTTTCTTCAAACCGCCATCTAGCTGTGTGAGCTTGTTCACATTTTGTCTAAATATTGATAATATTATCGTCTCTAGAAAAACCACTTGAGTTACTTTTTTTCAAGCAGCATTCATATATTTTACGTAATCCGTATCCACCGCTGTGTATACGTTGACCTTGTAGGCATTATTTGCACAGTGTTTTCTTCAAACCGCCATCTAGCTGTGTGAGCTTGTTCACATTTTGTCTAAATATTGATAATATTATCGTCTCTAGAAAAACCACTTGAGTTACTTTTTTTCAAGCAGCATTCATATATTTTACGTAATCCGTATCCACCGCTGTGTATACGTTGACCTTGTAGGCATTATTTGCACAGTGTTTTCTTCAAACCGCCATCTAGCTGTGTGAGCTTGTTCACATTTTGTCTAAATATTGATAATATTATCGTCTCTAGAAAAACCACTTGAGTTACTGTTTTTTCAAGCAGCATTCATATATTTTACGTAATCCGTATCCACCGCTGTGTATACGTTGACCTTGTAGGCATTATTTGCACACTGTTTTCTTCAAACTGCCATCTAGCTGTGTGTATTATCGTTTCCAGAAAAACCAACTGAGTTTTTGTTGTTGTTGTTTTTTTAAAAATAATGCCAGGCAAAGGCAGGCCGCCACGCAGAGGCCGTGCTAGGGGCCGTGCTGCTATGCAATCCTGTGGCCCTAGCAAATTGCCCAGTTTTAAAAAGCCAATGACCCTGAACTCCCAAAATGCTGAAGAGGTAGTTGACTGGCTTACACAGCACACCCCATCCTCTACCGTTTCTAACTTTACCACAACATCCTCCTCATCCTCCACTGCTATGGCCACCCCACGTAACACTTCCTCCACCACCGGTGCCCCTTCTTCACTGGAGTCAGAGGAGTTATTTTCCCATGAGTTTCTTGAACTGAGTAATGCGCAACCATTATTGCCAGAAGAAGATGAAGGAGATGAGGACGTTACACCAGATTTAATTCTGGCAGAGAACACGACAGAGATGGACATAATGATGAGTGATGAGGAGGAGGTCCCCGCTGCTGCTTCCTTCTGTGATGTGTCAGAAGAAATTGATGCATCTGAGGAGAATGATGATGAGGAGATTGATGTTTTGTGGGTGCCTAGTAGAAGAGAGCAAGAGGAGGGTAGTTCAGATGGAGAGACGGAGAGTCAGAGAGGCAGTAGGAGAATAAGACTTAGAAGAAGCAGGGAGGACAGCCCGCAGGGATCAGTAGGGCAACAACATGTATCGGCACCTGTGTTCAGCCGGCCAACGCACCCGCCATTGCCGCCAATGCCGCCAACTTCTACTGTTACCGCCAGATCGCACACTTCCAAAAAGTCAGCAGTGTGGGATTTTTTTAATGTGTGTGCCTCTGACAAAAGCATTGTAATTTGCAATGAGTGCAGTCAGAAACTGAGCCTTGGTAAGCCCAACAGCCACATAGGTACAACTTCTATGCGAAGGCACATGAGCGGCAAGCACAAAGCACTTTGGGAGCAACACCTCAAAGGCAACAGGCAAACTAAAAGCCACACTCCTTCTGGTCCAGCATCTTACTGCTCTACCTCTGCTCTCCTTGACCCGTCTGAACCACCCTCCACTCCGCCTTCCACCTTGACCACCTGTTCCCATTCCCAGTCATCTGCCACCAGCCAAGTTTCTGTGAAGGCCATGTTTGAGCGTAAGAAGCCAATGTCTGACTGTCACCCCCTTGCCCGGCGTCTGACAGCTGGCTTGTCTGCACTCTTAGCCCGCCAGCTTTTACCATACCAGCTGGTGGACTCTGAGGCCTTCCGCAAATTTGTAGCAATTGGGACACCGCAGTGGAAGGTACCCAGCCGCAATTTTTTTTCTAAAAAGGGAATACCACACCTGTACCAACATGTGCAGAGCCAAGTTACCGCATCTCTGTCACTTAGTGTTGGGCCAAAGGTCCATATGACTACTGACGCATGGTCCTCCAAGCATGGTCAGGGCAGGTATGTCACCTACACTGCCCACTGGGTGAACTTGGTAATGGCTGGGAAGCAGGGAATGGGTAGCTCAACAACAACAACAGTGGAGTTGGTGTCACCGCCACGGATTGCACGCGGTTCTGCCACCACCTCTACTCCTCCATCGCTCTCTACCTCGTCTTCTTCCTCTTCTTCTTCTTACTCTGCTGCTGGGTCCTCCTTCTCCTCCTCCACACCTGTGCACCCCCAGCTCCCCCTAGGCTATTCGACGTGCCAGGTACGCCGTTGTCACGCTGTCTTGGGGATGACGTGCCTGGAAAGCAAAAACCATACCGGATCTGTACTCCTGTCATCTCTGCAGTCACAGGCCGATCGGTGGCTGACCCCACACCAACTGCAGATCGGAAAAGTGGTGTGTGACAATGGAAGCAATCTGTTGGCAGCGTTGAGACTGGGCAATTTAACACATGTGCCCTGCATGGCACATGTGTTAAATTTAATAGTCCAACGTTTTGTCTCCAAGTACCCAGGATTCCAGGACGTTCTCACCCAGTCCAGAAAGGTGTCGGCCCATTTCAGACGTTCCTACACAGCCATGGCACGCCTTGCTGACATTCAGCAGCGCTACAACATGCCAGTCAGGCGTTTGATTTCTGACAGCCAGACTCGCTGGAATTCAACGCTCCTTATGTTGGAACGTCTGCTGCAACAACAAAGGGCCGTCAACGAGTACCTTTTTGAACTGGGTGGTAGGACTGGATCTGCAGAGCTGGGGATTTTTTTCCCCCGTTACTGGGTGCTTATGCGCGATGCCTGCAGGCTCATGCGACCTTTTGAAGAGGTGACAAATATGGTCAGTCGCACCGAAGGCACCATCAGCGACCTAATACCCTTCGCTTTCTTCCTGGAGCGTGCCGTGCGACGAGTGACAGATGAGGCTGTAGACCAGCGTGACGAGGAGCTGGAAGCGCACGATTTCTGGTCGGAATCACCAGAACGAACCCAGGCACCTGCTGCAACGCAGGGAGAGGTGCCAGAAGTGGAGTCAGAGGAGGAAGGTGGCTTTGTGGAGGAGGAGGAGGAGGACCAACAGGAGCAGGCTTCCCAGGGGGCTAGTGGTGACCTTTTGGGGACCCCTGGTCTTGTACGTGGCTGGGGGGAGGAGACCGTGGATGATGCAGTCCTTGATAATGAGGAAGCGGAGATGGATAGCTCTGCATCCAACCTTGTGAGAATGGGGTCTTTCATGCTGTCATGCCTGTTGAAGGACCCCCGTATCAAGAGGCTTAAGGAGAAGGACCTGTACTGGGTCGCAACGCTACTAGACCCTCGGTACAAGCATAAAGTGGCAGAAATGTTACCAACATACCACAAGTCCGAAAAGATGCGGCATTTACAAACCAGCCTGCAAAACATGTTGTACAATGCTTTTAAGGGTGATGTCACTTCAGGAACTCATCAACATTCCAGGGGCAGAGGTGCCAGTAATCCTGCCACGAGCACACCTGCAAGGACAAAGCCCTTTGGCCGGTCTGTAACGTCAGACATGCAAATGTTTTTCTGTCCAAGGCAGCGCCACAACCCTTCTGGATCCACCCTCAAAGAACGCCTCGACCGGCAGGTAGCGGACTACCTGGCATTAACTGCAGATATCGTCACTCTGAGGAGCGATGAACCCCTGGACTACTGGGTGCGCAGGCTTGATCTGTGGCCAGAGCTGTCACAATTTGCCATGAACCTCTTGTCTTGCCCAGCCTCAAGTGTGCTCTCAGAAAGGACCTTCAGTTCAGCAGGAGGGATTGTAACTGAGAAGAGAACTCGCCTAGGTCACAAAAGTGTCGATTACCTGACCTTTATTAAAATGAATGAGGGGTGGATCTCGGAGGGTTACTGCACGCCGGAAGACTTGTTCTGACTTCTATGCAGCTGTCCTTCTCTTCAAGCCTCATGACTCCACACACAGCTGTCCTTTAGCGTCCTCCTCCCTCCGCCACCGTTACAAACTAGGGTGCAAACCCTACTGGTTTAATTTTTTTCTGGCCTCTGTGCTTCAGTGGCTGCAACCAAAAAAACTGGGCAAACAATGTCTACAAGGTCAACGTATGGCGAAAAATGACTATTTTCAGCATTTATATGGCATATTTTTTCTGGCAACTGTGCTTCAGTGGCTGCGTCCAAAAAAATGCATATTTTCTGCATTTATATGGCATAATTTTTCTGGCCTCTGTGCTTCAGTGGCTGCAACCAAAAAAATTTATATTTTCAGCATTTATATGGCATAATTTTTCTGTCAACTGTGCTTCAGTGGCTGCGACCAAAAAAATGCATATTTTCTGCATTTATATGGCATAATTTTTCTGGCCTCTGTGCTTCAGTGGCTGCAACCAAAAAAATTTATATTTTCAGCATTTATATGGCATAATTTTTCTGGCAACTGTGCTTCAGTGGCTGCGACCAAAAAAACGACTATTTTCAGCATTTATATGGCATATTTTTTCTGGCCTCTGTGCTTCAGTGGCTGCGGCCAAAAAAACTGGGCAAACAATGCCTACAAGGTCAACGACGTTGACCTTGTAGGCATTGTTTGCCCAGTTTTTTTGGCCGCAGCCACTGAAGCACAGAGGCCAGAAAAAATATGCCATATAAATGCTGAAAATAGTCATTTTTTGCCATACGTTGACTCAACGTATATGGCAAAAAATGACTATTTTCAGCATTTATATGGCATATTTTTTCTGGCAACTGTGCTTCAGTGGCTGCGACCAAAAAAACTGGGCAAACAATGCCTACAAGGTCAACGTATGGCAAAAAATGACTATTTTCAGCATTTATATGGCATATTTTTTCTGGCAACTGTGCTTCAGTGGCTGCGTCCAAAAAAACTGGGCAAACAATGTCTACAAGGTCAACGTATGGCGAAAAATGACTATTTTCAGCATTTATATGGCATAATTTTTCTGGCCTCTGTGCTTCAGTGGCTGCAACCAAAAAAATTTATATTTTCAGCATTTATATGGCATAATTTTTCTGTCAACTGTGCTTCAGTGGCTGCGACCAAAAAAATGCATATTTTCTGCATTTATATGGCATAATTTTTCTGGCCTCTGTGCTTCAGTGGCTGCAACCAAAAAAATTTATATTTTCAGCATTTATATGGCATAATTTTTCTGGCAACTGTGCTTCAGTGGCTGCGACCAAAAAAACGACTATTTTCAGCATTTATATGGCATATTTTTTCTGGCCTCTGTGCTTCAGTGGCTGCGGCCAAAAAAACTGGGCAAACAATGCCTACAAGGTCGACGTTGACCTTGTAGGCATTGTTTGCCCAGTTTTTTTGGCCGCAGCCACTGAAGCACAGAGGCCAGAAAAAATATGCCATATAAATGCTGAAAATAGTCATTTTTTGCCATACGTTGACTCAACGTATATGGCAAAAAATGACTATTTTCAGCATTTATATGGCATATTTTTTCTGGCAACTGTGCTTCAGTGGCTGCGACCAAAAAAACTGGGCAAACAATGCCTTCAAGGTCAACGTATGGCAAAAAATGACTATTTTCAGCATTTATATGGCATATTTTTCTGGCAACTGTGCTTCAGTGGCTGCGTCCAAAAAAACTGGGCAAACAATGTCTACAAGGTCAACGTATGGCGAAAAATGACTATTTTCAGCATTTATATGGCATATTTTTTCTGGCAACTGTGCTTCAGTGGCTGCGTCCAAAAAAACTGGGCAAACAATGCCTACAAGGTCAACGTATGGCAGTTGTTTAAAGAGAACAGTAGATTACTAGCCAGCAAAGCTACCTAAGCTAAAATGTCCCTCAAATCCCTGCAGACTTCTGTCCCTCCAATACAGAGCAGTATCAAGCAGATTACTAGCCAGCAAACTTACTATCATCTGTCCCTGAAATCACTAACAGCTCTCCCCCTACACTATCTCTTCCAAGCACACACAGGCAGATTTTTCAGATACATTTTTGCCCTTGATCCCCCTCTGGCATGCCACTGTCCAGGTCGTTGCACCCTTTAAACAACTTTAAAATCATTTTTCTGGCCAGAAATGTCTTTTTTAGATGTTAAAGTTCGCCTTCCCATTGAAGTCTATGGGGTTCGCGAACCGTTCGCGAACCGCTCGCATTTTTGCGCAAGTTCGCGAATATGTTCGCGAACTTTTTTTCCGACGTTCGCTACATCCCTAACATTGAGTAGGATAAACAACAGCCTGCCAGAAAGCAGTTCCATCCTAAAGTGCTGGCTCTTTCTGAAAGCACATGACCAGGCAAAATGACCTGAGATGCACCTACACACCAATATTACAACTATAATAAATACACTTGTTGGTTCAGGAATGAAATTTTATATTGTAGAGTGGATTATTTGCAGTGTAAACAGTGTAATTTAGAAATAAAAAATGCATCATAAAAATCATGACAGAATCCCTTTAAGAACCACTGGTGCTCTTTATTTTCACTGTTACAGCATATAGGTTGTAGTTCAACTACATCACCCTTATCAAGGGTCAGAAAGAGGGTCTCAATGTAATAATACTGTGGTCTTGAGGGGATTTGATGTGACCCCATCCCTTCTACCCCTTACTGGGACACTCCTGGCTGATTGAGCCCACCTTCCCAGGGACACAATTAGGGGCTCCAGAGATTCCTTTCCACAGGCCCCACTTCCCACAGCAGCAGAAAGGTCAGCGCCTCCCTCCAAGCCCTGTTCTTTGGATCCATTTCTATTTAAGGACTAAATGGCTTCAGCGAGCTAAAGATGTAATTATTTATAGGAAAGTGTCTTTATTCGTGTTCTCCATTTCATTCATGTTCTCTATAGCTAAGTGCTGCGCTGGAACTGAATGAATCAGAGGCACAAGCTGCGATAATTATGTTCAGTTGCACCGGGGGCAAAGCTGGACTCCTTAAAGGCAAACTAAACTTCAAAGCTATAATTAATATTTCCTGTTTCTGTCATGCTTACTTAGCAAAATCAAATGTTTTTGAGTTTTAAAAAAAAAAATTACTTGTGTCTTTATATGGTCACAGAACCCCTCAGTGACTTCTAATATCCTTATCATTTACAGTAGGGGGTACATAATTCCTTATAATTCATGAGTGATACTCAGAGTTCCCTGTATAACTCAGCCTGCAGCCTTGTGCCTTTATATGGTCACAGAACCCCTCAGTGACTTCTAATATCCTTATCATTTACAGTAGGGGGTACATTATTCCTTATAATTCATGAGTGATACTCAGAGTTCCCTGTATAACTCACTCTGGAGCCTTGTGCCTTTATATGGTCACAGAACAACCCCTCAGTGACTTCTAATATCCTTATCATTTACAGTAGGAGGTACATAATCCCTTATAATGCATGAGTGATACTCAGAGCTCCCTGTCTAACTCAGCCTGCAGTCTTGTGCCTTTATATGGTCACAGATCCCCTCAGTGACTTCTAATATCCTTATATACAGTAGGTGGTATAATATCCCTTATGATACACAAGTGACATTGTAAGCAGCAGTCCTGTACTGCTTTATGGCTGAGATCCTAGCTATCTGTATAACAGCATTCTGTTCCAGTGGCTGCACTGATCCTATCTGAGCCACATTTTAATCAGGGTATGACTTGAGTGGTTTGGTGGCATAGACATGGATTTTTTTCGCCATTTTTTTTCCCACAAGGGGGCCATTCTACTTGTTTGCAAGTCCCCCACTGAGGATCACCACTGAGAACTGAGAAAATAATTGGAGCCCCATTGGGTTTGATTGCCTACCTATACTCCACTTCCCACCAATTCAGACATCCAACTGAAAGTTAATTTGAAATCCCTGAAATATATAGAAATATTTAAAAGCTGAGAAACGTGGCTCCCATCGCTGAATATCCATTGCTGCACCCTGGAGTAATGAGACTCCCTTTGCTGCACCCCGGAGTAATGTGGCTCCCATTTTTGTACCCTGGAGTAATGTGTTTCCCATTGCTGTACCCGGATTAATGTGGCTCCTATTGCTACACCTTGGACTAATGTGGCTTCCATTTCTGTACCCTGGAGTAATGTGACTCCCAATGCTGCTCCCTGGAGTAATGTGGCCCCCATTGTCAGACCCTGGAGTAGCATTTCTCCAACCGCCAGACCCCAGAGTTACGTGGCTCCCATTGCCAGACCCTAGAGTAACTTGGCTTTCATCAATAGACAATGAAATAACGTGGCTCCCATTACTGGACCCTGGAGTAACGTGGCTCCCATCACTGACACAAACTGGTTAAACATTCAAGCAATGTGTAATTCCACTAAGTCACACATATCAGTTACTCAGTGCTTTAAATGTTCATGAAAGCATTTTATGTGCACTAATGTCTGATACCTGAAGCTTCTCAGAGCTGTGTGTGAAATGCGATGCCCGGCAATGAGGTTGGTGGAAATAATTCTGTGACATCATAATGGACCCAGACAATTCTTTGCAGCTAAGGGTATAACTATGGGGAGGCATAGCCTGCAACTGCTGGGGGACACGGGGCATAGGGGTACCAGTTAGGCACTGAGTGATAAGTAGTTTATATATATGAAAAATGCCTTATTCGTAGGGTTTATGGGGTCCAGTGGCGTAACTATAGAGGTAAAAAAATTAGGGGGCCAAGAGGTAGGGGTCTACAGCTACTGTGCACAGGGCCACCATCAGAATTCAGGAGGCCCTGTACAACAGCACTTTTCTGCCTCCCCATAAGTAAAAAAAAAAAACACTGGTGGCCAGGACCCTCCTACAAGTTAAAAAAAGCCATTGGTGGTCAGGGCCCCCCTACAAATAAAAAAAAAAAAAAAAGACAATTGGTGGTCAGGGCTCTCCTTAAACATTATGGGGCATGTTTACTAACATTGGAGATAAATATCTGGAGAAATTTCTGGAGATGTTGCCCATGGCAACCAATCAGCAATTAGATTTAAACAGCCAGCAAAGATCTGATTGGTTGCTATGGGCAACATCTCCAGAAATCTCTCCAAATATTTATCTCCAATGTTAGTAAACATGCCCGTAAATAAACTTCTTTGGTTTCCAGCTCCCCCCTCAAAACATTGGTTGCCAGGCCCTCCCTTACAAGTTTTTTAAAAAAAAAATAGGTGGTCAGGGACCCCATAGAAAAATTAAAAAAAAACAGTGGCAAAACCCCCCCTAACAAGAAGAAAAATACCATTGGTGGTCGGGGCCCCATAGAAAATGAAAAAAAACATTGGTGGTCAGGGGAACTTACATTGGGTTCTTCTTCCTTGTCCATGGTGATAGCAGATTCTTCATTTTTCTTCAACAGCATTTGACTCCTTTCGGGCTTTGGGTCTTTCTGCCGATTCCTTCACGCTTCGGGTCTTTGCACATTGTTAAGGGGGGCCTGGCTTTTTCAGAGAGTGCAGAACAGCTGGGTCCCCCTTTCACCTTTTTGGTGAAAGGGGGACCTGGACAATTGTCCCCTCTGTGCCCCCCTGATGGCGGCCCAGACTGTGCATACCAGGCCCTTCCAAATATTTTTGGCAGATTTCGCAACGCTAGCACAGAGAGCTATATTGTGTTCTATGCTCTAGAAGAGCAGAAGTGCCCCTGGCTGGTGCGTTCTTGTTACTCTTATGATTGGGTCCTAAATGATTTTGCTGTAGGGCCCGGTAGCTTCCTCCACTGTATGTATAGGCACTAAAAACAGTCGACATTAACTCAGTGCCTTATGGGTCTGTCCTCAATGCTGGAAGGGCCCAGGGTCAAATAATATCCCATTATTGACAATCCAACCCATCAATTGCAGTTCCCAGAAACAGGCAGAGGATGCTGGGAGTTTTAGTCTAGTAAAACAGCCCGAGGCTTCATTTTGGACAACCCCCGGTATTATCCATTATTACACCATCTTACATTAATAAAAAAAAAATGATCTTTCAGTATATATCACTTCCCCTCACACGGTCTCTTGCCTAACAATAAATCCATGTGTAGTGTGTGAATTGCATTGTGTGTGCTGGCCTGAACCCCAGGGGATGGTGCAACACTTTTCTAGTAGGTCACAGAGGAGAAAGCCTCCCTGCCAGATACCACAACACACAACAGCAATTTTGGGATTACTCCCTTCATTTATATACTCACATCTGCCCCCAGGTGCTGTGCCAATAAGGCGAGTTGAGAAACCTCCCCTGGACCCCTTTCCAGCACCAAAAATGTGAGCATGGGGGGCAGGCCTGGACTGGCAATCTGTGGGTTCTGGCAAATGCCAGAGGGGCTGCTATAAGGTCCCATAGAAAGTCAGTATTTAATGGGCTGGTGGAGCTGTTTGGGCCTCTATGTAGGCTGATTGGGCCTCTGTGTACCTGAAATGCCAGGTCCTATTTTAATACTCAGTCCGGACCTGATGGGGGGGGGGCAGCAGCAGGAAAGAATCAGGAGATGGATTAGAATCAGTGGAGTACCTTAATGATACTGGGCCCCACAAAAAATGAATTTTATGGCCCCAACATACCCAGAGGTTGACCTGTTTTACAAATACATGTTGCTCATTAATTAGGGCCTCATGGGCCCCCCTGGACCTTCTGGGCCGCACTACAGCTTCAGGGTCTGCTTCCTCTATAGTTACACCGCTGGTTAGAATTGCCCCTGTATCTCCCTTGCCCCCTCTGGAGACATCAGTGATGGACAGGTTGAACTCGGGTAAATAAGTGTGATGCCACGGACAGTTGGATCAGATACGTTTGATTCAGGGCAGAGGGCTATTTGTCAGCCCATGTATCACTAGTGTATTGTTCTTTGCCTTCTACTTGCCCCCCACTCCTTGTATCTTATTTGCCCATTATTAACAATGACATCATAGGGGCCATTTACAAAATACAAGGCAGGGCACAGAGTGCAAAACAACAGGTGCAAATTGCCATACATTTCTACCCTGTCCCTTACTTGGTACCTGGGGATTGATAAATGAGCCCAAATCTGCGCTGTATTCGATTCGTTAAGTCGCACAGCCTGTGCCAGGTTTTATGGAACATTTAGATTAAATATATTATAATAAAAGGGGAAAAATCCCTGCCTATAAATTCCCGTAACATTTGTGGTGTTCCATAAATCTGACTGAAATGGCAATATACATATGTACATAGCATCTACATAGCATAGCACATCCATATTGGCTAATATCAGCATCCGTTAGAGGCTTATTATAGCATGCTCATTTGACTGACTTAAAATCTCAAATATTGATGATATATACAATATATATATAAAGTATATTGTAGTTACAGGTATGGGAATTGTTATTCAGAATGTTTGAGACCATGGGTTTTCCAGATAATGGATCTTTCTGTAATTTGGATCTTCATACTTTAAGTCTACTAGAAAATCATGTAAACATTAAATAAACCCAATCCTCCAATAAGGATTAATTATATCTTAGTTTGGATCAAGTACAAAGTACTGTTTTATTATTACAGATTTGGATTATTAATACATGGATTATTTGGATAAAAAGGAGTCTATGGGAGATGGCCTTTCAGTAATTTGGAGCTTTCTGGATAATGGGTGTACCTGTGTATGTGTGTATATATATATATTTATGAAACACAGTAATAGTTGGATTCCTTGTTCCACATTTTTAAATAAATTATTATGAATTTATAAGACAGAATGTTCTTTTTTAATTTGTTGTCAATTTGTGTTTAGGGAATGGAGTGCCCGGACTCCATTTCTTGGAAGGGAGATGTTAATTGGTGGAAATGCCTCGATTACAATTTCTTGTACCGGGATTTCGCTGAAAAAGAAAATAACAGTTCTGAAAGGAAATGAAAAAGTTGAAGTAAAACGCGTGAAGCTGAATGAGTCAGTTCCATGTTATCAGTACTCTGATATTTCAGATCCAGCAATTATAAATAAGCACCCCAATGTCGCACTCCAGTTCATACATGAACGTTTTATAGACACTAAAATAGAGGAAAATGCTGACCAGTGAGCAAGAGATGCGTCCTATCTCTTCTCTATCGTTTCCTCTCATTTATCATTTATTCACCTGATTTTCCATGGGAGAGAGATGTCCCCTTGTACATTTGTCTTGCATGCAGGGGTTGGGGAATAAAGGTCACAAAACAATAGATAATCGAGTCTCATTAATTAATATGGATAATATCCTTTTCCCTTTTGGTTTCAAATGCAATAAAACTCATCCAAAATAGGTATCCCCCTGTACCAAGCACAATTCAGCAGGAACAGCCCCTAAATTTGTTCATAGCCTGTGCAGAGATATACCATAAAACAATGGCAGCATAGGTATTCCCCTGTACTAAGCACAATTCAGCAGGAACAGCCCCTAAGTTTGTTCATAGTCTGTACAGAGATATACCATAAAACTATGGCAGCATATGTATTCCCCTGTACAAAGCACAAGTCAGCAGGAACAGCCCCTAAGTTTACACAAAATATTACACTTTATGTATTAGATTCCCTTTAAGGGCTGATAGATCACCCTAACCAGTGGCAACTAGTTCTGCAGGTGATCCATAAGCCAACCATTACATCTTACTATGTTGGATGAAACCACATGGACTACATCCTGTACCAACTGGACTCATAGGCTTACGATCATAATATACCTTTCCCAAGATGCTTCAATGACCCTCCCAACAGCGAACAGACAAGTAAATCTATTAGTTAAATAATTAGAACGGGATTGATTAATGAGTTCTCCCTGGGAAGCAGCGCCCCTTCTAGAAAGGCTGTATTTATGAAACAAGCTGATAATGTATTCCTTTCTTTATGTACAGGTTCCTCTTAATCCATTGTTTCCGTGATTTATTACTGCAACTCCTTGCACGGCGGGTCAGAGAGGCTTTAATTATTATTCTTTTTTTGCAAAGGAAAAAAAAATACTAAAAATGCAGATTGTTAGCTGTATTTGAACAAACATTGAACCTGCACCCAGTGAGTTTTCTAACCTAATATTGGGTGATGTTGGGGGCAGCTATGCCAAATGCCTTTCAACCCAGTGTCCAAATATTTTTTAATAGGCGTAGAATTTTTTACTGCACTTATGTATTTGGTATCTGGTGTCCATAGCAAGTAATTTACGGTTTCTGTAGCCTAAGTGACATCACAATGTGGCTGGCAGATGGACAAATAAGGCTTAAATACAAAATATTCCCAGCTAATACCAGCCTAAGCCTACTGACCACTGGTGTGGAAAGCCAACAAGAAGGTTCGTTGTGTAAGGGCAGTGTCACTGGCAAGAATTAACTTTTTCCCAATACTGTTGCAAAGCAAGCAAAGACAGGAGCAAAGTGACGTCACTTACTGTATTTCTTGTGAGCTTTCACTCTACCCAAGTTTTAAAATGCTGAAAAGGGCAACTTGTGAATTTACCCTTGGAAATAATCTTTTACGAAAAAAGCAGCCTTTTTTTCTGTAAAGAATCTTGCATCGTGTTGTTTCCCATTGCCTTTTCTGCAACACAAATAATGACTGTTGTATGTTTTTACAGTAATATATGTCGATTTTGGTTCTAATAGAAACCATGTCTTTCTGTTACTGCCCCCAGTTGTTATTATTTGGTAGCAGTTCTTTCAGTGTACGTCAGCAGGGTTGGACTGGGCTGGCAGGACACCGGGAAAATACTCTGTGGGCCCCACTGGCCTAGATCCGCTCCCACCTGCCTGGCACCCTGCCAGGGGCATAACAACAGAGATAGCAGACCCTGCGGCTGCAGGGTGGCCGAGGAGGGGGCCCCATGATGCCCAAATAAAGAGCAATTTCAAAATATATTGGTAAAACAGGACAACCTCTGGATATGCTGTGGCCCTAAAATTAATTTGTTGTGGGGCCCAGTGCACCCTACGCTATTTAATCTCACCCTGCTCAAACCAGTAGAAGAAAAGCAGGTACGAACTGGTCTGGGGAAGGCGGATAGAAAAGGTTAGTGGGCAGCTAGAGAAGGGGCCCTGCAGTTGGTGGAGTGGGGTTGGGGCCTTAAAGTTGGCGTTGGGGGGTCAGAGGCCATAAAATTGTCAGGGTACGCGACCCGGAGCAGGTGTGTGTGCCCATGTGGGCCTGGACCCCCACAGTCTGACACTGTGAGGCTCATTTATCAAAGTCGAATTTATCTGATTATTTTCTGAAAACTACTCCGACCAAATCCGCACAGTTTTCTCCCTTATTTAGCAATACATTTTCCCGAAAAATTTGTGAACATTTTGGATCGTATACATTTTTCGGATTTTCTGCACGAAAAACTCTGAAACCGCAAAATCTTCGGATTATTGTACCAAACCCAGCGCAGATCAAGATTTCTTGGGGACTTCTCCCATCGACTTATATGCAACCTCGGCAGTTCTGAGATGCCGGATTTTCGGATTCTGACTTTTTCCATCCTCGGGGTATAATAAATCCAGAAAAATGTGAGTTTTTTTTCCACTAAAAATTCAGATTTTATAGTAAAAAATCAAGAATTTTTCGGGTTTTTGGCATTTGGACATTAATAAATAACCCCCTGAATGTCAGACATTAGTGATGTGAAGGCTGGCGGTAAACCCACAGGTTTACCCTTGGGTTGGGTAAGTTCAAGCCAATTTCCGCACACTATTGCTAGGTTGCAGGTAGGTTTGGTTTGAGCTCTTGCTTCTGCTCTCCCCACCTACAACCTTGCTGTACCGGTTTCCGCCTCCAGTGAGTGCTTTGTCTGATCTGACCTAACATTACAGCTATGGGGATCATATTTTGTAGGATCCTAAAAAATCTGATCCGCAAAATCTCCCATGTAGTTTAGCCCTTTGACTATTTTATCACTTTCACCTTTAAGGTATCTTTTAGTAAGTTATAACATGACTAATTCTAAGCAACTTTTTAATTGGTCTTCATTATTTATTTTTTATAGTTTTTAAATTATTTGCCTTTTCCTTCTGACTCTTTCCAACTTTCAAATGGGGGGTCACTGACCCCATCTAAAAAATTAATTCTCCAGAACACTCAAGTTTTACCTGTGCAGGGCAACACTATATATTATATTGTCATTCCTTTAAAACGCTTTCATTCTTTGGTGTTACTGTTCCATTAAAAGGGACTTAATGCTGCAACTTTTGAATGAATTCCTGGAAATTCTGACCCATAGTTACCGATTCTGTATCAAGATCTCTGTCTTCTAAATATAAATGACTTTCTGGGACTTTCTTAGTATTTAAGGAACTAGAAACAGTCAAATTGAAACCAAAAATCTAAAGTTTATATTTGGGGGTTTGTAGAAGCCACACATTTTTGGGAAACCTATAAAGATATGTATTTATTCAGGAGGTTTTTTTCATATTGGGGCACCATTTTATTTACTGGCAGAGCCCAACAACCAGGTGTGCAGAGGGCTAATAATTTGGGTCCATGAGGGGGCCTGCTAACTTAGTGGTAAGGGGCCTTATGGTTGTGACACTGCTTTGGTAAATTCCATGCATGTTGAGTACTTATGTCATTGGCATCATTGGGAACAAATTACAGTTTTCTCACTTAGTCATAAGCAGCAATAATAAGTGATTCATTCGGACACCATGGATCCCTGAAGTTAACACTGGCCCTGAGGACATCATGCTACTTCTAATGCTCTTCTTGAGTGTAGTGCAACATATTAAACAGTTTACTTCCCCTTTACATTCATCAAAAGTCACCAAGGTGTTGAGGAATAATTTGGAAACCGAGTAAGACAATGTCGGACTGGGATACCAGGGGCCCACCAAAAACCCTTAGACCGTGTGCCCACCCAAAAACCTTGAGACCAGCGGCCCACTGTTTTATTTTCTTCCTTTCCTTGCTCAGCCTCTATTTTCCTAGTCTCTTTTCTTTACATATTATAACCTATTATTTCATCTATTTAGCCTCTTTATGCTCATAGAAATAGGGAATGGCCATGAAATAGGCCAAATGTTTAGAAGCAGGAGGGCCCACTGACACCTTGGCCCACCGGGATTTTTCCTGGTATCCCGGTGGGTCAGTCCGACACTGGAGTAATATGGATGTTCCCAGGAGAATAAGAAACATTCCCTAGATCAGGAGAGTGAATGCATTTCTGGCCAGGAGAGGGAGCAATGGAGTCAGAAAAGCAGCTATTTTCATAAACAGTAGCTACTTGTGAGTTTATCACCATCTGCTTTAATAATCTCAAACATATTGCCTTCTTATCAGGCCTCTGCCTTGTAATGGGAAGAGACATCCCAAAGTATAGTGGCTTTTATTTCTGTTTATTTATAGTGTGTCACCAAGCCTGGCTCCATGTGTAAGAGGGACACATAAATTGAACAAAACCACTAGTTTACTGTACTAATTATATTTACCTTTGCATTGAAATACAGTCCAGCTGCATTGTGTTCCTACCCTGCTGCATTGTATAGCAGCTGTCTTATTGTATTGCATCCCTGTCCTGCTGCATTCTAAATACTGCCCTGCCTTTTTACAATCAATTCCTGCTGCACTACACTGTCAAGTCTTACATTTAAATTTTGTCCTGCTGCACTTTATAACTGTCCACTGAGACAGCAAAGCTGAAAAAAAAGCTTATTATGTATTTATATGCAAGAACTTTCCCAAAATATCTCAGAAATAATCCCCCAATGGCTGCAATATGACCTGTGGCACTTGGCATAACATTTGTTAGCAGTATTCCCTAGCCAGGGCTACTTGTCACTACATCTGTCTATTGGAAAGACCAAGTGGCTGCCTTACAAGTGATCCACTTAAATTTGCAAGAAGCTTAGCAGTACTTAAAGTAACAGGGACTAAATTAGGGACCGATTATGCCTATAGTAACAGTGGGATAATATTCTCTGGGAAGGGACCGTGGCTGTGGGATAGCAGGTATAGTAGGGAGAGATGGTGCCTATAGTAGCAGTGGATAATAGTCTCTGGGAAGGGAGTGTGACTGTGGGATAGCAGGTATAGTAGGGAGAGATGGTGTCTATAGTAACAGTGGGATAATAGTCTCTGGGAAGGGAGTGTGACTGTGGGATAGCAGGTATAGTAGGGAGAGATGGTGTCTATAGTAACAGTGGATAATAGTCTCTGGGAAGGGAGTGTGACTGTGGGATAGCAGGTATAGTAGGGAGAGATGGTGCCTATAGTAACAGTGGATAATAGTCTCTGGGAAGGGAGTGTGACTGTGGGATAGCAGGTATAGTAGGGAGAGATGGTGTCTATAGTAACAGTGGGATAATAGTCTCTGGGAAGGGAGTGTGACTGTGGGATAGCAGGTATAGTAGGGAGGGAGAGATGGTGCCTATAGTAACAGTGGGTATAGTAGGGAGAGATGGTGCCTATAGTAACAGTGGGTATAGTAGGGAGAGATGGTGCCTTTAGTAACATATTCAATATGCAGGCAATGATACAGAGGGGGAGGGATTATCAATTAAGTCCATGCAGAAGCAAATGGTTGGGGCTCATTCTGCAGTATTTAACAGTTCACAAAATGAATTAAATGACTATTACACATGTAGCTAGCTACAAAGTAAAATGATACAATCTCAGTATGAAAGCTCTGCTCTGTATCTTTTAAACTTTCATCTAATTTCTGCGCCATATGGAGACCCCTTGCTCATCTATTTAAGTAGAACAAGAGTCGAACCCCCCTCATTACTGCAGCTGGGGACAGCGCTCTTTCCCTGTGATTATTTTGGATAATTAAACTTATTTGGAGGTTATTTTCAGCTACAGATTGTCCTCACCAGTTGGGGCCTTTTTTTTTTTTTTTAATCCTACACAGTTTATCATATTAGCGCTCAGTGGAAAATAACAGTGTGAGACGTCCAATGTCCTCCCCTTCCTCTTGGCATCTAAACGCAGCCTGGCAAATTGAATCGGGCAGAGCTGAAACACTTGCAGCTCCTTCTGTCTATTCTTTCCCCTGATTATTTTAAACCCTTGGCTCTTAGTCTGTTAACCCACAGACGGCTGAACAGACAGACAGAAGTGGATTCTGAGCTGAGGCGACTCTAATCTTGCAATGAGACAACAAAAAATTAGTCAGGAAATCGAATTATGCCGATGTTTTGTGTATTAGAAAGTCAGTGCTCTGCATTGATAAATATCCATACCTCCCAACTGTCCTGTTTTTAGAGGGACAGTACCTCTTTTGACAGCTCAACCCGCAGTCCCTCATTTGTACTGGAAAGTCCAGTTTTTCTCTGCACTGAACAGCCAGAAAAAGAATCAAAGTTTCTAACTTAATTGGCTTTTGGCAGAGAGTCCAGAAAAGCCACAGCAGAAGATAAGGTACTTTTGTAACAATTTCTAAATACGCAAATAAGTAATTGTAACAATATAAGATAACAGGTCTCTTGGGAGAAGTTAGACTCACAGCTTAAAGGGCAATTTACCTTCATTAGCAAAACTGTAATAACTGAAAAAACCCCACAGAAATATGTTCTGTAAAATGAACATGGTAATTAGGGGGTGTGGCCACAAAAGCGGTTGTGGTCCAAAAATTTAATCACACTAGACGCAACTTTTTTGTCCCTCTTTTTCTTTCTAAAATGTTGGGAGGTATGAATATCTTTATGGTGCAATATCCTTATAGACAGTAATTAGTAATGTCACATGACTTATTACACCTTATCATAAATAACAATGTATCCCCTGTTGTACATGAGGATATTCAAAGTCTCTCTTTGTGTTCCATGATTTCTAATATCCTTATAATTTACAGTAGTACAGAGTTCCCTGTATAACTCAGCCTGCAGCCTTGTGCCTTTATATGGTCACAGAACCTCTCAGTGGGGCTCATTTATCAACACAACCTATAGCAACCAATCAATGATTAGCTTTTTAAAGCCAGCTTCAAGTAGAACAATGAATGCAGCAATTTGATTGGTTGCCATGGGTTACCGCCCATGGGCAAATTTGCCCAGTGTTGATAAATAACCCCCACTGACTTCTAATATCCTTATCATTTACAGTAGGGGGTACATTATACCTTATAATACATGAGTAATACTCAGAGTTCCCTGTATAACTCAGTCTGCGGCCTTGTGCCTTTATATGGTCACAGAACAACCCCTCAGTGACTTCTAATATCCTTATCATTTACAGTAGGGGGTACATTATACCTTATAATACATGAGTAATACTCAGAGTTCCCTGTATAACTCACTCTGGAGCCTTGTGCCTTCATATGGTCACAGAACAACCCCTCAGTGACTTCTAATATCCTTATCATTTACAGTAGGAGGTACATAATCCCTTATAATGCATGAGTGATACTCAGAGCTCCCTGTCTAACTCAGCCTGCAGTCTTGTAACTAAGCCTGCAGTAACTCATGGTCATGAAACTCCTCGGTAACTTATAATATCCTTATATTTTACAAGAGGGGGTACTTTATTCACTATATAATCAGTGAGTAGTGATTTCATCAGTTATAAACGGTGAGTAGTGATACCATTTTTGTCGCATGACTCACTGAAACTTGTGTATTATAATAAATAAAGTACCATTGTTTCAAAATATGAGGATATTAGAAGTTACCTTGGAGTTCCATGACCTGTATAAAAACACTCGGCCTTCGGCCTCGTCTTTTTAAATGGTCATGAAACTCCTCTGTAACTTATAATATCTTTATAATTTACAAGAGAATGTACTTTATTCACTATATCATTTACAGTAGGGGATACATTATCCCTTATAATACATGAGTGATACTCAGAGTTCCCTGTATAACTCAGCCTGCAACCTTGTGCCTTTATATGGTCACAGAACCCCTCAGTGACTTCTAATATCCTTATCATTTACAGTAGGGGGTATATTATCCCTTATAATGACTTAATGTAAACTACTTTTGGATAAAAAATCATAAAAGACTTGAGGATCTGATTTGATCACCTTATAGGGGGAGTTGGCTTGTTTGGCCAGGCCTTTTTTGGGTTGTGGGCAAGTCCAGGTTATGATGCGTATAAGTGAGGTTGACTGGGGTGTTGCAGTCATATTAATTAATTAGTTGGCCATTTCTTTTCTTTTGGGTCCCATTCTACTTAGCTAGCACGTGCCACTGCTCAGGGGGTCACAGGTTACCAGTGGGCATAAGAGTAACAGTCACTCAGTTCTGTAACCAAGCTAGCTTTACCCTAGTAACATATTGTATATATATATATATAGCACTGAGATATTCTGCAGTGCTGTACAGAGATTATACATCATTCCAACCGGCCCCTGGCGATTTAAGGTCCCTTTAATATTCACATTATTTGCCCTTGCTGGTGCCTTATGGGTTAATTACGCCTCTAACTGTGGCTTGTACTAACAAGGAATTGGCATTAGACTTATTTGACACAGGGGAACGATTAAAAACAAGAGTGAATGTTGCACGTGCGCTGTAACACTTGGCAACCAATCAGAAGTGACCTGTGCAACGCCATTAAGCTAATGAAAGGAAATTTCCAATTCGTTGCTACAGATTTCTGCAAATTTGCACCTACAGTATAATGCATGAAATCAACCCCCCCCAAAACATGATGTGGCCCGCAAGTGTCATAATTCCATTGGGACCAACTGATAAATGACTTAGAGAAAGGGTCTGTGCCTTTTCAATTGAAGTCTGGGTGCATGAGGCGCAGGAAGATAAAGCAGTGTCCCCAAGGTCACACGCAGAGGACACAGGAATGATAGCGAGGTCCCTGCATGACCGAGTCTGCTCACATGGTACCCCAAGGATTTGGTTAGCGACAAGTGGCCCCTGGCAATGGGGGGAGGGATTACATAAAACAGTGATGTCATGATGATAAAAAACAGTTTTTCATTTACAGAGAGAGGGAAAGAAAAAGGGGGAGGGGAAAATTGTGCTGTTAACCCATTCCCTGCCACATCCCATCACATTCACTTCTTTGCAAGTGAAATTCTGGGGTTCCAGATAAATCTGTTGGTTTTCAGAAAATTCTAGTCAAAACCAACCAGTGGCGTAACTAGATGTTACTGGGCCCCACAGCAAATTAATTTTAGGGCCCCAAACATATCCAGAGGTTGTCCTGTTTTACCAAAATGCATTGAAATTGTATATGAATTTGAGCCTCATGGGGCCCCCTATAACTCCTGGGCCCCCTGCAGCCGCAGGGTCTGCTTCCTCTATAGTTACGCCCCTGAAACCCACACCCCCCCCAAGCTGAAAACTCTTATTTCAGATTTGTTGAAGTGGGTGTGAATAGATTTTTCAAGGGGCTAAAAATACCCCCCACCACCCTTGAATAATCTATGCTGACAGGTTCTCCGAGTGAGGGAATGTAGAGAGGCAGGAAGAGACAAAGGGCAAGTGCGGGGCTAAACCTGCAGAACAAAGAGACAGGCTGAATGGAAGAGGGGGGGGGAGAGAATTAGAGGGAGAGTGCAGAATGCAGGTGATTGCGATCTCTGAGCTCTGATTGGCTGAGAGAGGATGAGTGAGCATGAATGTTCAGCGCCGACAAACCCCATCACATTGTATCCAGGGGATGAGCAGCCAACATACACCCATTCATGTTTTCTACTGACGTCAAACGGGCGGGGCGTGGCGCCAGTGAAACACGCCTCCTATGTTATAAAAGGCAGTGCGGCGGCGCTGGTAGAGACAGAGCGCTCTGGTGCGCAGCGGTTTCTTGTATTCGTGCTGTCGGGGCAAAGTTTCTGCACTCCGGGACTAATTCTCTTGCTCCTACAAGTTCTTCAAAGCAGCCTGTGATTTTCTTTGTTGGGATCTCTTTAAAGCAAGCAGTTTGGCAGCTCCTCTGGACTTAATGTCTGTATTTTATCCCATTCACTGGTGAGTACTGGGGGATTATTATTATTATTGCCAATATTATTGGGATTGTCTAGAAGCCTTTCCCGTGTATTTTTTCCAGGGCTAAACTTACCCTGGTGGAGGGATTTTTAATGTCCACCAATAGGAGCACAGCCCTAACCATCCTGCAAGAACTGGGGGTCTCCTATACGTTTCCCAGAAGGGTTTATTGAATTATTCATTTTAATAATAATGATAAACCTGGTCTCTTGGCTTAATACCCCCCCCCAAGAACAGTGCAGGAGAATTAAGGCTGTCAGTGACCCCCCAAGTCTTAAAGTGATCAGTATTGCCCAAGAGCTGACTACATTTTTATACTGGTCATTGGGAGTTATCAATGCAGTGTCTCTGGGACTGGCACATGTTGGGTCTATCCATGGGCAGCCTGGCATCTGATTACTAGAAATACTCTACATAGGTTTTTCTTTTAATTGTGCAGCTGGGGAGGTTGGTCATTTCAAGTCCTCTTGCGAATCAGCTGGAGGTTTTGTTGGCAAGGGTAAGTTGGCAAACTGCATAAATGCCAGCTTATTATTGCACTACAGTTCCCAGCATGCCCTGCCAACCTTGAACTTTTTTTTGTGCTACAGGCTCTTGTTTTTATGTGTGTGTGTATTTCACCAGTCTCTATTCTTGACTGTTGTGCTGTCTCCTTAGCAACACCACCTGTAGGTGCGAGCGCACACATTTTCCATGACCGCATTGGGCATGACTTTGCAGCACTCCTTATGCATTAAAGAGGCGGCCATTCATTGGGAGAAATCATTCACAATCTGACAGCGAGGCGAGTCTCCACCCGTAGCCTTCATTCACAAAATAAACCCCCACCCCCTCCAAGTTAGCTGAAAAGGGGCAGTTAAAACAAACCCAGGCTGTGGATGTGCTTATTGGGATACAGACCTATAGATGAAGGGTTTTTGTGGGGTGCAGATGCGTGCTTATTTTGGTTGGTTGCATCCTGTACATAAGTTGTCTGTGTCTGCAGCTAATTGCTTCCATTGTCTGAATCCTTGGTGGGGCTTTGTAACCACTTCTTCCCCTGACATCGCCCAGCTTTGTGCCCTCTGCTCAATTGCAGGCAGCCGGGGGTGCTGGTAATTAATGTCTTCTAAAGGATGAGGAATTAAGTCTGGTTCTTGGTCAGTAGATCGGCTTTATTAGTGTGACCTTGCTACTAAATCCAAATTAATTGCAGCACAATATTAATAGTAACAGGATGTTTGTGCCTTTAAACCTTCTGGTTGGGGATTGACATAGGAAAGGAAACCTATTGTTGAAACTACACAACCCCTAGCTAATGGGAGCTGAGAGTTGTAGTTCAGCAACAGCTGCAGGTTGATTTTTACACTAGAAACAGCAGTGAGCCTAGTTGGGAGTTCTGTGTGTTCCTTAATATCCGACAGCTGGCTTTCTATAAATGGAAGAAGGAAAAGAAAACTGACAAAATAACTCTAAATGTTGGTCGTGTGGCACAATAGGGTAGACCCATCCCATCAGGCTTAGTAATTAGGCTGTAGCTGGCTCAAGGTAATGTTTACTTGGGGCTTTGTGTAGTGAATAGTCGGCTGTGGATGGATTTTTTGGTACATTTCTGCATAATCCCTGTATAGATCACTTTCTCACACTCGGCTTTGTCTCTGGAGCTCTGGTATTTAGGGCTTGGTAAAGGGGAAATTGACTCAAAAGGATGTAATCCTGCAGACAATCTTACTCATAGTTGTTTTTTTATTTCTTGCTATTTTTGTACAGGTTTTCACTCTTTTGACACTATTGTCCCTCTCTCTAAACTAAAGCTGAGGCTGCAGTCTAGTTTAATGCTTTAGCAACCCTAGCAACAATGCATTCATCTTAATTATTCCGGTCAGACCACCACCACCTAGCAACCAAAGAGCAGCTTAAACACCAGTCTGGAGATCTGCAAAACTAAAGAATTGCAAATAAAAGTTGGTGTTTCTTTCAGATCACTGCCTATATCCCACTAAATAGTTTAAATTTAAGGTTGAACTTCCCCTTTAAGGTTCCTGTAAGTGCTCTGCTATAAGTAGGAGACCAAGTTATAATGAGCTGCTGCACCTTTCCCTTTGACACAAGAGCAGGACAGTGGTAAATTGCTCGTAATTATGCAAAAGGAATTATGTAAAATAAATTTCCAGCGCTTAATATTCCCTGTAGAACCAGATGTGCATCTTCAGCGATTGGCTCCGTAAGGCAGCGTTACATAATGCAACTGCACTGCTGCTGCAGAGGTTGGATATGGATAAATTGCTTTAATTGCTGCAGGATGAACAATCACTGTGCCATAGTCTATTTAAAGTCAATGATTGGTCTAAAAGCTAGCCATTCATAGAAAAACCTGGTCATGTTGCCAGAATATACCATATTTGCCTGATGTGGGGACCCAGGTGCATAGTTTAGCCCATGGACTAACTATCGGCCAACAATAGAGGCATGCCGACCTCTTGGGAGTGCAGTGCACAAGATTGACGTCGGTCCTGTTTTAATCTTCACCACAACATAAAAATACCCATAAAATGCTTATAAAAATCACTTTAAGGCAATTTCTCTAAGTGCCGATTTAGATTGAATTGATGCCGCCGTGTAGCTAGAGCAGACGGCAGTTTGAGCAGGGGGTTGTGCCCCGTTGGCCGGGGGAAGGAAGTTCTTTGTACAGTCAACGTTCTAGTGTGTGGGTTTGTTTTTCATATTTTCCGCTTATGCAGAGAAACCGATGTCATGTCAGGCTGTGACTTGTATCTGCTTAACAGCTTAGGCAACAATCCCCTGCCTGCTTTTTTATTTTTATATAAGGAAATTCCCCTGCACCCACTTCCCCTTCATTATTCACATTTCCCTCATCCCTGTCCATACAAAACTTCCCACTCATTGGTTACTGTCCAGCACTGTATCCGGTCGCATGTTTGGCAAATGTGCCAAATGCCGTCTCTCTAAGTGATACTGTGTTGCCCTGAAAGTTGATGGATGCAATTAAATCACCATCGGGGGTTTTTTCTTTCATGATGTATGAATGTTGGGAAAACTGTCATTTGTCCGAATGCTTCTAGAAATGGTTGTCTTAAGAACATTGTCCATTGAAGCACCTCTGGATTAAAAACTTGCATCTTTCCCCAACTATAAGTCCAGTTTCTCTAATGCACATTTATCAGAATTGGACCATGGTTTGGGTTTTTGCAGTGACTTCTGCGGGGGGTCAATGTGCAGCCGGTGCCAATTTTGCTTCCACTGGAACAGAGGTGACGCATATTATTTTGGTGACGTTATCCCTGTTCCAGATCATGTCAATTTTTTTGGGTACGTTCTTAACAATCTGCTCCAATTTATTTCAGCACTGATTATCTGAGATCTGCTGAGATGACAGAAGTAATAATGAACACTCAGTCCATGGATGAAATTGGATTAAGCCCTCGCAAAGATTCCTATCAGGTAGGTTGCTGGATTCATTGGCTGCTAAAGGGCAGGGAAGAACCTAAGGAATAAGACTTGTCGACTGTTGTGTATACATCTCTAGGTCTCTCCCATTAAATAAGCCCTGTCTTCGATAAGGGTATAGCTTATTGTGTGCTCAGAACATCCCTCATCTGTACGTTTATATTTTAATGGGACTTCTGCATTTGTTGCCTCAGCTGATCTTGAATTTCGTCCATGTAGCTTAGACTTGCAGTATGGAAGCTCACTTTCCTAGGTATAATGAAATCCTTGTTCTGGGATTTTATTATTAATGAGATGCTTCTCATATTTTCCTATCTAAAGGGGAATAACCGTAAAAGTCTATTCATAAAAAGGCTTAATTTTCCAGTTGAGTCAGATAATATGATAATGGAGGATGAACACCACTGGTGATCACTTGATTGATCAGCCTTGACCCTATCAAAGCACATTTGGTGACTGCACAGCATGCTTTAATTTTCAAGGAGTTTAATGCTTCTGTGATCATCCTCTTTTCTCTATTCCACTGGGTATAGTTCCAGGGTAGCTTACTCCAAATCTCCCCTTAACTGGCCTTCAGGCTGGCCCCCTTAGCTCATAACAAGGTTACAGATATATAGAAATATTGGGGTAACGCCCTGCTAAAGTTCCAGAGGTACCCAGGGCACAAACAAACTCACCCCAAATCTCACCATAACTGGCCTTCAGGCTGGGTCCCTTAGCTCATAACACGGTTACAGATATATAGAAACATTGGGGTAACAGTCACCCTGCTATAGTTCCAGGGGTACCCAGGACACAAATAAACACTCACCCCAAATCTCACCCCAAGTGGCCTTCAAGCTGGGCCCCCTTAGTACATAACAAGGTTACAGAGATATAGAAACATTGGGGTAACAGTCACCCTGCTATAGTTCTAGGGATGCCCAGGGCACAAATAAGCTCTCACCCCAAATCTAATCCTAAATGTCCGTATATTGCCTGCATAAACATTTCTGATGCTCTGATTACTGCAAGGCTTTACTTTAGTCAGGCATATTTTAACAAACCCTCCTTGTGGTTCTGCATTGGACAGCCAACAGCCTAAGTCATTCCAGCAAGAGATGCCAATCTCCTTTTCTCTAACCCCATTAGTGATAAACGCTCATTTGTGCATGAAGAGGCTTGTAGCCAAGAAAAGGACTAAGAATCCACCTTTTCCTTGATTTTTTTTTTCTTTAAATCTGAATGATCATCATGATATAAATGGTACATTGATAGGAATCCTGTGTATCCGTTTGACGTATCGTCTATTTACGTCTGTACGATCATTGCTACTCACATCCTGTCTGTGTTCAGTGTTCAGGATATACATCGAGGTACAACACCCAAAAACTTGCACAATGAGAGAGATTGTGACTCTTAAGCAACTTCCCATTTACACAAACTAGATTTTCACTGGCTGTAAATTTATTCATAAATGGAATTTCTACTAAAAGCAACATTTGTTGACCCCCTTTCTGTTCTTGAAACCATGTAGCAGAAGCCTGGACAGGACCCAGGGCAAAACTAGAGATCAGACAGTGATCATAAAAAAGAATCATTTTGATTGCAATTTATAAAACTTTAAAAACCACTGAAATTAGTAAAAGGGTGGTTCACATTTAAATTAACTTTTAAGTATGATGTAGAGAGTGATATTCTGAGACCATTTGCAATTGGTCTTCATTATTTATTATTTGTGGTATTTGAATGATTTGGCTTTTATGAGCAGTAGCTTTCCATTTTGTAGTTTCGGCAGTTACCTCTAGGGTCCAATGTAACCCCGCAACCAAGCAGTGGTTTGAAAGAGACATGAATAGGGCTAGATTAGGGCCGAAATAGATAACTAATAAGTAACAATAAAATTGCAGCCTCTGAGTAAAAGCTTTTTGGCTGCTGGGGTCAGTGATCCTATTTGAAAGCTGGAAAGGGTCAGAAGAGGAAGGCAATTCATTAAAAAAAAAAAACTATAAAAAAAATAATGAAGACCAACTGAAAAGTTGCTCATAATAGGCCATTCTAATACTGTAAAGTAAACCTGAAGGTTAAATGTAGGGAAAATTGATAAGCATTTCACTTCCTTCCGTTTTGCAGTTGGGTGCAGTCTCCCTTTAAGACATTTGATGTGTAGAAAGGATGGCAGAGGTGTCATAAGATCCACACACCTTGGCTTTCCCTCCCAACACTCGGATGTGAGGCTTCCAGTTATTGTGTTGCCACAGAGATTGCCTATTGGCCAATCAGAGCAGGGGAAATCTGTCAGTGACTCTGTGTTGGCTGCAGCTGTAAAAAAAGTTAGGTTGAAGAACTCTGTATAAAAAAAGCTGTAAAACAAATTATTTGTGTGCTTAACTCTTTCATACTCTGTGACTTATTAGTAGGGCCGGAACTAGTGGTAGCCAGGTGCCTAGGGCGCAAATGCTGGTGGGCACCAGGCACGTACCTCCTCTGTCTGGTCCCTTCTCTCTGAAGGTCTGTTTTATACACCTGTGTATTTGCGCATCGATTCACACATGCACGCCGCAGGCATCAATTCGCGCATCACAAGCACCATTCTGGGCATGCGTGCAACCAGCCAGCGCCGCGACCACCTAGGGTGCCTGGGCAACCTGGCCCGGCTCTGCTTATTAGTCAAATCTGCACTAGACATTGTGAAAAGCCTTTGCAAAATGGGAGTTTGGCGCATTGAGTTGTGTGTCTTGCTTTGTAAGGGCAGACAGACGAGAAGATTCGGGGAAATAATCTAATCTCCTCGAACTGCCTCCACGCCGGCTAGAATCTAAATCACCAGAAAATCGCCGGCTTTGTTTTCCAAAGTCGCCCGGCGTTTCCCTGTGAGGCAACTTCGGGTGACCTCGGAAAACGAAGAGCTCCAAATGCCATCCTGCGGCCATTTAGATTCTAGCCTGCGGGGAGGCAGTTTGGGCAGATTAGTCGCTCAAAGAAGAGGTGATTTGTTGCCAGGCAACTAATCTCCCTGAATCTTCTTGTCTGTCTCTGCCCGAAGGCTTTCTGAGCAATAATTGCCTGCCCCATTAGTGCACCAACAGGGTTAAGGACATTACCATCAGTCAGAGCAGCGTTTCCCCACATGTAAACTGGAAGTTGCATGGGTGCCAAAACACTGGCAGTCACCCTCAGTGCCATTGCCCGAATAAATTGGCACAGATACTAGAAACCGATTCATGGGCATGGAAATTTCTACAATATTTCCCTTGGGCTCTGACAATTGGCACGGGAATATCTGCACTTTCTACGTGACTGCGCTGCATACATATGGACAGTACAAAGAAGCTGTGAGTGGTGGCAGATGTGCACCCTGGTAGTTATTATCCTTGGCTCTATAGAGATCCAGTTCTAATGGGTGGCATTATAGGGTAGTTAAATTTAAATTTTTCGTTTGAGATTTAACGTTTATTTCGGTATCTATACTCCATAAAACAATCGCTACTGATCGATTGGGAATAAGACCAATTCTCCGCAAGCTGAGACTGATGGCCGGAAAGTCTTCTGGCCCACGGACAGTTTGAATGGATGGCGCAATAACAAACAAGACATAATGGTTATTGGGGCAGATTCCAAACTGTGTTCTAAGTTTAGCCAGAGGCCCGTGTGTTTGGCAAGAGCTCTCCAGAACATCAGCGCAGCCCCAGCCAACCCAGAGCTTAGTCACTGCCGGCGGAATGACTTGATTCATTTCCCTACCAATTGCCTATAGTTAACTTTGATGGGGAAATTGATGCACTGTGCCCAGCCTGTTTGCTGGGAATGATGGGATTTTTAGTTCATATAATCAAAGTACATATTTTGAATTGTATTTGTCACATTAAAGGGATCCTTAAAGGGCATGCATTCCTTAAAGGGATACAGTCATGGGAAAACGTGTTTTTTTTTTTTTTTTTTTTTTTCCAAAACACATCAGTTAATAGTGCTGCTCCAGCAGAAATCCACTGAAATCCATTTTTCAAAAGAGCAAACAGATTGTTATATTCAATTTTGAAATCTGACATGGGGCTAGCTAGACATATTGTCAATTTCCCAGCTGCCTCCAGTCATGTGACTGGATAAACTTCAGTCACTCTTTACTGCTGTACTGCAAGTTGCAGTGATATCACCCCCTCCCTTTCCCCCCAGCAGCCTAACAGAACAATGGGAAGGTAATGAGATAGCAACTCAAGATAACGGCTCCCTGGAAGATCTAAGAACAGCACTCAATAGTAGGACTGATTCAGTTACATTGAGTAGGAGAAATAACAGCCTGCCAGAAAGTAGTTCCATCCTGAAGAGCAGGCATGAGTCACATGACTGGGGCAGCTGGGAAACTGACTATGTCTAGCCCCATGTCAAATTTCAAAATTGAATGTAAAAAAATCTTGTTTGCTCTTTTGAGAAATGGATTTCGGTGCAGCATTCTGCTGGAGCAGCACTATTAACTGATGCGTTTTGGAAAAAACACGTTTTCCCATGACCTTTAAGGAATGCATGGTTTAATTTATAATTGGCAAGGTTTAGAGTAATATGAGCATATACTGGATATATAGACATAGAGGAACTCCTTGTCTTAAGTTTTTACTGGGAGCTGCCATATTTCTCCCCTCAGCAGAGTCCCTGGTCTTGTCTATAACTATAAAGATTTCCCCCTGCCACGTCCCATTCTGTGCATCGATACCTTGTTTGCTTGTGTTTGTCAGCCTGACAATGGGCTCCAGACAGTCAGCTGGATGCTCTGGCACTGGCTGTGGAAATGTTCTTATCTCACCATGTCACATTCAGGGCAAATGCTGACAAAGCTGCCCAAATCCATGACCTTTTCCTTGTGGTTATACTATCGGCCTCCTCTCTGGGGTAACTCGAGACTAACCTGCTCCTGACAAAAGGGCCCGTCAAATGAACCGTAATACAATCCGGATTTCTCAGAGATACACAGAAGATGAGTTACACCCCCTGTTGTCTCTGGATGTTGCAGAACTACAACTATCAGCATGTCTGGTGCCTTGATTCTGTGTTGAAGAATTATGGGAGTTGTAGTCTTGCAACTTGTAGGGTTAAGAATCATTGAGTTAGACCAATCAGACGTTTGCTTTGAATTCTCCTTGCATTGGGCAACACAATTCTGCCGACCTATGTGCCTGGGCCTGTACGTAACTCGGCAGCTGAGCAATATTATAAGTAGAAGTGTTGCCAACATCTACTATCAGCCCAGATATTGCTAAAGTACGACTCCCAGCACCCCTAATAGACAAGGGTATCTGGAGTCCAATCACAGCTCTAAAGGGGCATTGGTTGGACAGATCTACACTATTTAAAGGGGAACGAAATCCTAAAAAAATGAATGTGGCTAAAAATGCCATATTTTATATACTGAACTTATTGCATCAGCCTAAAGTTTCAGCTTGTCAATAGCAGCAATGATCCAGGACTTCAAACTTGTCACAGGGGGTCACCATCTTGGAAAGTGTCTGTGACACTCACATGCTCAGTGGGCTCTGAGCAGCTGTTGAGAAGCTAAGCTTAGGGGTCGTCACTAATTATCCAGCAGAAAATGAGGTTGGTCTGTAATATAAGCTGATGCTACAGGCCTGATTATTAAATTCTGATGCTAATTGCACTGGTTTCTGTGCTGCCATGTAGTAATTATCTGTATTAATTACTAATCAGCCTTATATTGTGACATTTCTATTCCATGTGTACTGTATATTGTGAGTGGGTCCCTAAGCTCAGTAAGTGACAGCAGCACAGAGCATGTGCAGTGAATCAGCAGAAAAGAAGATGGGGAGCTACTGGGGCATCTTTGGAGACACAGATCTTTACTGCTAAAGGGCTGTGATTGCCTTGGGCTGGTACAGAAGCACAAAACATCATGTACAACATTTCTAGCTACGGCCCTGCTGCTATTATAACCAGCCCTGACCATTCTGCACTCTGAGCATTGAAGCCTCAGCACTTAAAAGTGGTTTTGACTTTTCTGTGGTAATGACCATTACAACATCTTCAGTTTTGCTCCGGAAAGTATGACTTGGTGGAAAAAACTGACCTAACCATTCAGCAATTTTTAAACTTTATACTGTTGCTTGGAAAATATGATCTACAACTTATTTTATTATTTTTCGAATCCTGTTTTTGCCAAGTACATGAATTCAGTGATACGTGAGCGTTCTGTATGTGTGCCAGAAAGGGGAAATGTGCTTTATATTCTAAATTTTCATACAGGACTAAACACTGATTAAATGCACATTGGCAAGTGTTTTGCTTGCGGTAGATTGTGGGCTGACTGAGAAGACTAGCTCCAATCTTCAGGCTTGGTCCCCATAGCTCATAATTAGGATATTCGATATATAGAAACATTGGGGTAACGGTCACTTTGCTATAGTTCCAGGGGTACCGAGGGCACAAATAAACACTCGCCCTAAATCTCTCCTAACTGACCTTCAGACTGGACCCCCTTAGCTCATAACAAGGTTACAGATATATAGAAACATTGGGGTAACAGTCACCCTGCTATAGTTAGAGGTATCCAGGGCACAAATAAGCACTCACCCCAAATTTCACCTTAACTGGCCTTCAGGCTGGCCTTCGCCTTCCTATAGTTCCAGGAGTAGCCTGGCAATCACCCAAACTCATCCTAACTAGGCCCCCTTAGTTGATGGGTTGCAGGTAACATACATTGGTGTATCAGCCATTCAGCTAGAGGTCCCAGAGTATTTCGGACAGAGTAAGTGTTCAATGCAAAGCTCACGCTTGACTTCTAAGTGTATCCAGTGGCTTCCTCCCAAATTATACCTTAACTACCCTTCAGACTGAGTTTTACTGCCATTGGGCCTGGACCCCCCCCCCCCCTAGGGGTTGGCGACAACAGTTTGGGAGCCCCTGGTCTAGTTGGTAAGATTTGGCTGGTTAGTAGGTAAAAGGACGTGTCCAGTAATTAAAGTTCTGGGTTAGTCTCTCATTCAATGATCTAGAGCAAGGATCCCCAACCTTTTTTTTTACCCATGAGCCACATTCAAATGTAAAAGAAGTTGGGGAGCAACACAAGCATGAAAAATGTTTCTGGGGTGCCAAAATAAAGGATATGGTTGGCCATTTGGTAGTCCCTTGTGAATTGATAGCCTACAAACTGCCACAAACCTGGTTTTTATGCAACCAAAACGTTCCTACAAGTAATTGAAAAATAAGCATCTGCTTTGAGGCCACTGGGAGCAACATCCAAGGGGTTGGTGGTGAGCAATATGTTGCTGACGAGCCACTGGTTGGGTATCACTGATCTACAGCATTAGATGGGGCCGGATGTTGGCCGTACAATGTATTATTGTCAGTCATATGTTTCCTTGAAGTAACTTCAATCTGTTTTTTCCTGCAGATTTTCCCAGACCCTTCAGATTTCGAGAGATGCTGCAAGCTGAAAGACCGACTCCCCTCCATTGTAGTAGAACCCACAGAAGGCGACGTGGAGAGCGGGGAGCTAAGGTGGCCCCCAGAAGAGTTTGTGGTAGATGAAGACAAAGAAGGCACTTGTGATCAAACAAAGAAAGAGAACGAGCAGTAACGGAGATGTTGCCACCAGTTGTAAACCTATTGTCGCTTGGAGCAAGAGGGATCGACAAATGGCTTGACTAAGACTTGGTTAGGGATGCTTTTGTTAACGATGACAAATTCAAAGATGCACCTGCAAGATTTTTTTCTTTTTCATTGTTTTTCTTGCGAGAAATAAAGCAACCTTCGATGTGACGAGAAGCGGGGAAATTTGAGAAATGCTCGCTGTTTTTTTCCTTCATTACTTAGAGATGTAATCTGAGCTCTTTTTCAGATGTTTGAGGCAGCAGTAAAATTCAAGTAGGTTCTAATGATGACAAATCGAGGATCAAATGATGATTGAACACCTATAGGGGCGCGGTACTGATTCCCTCCAAAAGGCAAAAACTCCATCTCTCCATACGTTTTGTCCCCATTTGAATGAAAGTAGGAAATTTAAAGGCTCTTTGGGAGGGGGGCTGATATTGATAGTCATTTCAGTTCTTCCTCCACCCAGTTTGAAAATCCAGGAACCATTTGTCATATCTTTAAGTTGAACAAGGAAGATGTCATCACTTAAATTGGGGGGGATGTCTACAATCATCATATCCTACTGTACAAGACCATAAAGCCGTGACATCATTTTCATATCCCCCCACATGGATTATTCCCTAAAAACACATCAATTTCTTTTTATATCGAGCTTCCGGTCCTAACGAAGAATTTGCCTCCTGGTGTTCACTACTTTTACACCATATGTGCCCGCGAAACCTCCATTATCTGCTATTTAGTACCATAGTTGTGCCCATAGAGTGCGCTTATATTGTCAGACCTTTTTACAATTATGCACCTTTTATTTTTTGTGTGTATGTGTGCGAAAGGATTGTGAACAGATCTTCTGCCAGTAAAAATCCAACAAAATGTAATTATAAACATTTACTTAATGGCGATGACTCTGGGGAAGAAGAATAATGAGTAAGATCGGGATCATCAAAGGATAGTTCAGGCCCATTATCCATGTTCACAAGCAGAACCAGCCTTTCCCTTAATTGTTTCTCTAAACCTTCCTGTGCTGAAAGGACTTTAATGCCCTTTGTTAGGTGCTGACAGAACATATGATAAACACATCTGTCTCGCTTTTCCCGTCCCCGCTGCTGAACGCCACTTCTGTAATCCAACCCCCGTGCAGCTTTTTCACTGCTTCATATCAACCGGCCGATTAACGATTTCTCTTTGTGGTTTGCACGGAACCTATCGATATGCAAAATACCTCAGTTTCCAATGCTGGCGGGCGTGAAGGGAAGATGGTTTGGGCGCACACATCACCTGGTTCGTTCATGTTCGATCTGTCGAGTCCTGAAGCTATAGCAATAACTTGTGTATGCTTTGAAACTCTCAAAAACACACTGTAAAGCTTATATCATATGCGTATATATCTTGCTAGTAACACGTGGAATGTTCTTATGGTCTCGTCCGCATCTCCAAATGGTTTGTGTCAACTTTAAAAAGAAAGTCTCTAGACCAATGTGTGTGTTTAGTACATCTGTTCCTGTTAACGGTCTACCAACGGGGTGTAACTGTGATCCGTCAACAGTCTGGGCCCTGCGCGGCCTCCATGATGGACAATAAATGTGCTCTCATTGCTAACATTGACACAATTGTGACTTTGTAGGGATAGAAGATAATGTGTCGTGTTTTTTTGGGGCTCAAGTGGGGGGAAGCGTCTGCTGACGATCAGGAACCTTGTGTCTGCGTCCTTTTGAGAGTATTGTATATTTCCAGTTGTTACTAATGTATCCGTGAACAAAAGCACTCCAGTACTCTCTGTTGTATTATAATATATATATATTTCTGTAATTTTTTGAGGCTCAGGGAGAAGCTAGCTTTTTTTTTTTTTTTTTTTTTTTTTTTTGTTTTGTTTTTTTCCAAACTACTTTTGTCACTGTGACAGTTGTAAATAAAAGTTTGAAATTGCTTTCCAATCCTGCGCCTGCTGTGGTTATTTATTCAAAAGAAGGCTGTGGGTGGTCTTAACTGTGGGGTAAGCCCCTATTGGACGAATCATTTGGCCACAGCCTGAAGGCCAATTAGCAGTCCATAGTCAAAGGGGCTGTTCACCGTTTAGATAACTTTTAATACCTTATATAGAATGCCCTATTCTTAGTAGGGATGCACTGAATCCAGGATTCAGTTCGGGATTTGACCGAACCAAATCCTAATTTGCATATGCAAATTAGGGGCAGGGAGGGAATTCGCATGACTTTATTACAAAACAAGGAAGTAAAGAATGTTTCACCTTTCCACCCCTAATTTACATACGCAAACTAGGATTCGTTTCAATGCGAAGGATTCGGGGGTTCAGTCGAATCCAAAATAGCGGATTTGGTGCATCCTTAATTCTTAGCAACTTTTCCATTTGTGGTCATTTTTATTTTGTGTATATTTATTTATTTATTTATTTATTTTATTTTTTTTTTACATTTTGATGTTTGAATTTTAATTATTTCTGCCTCTTTCTAGCTGTCACAAGGGAGTCACTTATCCCAGCAGCCAAAAAACTATTGCCCCTTGTGGTTACAATTTTACTGTTGTTACTTTATCTTACTATTCAGGCCCTCTCCTGTTTATCTTTTAGTCTCTAATTCAAGCTACTGCCTGGTTGCAAAGGTAAACCCCAACAGCCAAAAAGCTGCTGAAGTTTCAGACCGGAGTGCTGCTGAACTTGAAAATCACCTTGTTTTCTTCCTCCTTTGATCTGGGCTGGGGGGAAGTCAGGGGGCAACAGGAATTGGGTCCAGGGTTTGGGATTTTTTTTCAGATGTCCCTCTGGCCCAGTCAGATGGTGATGAGAACGAAGGGTTGTGCTTTTGCACCCCTTAGGTCCCCAACAAGTGACTCCTTATAAAATTAGTGTTTACAATCCCAGAGTGTAATCAAGGAAAGGGAAGCCCTACAACAAGCGTATTCTACATTCATACCTTTAAATCCAGATAAATGGCCATGAAGTTCCCCTACTTTAGTATTCATGGCCAGGACCAGACTGGCAATCTGTGAGTTCTGGCAAATGCCAGAGGGCTGCTGTAAGATGCCATAGACAGTCACTATTCATTGGGCTGGTTGGAGTTGGTTAGGCCTCTGTGTACCTGAAATGCCGGGGGCCTATTTTGATTTTCAGTCCAGACCTGTTTATGGCCCTATAGACTAAACAGACCAATGGAATGTTGCATATGCGTTGCTCTAGTCTATACAATACATGTTAATACTTCTGAGTTAAAGGAAGTTCCCACATATTTATTGTCTCCGGATTGATCTTAATCAAGGGTCCTCGTTTTAGGAAGAGTTCTAAATTTGTAACATTATTCCCATTGTCTGTTTAGCCTTTGTTCCACCAAAACTTCCTCAATGAAGTTAGCATCAATGGCTGCACGGGGTGGGGTTACATGTACAGTAACTGGAGGGAGATTTTCACACAATTCTGTCTGGGTTCCTCCACTCTCCATAGGAAATGATATCTACGAAGGGGAACTTAGAGGTCTCTCCCAGGACTTCAGCAACATCATTATATACTGCTACATACTACATACATAGCTCTCAGGCATTAAAAAAAGAAAAGTAATAGGTCCCACTCATTTGTCATAATGTGTTGCAAATAATGTGGGAACGGCGTTATTATGGCAAGTCAATGGCTCCCACTTTTTAGTGCACACAAGCACTTTTTTTTTTTTGAAGGCTCTATCTCTTTAAATTTCTTCCAGGTAACACTGTAACGTGAAAGCACCTCTGAGCTCTGCACTTCCAATATTTGCCGCCTCCCCAATTACACACATCGCTTATTACTTTATAATATGTGAGTCATGGAGTTGCTTTTCTAATGTCCTATAATTTGATAGCCTCTGGTTCAGCTGCAAGACTAAGATTTGTCCCGTTACAAAATATAGTCACTTTTATGTGTGGTAAAACTGTCACTTTTTCCTAATGAATTAGAATGATAGTATTTGTATTTCAAGCTGGCTGAGATATTAGCTATGTGTATAACAGAACATTCTGCACAGATCCTCTCTGATCCCCATTGTAAGCAGCAGTCCTGCCCTGCTTTATGGCTGAGATTCTAGCTATCTGTATAACACAGAAGCCAATGAAATCTATTTCTGGCCAGCTACAAGTAACATCTACTAGCCCCCCGTGTGCCCCGAGCCCTAGATTATCAGTAATTCTCAGTGCTGGGATAAGGTCACACGGTAGAAAATCCTCTGCTGGGGGCATTGTGTCTGACTTTCTTTCCATGCTGTCATCTTATCAGGAAACCTTTTAATGTCTATTTCTAGAAGATGAAAGATCGGCTATAGTTGGGTTAGGTTTGCTGGAAACATCCAGGTCCCCTTAGGGATGGAGGCTTTACAGCTCTTTGCCTGATGCCAGGTTATTCTATGCTCTTCAGATATTATTAGATAAGAGGGACAGACAGTTCCAACGTCACTGGGACAGATATGACTCAGCCATGGATGTAGCCCGCACAGATGTTGTCATTTTAACCCTCCAAAGAGTTTGTGTCAGAAACCAAGAATGTTATCCTGAGTTCCACAAGCTGTTGCTGACGTGCACTTCCCATGATCCTCAGGGAACCACATTGTTTACAATACTAATGGGAATTTAGGAATGTGAACCCTAGAAATAACCAGGTAATTAGCAATAACTGGGCATCAAAACCAAGGCAACCAATTGACTGATGTGTGATTCATTGTTTCAAGTCATACAGGGAAAATAGTTATTGGTTGAGGAGATTGACCAATAGAGGCAGGGCAACAGAGAAATCTTGCCCAACAGGACAGTCTGGTATACATTCCTCTCTAGTTACATTGCTTCACACTGGTCGATTCTGGTTTATTGTGTATTTAACATTGTGTATTTAAGTAGCCTAATAATGTGGTGCTAACGTACCCAAAACAACCCTCTAAAAATCAAAAAGAACCCCCTGAAATCATCTCCAAGTACCACCCATCTTCCTGGCATTTTCCCAAGAGTCCTGTTGCCAGCAATGGAGTGTTATTTTGCCATAATTTATGTTTGATGGACAGAGTTACATCCTGAGACAATTTGCAGTTGGAGTTGATTTTGTATTATTCATGGTTTTTGAGATTTTTTAGCTTTTTAATTTGAAGCTCTTCAATTTGCAGTTCCTGCTTTCTGATTGCTATGGTCCAACTTACCCTAGCATCCATGCATTGTTTTGATTAAAATACTAGAATATGAATAGGAGAGGACCTATAGAGAAAGATGAGTACTAAAAAGTAAAAGTAACAATATGTTTGTAGCCTTACAGAGCATTTGTTTTTTAGATGGGGTCAGTGAGAAGAAGGCAAATCATTTAAAAACTATAAAAAAGAAATAACGAAGACCAATGGAAAAGTTGCTCATTCTATAACATATCAAAAGTTAGCTTAAAGGTGAATCACCTCTTTAATAGTTTTTTTTAAAATTAAATATCCTTAAACTGATGCAAACAGATTTGGTGCTGAGGGGGCGATAGACCTAAAACACAAGTGCTGAACTTTCGGGAAAGGAACAGGATTGATTTAGAAAATGATGCCAAACTGCAAAGTTTTCTCTCTCTCCAGCCATTCCTGTTTCCGGAAGGTTCATAATAAGCTTTATATAAATATCACTTTCAGGCTGAGACACTAAAGCCTGTCCTGTGTCCGTGTCCTTTTAAAGACGCCTGGCACAGAGCGCTGGCAGTTACAAACCGACCCAGCCCTGATATTTAGAACTGGCGTATGATTTAAATTCTTGGTGTTGGGTCAGAAAGATCAGAATAGCATCTGTCGCCCAGCACACAATCACAGCGTGTTCCACGTGGAATAAATACACTGTTCCTGATCTTTGCTCTGGAAATCTGAATATTCATTAGTTTATTCCTTTGTAGTTACACCCAGGGAGCATTGGGTGCAAGAGAGACTTTAGTGATTATTCTGGGCGTTGCTCACCCTTTGCCTTGTTCCTGGATGACATTTTATGCCCAGGTAGATTATTATTTGTATATATTTAGAATTAAATGTGCCTATATATAACGATTGGATATAATTATTCCTTCAAGCTTACAGTATGTATGAGCAAAACAGCACTCACACTCATACTCATAGAGATACTTTCATCTCAGCCTGTTTTTATCCCTGATTGATTGAAATGCTCCCCTCATTCACGCTGGGCAGATTTCTATAACTAAATACTGTATATAAATCAAAAGACATGAGCCCTAAATGTTCTATGCCCCTATCTGCTGTCACTGCAACACAATTATTTCCATCTAACCAATGAATCCTACTAATTAAATAACCAGACTGAACAACAAAACTTGGGGAAAATAAAAGGGACCAGAGGTTACAGCTTTATTAAACATATTAAGTCCCCTCCACCAAATGTTGCCCAGTTGACATCATATGTAATTTCTTAAGAGCATCCACCAAGGATGAGCCCAGAGACCTCTACGCTGTTCTAACACATGGTCCATACCACACATTACCGACTGTATGATCACAGCCTGGCATAACCCCCATTCACTGGTGCTTTATATGTTTTGCCAAATTCTGCTACTTCGAGTTCTGATGTACTGTCAGGAGCTACCTGGGATTGAACTCTGAACTATACACTCACAAACTCCTGCATTACTTCATTGAGCCACTGGTATGATTAAAGACCTTATGCCTTATACTTTATATGTTTGCTCACCTCCTTCTCCTCCTCCTCCTCCTCCTCCTCCTCCTCCTTGCTCTACCAGGTGTTTGTAATTTGCTAATTAAGGGGCTTTACAAGCCTGTTGCAAATGATACCCTGTTGCTTGATCATTGAAGGTCCCAAGCTAGGTCCAGCATACCACTTGTTCCTGTGACTCATTGTTCCTGCGACTCCTGATTCCTGCCTTGTTCCCTGTTCCTGTCCTTGTCCTTGTCCTGCCTGGTTCTCTGCTTCCATTAACTATTGGATTTCCTGGTATTTGACCCTGGCCTGTCTCTTCGACCATTCTCTGCCTTCAACCTGCCCCTGACCTCAGCCAGTTTACCGGACTCTCCAAGTTTGCCGCCAGTTCTGACCTTTTGCCTATTCTTTGGATCACTCTTGCCTGCAGCCTACCACTGACCCGGTAAAAAGACTTCTGTTTTTCTTGCAAATAACCAGTTGTGTTGCTTGCACTTGACTTTAATAAATCTTTCCATGCTACAACATGTTTCCTGTGTATCAGCACCTCAAATACCTGCTGTTTCCATGTTACACAGCACCTAGGCTCTTACCTGTAAACCACTCACCTGTGGCCCAGCCTGACATGTACATTCAGTCACTCCTGCTCATGACCTCTGTCCTCTTGAAGAACCAATTTTTACTTTCTTTTATAAAAAAGGAATTGATCTCCAATATACTTTGATTAAAAAATGTGTACTGTTTTTATAATAAACCTGACTGTATGCAATGAAATTCCTTATACGTTTCACTTGCTGCTGCGGATAGGAAACTTCAGACAGTCCCTAACTGCTCTGCAGAGAAACTGAGCCCCCACTTTATTTCCCAGAACTCGAGCAGCTTTGTTTGTTTCCCTGCAGAGCAGCCAGCGAATGTGTAGCGATTTGTTTCAGTAGACCCAGTGCAGTCTGCCTATTGATTATTAAACAGTCTTGCTGTATCCGCTTCTATGGCAGAAATGATTTGACTTGTGCTGTTTTGATAATTTATGATGATCCCTAAACTTAACCTCACAACTGAATCCCAGACCACACTGAGCATGTGCATAGTCTTGGTCTTGCAAATATGTTTAGTTACAAAAGTTAAAAAAGTTACAAGAAAATGTTCAAGTAAGTTTATGTTTAGTATACAAAATACAGCATTTTTAGCATTCTATTTTAGACTTTCATTCCCCTTTAAGGGGTCGAGAGGGTGGGAAAAAACACAAAAACAAAAAGTTTATCTGACTCCTCTCCACCTCACGTTTTAAGCTTTAATCTTCTCCCCTCTCATATCTGCCTTGAGTCAAGGGGAGTGGGTTAAAAACAGGGCTGGATTTACAGTGGGCGCCCCTAGGCCCACTACCATTCATCGCACCTGTCCCCTCCAGGGGGACAGGAGCAATGGGGAAATTTAAATTTTTTTTGTATCTCCTGTGCCTCCCCAGTGTTTTTGAACCAATGTGGGTGTGGTTGGGCAGCATGCCGCCCCCCTAAAATCCTGCCGCCCCAGGCCCGGGCCTTGGTGGCCTTTCCACAAATCCAGGCCTGGTTAAAAACAACCAACTAGAGAGACCCCCACCCCTCCCACTGGCAGTCAGCAACACCTAGTCACAACAACAATGGGCCTCCATTTAAAGAATTGCAGCCTTCTTTAAACCTATCACAATTCTCTGTTACAAAGTTACTGAATTAAATAACTAGTTTAACTGCTTGCAGTGTCGGACTGGCCCACAGGATACCAGGAAAACTCCCAGTGGGCCCAGGTGTCAGTGGGCCCTCATGCTTAAAGTACCAGGAGCAGCATTTTTGCCGCCCCTGGTACCTAGTGGGGTGCTGCCGCCTGAGGCAACAGCCTCAACTCGCCTCATTGGGGAAGCACCCCTGCAGATAGGATCTGTGCAGCCACTGGGACAGAATGCTCTGTTATACAGATAGCTAGAATCTCAGCTGCCATAAAGCAGGACAGGACTGCTGCTTCCAATGGGGATCAGATTGGAATTGTGCAGCCACTGGGACAGAATGCTCTGTTATACAGATAGCTAGAATCTCAGCCATAAAGCAGGACAGGACTGCTGCTTACAATGGGGATCAGATAGGATCTGTGCAGCCACTGGGACAGAATACTCTGTTATACAGATAGCTAGAATCTCAGCCATAAAGCAGGGCAGGACTGCTGCTTACAATGGGGATCAGATTGGAATTGTGCAGCCACTGGGACAGAATGCTCTGTTATACAGATAGCTAGGGCGATAAGGCAGAGTAGGACTGTTGTTTTAGGAATATACCCAACCACATGCAGCTTGGGCACTATCGGGCATGGCTCATTACTAATGGATATGTGGGAAATTTATGAACAATGTGAATAACCGTTCCCTGATAAAATATAATAAAAGAGTGGGGGTTCAAGTAGTGCCTTTCACCCAACCTGATTCCTTCTACCCCCACCTCTTGCTAACTTCTTCTACACATCTCCTTTCTGTGCTATTTATACAGCAACCATCTAACCCACATTTACTGAATACTTGACTTGTGCCACTCCAAAAGAACAGCGCTCGCCTTCATGCCAGGTTGGGCAAAGTGCCAACCATGTATCTGACCTGTCATCCCCCGGCTTAGAGGGCAGCAGGGAATGATTAAGGGTGAGAAAGAAATAGGTCCCATACCTGCACCATCTTGGAATGTGATGTATTCTCACCCTGGGCTATGAGAACAATGTGCCTGGCAGCTCCAATCACCTGACACAATGCTCCCAGTTCCAGGAAGGTTACTATTCTTGGCAACCAGACGTGTCTATTTTTGTGTCATTTAAGGTCAATTGTGTGAGCCACTTGTAACTCATGATTTTACGATCGGGAGATTTAGTCGCCTCTTTTTTCGGGGCGTCTAATCTCCCCAAACTGCCTCCTGCGGCTAGAATCTAAATCGCTGGTGGGATGGCACTCTGAGCGCTTAGTGTTTCGAAGTCAGCCAAAGTTTCCTTGTGAGGCAACTTCGGGCGACTTCGGAAAACTAAGCCCACTGATTGCCATCACACCGGCGATTTACATTCCAGCTGCGGGCGGCAGTTTGGGGAGATTAGTCGCCCCAAAGCAGAAGAGATTTGTCTCTGGGTGACTAATCTCCCCGAATCTGAGTGTGTGTCTCTGCCGTAAGGTTCTGTGGTTTTATTTGTTTTGTATTGAGTAACTTCTTTTTTCTCCCCTTATCTCAAAACAGCAGCAGACGTTCAGATTTTATTTCTATAACAATGAATGTTTGTTCGTTTCAATGCAGAGATCTACATCTAATCATTCAGATTTAGTGTTGGATTAAAGTAGGAAAAATAGCAAATGAGATGAATGTTCTGGCCATTTATTGACAGACCGCAATCATAGGAAATGTATGTCCCTGAAATAGTAGTGACAGTCCACCCATGGATATTGTCAGATAAGCAGAGAAAATGTAACCTGTCCAATCGACTAAACGACTGATGTCTGGACGATTATTCTGAGACCACAGACGGTCTTAAAATTGTACAAAACTTTGTGTCCTACGACTATATCTTCATGTCTATGGGCAGCTTTATGGATCTGGAGGAGAAATGACTTTTGTTGCATTGTTTTAAACTTCATAACCAGATAACAGAAAGGTATAAATAAATACTTCTTTCTATGCCAAATACATTTAAAAATAACTTTAAAGGAGAACTAAAGCCTGTAAAAGAGAAGACGTATACAGCCCTATGGCAATGGGAACACATGTTGAAGGCTCCAGCTGCCAAAGGAGGCATCTCTGCTGTGTGTATATGCGCATGCAAGCTGATTGGATTCAAATAAATGGAGCAGGGGCAAAAAGCAGTTCTGCTCCTCTCAGCCTGCATAAATATGCAGCCAGAGAACAGTTGAAGCCTTCAGCCTGTGTGCCCATAGTCTATAACTGTAATGATCCAGACCTTTACAGTTGTTCCCAGCAGTTCCCCATCTTAGATCTTGTTAGGCATCTTTTGTGTGTCACTGGCACTGCACATGCTCAGTGAGCTCTGGGCTGCTGGGGAGAAGCTAAGCTTAGGGGTCAGGGGAAATCATCAAGCAGAAAGTTTTCATCTTTCATAGAAGCTGATGCTACAGGGCTGATTATTGAATTCCAATGCAGACTGTGCTGGTTTATTTGCTGCCATGTAATGTGAATTTTAATTTATTACTAATCAGCCTTGTATTGTGACTGTTATATTGTGTGTATATATACTGATTGTGAGTCGGTCCCTAAGCTCAGGTAAGTGACAGCAGCCCAGAGCATGTCCTGGGAATCAGCAGAAGAGATGATGGGGAGCTGCTGGGGGCACACATCGTATTTGTTCACTGTTAGCATTTCCAGAATAATCCTTTGTTACATTTTACTTTCATTTATTAGAAAAACAAGTTGGTAGTTCCACTTTAATTAACCTAAATCACTTTCCTCCAAATCACACCATTACACATAACATCAAAGTTTGTTTTCAGATACAATTAAACACCTTTTTTATTCTGGAAACAGGAAGGATCATAAATGATATATATAGTGAATAAAGTACCCACTCTTGTAAAATATAAGGATATTATAAGTTACTGTGGAGTTCCATGACCATATAAAACACTTAATAATAAAACGTACAAGGATATGTCACAAGAGTTTTCACAATTATCGCAGCTTGGGAAGTAAAGTTAAGCACTCTTTCTCCAGAGTAAACAACCCCAACTTGGTCAGCCCTTCCCCATAACTGATCCCTTCCATTCCCTTCATCAGCTTAGTTGCTCTTCTCTGTACTCTCTCTATTTCATTACTGCCCCTTATATATTTATATATAGTGATCATATTTCCCCCTTAGGGCAGAGACATACATGGAGATTCAGGGATATTTAGTCGCTCGGCGACAAATCGCCTCTTCTTCGGGTGACTTATCTCCCCAAACTGCCTTCCCCCCAGCTAGGCAGTTCAGGGAGAATAGTCACCCGAAGAAAAGGCAATTTGTCGCCTCGTTTCTCTGCCCTTAACTGCATCTTCTCCAGTGTAACCTATCTCAACCACTGGGGCTCAATACTAAACTGCATATTGTAGATGGGGCCTTACTACTGCTTTCTAAAAGGAAGAGTGACCCTCTCCTCTTGTGAATTTATACCCATTATAATATAATATAATATCTTGCTGGTCCTCGTTGCTGTGTCACATGACATCAAAACTTCCAAAGAGATAATGTACTATTCTAACTTGTAAGAGTAAAATAAAAGAAGCCCAAAAGTCTATGAAGATTTTCATTCATCAATATATATACAGTATATATTTCTATGAGATAAGCAGCCTAAGAGTTCCATGACCTGTGGTTTTGTACCTTTCTATGGCCATAAATCTCCTAAACCCACTTTACAGCAGGGCCAAGGGAACATGTGCCGCTTTTTATTGGGAAGATTTTATAACTTTTTTCCAGTATTTGCTCCATTCTGTTTGTTTGTATGAAGAGTGGAATCTTCCTTCACACTCCTCTATCTCAGAAAAGCTGTTTATGATGGAAAAATGATAAGACGGAAGAGAGATTGCACACAATTACGGTGCCATTGGGGAGTATATACTTATGGTGTTACACATATAATAAAATAAGAATAGGTGCAGTTAGAATAGTATGTGAGCAATGTAGCCAAGGTCACCATGAGATAATATTGTTACATTGTCGCAAGGAGCTGAGGAGAAGAGTCTCATTGTATGGGTTCAGTTCTGTTTGTATAATTTACACACCTGTGACTTTGGGGCAAGGTACTCGAGGTCACGGGAGTTGTACTTCAATGACAGCTGAAGGACTTGAGGTTCTACTATGACAATTTGTGACCCCAATCCCAGGTCAAGGTGATTGTTCAGCCCAGTGTCAGACTGGGGAAGGCTCAGGCCCACGGGCAATATTACCTCAGAGGCCCCCGTCCCAGTCGTGTCCAGGCATGATACCTGAAGCCTCCCTTCCCCTTGTGTGTAGATTTTACTTGGTGCCTCAATTGGGTGGGGTTCAGAAGACACGGCTGTAGTTTCTGGCAGGGATTGGATTTGGAACCAGAGCCCACCGGGAATTTTCTGGTGTCCCACCAGCTCAGTTCAACACTGGTTCAGCCCACAACCTTTTCTTTACGCCTGGAATCAGACCCCTAGTAAGTGAGTGAGTTGGGTCCTCATCACCTTAGTGGTCAGTCCATGATTCTACATTCATTTCCATCTGGACCATCAGCCAATTAGATGTCCTGTTTTGACAGAGCAGCTCTGATGACGTCACACCACATAGCATTATTGGCTAGAATATTTTACTTCACTGGGGACTTTGGGGGCGCATCCTTGGCCATTAGTTCAGAGACTAGAGACACAAGCTCGGATTCGGGGAAATTTAGTCGTCTGGAGATAAATCGCCTCTTCTTCAGGGCGACTAATCTCCCCAAACTGCCTCCCACCGGCTAGAATCGAAATCGCGGGCAGGATGGCACTCGGAGTGCTTTATTTTTTAAGTCACCCAAAGTTTCCTTGTGAGGCAAGGGAAGCAGACTCCTCAAGGATTCAAGTATATGGGGCGCAGTCAGCTAATGAATGCCAAGTAGTTTCATAAAATAGCTTTGCCAAGGTTCAGGTGGGGCCTAAAACTATTTGGGGCCTAGTATCTTGTAGAATTTATAAGGAAAGAAGATGCGATGATTATCGCAGAGCGATACACTATTACTGTACTGTCTGAGGCAAGGAATATGGCAGCTCCTACCCATAAGTATACAGTAATCTATACCCTCACGCTGAACTTTCTTCGAAAGGGGAACTAAATATAACCCGTTATAATAAATATTTTTATTTGATGCGTAATTCCCTATGACCACCAAGCACAGAAAGCTGTTGAAGGATAAATATACATTGCCCGTTTCACCCACACGTTCCTGCAGGGTTGGGAAATATGAGCTTTTGCCAATAAATAAACATTCCTGACCCGTGTCACAGTTTAAATTCCATTTCATAAATTTATATGGCGGGGGTCGTATTCTATTTTCTGCTATTTTCCATTAGCAATTCTCTTCTGTTTGCTTTATGTTTTATAGGCCGGAGAGGCTCTCAGGTAGGGTGCGTGGCTGCTATATATGTGTATATGCGTGCCTACAGCCTTGTGTTAATATTAGCTCTGTTGCAGTTTTACAGTGCTGGCTGGTACCACTTTGTTTATCATTGTCTAGACAGATCTTCTGCCTGTTAAATCATTATCATGAGCAGACAGGGCCATGGATCTCTAAATCTGGGGGCCCTTATAGGATGGGATTATAAAGGGCAGTGAACTTGGGGTTTTTATTGCATCTTGATAGTATTTTTGCATTCCAGGTTTATTATTTAATATGTAGGGGACAAGGCACTAAGTGAAACGTAAAAAAAGGGGGGGGACACGACGAAGGCCTATGTTTGCACGTTGTGCTTTGCCCCATGTTTTAGACCCTAGAGGCACAACAAGTTGGGTCGCACTGGGCATAGGGACAATTTCATAAATAGGTACCCTTGGGCGCCTGTATAAATATTAAAATTAAAAAAGCTACAACAACATAAGTCCCGACATTATATACAATAAAAAAGAGGGACTAAAAGTTGTCGCGTGTATCGCCCATTTTTCTGGCCACACCCCCTAATTACCATGTTAATTTTACAAAATATGGCAGGTTTTGAAAGTTTGAACTTATTTCTGTTTTTTTTTCCAGTTATTACAGTTTTGCTAACGAAGGTGAATTGCCCTTTAAGCTGTGAGTCTAACTTCTCCCAAGGGACCTGTTATCTTACATGGTTACAATTACTTATTTGCTTATCTATAAATTGTTAAAAAGTATCTTATCTGCAGCTGTTCTGGGCTCTCTGCGGAAAGCCAATTAAGTTAGAAACATTGTTTTTTTCTGGCTGTTCAGTGCAGAGAAAAACAGGATTTTTCAGTACAAATGAGGGACTGCGGGTTGTGAGGGACTGTCCCACTAAAAATGGGACAGTTTGGAGGTATGCAACAATTACCTGGACTGCACATTCAAACGGCACAAAGGTAAGTGCTCTGTGTAAAGGCAATGTTGTACCCCCTATAATCCAACACTTGGCCCCAGTTCTACTAGATTTTGTGGATTATAATGTCCACAAACAAATACACAAAACATTTTTCAATTGATTAAAATATGACTGCAAGAGACTGTCCAGGAACGGTGAATTTTTTGGGCTGAAATCTACTCCATGTGTTGCACGAAGGTTGATGCCATGTCCAGGGCCATCTTTAGGAATCATAGGGTCCATACTACAGGTTATCTGATATGCTTGGGACCTGGGGTTTTCTGGATAATGGATCTTTCTGGAATAAGCTGATTTTGCTTCCAATAATGATGAAGTACATCTTATTTTGTATCAAGTATAAATTGATCATCATTTTAAAAATTTTATTTACATAAAATGGAGTCTATGGGAGATGGCCTTTCTGTAATTCTTTCTGGATAACAGGTTTTCGGCAAGGCTGTAACTACAGAGGAAGCAGACCCTGTGGCTGTAGGGGGCCCAGGAGGTATAGGGGCCTCATGAGGCCCTAATTCATATACAATTTCAATGAGTATTGGTAAAACAAGTCAACTTCTAGACATTTTGGAGGCCTGTAAAGTAATTTGCTGTGGGGCACAGTAATATCTGGTTATGTCACTGGTTTTCGGATAACAAATCCCGCTGTCGTCTGGGCCCCTGTGGGCAGGGTCTTGTCAATGAGCAATACCCCCTTATGGTTGCTCTGGTCAGTGCTGCAGGAATATGTTTTCCAAAGTCGCCCGAAGTTTCATAGTGAAGCAACTTCAGGCGAAAACGAAACGCTTCGAGTGCCATCCCACCAGTGATTCAGATTGTAGCTGGAGGGAAGGCAGTTCAGGGAGATTAGTCGCCCGAAGAAGAGGAGATTTGTCGCCACCTCGTCTGGTCACTAAATCTCCCCGAATCGTCGCGTGTGTCTCTGCCCTAACTCCCTGTTTCATTTTGTGTGCATTTGTGATGTGTGTGCAAGTTGCAGCATGTATCTCTCCCTGACCAGCGGCACCGACTCCGAGATATTGTTCCCTCCACATAAACACAACAAGGTATCTATTGACAGACGGCATCACGAGAAAGTAAAAGGCCTGACTTTCGTGTTAATATTTATCTCTGATTGTATCTGCCTTGTAAATATGGGTCACTTTATTGTCTGGAATGGAAAATGGATAAGGCACATACATACAGTATATATTTATATACAAACACTCTGGCTTAGTAAATAGAATCCTTTTTGTCCCTTGCATGTGCGTCAGTGTAACAAGCCCAGGCTGCAGTTTAAATAAGCTGTAAGTTCCTGGCCGGGTAGGTTGTTAGCACTGTAATTACTAACAGTGTCCCTAGTGGTTTCAGTGAAACCAGCACAAGGGATTCTGTGTGACCTCAGTTACAGTGGTAAATCTAAAAGCTACTGGGCCCCACAGGGAAATCATTTTTGGGCTCCCTAAACTTTGTGAACAAATAAATGTTCATGAAAGTGCTCATAGTTAGTATTTTGATGGGTCCTCCAGCAATTGCAGGGTCTGCAATTCGGCCGAATCTTCCAAGATGGATTTGGGGATTCGGCCGAATCCAAAATAGTGGATTCGGTTCATCCCTAGTATAGGCTAGGTCCAGACAATATTAGCATAGCAGAAAATCAGCTGCTTTGCTGCTCCCCCTTGCCGTTTCAGTGTGGATGGATTTTGGCATGAAACGACAAATGTCGCATTTCTGCGCCAAAATCCACCGCCCGAGCTGAAACAATGCTTCCGGGTTTTAAAAATGATATTGACACATACCTGTAAGATTATAAGATAAATCAGTATCACTTTAATCATGGAACCATGTATAGTCCCATGTGAGATTTTGCAGGCTCAATTACCCGCCCGGGCACTGCCCCATTATTTTTAAGGCTCTACCACTCAGACCACCCCCAGGAAACTGGATGACTATGCTAGTCTTGATACCCAATGGGACGAGGCAACTGTCTGTCCCTACTAACAGTGACCCTAAATTCAGATGAGTTATATTTCTGCATTTAATTTTCCCTCAATCACACTAGTAATTTCTTCCACTCTGACAGACATACAGAATTCCAGACAGCAGTGCTGTAGACGCAGGTCCGGACTGAGAATTAAAATAGGCCCTGGCATTTCAGGTACACAGAGGTCCAATCAGCCCCCACCAGCCCATTAAATTCTTACTTTCTATGGCACCTTATAGCAGCCCCTCTGGCATTTGCCAGAACCCACAGATTGCCAATCCGGGCCTGTGTAGATGAGTCTGTCAGATATAGGCTAACAAAGAATATTGCTTTGGTCCTAGAATATATCTAGAATCCTGCCATAAAGCTGGAAGGAATTGCTGTGATTTTGCTAGAGGAAGTAGAGACCAGGGAATACACACTTCACTGCATACACTGAAAGGGACAATAATGCAATTATATGTTGGGTTTATATTTACTATATTATTATTTATATATTTAGTTGAATCATTGGCACAGGGTATTCTGCCCAGGGAGCTTTACTTTCTGTATTTTTGCATTTATTCAAATTAATGGAAGCAGCCATATAAGTCCTTGTTAAGACAACCGGTTAAACCTTACAGACTAATTGGCAAAAATAGGTTATTAGCAATATGGTAGATTTAAAAGATAATGATTTAGAGTCCCTTATATAACCCTATATGACCCCAGACTGATCGTCAACTAGAGCCCAGGTCTAGGGGTGCCCTGAGCAGGGGCTAATGGCCCTATCTGATTAAGTAGAATTTCCTTCATTAGTTATTCTATTGGGACAATCTTGAATAGAAGGTATTCATTTTCATGTGCTCTTTTAGGCACTCTAGAAACTGTGGCTAATGCCAGAATGTTTTCATTTATCAGTAATATCGTTTTGAGGGCCCTAACCAAATGTGGGACTTGAATGAAAGGAACATCACTGACTTAAAAGGAATTTTAGCCTTGGACAAAAAATTATCTGACAAAGAGTTTCCAGAGATTTTTATTAAAATAGATTTAAAGTCTTTAATTGGTACCAGGGCCACCACTAATAAGTTAGTAGGTCCCTTCCCTGTTGGAGGACCCAAGTATTAACCTATTGATCACCTTGGCGCATGGGAGAATGGCCCTGCCAACAAGTATAATGGTGCCCCAATAAAAAAAAAAGCCCTTGAAGGCATGACCATAGCCAGACCTACCCCAGTAGTGTCTTATTAAACCAACACCCTGCCCATTAGCCACACAAGCCCCACCCACTAATCAGAAAACCCCTTTCCCTTTTGTAGCTCATAAATTGCGTTTTTAAATCTCTTGGGGTGCTCCCTGCCATGTGGCACCTTCCCCCTGAAGGTAGCCCAGGTTGTGTCCTGCTTGATATATCGACCACATGCAACAGCCCTTTTCTTTGCACCAAGCTGATGTGCAGTCATACCTCCCAACTGTCCTGTTTTTAGAGGGACAGTCCCTCTTTTGACAGCTCAACCTGCAGTCCCTTATTTGTACTGGAAAGTCCTGTTTTTCTCTGCACTGAACAGCCAGAAAAAAAAAAAACAAAGTTTCTAACTTAATTGGCTTTTGGAAGAGTTCACAGAACAGCCACAGCTGCAGATAAGATACTTTTGTAACAATTTCGAGATATGCCAATTTCGAGATCTGCCAAATTTTGTAAAATGAACATGGTAGAAGGGGGCCACAAAAATGGCCATGGTCAAAAAAATTCACTGAGCTACGCGCACCAACTTTTTTGTCCCTCTTTTTATTTCCAAAATGTTGGGAGGTGCAGTTCCTGCCGGAGGCCTGGGCTTTTCATGGTGATGCTACAAGTTATTTCATAGCTTTTATCACTTGGGCTAAATCTAGCACCTTAATAAAGACGTCAGGGGAAAGAATTGCCGGTGTCAGTGTGGCCAAGTCTGCTCGGCAGTAAATCTTGACATTTTGCAAGGCTGCAGCGAGAGTGAGGAGAATATAAGGAAGTGGCAAGAGCCGCAAAGGAAGTGCGTTCTTTTTTTCTCTGTACAGCAGCAGCTCCACTTGTTATAAATAACTGAGGAAGGGGAGCGAAACACACTGGTACACAGTGCTACCTCTATTGATGCCAGAGCTGTTACACTATAAAGTGATATTTTATATTCACTGGCCTAGTGGAGTTTTCAGTGTAAGTTCTACTGTATATCTTATTTACACTATGGTCATTTTCATCAGGATCCTAGTAATGTGCCTGTATGTGTTTGGAGTGTAAGAGGAAAGCAAGGACAAACCCACAGAGACATGAGGACATAGATAAGCCGTGTAGATAGTGGCCCGGGTGTAATTGAACCCAAGACCTCAACACTGCAAGGCAACAAGAGCCAACCATTGAGCCACTGTGCTGCCCAGAGCCCCATAAAACTTTACACCCCTGTACTTAACACTACTGAGCAGGAACCCGACCCCTATGTTTGCTTGGAGTCTGCACAAAGACATGCCTTTTCCCTTGGCATTTTGAGCCCCAACCAAGTCTTACTCCTTAGAGGGCCCTTCATCCAACACACTCACTATCTTAAGAGGTTGCTCACCTTCGAGTTAACTTTTAGTATGATGTAAAGCAATGGTCCCCAACCAGTGGCTCGTGAGCAACATGGTGCTCTCCAACCCCTTGGATGTTGCTCCCAGTGGCCTCAAAGCAGGTGCTTATTTTTGAATTCCAGGTTTGGAGGCAAGTTTTGGTTGCATAAAAAACAGCTGTACTGCCAAACAGAACCTCCTGCAGGCTGCCAGTCTTCATAAAGGCTACCAAATGGTCAATCACAGCCCTTATTTGGCACCTACAGGAACATTTTTCATTCTTGTGTTGCTCCCCAACTCCTTTCACATCTGAATGTTGCTCACAGGTAAAAAAAAGTTTGGGGATCTCTGAGAGTGATATTCAATTTCTAATTTGCAATTGGTTTTTGAGTTATTTAGCTTTTTATTCAGCAGCTCTCTAGTTTGCGATCTCAGCAAGCTGGTTGCTATGGTCCAAATTCCCCTGCAATATGAATAGGAGAGGCCTAAATAGAAAGATTAGTAATAAAAAGTAGTAATAGCAATACCTTTGTAGATGAGGGTCCGTGAGCCCTATTTGAAAGCTGGAAAGAGTCAGAAGAAGAAGGCAAATAATACAGAAACGATAAAAAAAAGGCCAACTGAAAAGTTGCTTAGACGTAGATATTCTATTAGATACTAAAAGATTTAAAACTTAAAGGTGAAACACTTACAGTATTTACTAACAAAGTTCCACAGTATTTTACAGACTTGCCCTTTATACCCTGCCATCTGCCCAGTCACCAAATAGGAAGGTGCAGGACCTGAAGTTTGAGACAGCCAAGCCACATGATTTTTCTTTATTACTCAACTTCCCGAAAAATACTTGCCTCACTCGCAGCGGCATTTGGCCAAGCTCGAGATAAGTACATTGCTCTGTTTTGTACTTGCACAATGGAAAAAAAAGTGCTTCCTTCTTTTCGTCCATTCCCCCTGCAGGGAATCTTTATCAGCTGTTCTGGTGACAAGTACGAGGGCCTTGAGATAGCAATGGGGAGCCTGTAAATATAATCTGGGTTGTCTCAACAAAATATGGGGCCTGCAGTTAAAAGTGGAACTTGAGGCCTCAATAAAGATTAGCTATAAAAAGCTATCATGTCACATGCACCACATAACCTAGATATTCCAGTAAAAGCACTGTTCAAAATCAATAATAACATTCACATTAACCCCAGACATGCCAATAAGATCACTGAAGGAAAACGATCATGAGCATTACATTAACCCTAATCATGCTAGTAAGGTCACTGTAAGTATTTGTATCAGCAGGGTTGGATTTAGATAGCAGGCGCCCCTAGGCCCGCTGTCGTTTATTGCCCCCTTTCCATCCCCTTCCTGCAGGGTTGGACTGGGCCGGCGGGGCATTGGGAAAAAACCCAGTAGGCCCCCGGCTCTTTTGGGCCCCCTTGGCCCAGATCCGCAATATTGTTCCTGCCGCGACTTCCCCTTTGCGGGCGGCCATGGCAAAACATGTGCTGCAGCAGCAGGGGCCCGAGGGGGGCCCAGGACAGCAGCTTTTATGGGCCCAGGCCCCCCAGTCTGACCCTGCCTTCCTGTGTGCACATGCGCAAATTTTCAGCATCGGGGATTGGTGCACAGGTAATCTTAAAAACTATTGTATCGCCTGTGAATTCCCAGTGCTTCCGAACCAATGTTGTGGTTGGGAGGCATGCTGCCCCCCTCAAATTCTGCTTCCCTAGGCCCAGGCCTTTGTGGCCTTTCCACAAATCTGGGCCTGTGTATCACGAGCATTACATTAACCCTAGACATGTCAGTAAAATCACTGTATGGAATGCTAAAAAAGCATTGCATAAACCCAGGGCCGCTTCTGCCATGAGGCAAGGTGAAACCCTTGCCTCAGGCGGCAGCGTGCGGCCAGTTACAAGGGGCGGCAAAAAGCCGCCTCTTGTAACTTTAAGAGCCGAACTTCCGGGTTTTAACCCGGAAATTCGGCTCCGCTAGTGCAAAGAGCGCTATTGCGCTCAATGCACTAGCGATACTGCCCCCTGAAACCCGCTCCGACGCTAATTTTTAAGCGCGGAGCGGGAGAGGAGGGGGGCGGCATCTGGGCTGCTGCCTCAGGCGGCAGCAGCCCCAGAATCGGCGCTGCATAAACCGCAGATACTTCAGCGAACGGCTAGCTTTTTGACTTGTATGTGTCGGGCCGGTGCCATTGAAGAATGAAGAAGTGGAAGACCACGATCACTGGTGCACACTGGAAAATACCCCGGGCTGGTACAGCTTTTTTGCAAACAAGAGCACAGGTCTGGGGTATCCGGTAAATAATTATAATCACTGGGGGGGGGGGGTTATATATTTGGCACCTCTCAGTGATATAATCTTTCCTACTTCTTTAACCCTAGTAGGATTAATAGAGAAAATGGATCATGAGCTTTGCATTAACCCCTAACATGCTTGTAAGCTCACTGTAGAAATTAGATCATTGCATTAACCGCAGTATAATCAGTAGAAATGGTTACCCTCCTTTACATTAACCCCAGAAATACCAGTAGGATAACTGATGAAAATGGACCATGACTAGCATTGCATTAACCTCAAATATGCTTGTAATAGAGGAACTCCACAGTGCGGCTCGACGCCACACGTCGCCATGCGACGAAACACATGCAATGTGTCGGAGGTTCTGAAGATACAGCAAGTGAAGGAGAAATCGCTGGTAAGAACTTCATTTATCCGACTGTCGGATGAAAATGCAGCGTGACTATAGGAGATGATGAATTGTATTTTTGTAAAGGGGAATATATATATATATATTGATATAATTTTATGGTATCTCTCTGTACAGACTATGAGCAGACTTGTTCCTGGGTTGTTCCTGCTGAATTGTGCTTAGTACAGGGAATACCTATTAGGGATGCACCGAATCCAGGATTCGGTTCGGGATTCGGCCAGGATTCGGCCTTTTTCAGCAGGATTCGGATTCGGCCGAATCCTTCTGCCCAGCCAAACCGAATCCGAATCCTAATTTGCATATGCAAATTAGGGGCGGGAGGGAAATTGCATGCCTTTTTGTCAGAAAACAAGGAAGTAAAAAAGGGTTTTCCCCTTCCCACCCCTAATTTGCATATGCTAATTAGGGTTCGGATTCGGTTCGGTATTCGGCCGAATCTTTCACAAAGGATTCGGGGGTTCGGCCGAATCCAAAAAAGTGGATTCGGTGCATCCCTAATACCTATGCTGCCATAGTTTTATAGTATCTCTCTGTACAGACTATAAACAAATTTAGGGGCTGTTCCTGCTGAATTGTGCTTAGTACAGAGGAATACCTATGCTGCCATAGTTTTATAGTATCTCTCTGTACAGACTATAAACACATTTAGGGGCTGTTCCTGCTGAATTGTGCTTAGTATAGAGGAATACCTATGCTGCTAAACTGTTTTTCTCTGTACTGAGGTTGTGCCTTTGCCATCTGTAACTTCCACTGTTCTGGGAGAGGCTACAGGTTACAGAATTACTAGCCAACCTGATACCAAAACCTGGTTAACCTTAACTAAATCTACCTAGATGTTTTTAAAACAAACTGATTCTACCGAGTGTTACTGGTGCACAGCAGTTCCACATTATACACAAGGGGAAGTAACCCATCCACTGAAACACAACCATAGAAATAAGGGCAAACAAGAGTCTCAGAACAACCCATCTATTTCCATGTCCCCATGGTAACTGTGAGATGTGACATGTACTGAATCCAATGGCTTCAAAGCTGCGCATAAATAGCCAAAAGCAATACAACACAACAATGTCTCCAAACCAGGACTACAGGGGCCTAAAAACCTGTCAAGGTGAATTAATGAAAGGTCCTTTCAGCTATAAAAGGGGAAATAACCCTGCAGGTGACACAATGAATAAATAGAGAGAGCGAACAGCCTCAACATGGATCGGACTCCTTTGTAATTCAGCTTCTATTTTGCTCAACCCTAGATTGGGGGCCACCAGTCTTCTATTACCAAGGTTCCACTTCCCCCCTAACTTCTGCCCTATATTTAAGAACAACTGGGGCCCAGAGTATGTGTTTGTACCCCCAGGCATCGTAGAGTTAATGGTTGGTGTTCAGGTTTCCACATTAACCCAGTGCAAAACTGGGGAGACCATTGTTTTCTCTTCCCAGAAATGACAGGTTCTTAATGAGCCAGGAATGTTTATGTCCATGCGCTGAGCTTGCATTCTAGCAACGCCGCTGCCCCTGCCAACATGTGGCTTGGATTATAGAGCAGCCTTACTGGCAGGGCTTCCATTTGCTTTTCATTCATTTCTTGCTAAAAGTTTGCTTCTAATTATTGCCATCTAATTCAGAGGTCTTTGCTTTTCCTAAGTCACCCAAAATTTCCTCTTGAGGCCACTTTGGACAACTTCAGAAAAACGAAGCTCCGCATATGTCTTACCAGCAGCGATTCACTTTATTGCTGTTGGGAAATATTTAGAGGAGATTAGCTGCCTGCAGCAGAGATGTGTCACAGGCAACTAAACCCCTCATGTTCCCTGCAATAGTTCCAGGGGTACCCAGGGTACAAATAAGCACTCAACCCAAATCTCCCCCTAACTGACCTTCAGACTGAGCCCCCTTAGCTCATAACAAGGTTACAGATATATAGAAACATTGGGGTAACAGTCATCCTGCTATAGTTCCAGGGGTACCCAGGGTACAAATAAGCACTCACCCCAAATCTCCCCCTAACTGACCTTCAGACTGAGCCCCCTTAGCTCATAACAAGGTTACAGATATATAGAAACATTGGGGTAACAGTCACCCTGCTATAGTTCCAGGGGTACCCAGGGCACAAATAAACACTCACCCCAAATCTACCCCTAACTGACCTTCAGACTGAGCCCCCTTAGCTCATAACAAGGTTACAGATATATAGAAACATTGGGGTAACAGTCACCCTGCTATAGTTTCAGGGGTACCCAGGGTACAAATAAGCACTCACCCCAAATCTCCCCCTAACAGCCTGCTATTTGCATGTATCACATGGTATTATTGTATCAGTGAAGGCACACACACACACACACACTCTTGGAAATAACTTCATTTTTCTTGTTTATCTGAGAGAATTAGAGGAACATTGGTGCTTCTTTCTGTTCACCTTGATCTTTCTCTGCTGTTGCCTCTTCCTGTGTCACAGAATTTCTACTTCGTGTTGAACTTGTGGCTTTTCGCTTGCCGTGAGATGATCGCAGGTGGCTCCGCGCTGCAGCAAACAATTTCCTTCCTCCGTTGCTCATAGGCCCCTGAGAATATTTTCATTTCAGTATTGTTTCTTTCTTTTTATAAAATAATCTGCTTCCTTAAAGGGAAAAATCCTTAAACATGTTTTTTAAAGTATGTTTTATTCTATGAATGGAGCTGCTGAATGAGCCAGTATGTGCATCAGTCTTGTGCCAGAAGTAAATATGCCTCAGTCTCCCAAGTGGTGAACATTTCACTTTAAATGTGTGCCTGACATAGCAGGGATTTTTCTTACTAACAATAATGTAATATAAAGGTTTTTGTTCTAAATACAATATAAATTTACATACACAGAAAGTCTGGTGCGGTTAATAATCAGCTCAAACTTAATAATAAAAACCAATTACCTTGAATGGACTTATTGCCCTCTCATTAATATAGAATGGTTTTAGAGTTTTCGGGGTGTTTACTAATGATTACATTTATTTTATTTATGGTAATTTCCGTAAGAGTATGGTTAATAGTTATTGTAAGATATCAGAATATTGTAAGGTTCTTATCAGTTGGATAATAGTGTCTGGGAAGGGAGTGTGACTGTGAGATAGCAGGTATAGTAGGGAGAGATGGTGCCTATAGTAACAGTGGGATAATAGTCTCTGGGAAGGGAGTGTGACTGTGGGATAGCAGGTATAGTAGGGAGAGATGGTGCCTATAGTAACGTGGATAATAGTCTCTGGGAAGGGAGTGTGACTGTGGGATAGCAGGTACAGTAGGGGGAGATGGTGCCTATAGTAACAGTATGATAATAGTCTCTGGGAAGGGAGTGTGACTGTGGAATAGCAGGTATAGTAGGGAGAGATGGTGCCTATAGTAACAGTATGATAATAGTCTCTGGGAAGGGAGTGTGACTGTGGGATAGCAGGTATAGTAGGGAAAGATGGTGCCTATAGTAACAGTGGATAATAGTCTCTGGGAAGGGAGTGTGACTGTGGGATAGCAGGTATAGTAGGGAGAAATGGTGTCTATAGTAACAGTGGGATAATAGTCTCTGGGAAAGAGTGTTACTTTGGGATAACAGGTATAGTAGGGAGAGATGGTGTCTATAGTAACAGTGGGATAATAGTCTCTGGGAAGGGAGTGTTACTTTGGGATAACAGGTATAGTAGGGAGAGGTGGTGCCTATAGTAACAGTGGGATAATAGTCTCTGGGAAGGGAGTGTGTCTGTGGGATAGCAGGTATAGTAGGGAGAGATGGTGCCTATAGTAACAGTGGGATAATAGTCTCTGGGAAGGGAGTGTGTCTGTGGGATAGCAGGTATAGTAGGGAGAGATGGTGTCTATAGTAACAGTGGGATAATAGTCTCTGGGAAGGGAGTGTTACTTTGGGATAACAGGTATAGTAGGGAGAGGTGGTGCCTATAGTAACAGTGGGATAATAGTCTCTGGGAAGGGAGTGTGTCTGTGGGATAGCAGGTATAGTAGGGAGAGATGGTGCCTATAGTAACAGTGGGATAATAGTCTCTGGGAAGGGATTGTGGCTCTGAAAACATGTTTTTGTTTTTACTGAACTACACTGTGTGACCTAATATTACACATTATGTAGGTCCCAGACAATTTTAGGATTAAGCATGCAGCATTAGTAGCCTCCGCTTTGGTGGGGCTCTTGTAAGAGGCTTTCACCTGGTAACTGGGGTTCCTCAGGTCCCCTCAATGCCACATAGTCAAAGCAATATTTGTTTCTCAGTGGCACAACTTGCACGCTCTCCTAAGATGGCCCTATAAACAAAACCATTTTATTACCATGACAACACAATCCTTTTTAAAGTTTAGATGCTTCTGTGACTTTATTTACACTACATAATGTGATGAATCAAGCTCATATAACAAATTCAACTTAACGAGATGACTTCCATCTTCACTTGCCGACACTCAGCTTCATTGGAAGCAGGTGCAGATGTCTCTTCACATTTTAATTAATCCGTTTCTGAGTCGAATATAGCGTTGGACCCCTGTGGCCCCAGTGAGCCCCTGCTGTGTGCGTCACATGGAACCCACTATGGATCACACAGAGAATACTCACAATACACCAAGGAAAAGAGACTTCATTGTTTTACCCTTCTCTTTGCATATCCACATATTTGTGTCAAGCCTCTTTTTTAGACATTCACTTTCAGTAGCATATTTAGTGAAACTGGCCAACGTGTAGCCAATCAGAGTATGAAGACTAATGGCAAGAGGTGAGTTTGGTCCCCCAAACTGAATTCATAGTCCAACTTGAAGGTCAACTAAAGTTAGATTTTAGGGTGAGCATTTATTTTCTTTCCTAGATATTGATGGAATTATAATGGAATGGTCCTGGCCAAATATTGGTTGGGGACTTGACACAAGAAAGCCTAGAAGCCATTACGGTAGACCAGGGATCCCCAACCTTTTGAACCCGTGAGCAACATTCAGAAGTAAAAGGAGTTGGGCACTAGCATGAAAAATGTTCTTGGGGTGCCACATAAGTGCTGTGATTGGCCATTTAGTAGCCCCTATGTGTATTGTCAACCTACATGTAAAGTCATGTAAAGTCTAAAATAAAATAAGGCTAGAAATGCTGTATTTTGTATACTAGATATAAACATGAACTTACTGCACCACAAGCCTAATCAAACAAATGATTTATGCTTTCAAAGTTGGCTACAGGGGGTCACCATCTTGTAACTTTATTAAACATCTTTGCAAGACTAAGACTGTGCACATGCTCAGTGTGGTCTGGGCTGCTTAGGGATCATCATAAACAAAGCTGCTTGAGTTCTGCATGGCTGGGAAGTAAGGCGGGGGCTCCCCCTGCTGTTCATAAGTATGATTGTTTCCCTGCTCAGCAGTTAGGGACCGTCTGACAATTCCTATCCACAGCAGTAAATGAAGGGAGAATTTCACTGCATACAGTCAGGTTTCTTATAAAATAAGACAAATAAGCACTTACCCCAAATTTCCCCCTAACTGGCCTTCAGGCTGGGCCCCCTTAGCTCATAACAAGGTTACAGATATATAGAAACACTGGGGGTAACAGTCACCCTGCTATAGTCCCAGGGGTACCCAGGGCACAAATAAGCACTCACCCCAAATCTACTCCTAACTGGCCTTCAGACTGGGCCCCTTTAACTCATAACAAGGTTACAGATATATAGAAACATTGGGGTAACAGTCACCCTGCTATAGTTCCAGGGGTACCCAGGGCACAAATAAGCACTCACCCCAAATCTACTCCTAAATGGCCTTCAGACTGGGCCCCTTTAACTCATAACAAGGTTACAGATATATAGAAACATTGGGGTAACAGTCACCCTGCTATAGTTCCAGGGGTACCCAGGGCACAAATAAGCACTCACCCAAAATCTCACCCTAACTGGCCTTCAGACTGGGCCCCCTTAACTCATAACAAGGTTACAGATATATAGAAACATTGGGGTAACAGTCACCCTGCTATAGTTCCAGGGGTACCCAGGGTACAAATAAGCACTCACCCCAAATCTCCCCCTAACTGGCCTTCAGGGTGGGCCCCCTACTCCAATGTTGTAGCCCCACAAGGAGGTGGTAGATTAGATATTGTTCCATCTGTAGAGTCTTCCCTATAAATGTATTACTGAGTGGAAGGTAACAGTGATACCCAATCTGCCCCAGTAACAGCTACAAATGAGTATCAGTCTGTATTATTTTTATAAGAGTAACCACAATATTCAGTGAGTGGCACCAAACTGTACCAAGTGTCCTGTCTTCTTATAGAATAAGGTGAAATTCACACTTACAGTGGGTTTGACTGTTACCTCGTTTTCTGATGTTGGTCATTTAGTGCCTGGGCTCCTGTATTCTGTATAGTCTGATAGAACAAAGGGCCCCAGTCTCTGGGTGACTCACCTGTTTTTATTGCTTTAAAACCTTTCTGTGACATGCGTGTTTGTTTAGAAACCAAGTTTTTTTTCCAATTTTTCTGTTTAGAAAGTGGTCGTGATTTATTAGTGTAAACACAAATATTTAGGAATATGAAACTTGATGAGCATACTAAAGCTGATTATTATATCTAGAAATATTTATTAAATACAAAATAATTTAAATAGTGGTGCTTTTTGTATCTGTATTTAAAGGAACAGTAACATCAAAAAATAAAAGTGTTTTAAAGTAATGAAAATATAATGAAGTGTTGCCCTGCACTGATAAAACTGGTGTGTTTGCTTCAGAAACACTACTATTGTTTATATAAATAAAGCTGCTGTGTAGCAATGGGGGCAGCCATTCAAAGGAGAAAAATCTCACAGTTACACAGCAGATAGCAGATAAGCTCTGTCTGTCTAATGGTGTTATCTATTATCCATTAGTTAACCTTTGCCATATAGCCGTTTTTCAATTTCCACCATTGCTACACAGCAGCGTGTTTATATGAACAATAGTAGTGTTTCTGAAGCAAACAGATCAGTTTTACCAGCACAGGGCAACACTACATGATATTTTCATTACTTTAAAACACTTACATTTTTTGGTGTTACTGTTCCTTTAATACCCCTATCAGTAGCACCACCTGCTGGCTGGAAGCAGTATTGCAAAGCTATTAGATTAATGTATGACACATTCCTCCTACTCAGCTGTTACTCACTCTGATTGCACTCTGATTAGCCTTGTGGTGTAATCCTTTATATTCATTTAAGACTGAATGGACATGAATTTTTTTATTACACCCCATAGCCCCCTTTAATATTATAACTCCTTACTAACAGGCAACCGGTATGGCAACTTTTACATATAATTATAAATACAAATATACAGAGAAGGAATGTTCTGGGCACACAATAAACTAAACCCTCATACCTTACAGTGTAAGGGAAAAATATGGCAGCTCCCTCCCATATAAATAATACAAAGATACAAAAAAGGAATGTTCTGGGCACACAATTAGCTATGCAGCACCAGAAAGAAAGAAACAAAAAAAAATGCAGCTTGCACATAAAGCAAAGTTTTCCTATAAATACATGGATCATACAAATGTAAATTCAGGAACAAAATTATAAAAATTGGCTTTTGTGCTTCGTTAGAGTCAGTCTGTAATTTAATTCTTGACTTTCCCCTTGACGATCCGAGGGGAAAGAATGCAGAAAATTCCTGATAAACACAAACCTCAGTCCTCACATTACCAGGGATTATTCGGCGTTGGCCCCCGGCCAGAGCACAAACTGATTCAGCATGTTCAGAGCTTTTTTTTCCATTTTAGCCAAAGAGCATTTCAAGACCCAGAGAAAAATATTATTGTGCTTGTGTTCAATTGGATTTGAGTCCTTGGTGAGATGAATGAGACAACTCTGTTTTCTTTTGCCTTGCCCTGTCTAAGGGCTTCTACACACCTATTTGCTTTCTCCATTGTGGGAATATATACTCCTATACTGGCATATTTTATGGTATCTCTCTGTGTAGGCTATGAGCAAATAGGGATAATAGTCTCTAGGTCACACTCCCTTCCCAGAGACTTATATCCCAGTGCTACTATAGACACCATCTCTCCCTACTATACCTGCTATCCTACAGTCACACTCCCTTCCCAGAGACTATTATCCCACTGTTACTATAGGCACCATCTCTCCCTACTATACCTGCTATCCCACAGTCACACTCCCTAACCAGAGAGCATTATTTCACTGTTACTATAGGCACCATCTCTCCCTACTATACCTGCTATCCCACAGTCACACTCCCTTCCCAGAGACTATTATCCCACTACAAATTATTTCTTAAATAACTACCCATTAGTTGTGTGTGTTAATTAGGGGATTTGTGTTAATTAGGGGATTTGGGGTAATTCAATTAGTTTATTCTTGTGGGACATTGGCCTTGATCCTGAGGCTGATGACACATGGGGACATTTACTTGCCTGGTTATTTCAGTCTCCAACACTCCCAGGACTCTCTCTTATTCACTAGGAAAGGCCTTACAGTGTTGGTATTGTTGCTTTTCACCTTTTTGGATTGAAAATGGATAGTATCAGTTCTTTCTTATGCTGCCTCTTGCCCAACCAAAAACTACAAAATTCTGTCTGATTGTGGGAGTCACTGACCTCAGATTGAATGCAAGGCTTTTATTTTATTGTTATTCTTATATATCTGTTCAGACCCTCTGTCTTCTGGTCTACTGTCTAGTTTCTAGGTTAATGAAACTCTAGCAACCAGGTTTCTGCTGAAATCCCAAGCCTCATAGCTGAGAAAAATGGGTAAATAATTGAAAAACCAGCTTTGTATAAAGCCATTTATTTGTGCTTCTCTTTTTTCACTTGAATAGAGATGAGGATCCTTTTCCCTGGTGCTGTCTCTGACCAGACTCTCCTCCTGCTCATTGCTGTGTGAATGTGACAGATATCTCAGCTATTTAAGGAACGACAGCCCTCGGCACTTTCCGTGTGCTCGGAGCGCTTGTGCACTTATGTGCTCCTTGTCTTTCCCTCCTGGAGACATAACCGCAGCACCGCCAAATTTGATGAGACTGGGAGTTGATGCAAATGGCCTGCGCATGTCAATAGTTTCCAGCAGGATCGGTCAAGATCATTTCAAGGACAAATCAGGGGAATAGAGCCGACTGTATCTGTGCAGAGCCACTGGCAGATTTTTTTTTATAAAATAATTGTAATATTTGAAATAAAAATCACAGTTTTGTTTCTTTGGGAATGTTCCGGCGCTTCCATTCACACGAGCTGCTAAAATCCATTAAGGGATGCGTTAGCGAATGCCCCAAAGAGCTGGTTTCTATGAGTAAGCAGGCGTTTGACGTAAGGCATCGGTGGTCCCTAAAGGAAGTGCAGACGCAGAATAAATTCGCATTTCTGACCTATGAGGTGCGTTCATCAGAGATTCCTGCCAGAGGGCCCCTGGTGATGCACAATGGCTGTAGGGAAAATTACATAAAACATGGATGTTAGAACTGTTTCCTTTCAGATGTCTACTACAACTCCCAGCATCCCCTGCAGCTTTTTTTGGATGGGGGGGAGAATTTCAGCTTTTCAGTTTTTGTTTCTATGTTTAGCAGCATATAATGCAATGGCATTTGTGGACACAAGCATGAGATTGCACTCAACATTGGGCATGCATTGGCGCAATTCATATACTGTAGGTACTAGGAATGTCATTGCAACTATTCTGCATGCTCTGATGAACTGCGGGCAACTGTGCATGGGAGCCAGTAAATGTAATAAACTGGTACTTGTTCCTCTGTGGTTTAGTTTAGGTATCGCAGCACCTTGCTTCCATCCAAAGCCATCAATAGTAGTTCAAAAATTATAGGTGTCGATACAAAACAGTGCAGAGGTTCTGCTGCAAAAGTGCCTTTATTTAACACAACATGTTTTGAGCACCAAGGCTCTTTATCAAATGCATGGGAGCCAGGTCTGGATTGATATTTAAAATAGGCCGCGGCGTTTTAACTACACAGAGGCCCAAACAGCTCCCCACTAGCCCACTAAATAGCCACTTAGGCCCGGATTTGTGGAAAGGCCTAGGGCAGCAGAATTTTAGGGGGGCGGCATGCCGCCCATCCACACCCACATTGGTTCGGATGCATTGGTGATTTGCATGAGATAAAATCATTTCCCATGCACCAATCCCTAGTACTCTGGACCCAATGCTGAAATTAGCGAGTCGGCACAAAGGAAGGGGAGGGGAGCGATGAACAGCAGCGGGCCTGAGGGTACCTGCTTTGTAAATCCGGCCCTTCGGCCACTGTCTGTGGCATCTTACAATAGCCCCTCTGGCATTTGCTAGAACTCACAGACTGCCAGACTGGGCCTGATGGGTGCTAGTGGGTTGGGTCTGTAGGTGCAACTGACTTGTGCCAAGTGAATCAGGATTGATGTATAATATGCAGTTGCCATGGGCACAATTTAGAGGGAATTGCCTATTGCACTGGAATTCTGGGGTAAACACTGCATTATGGGTAAAATCATGGCACAATTCAGGGTTGGACTGGGCCGAAGGGGCACCAGAAAAAACTTGGTGGGTCCCCTTATTTCTTTGCTCTCTCATTCACTTGAGCTCATGTGGCGTCTGCATGCAAATTTAAGTGGCAGTATTTCTGTGCAGCAGACTCTGTGGTTGAGTTACCCCTGTCCCTTGGGCCCCCTGCATTCATCTGCTCCTTTTATACTTACACGTCAACCTTCAAATTCAGGTGTGACTTGGTCATGGTCAATCTGACCTATTCTGCCCAGATCACACACTTGTTTCATCCAGCACTGCTTCAGAGTATTTGCGTGACACTTAATGGAGGGGTAAATTGAGATTCGGGAGCATTGTATTTACATTGGGTGAATACGATATTGATGCAGGTACCAGGTGAGGTGGGATTAAACAAGGGTGATGCAGGTGAGCTGGGGGCCTATCAGGAGACCTGCAGAGCTAGTACACAGTAACCCTTTAGTTACACCACCGAAGGGACAGTTTAAACCCCTTCTTCTGTTGCAGGTGAATGTCAATAGAGCAAGAGCAGTGTATTTGTGCCCATAATGTCACGTTGTACAGGGATAGGAATGCACATTATCAGTGGCACTTGGTTTCCTCTGTCTGCGCGGCTGCTCCAGACAAGCTCTAATGATGAATGGGCTCTATCTTATCTACTGGGGTATTTTAGTTCCATCTCCTGCCACTTTGTCCATTTACTGCCACATCCTGAATGTGCTGCGCAGGGGGCACCAAGTAACACGATGCACTCAGATCTGCGCCCATGGAGCCGAAAGGACATTGGTGATCTTTTCATGATTCTTTCTAGAAAATGGGCTGGCAGGCCTTTACGTACAAAGTAGAAGAGAAATAATTTATTTAAGATGTAATCTGTATGGGTGCTGAGGGGCCCATGGAGGGCCAATGTACAACCAGACAGGCTTTACAGAATTTAATTTAATTTCCACTGGGGGAACGGAACCTGTGCAGGTTCGGTGTTATGGAACATTTTAGCCCCTTTGTTATACAGTGTAACTAAATACCCCTAAGCTGCCTCCCCGCTAGCACCTGTACATAATTCTTGTCTATTCTTTGGGGCAGTGTTTAGTGGAACAGCCAAGGTAACTAACCAGAGAAAACTGTTTAAATGGGATTAACAGGGATATTTTCCGTGTAAACAAACAAGCAACAGTGTTTAATCAGCACTGAGGAGTCAAACCAACCCGATTTAACCCTTTGTCAGCGGCACCGGACTGTTTGAAAGACTTGTGGGCAAATTCACTAAAGGGCGAATTTCCGCCGCACTCCGCGCAATTTCGCCAAGTGCAAATTCGCTATCACTACTACAATTCACGAAAATGCGAAGTTGCGTCTCTGCAGCTGAACGTTGGCAAAGTTTCACTAGCATTAATTCGCCAGCTTGAGCATTTCATAGCGAACTTTCACTAACGTCTGTTTCTGCCGTGTTAGTACTCTTATGCTTAAGTCAATTTGAATAGAGCAGGTATATATAGCTCATATATATGATTTTATTTTAAGGATGCAAACAGCGCCGGATTTGTTTGCCAGCTGCCCCTAGGCCGCGGGGTCCGACCAGGCGGCCGCGCGGTCCTAGCACCTGCCTACACTTCCCCCTTCCCAGCGCGCTGGAGAAAAAACGCCGGCGCAGCTGGGCTGGTGTAATTGAATGGGGATGCACACGTCCCCATAATGCGGCTGGGCAGCATGCCACCCCTAATTTTTGCCACCCTAGGCCCGGGCCTATGTGGCCTCGCCACAAATCCGGACCTGGATGCAAATGCTTGAGGTGGCCAAAGAAAGCTAAATAAAGACAAAAGAGATCCTGTAATGCCCTAGACATGAGCCCACCCTAAAACAAATGTGGCATGCCCCTCAAATGGTAAAAAACTAATGTTAAAACAAAAATTTTTAACAGTTACAATCCCACTTTAAAATATGAAAAAACGCCAGTGATTTTTACAATTTTTTGGCATACAGGATATGATGTCACTGACATAAGATTGAGGAGGATGTAGCTTCATCTTATCAGTTCGCCAGGTCTAAGCTGAAGAAGGAAACTCTGGTTGAAAGAGGAAACGTTATGGAAAATTCGCACTTTAGTGAATTTGCGGATTAACAATCGTTCGCCTGAACGAAAATTCGCCTGGTTACAGGGTGGGAAACTTCGCTAGTGATTTACTCTTTCACTAGCGAATTGTCCTCTACGCCTGCTAGTAAATTGGTGATGTCCCTGCGGATGGGATCTCTGACAAAGTTTCGTTAGCGACGGCCACTCCGCCCCTTTAGTAAATCTGCCCCATGTACACCCCAGGGAATGAAGAACATTCACACACTCACTTTAAATGCTGCACCAAAGGAAATGAGAGAGTTTTAGTTCCACCCACGTGTAAGCCCACCCACAATGAGAGTCATGCATGTTTATGCGCACGACTATTCCAATTTTTTTTGGACGCAGCGGATTTTTAAATGCGGCGGATTTTTCATGCAGCAGATTTTTCGCAGCGAATTTTCGCAGCAGTTTTGCAAATGTATTTACCAACAGCGAAACGCAGACATTTGTTGCATCTAGTAAGATGCTATAAACCACCCACATCCTGGCCCATTGTGCAAATGTCCACAAGCAACAGAGTAGAGGCTGCAGCATTTTAAGACACAGTGGCCCCAGCAATATAAGACATTGTGGGCCCAACAATATATGATAGTGATCCCAGCAATAGCCCAGTATTTCAGAAATATCATTTTATGACACAGTAGTAGCCTGGTATTTTATGGCACCAACTGTTGACCCTTATCTGGCTGATAGCTCTGAGCCCCTTGATTAGTACTAATAGCCCTGGTATAGTGCAATGCTTGGCTGCCAGTATCACTACCATCTCCTTCTCTCCCCACCAGTTATTTATTCTTTGTCCACCCTAATAATCAATGCATTTAAGTAGGTGGCGAGAAGACTTATTATGGCATAACTGGAGGTTCCTATTGCAGTTTTCATATAAGTGTGACTGGGAGCCAGGAAAGAATGTTATGGGATATACATATAAGGGATGCACCGAATCCAGGATACGGTTCGGGATTCAGCCAGAATTCAGCCATTTTCAGCAGGATTCAGATTCAACTGAATCCTTACTTGGCCGAACCGAATTTGAATACTAATTTGCATATGCAAATTAGGGGCAGGGAGGGAAATCTCGTGACTTTTTGTCACAAAACAAGGAAGTAAAAAAAATGTTTTCCCCTTCCCATACTATGCAAATTAGGATTCGGAATCAGTATTCGGCCAAACCTTTCGCGAAGGATTCGGGGGTTGGGCCGAATCCAAAATAGTGGATTCAGTGCGTCCCTAATACATATGTACCCATTACAGGTAAACCCCACCAAAACTCAATGATACTGGCCAGGCCAACAAGCTCATTTCAGGTGACAATTTCTCAGAAATTAACAAAATCTCTAGCATTTCAGTAAGCCCTATCAAATAACAGATGGAGGGTCATCAGCTGATTTTTACAAGAACAGTAACACCAAAAAATGAAAGGGTTTAAAAGGAATGACAATATCATGTACTGTTGCCCTGCACTGGTAAAACTGGTGTGTTTGCTTCAGAAAAACAAATATAGTTTTTATAAACAAGCCGCTGTGTAGCCATGGGGGCAGCCATTCAAGCACAGGATACACAGTAGATAACAGATAAACACTACTATAGTTTAAATAAACAAGCTGCTGTGTAGCCATGGGGGCAGTCAGTCAAGTACAGGATACACAGTAGATAACAGATAAGTACTACTATAGTTTATATAAACCAGCTGCTATGTAGCCATGGGGACAGTCATTCAAGCACAGGACACACAGTAGATAACAGATAAGTACTACTATAGTTTATATAAACAAGCTGCTGTGTAGCCATGGGGGCAGCCATTCAAGCACAGGATACACAGTAAATAACAGATAAGTACTACTATAGTTTATATAAACAAGCTGCTGTGTAGCCATGGGGGCAGCCATTCAAGCACAGGATACACAGTAGATAACAGATATGTTCTGAAGAATCCCATTGTATACTACATAGCTTATATGTTATCTGCTGTGTATCCTGTGCCTTTTCTCTTTTTCTCCACCTTGAATGGCTGCCCCCATGGCTATACAGCAGCTTGTTTATATACACTATTGTAGAGTTTTTGAAGGAAATATACCCGTTTTAACAGTGCAGGGCAACAGTAAATTATTTTAAAACAGCTTTAGTTTTTAGTGCTACTGTTCCTTTAAGGAGTTGTATTTATTTACTTACCTAAGGACTCTTCTTTACTGGCCTGGCCCTGCATTTACAATTTAATTCTGGTCCTGATTCCAGCATGGGTGTCACGGTCGGCACCCTAAATTCAGAAGCAATGCTAAGCACCCTGTTCTCAGCTCTTGATTCCGCCTTCAACAGCCCCCTTTCAACTCGGGAGGACCCCTCGGCTAATCGGATGCCGCCAGGTCTTAAATAAGAGAGGTGCCAAACGAAGGGTTCTGAACAAGCAAAGGGGCACAACGGTAAAGCAAAGTCTTTTGGGCAGAAGGTCACAGTACAAGGCGTAGACAGAAAGCGTAGGCAGATCAGGCTGGGACGGGGTAGGCAGAGTACAAGCGGAGTCAGGCAGACATGGGTTAAACCTAGAGATCAATCAGAAGGGATTCGGATATCTTCTCTATTTCAGGATTTCAGAAGTCAGGATAGTCAGTAGCAGGCAGGGTTCACAACATGTAATCAGATCACAGAATTCAGAAGCACAGAACCACCAGGAACTCACTAGGAGAAAACCTATAACGGTTAAACACACAGCGCAAGTACGCCTATAAAAATAGGCGTGCCACGCACGCACTAGAGAACCAGCGAATTGAAAGAAGAAGACTGGCGTGGTGGGTGTCCCTTCTGAAAGCGCGGCGGGCGTCCCCGCCGGGCCACTAGGCCACAAGGGTGAGTAGTCCTCACAATGGGGGTATGATGGGCGCAATACAACAGCTGGAAAGCCGGAGGATCCCTGACCCTGAAACAGGTGGAGCACAGGCAATATACATGTTACTGGGTGTTAGTGAATAAATTACATCATAGCAATTGACTCATAAGCCTTATATGACCATCTCATGCTGCTGCCAATTGCTTACTCATTCCAACCTCTTCTCATTCCTTTTTAATTAGTCCTACAAGTCCCTGACATTTATTTGATGCCATTATGAGGCTGTCACCCGCAGATGTCAGATGGGCAGATGTGTACCCATCTGGCTCTTAAGCATCTCCATTCTCCAGCAGGCTCTCAATACTGTGGCCGGTGACTAGAAAAGGACAAACTGGATGAAAGCTGACGTTCACTTGGCAATGCAGCCCGTGTCAACATGACATTTCACTTCAACGCTCGCCTTCCATTGTGCGAGGCTGTTACACGCAGCGCGGGGGGGGTATAGTGTCATTTAGGGTAAGGCTGAAACCTGAAAAATTCCACAGAAATACGGGACGTGACGCAAGTTATATTCAGTATAATCATTCATCCTAGTAATATAATGAAAATCTTACATAACGGGTCTAGTAAGCCTTAGCAACTAATCTGACAGCATTGTTGCCTTGCAGAGCAGGCGTCATTGGTTCAAACTCATGTATAAGCAAAAAGTACAGTGGCACACTGGCAGTTGCAAACGTTAGTGGTAAATGTATTGAGCTTACAATCTAACATCCGTATCACATTGTTTCCTGTGCCGGTGACAGTCTATGGTTTCTATCCCGTTCACATACACTATGGTCAGTTTTATCAGGACACACAGACTCCTTGAGGATAGTGCCCTGTCTGAGTTTGAACCATTATATATAGTTGGAGCGCTTCTACCTATGCAGGTAAAATGTCACTGCACTGAAGACAAACTCATGTATATGCAAAAGTACAGCGGCACACTGGCAGTTGCAAACTTTAGTGAAACATTTATTGAACCCACAAAATCATTTTTAAAGGTGACGTTTCAGGCCCCACTGGGTCCTTTTTCAAGCCTAGAGACAAAGGGGCAGATTCACTAAAGTGCAAAGCGACATTTCTCCAGAAATCCCATCTGCTGGGACATCACCAATTTACTAACAGGCATAAAGGACAATTCGTTAGCGAACGAGACCGTCGCTAGCGTTCACTCGCACCAGGCGAGTTTTCTCTCTGGCGAACGGTCGTTACTCCTGAAAAATCACTAAGGAGCGAGTTTGAGGGGCATGCCACATTTGTTTTAGGGTGGGCTCATATCTAAGGCATTATAGGATTTTTTTTGTCTTTTTTTTATTATAGCTCATATTCAAATTAACCTAAGCGCAAGAGTGCTAGCAAAGTTTCGGTAGGCAGAAATGAACGCTAGTGGTAATTCACTGTGAAATGCTCACCCAGCTGAAGTAACGCTAGTGAAAATTTGCAATCGTTCGGCTGCTGAGACGTAACTTTACACTTTAGTGAATTAGTGTAGTGGTAAATACACTGGCGAAGTGGCGCTGAGTATGGCAAAGCTGTTGCTGGCGAAAATTTGCCGCTAGGTAATTCTCCTAATTTGTGACATCAATGTGTACCCTCCATAGCCCATAATGAGCAGGGTTGGACTGGAGCCTCAGGGGCCCACCAGGATGACAAAATGAAGGGCCCTCCTGGCAATCCCCGGGGCCCCCTTCTGACCTCTAAACTCCACACCTGCATGCATGAGCGAAAGACGAGTCGTGCGAAAGACGTGCTGTTTGCATGGGCGAACGTTGCAGCAGCTCTTTATGGGGCAGAGAGGGGAGAAAGTGGGAGCCAACGGGGGCCCATGAGCCCGGGTCCCACCAGGTTTTCCCCCAGGTTCTTGCTGACCCAGTCCAACCCTGATAATGAGTCTAAATACAGTAAAGGTTCTCCATATAGTCCAAACAGAGTCCCATAGCTAATAAGGTTTGAAGATGACTCCATAAAATTGATGGTGCCTAATGATCAAACATTTGACATACCTGAGAAGCTTTTTTTAGATTACATATAGCATACTGTAATCAGTCTATCTGAGATTCACTTGCATTCGTATAGGACCAGCACTCAGTATATTCAATGCCCATCACATTAATGGCCTTGAAAAAGAGAATATATATGTTAGGATACCTTTTATAAATTCTTTGTGTGGGTGTTTAAAATGATAACAGAATTACTACAGTGCAGTGTAGGCAAGGGAATGCACCATATTTGGGCTTCTGCAAAAATAGCAGCTGCGTAGACTTTTTTTTGATTTAACGAATTGATCTCTTAGGTTTTTGCCTCTTTTAGGGCAGAAACACACGTTCAGATTCGGGGAGATTCAGTCATCCAGCGATAAATCGCCTCTTCTTCGTGGCGATTAATCTCCATGAACTGCCTCCCGCAGGGTAGAATGTTAATCGCCCGCGGGATGGCACTTGGAGCGTTTCATTTTCCGAAGTCGTCCGAAGTTTCCTCGTGAGGCAACCTCGGGAGATTACGGAAAACGAAGCATGCCGGCGATTTACATTCTAGCTGGCGGGAGGCAGTTCGGGGAGATTAGTCGCACCAAAGAAGAGGAGATTTGTCGCCAGGTGGCGACTAATCTCCCCGAATCTGAGCGTGTGTCTCTGCCCTTAAATGCCATCATAGGTGCCTGTTGAAAGGCTGCAACATCTTTTAAACATTTGGAGAAGGTGCCAGTGTTTTTGAGTGATGTTACTTATTCTCTTGCTGGCTGTTGTAAATTTACTCACAAATAACGTACGGACCTCATTATCTTATTTCTTATCGGTGCCGGATAGCAATTGCTTCCTGTTCTTCTCTTTTGTGATGGAAAATCATCTGGGTAGCCCCTGTTTTTAAACCTTTTGATCATTTCCACTGCACGTTCAGTAAAGGTATTCTCATTGCTTACAATACGTTTAACACATTTAAATTGTGTGAGGGGTAATGAATTCTTTCAACTGTCAGGGTGAAAGCTCAAGAAGTGAAGTAGACTATTCCTGTCTGTTCTGGATCTGTAGAAAGAACGTGACCTCCCAGTGTTAGTTGTACGCACAGGGGAACTTTAGTGTGCTGCGCATTGTGTTCAGATAGTTATGAAATTAGAGCAAATCCTTACTTGTGCCATCCCACAATACCAAAAGTGGGTAGTGTATAAAAAACGGGGTGATTGGATTTTCTTTTGTCAATAATGTAGTGATCTTAAGGTGGCCATAGACGTGCAGATTTACCTTCCCATCAGACGAACGATCGTTCGGTGCAATCTCCCGACCTGCCACTAACCATTCAGATCAAATAAAGTAATAAAAGAACAGATCAGACTATGGTCTGGCCCTGACAGCAATCGTACGAAAGTTATGTCTGACAAAACTGATCCCACTGATATCGTCAGATTGGCAATACATGCAGAGATATTATTGGTAGCCTAAATGTTCTAACCTGTCCGATTGTATGAACGACCGATCACCATGGCACGAAAAATGTCAGGACACTCCACACACGGCCCGATTCGTACGTTCAAATCTTTGCGTCTATGGCCATCTTAAGTGTATACCTCAGTGTTAGATAATTGTGTAAGAATTAAAAATTGACACATAATCCCTTAGTGGGACATAAACTTAATTTAAACACCAGGGGGCAGATTCAATAAAGGGCGAAGTGGCTAATACTAGCGACTTTTCACCAGCGTTGCCACCTGCAGGGACATCGGCAGTTCGCTAGCAAACTGGACCATCGCTAGCGTTCATTCACACTCTATTGCCAGGCAACTTTTTGCTCTTTTCTCCGCAATTTCTCTAAAGTGCGGATTTTACTGAACATTACCTCTTTTGCCAGAGTTGACACCTCAGACCAGGCGAATGCTGAAAAGAAGCTAGATCTTCCTCAATCTTGTGCCGAAAATGCATCAAAGTTCAAAAAACGCTGGCGGCTTTTCATTTTTTTAAGCGGGATTGGCTGCAAAAGTCCTGACTTAAACTTTTTTTTGTCTCCACACATTTTATAACACATGGAACATTAATTTTACATTCGCGTTCTGAGGAAGTGCCGGATATTGTGTGTGGGCACGAAACGCGTTAACATACATGAAATGTTGAAGCCACTGTATCACTAGGTGTGCTTTAATAAAGCTGATATGGATGAAGGCAAGCGGACTCTGTAATTTTTCTTCGCTCAGAGCGCACCATTTGTGGATCTGTTTTGGATACATGTAAAAATGATTGTTGGCTCATTACATTTTTCACTAAAGTTTGCAACTGCCAGTTTGCTGCTGTACTTTTTGCATATACATGAGAATGTCTCCAGTGCAGGCAGGAGATCTATAGCGAGCGCTTACCATACAAGAAGTGACATTTTACCTGCATGGGTAGAAGTGCTCCAACTATATATAATGGTTCAAACTCAGACAGGGCATTATCCTCAAGGAGCCTGTGTGTCCTGATAAAACTGACCATAGTGTATGTGAACGGGATAGATACCTTAGATTGTAAGATCACCGGGGCAGAGACTAATAGGAATGTGATAGGGATGTTAGATTGTAAGCTCCACTGGGGCAGGGACTGATAAAAAATATGATAGGGGCCTTAGATTATAAAATACAAATTGTCTTGGTCCTCGCACACTCTGGTGCCCACAGGTGGAGGTCCGGCCATCTCCCAATATTATAGCAAACAAAAGAATCCAATGGCACACAGGACTTAAGGTGGCCATAGACGCAAAGATCCGCTCGTTTGGCAACATCGCCAAATGAGCGGATCTTTCCCCGATATGCCATTAACAGGCATGTCGATATCGGGGGTAATCTGATTGTTCGGCCGTATGATCCGATTACGATGTGCCGTGGGCTCCGGCGGGATCGGTCGGGTCAAAATCAAACCTGAACGATCAACCAAATGGCCGATCTCCGCCGGACGAAAGATGTCGGCACACGCCACACACAATCTGAAAATCATAGGAATGCTCGATTCGTACGATCAGATCTGTGTGTCTTTGGCCACCTTAATGCAACACCTTAAGACTTTATTGCGGAGTGCGGTGCAACGTTTCAGGGTGGACCCCTTTGTTAATCATACGGAGCATACATGAGGTGCATATAAATCGACAATACATTAATTAGTGGTTTAATTGGTTAATTAATGTATATTTATAGGCATCATGTATGCTCTGTATGCTTGACAAAGGGGTCCGCCCCGAAACATTGCGCCGCACTCTTCAATAAACACTTAAGGTGTTGCATTAGTCCTGTGTGCCATTGGATTCTTTTGTTTGCTTAGATTATAAAACCCACTGGGGTAGCGACTGATGGAAATGTGATAAAAACCTTAGATTGTAAACTCACCGGGCAGGGCCGGATGGTAATGATGTATAATTTCTATAAAATGCTGTGGAATATGCTATATAAATAAATGATCATAATAATCACAATAGTTTCTTTGGTCCCTTTCCTTTGCTGCCATTAGCTCAGTACTGCACGTTTGCACTTCTGCTTGCACTCTAATCATGAATCAGCCCTATTTGGAACTGGACATAGTGTCGACCAACCTCTTACTAGCTGTACCCCGACTTCATCCAAGTCTAGAGACTCAATATTAATTGCAAAGCAGCTAGAGGCAATGTCACTTCTTGGTTCGATGCTGCATGTTTGTCTACATGGCAACGCCGACTCCTAGCACGAGGCCTCTTCCATAATCACAGGACTATTATATTAATTAGCGTGATTACAATGTTCATGTGATAGAGGAATATTGCAACACATAGGCCTATTATGAGGCTACAGAACTGGTTTTAGGGTGTTGCACCCCAGCAGAATCATATGGGAGCTGTAAGTCTGCTTTAAATTTACTCTAACTCCCAGCACCCAATTTACTGGGGGAGATAAAATTCAATAAGAGCTTGTTCCCCACATTGACTTTCTGCTGCCACAAAGGGTAGCTCTTACTGGCTGCCAGAATGTGCTGAATGGTACAAGGAACATGATCCCTGTTATTATTGCCTTCCAGTCACTTCCAGTAAAGCCTGATTGAGTCGGATCATTTCCTCGTCACATTATCTCTTCCTTCTACTCCAGGAAATAAGGGTTGAATTGTTCCGCAGGTAACGCCAGGCTCCAAACGCTGCAACAGCCAAACAATCAACAGTAATGAGTATCAATTATCCGCAATGGGCCTGGGGGTTGGTTATGGATAATGGGTCTTTCTGTAATAGGAAGCACTGGAAACATTTTAACATTACGAAGTGAATAGCATGGTGTCACCTGCACAATAGACCAGTTATTATCAGTACAAGGTGCTGTCTGCAAAGAAAAATCACACAAATAAAGAATGATATGGTTTAAAGGACCAGTAACATTTAAAAAAAATGTTGTTAGTGTACTATGGAAAAAACCAACAACACATATTGAACTTTAAAATCGCAAAGTCTTTTTTAAGAATTAACTTGCTTGTGCTCCTCTTCAGAAAAGGCGATCGGGTGATCCATCATGCGACGATTGATTTCTCCTCCCTGCCTTCCTTATAGGTGATAGCCAGGGAGGAGAAATCAAGCGCCGCACGATGGATCACCCAATTGCTTCTTGAAGAGGAGCACAAGCTGAGTTTTGTAAAGTTATTTCTAAAGACTTTTTTTCGTAGTCTACTAACTGATTTTTTAAAATAAAAAAAAATGACGTTATTGGTCCTTTAATTGGACACCATGGGAAGAACCTTTCTGGATATTGGGTTTCCAGATAACAGATCCCATAGCTATACTTGTGTTTATGTAATAACAGTTAGTTCCCCAACAGGCCCCCTATATACACTCCCCCAACAGCTGCAGAGTCTGGTTCCTCTATAGTTACACAAATGAATATGCTGCCATATTGCTTCCCATAGAAAGTACTTTATATAGTTATAGCTTATTGTGTGCAAAGATGGTGGCATCATTTTCACACCATGGGCCCATTCCTGGCAGCTGCACTATGGCCTACAACCCTTTCCTTGTGGTCACACCGTACCTAATAGTTCTTTACTGCATGGGGGATGGGCCCCTGGGCAGCCACACCCCCGTACCCCGCAATAGTTATACGACTGTGCATAGGGCCACAATAATCATCTGCCCCATATTATTAAAGGACCAGTATTCAAAGAAAAAAAATCACCAAGACAAATTAAACTTCAAAATCGCAAAGCCTTTATTGAGAAATAACTTACCGAAACTCCGCTTGCGCTCCTCTTCAGTAAAGGGCGATCCATCGTGCGGCACTCGATCTCTCCTCCCTGGCTATCTCCTATAAGGAAGGCAGGGAGGAGAAATTGAGCGGCGCACGATGGATCGCCCTGATCGAGTTTCGGTATTTCATAATAAAGACATTGCAATTTTAAAGTTTAATTTGTCTTGGTGTTTTTTTTTCAATGTATACTAATGGATTTTTTCCATTTTTTTTTATGTTACTGGTTTACACCGGCTTCAAACCAGATAAAACCAGGTAAATAATAGCATTGTCGGATGGTTTTGCAAAATTGATCCAACGCAACACGACTATTGGATGCAGGCGGGTCACGTCGGATCAACGCTCCGACTTCATCTGACATTTCTATCGCTTACCTTATTTCCGTCGCCGGCGTTTTGTCGCAGAGCGTCGGATCAGGCCAAAAACTTTGTGTAGTTCTACCTTTGGTGCAAATTTGTTCCTGGGGGTATTACCCCACTTATGTGCAATGCAGAGAGGGGTCAGAGGGGTTAGGCCACTGGTGTAGAAATGGAGCTGAAATTCTAGTTTAAAAATAAAAAGTGTCTCTTAAAGGACAATGAAACCCAAATTCACCAGGAAATGGATTTATAATTAGTTAGGGCTGGTCTTTCTTTATTTTTGCAGCCCCCATTCCATTTCTTTTGCCCAGGCCTTCCATTTCTAGAAGCCGAAAAATACACAATTTCTGTATATGAAGTGTCCCTGCAACTGCCTGTTTTTAGAAACTGAGCTCCACTGTCTCCTGTCATCTCAACTGAACTGTCCCTAATGAGTCTCCGATTTGTTTGCTGTTTGCTGTGATTAGACAGAGCTCAGAGTGTTTTGCAAGCAAAGCCGTGGACAGAATGGGTTGATAATCTTCTGCACAATCTCTAAACTGGAGAAATAATAATTATAATGAGCCCACAGAATGGAATTGTTTCAGGATCCCATGGGACCGGCTGAACTGGAATGTGTGTGTGTATATATGAAAAAAGAATGCAGCTCCCTGATTGGGCGGAGGGCTGGAGAGGGGGTCTGGAAGAAGATTGGTGCTACTAATTGAAGGGAAAGCAATTATTATTTCAGGAGGGCTACCAGATATTCCTGATGAACGTACTGGAAACATCTGACATTTTTTCCTTGTGTGGCCCCTTCTGGAGCTGAGATCCAAAGCAATCCCCCTTAAAGGGGTGATTTGCCTTTTAGTTATGGCATGTCTAATTCTAAGCAACTTTTACATTTTTTTAATATTTTTTTTTTAATTATATGCCTTCTACTTTTGAGAATTTTAGCTTTCAAATGGAGGTCACCAATCTACAAACGAAATGCTCTGTAAGGCTACACATTTTTTATTATTATTGTTACTTTTTATTACTCAATTTTTTTTTTATCCAGGCCCTCTCCTATTCATATTCCAGTCTCAAATCTATCAAATCTCATATTCCAGTCTTCATATTCCAGTATTCAAATTAATGCATGGTTGCTAGGGGAATTTTCACCCTAGCAATCAGCTAGCTAAAACTGGAGAACTGCTGAATAAAAAGATAAAACAAAAACCATATGCAAATTGTCCTTGACTCTCTACTTCATACTAAAAGTTAACTCAAAGATAAATAACCCCTTTTATCCACCCTTAAACCAATCCTGACTATGTCCAGTATTACCTTGTTTAAAGGAGAGCTAAACCCTAAATATGAATAGGGCTTAACATGCCATATTTTATATACTTAACTTATTGCAGCAGCCTAAAGTTTCAGCTTGTCAATAGCAGCAATGATCCAGGACTTCAAACTTGTCACAGGGGGTCACCATCTTGGAAAGTGTCTGTGACACTCACATGCTCAGTGGGCTCTGAGCAGCTGTTGAGAAGCTAAGCTTAGGGCTCGTCACTAATTATCCAGCAGAAAATGAGGTTGGTCTGTAATATAAGCTGATGCTACAGGGCTGATTATTAAATTCTGATCCTAATTGCACTGGTTTCTGTGCTGCCATGTAGTAATTATCTGTATTAATTACTAATAAGCCTTTTATTGTGACATTTCTATTCTATGTGTACTGTATATTGTGAGTGGGTCCCTAAGCTCAGTAAGTGACAGCAGCACAGAGCGTGTGCAGTGAATCAGCAGAAAAGAAGATGGGGAGCTACTGGGGCATCTTTGGAGACACAGATCTTTACTGATAAAGGACTGTGGTTGCCTTGGGCTGGTACAAAAGCACAAAACATAATGTACAGCATTTCTAGCTACTTCTTTAGTTAAGCTTTAGTTCTCCTTTAATACCTGTCCTCTAATAACTGCAATGAAGAGACTCCAGAATGCACTTACTGTCCCTACCATTGGCGGCTTTACTGGGTTGGATTGGTGACGGCAGTGAGTACTGGGGGCCCTAGAGGTCATGTTGTTCAGTGGGCTCCATATATCTTAGTTCAACACCACCTAGACATAACCACTGAGTTTATGTCCCCAAAGTGTGTACAGGAGGGTGGAAGCTATCTCAAAGTGGCCTCAAAGCAGGTGCTTATTTTTGAATTCCAGACTTGAAGGCAAGTTTTGGTTGTATAAAAACCAGATGTACATAGGGGCTACCTAATGGCCAATCACAGCCCTTATTTTGCACCAACCAGAAACATTTCTCATGCTTTTTTCGCTTCCCGATTCTTTTTAGATCTGACTGTTGCTTATGGGTAAAAAAGGTTGGGGACCCCCGCAATATTGTTTGAGGGGGCACCTTCAACACTGAATCACATACAAACAAGCAACCATTCCTAATGTCTGTTCTACTGTATGTTCTAAACCGAGTTAGTGAGGGCACCTAGATATGAAGAACTTAGAAACTCTCTCCTCGTTACATCTTGTCCAAATATCTTCTCCATTTCAGGAACTTAATTACAAAAAAACAGAAATATTATTAAAAATTAGAGAAATTTCCCATTAATGGATTACATTCGTAGAGTGACTAAAAACTAAAAACAGCTGGAATGGGTTACGTTACATTAATACAAAACATGCCTTTGTGTATTGATCACAGTGAACGGTGACAGAACGAGTCCATTGACCAACCAGGCAATGCGATGTGTTCCAGCAATGGGGCAAACTAGTTGCAGATCAGCACAAATGAAACAATGAATTATAAGAGCAGTAAAGAGAAGCCTGCAGTTCAGAAGAGGTCTTGTTCTGTTTGTGCAGATGTTCCTTATGAAGCTGCGGGGGTATCTGGGAGAAATATTCTGGTTTAGCGAAGCTGAGCATGTGTTCACTGAACTTACCCATAGTTCTTCATTTTTTCCAGGTATTCCAGAATTTTTGAACCTTCAGTGGCAATGGTCAACTGCATCATGATAAACATTGCAAGGACTGTAACCCTTTTCCAATACTCTTCACCCCATCTTTCCCACTGTGTCTTCCCTCTGCTGACCTTGCTCACTGCCATCTCTCCACTACCCTTACTTCTCTCCACTGCCTTTCCTCTACTCTACTGCTCTTACCCCCCCGTTTGCTTCACTTTGTTCCCCCTTTCATTGCTCCACTGCTCATTAGTCAATACTATAATATTTGCCATTCCTACTTCTATTTGTTCATCTTTTGTGCTTCAATTTATCTCCCCAACTAGATGTCCTTTATCTTTGCCTCCATTCTCCTCTGGCATCTCTACTTTCCGTTGTTTTTTCTGTTTCCTTCTTACTTGAACATCTCCTTTTCCTCTGTCTCACCCTTTTCTCTTCTTCTTTTGATAATTACTTTATTCCTTTCTTTTATCCCACACATCCATTCAACCTTTGCTCTTCTTTCTCTCCCATCCCCCGACTCTTGGCACTCACTTCTCTCTTCCCACATATTCTTCCCATTCCTTGTTACATTCCAATTTGCTTCTCTCTGCTTCACTCCTCTACTATCTTCTTTCCATATCCCCCCTTTGCTTTTGTCTTATTCTTCCCTGCTTCTTCTTCTTCCTTTTGCTTTCTCCCATCTATTCATCCTCATTAACATCAATTCTCTGCGTCTTGCTATGTATCTGTATTTCATTCTCACTGTCTCTGTCTCTTTCCATATTACCTCTCTGTTTCTTTAGTCCCTTTATATTCAAGACCTGTGTCTATTAACAAGCATCACGTAATCTGTTCCTGGGTATATTTTTGTTTCAGTGTTTGTGACCCTGTTTGTGCTATTACTGTATAGTATAATGTACAACGCTGCATACCCAGTAGCACTATATAAATGCATATATAAATTTATAGATCGTATAAATAGCCAATCACAGCTTGCAGTTCTTGTGCTGCACATAATTGTATGCATGATTCTGATCATACAGATCTGATCTGACAGTGTGTAACATGCATGACAATGACAGTGTCAGACACAGATACACAGGGGAAGTCAGCAGAGAATATATTGGCGAGATACATATTTATGAACAGCATTATCTGCATGTAGCGACAGGGATCCAGAGGATGCAACATATAATCCTGACAGTCAATGACAAAAGGCACATATACTGTATCCTATAAATATGCAGCTTCCCAATTAAAGGGCTAGCGCAAAGCAATCACACACACAAAAAAATACAAATGTAAGCAGGGCAGCAATGGCTTTATGGAAACAGCACACGGGGCTATTCCCCTTTTCTTGCTGCCATGTGGGTGGGTGGCAAAATGCCCCTCCATTGAGCTGAATTGGAATTGCATGACCCGCAAGTGCACTGACTGGGCTCAATTCCCATTTAGGGCAATGCCCTGCACTTAGTAAATATCAGTGTTGCCCAAGGCTGCTGGGAGTTGCAGCCAAAGTAGCACAGGTTGGACAATCCAGCAAGGCCTACTGTCATTACTTTCTGTGGCATTGTGAGGGGCAGACAAGCCGTGCCCGCGCAGCCACACTATTTATGGGCACAGATTGATGGGTGAATTACATGGGAATGACATGTTTTCTATTTACAAACAAGCAGCAGGTTCTGATTATCCTCCCAGTTTTTTTATCTTGTGGGTCGTTTTGGGAAATGAGATTGCAGAACTTGCAGAACAAGATTTTTTTTTCGGTCAGTTTCTGGCACGAGGAAAGGAAAAAGGATTTAACAGTGGAAACAATGATATCACCGCCTTTGAAAATGGAGAGTTTTGTGGTTTCTTCTTGGGACTTTTGTGTTTATGACGAAGCCTCTGCAGTTTATCAGCCGGACCATGTAATAAACTATTAGCTCACAGCCAAGCGACAACATTCCCTGGTTTAACCAGCTGAGGGCAATTCTGTGGCCCCCTCTCTGGCCCTAATTCTAGAGGCCGATACATGCACCGGCTCCGATAGGCTATAGCCTAAGGGCCCAGTGTGATCAGGGGCCCAAACTTGAATTTTTTCAATTATTATTTTTTTCTTTTTTTCAATTATTATTATGTGTCTTTTGCGATTTTCTTAACTGCTGGTTCTGACTATATGCAGGCTGCCCCACTCAACCTTGGAGTCTTCAACATTTTCAAAACCCTTTTGGTTATCGTGTGCAGCACATAGACTCCACCTGACAGGGGTCCGTCCTGTGGATCAAATCCCTGGCAGGCGGCAGCACTTACTGTAGTAGAATTGCTTCAAAAGTGACTTCATTGGCTCAAGGCCCTCAGGGGCCATTTATCAAGCCAAAACGTTGTCTAATTTAATTTTGAGCCAATAAAGTCACCAGAAGCCATTCTACTAAGTTTTCAGTGTGTTGCAGTTATCTGGGTGTGATATACATGCAGGGCTGTTCACTGTTTGGGGCCTGCCAGCTGGAGGGTAGAATGGGGCCCATATGTTTTTTTAAAAAAATGGCCAATTAAATTCCTCTCCTGGCCATGTGCCTAATCCACATGTTCCATGCTTAATTATGGACAGACCACGCCTATCCCACCCACTCTCACAATCCTATTGGTGACCCATGAATTAGACCTTCAATCTTTCAGGGCCCTTTCAACAGCAATGGCATTTTTGCATAAATATAAACCCAGTTAGAATGAGGAATAATGGATATTGGGAAGTCACTTCGATTTATATTTTATTTCAGTGGGAAAAATGTTGTATTTGGGATTAAAATACATTTAAGAATTTCAGTCCTGACCCAGCCCGTCGCTTTGAAAGGGATGGGGTATGGTGGAAAAAACTCATATTTATTGCTTCTCTGAAGCAGAAGGAATTTGGTTTTTAAATTTGGAAACATTTCACATCATGAAATGCCTGATGGGTACAAAGCAAGGGTAAGATCAAAGAAAACTTTCCCTTTAATTGCGCTTCAACCATATAAAATAGATCTGTGCGCCTGGGGATGGGCAGCATTGATCCTGCGACTAAATATGACTTTCTGCTGAATGTACTATGAGATTTCTTGTAACTCATTGATTTCCCTCTAAACCAGCAAATCCCGGCTCTCTGAGACAACAGATTGGATCTCCCGGCAGGGATTTTACTTTCATCAAACAAATTAAATTGGGTCAGAAAATGACAAAGAAATTTCTGTAGGGTAACATTTGTACATGCATGAGATAGTATTGGCACTACAATGCATCATTATTTGTGTTTGCATTTTGCACACTTCATGGGGCATTGTAAATTGTAAATGTAAATTGTTAACATGAAACGAGTAAGGCTATGGATACAATAAATTATTTTTCACCTTGAAAACCTTTGCCTGGCGGAAGTCTGCCTTTTTGAGTGTCTGCTTTAAAGAAATTTTGGTTGTCCTCTCCCCATGCTGAGGGCTCAGGGCGGTGCACCAGGGCTCACCCAAATGTGGTGAGTTATTATTTTACTAACTTGGAGACCCCTACCTCATTTATTCTACATTGTAAATGAGCCCTAATTTGTATAGTAAGGCAAGATGATGATAATGTGTAATGTACATAATATAGCAAGATAGTGTGAGTGTGTGGAACTGTAAATGTGAGTAAGTGCCTGGTACAGGTAAGCAGTTTCAGGGATGGTGCTGTAATTGGGATAATGTTTATAGTAATGTTTATTTATAATGTTTATAGTAAGGCACAATAGTGGGAATGGGCTGTAACTAAAGGATAGTGCAAGGTCGGATTGGGCTGGTGGGACACCGGGAAAAAACTCAGTGGGCCCCCCGTCCTTGTGGGGCCTATACCCAAAGCCGATTGAGTGACTCCCTGAACTCCCCAACTACCCAAAGAAATAAGTAGGTACTCACTGGTGGGGGGTAGGGGAGGGGTTATGGTTGGGGGGCCATCAGGGTAGCAGTTTATGTGGCATCTCCAGTTAACCAGGACTCCCCCCCAGTTTGACACTGGGATACTGTACAGTAGGTTGAGTTGGCCTCAGCAGAATGGGATACAACTCTGGCATGGTGTATAGAGTAAAGCAAGGTGGCCTCAGGGAAGGTGATCTAATTGTGGCATAGTGTGTAAAGTAATGGTGGCCATACACGGGCAGATAAAGCTGCAGATATCGGTCGTTTGGACCGATTTGACAGCTCATCTGCCCGTGTATGGGGGCTTCCGAAGGGTCTTCCCGATCGATATCTGGCCACGATGGCTGCTGAACACATAAGTCATCTGGGCCCCCTGAGATAATTGTACTGCTAACAAATATCAAGTTCCACCCCAGTCATGCTCCATAATGATATAATCCTGTAATGTAGCCAAGCCCTGCTCACTCTCCCTAGTAAAGGCGGCCATACATGGTCCAACACAATTTGCAGAGTCTGGACCAAGCAGGCAGATTTCATCAATCTCTCAGGACTACCTGTCTGATAAATTTCTGGCCAGAGCCCAGCCAGATATCTATTGATACTTGATGACTTGCCCAACAGGTCCTGAACTCTCGCAGTATGATTCAGTTTTGCCCCCAGGCAATGATTGGATCTGCTGATATGGCCCAATGCACAAGTGGCCAAATCAGGCAAAGATCCACTGGTCTGCGACCTGGCCAAAGTGACTGGTCTCCACGTGCATGGCCAGAGTAAGTCAGTATGGAATCAGGGGGATGGGAAGCCTTATAGATGTTGTTCACCTTTAAATTAACTTTTAGCATATTCTAAAGAATTATATTACAAGATAATTTGCAATTGGCTTTCATTTTTTATTATTTGTGGTTTTTAAGTTATTTAGCTTTTTATTCAGCAGCTCTCCAGTTTGCAATTTCAGCAGTCTGGTCCAAATTACCCTGATTTGTAGTAAGAGACTGGAATATGAATAGGAGAGGGTCTGAACAGAAAGACGAATAATACATAAGTAGCAATAACAATACATTTGTAGCCTTACAGAGCTTTTGCTTTATAAATGGGTCATCTATTTTAAAGTTGGAAAGAGCCAGAAGAAGAAGGCAAATCATTCCAAAACTATACAAGGGTCAATTGAAAGTTGCTTAGAATTAGCCATTTTATAACTTACCAAAAGTAAATTTTATGGTGAACCTCCCCTTTCAGTTGTCAGGGCTCACTGGGAGCTATAATGCAACATTCTGAAAATTCTGTTTTGCTTGTGGCCCTGTCACCATTACCCACAGCCTTGCTGAGCTGCCCCCATGCCACTGACTACTTCACTCCAGAGAACTTGCCCATTGTTACACTGTTGCTCATGTACTTTTATTAGAGCCCACGGAGCACTTTGTACATTTCTAATGTTTCCTTTTTTGGTTGTGTCCGAGCGCAGCTCCACTCCCAGCCGTTGTGGCATTTAGGGGAATGAACTCCCGGCCCCTGCTCATGTTTATGTTTTGCTTGTGTTTATGGAGACCCCAGTCATGTTCTCTTTGGCCCCTTGATCTATTTTGCTCTCCCTCTCCTGTTTCCCAAGGTTCCAGAGTGTGACCTTCCAGTTATTTAGCTTAACCTTTAATCTGTATTCCAATTATAATTTACTTCAAGGGCAGAGTCACACGGGCAGAGTCGGGGAGATTAGTCGCCCGGCGACAAATTTCCTCTTTGGGGCGACAAATCTCCCAGAACTGCCTTCCCTGCCTTCCCGCTGGCTAGAATGAAAATCGGCGGCGGGATGGCACTCAGAATGCTTTGTTTTCCAAAGTCGCCCGAAGTTGCCTCACGAGGAAAGGCAGTTCAGGGAGATTAGTCGCCCCAAAGAAAAGGAGATTTGTCGCCGGGCGACTTATCTCCCCAAATCTGCCCATGCGTCTCTGCCCTAAAGAGAAATGTTTACTTTCAGTATCATAAATTACCCTCGGCAATTTTGCACTTGGTCTTGCACTTATAATTTGTATTGCTTATTTGAGTGATTTGTCTCTCTCCAAAGTGACATCAGAAATGCTATTTTGTTGCCCGGGTCAGTGACTCTCACTTCATTCCTTACTTGTTCATTCCTTCTCTGTGTATTTGTATTTTATAGATAGGAACTGCCATATTTTGTATACAGTACAGTATGAGGGTATAATTTATTGTGTACCCAGAATATTCCTTCTCTGTTTATTTACCTGTATATTTATACATTTGAGTAGGAGGTGCCATATTGTTTCCATTAGACAGTACAGTATAATGCACATACAGAATATGAATTCATAGCTAAATGTAATGGAATTTTCTCACAGTGTAAGATTAGTAAATTCTCCTTAATAAGCCTCATCCGGCCCCTGCCAAATCCTTGTGAGTTCACAGTTGTCACACTCAGGAATGTCCGTGACCTCATGCACGTATAAGAGTGTTACAATAATATGATTTCGAAGAAACGCAGGTGTTGAACTCACAATTTGGTTTCACTCTCAGTCCTTGAGGACTTTCCACTATGTTAATTGCGTTTGGTTTGGCCTCGGCAGCCTCCCTCATGTTCTCCTCAATCCAACTGGCTGTTATACCATCGTTTTACTTGCTCTTTTTTTTGACTTAATAAAAGATATTATTTAAGAAATGCTGAGAAAAGACTCACATCCATTCAGTTCACCATTTTTGTCTAAATGTAACATGTCTTACTGCTAGCTGATCCAAAGGAAGGCGAAACCTCATCTGAAGCCTCTTCTCTGTATCTTCTCTATTCCATTATGGCCCCATATACATACATATATATATATATATATATATATATATATAGTGATGGGCGAATTTGTGCAGTTTCGCTTCGCCGAAAAATTCGCGAATTTCACGCGAAATTCGCGAAACGGCGAAAAATTAGCGAAACGGCGTCCGTTTTTTTCGAAAAAATTTTTGACGCCGGCGAATTTTTTCCGCGAATTTTCACGGGCGTTTCGCGAATTTATTCGCTGACGGCGAATCGCGCAAATTCGCCACGAATTCGCCTGGCGAATAAATTCGCCCATCACTATATATATGTAAAAAGATGCTTGGGTGTCCGCACTCAATCCGCACGATCAATTGGCATGATACAATCGATGCAGGGATCAGCACACTCTAGTAAAGGTGAATTAAAGTGTTTTTATTTGTAACACAGCATTGTCCAACGTTTCGGTCCCAACTGGGGACCTTTATCAAGGATGATGTGCTCTATATATCACTATATATATATATATATATATATATATATATATATATATATATATATATATATCTATATATATATATATATATATATATAGTGATATGATCATACCCACCCTTAACTGTCTTTTTCCAGTGTAACCAACCCCAACTTGGTCAGCCCTTCCCCATAACTGATCCCTTTCATTCCCTTTATCAGCTTAGTTGCTCTTCTCTGTACTTTCTCTATTTCATTACTGCCCATTATATATTTATATACATTGATCATATTCCCCTTTACTGTCTCTTCTCCAGTGTAACCAATCCCAACTTGGCCAGTCTTTTCCCATAACTGATCCCTTTCATTCCCTTTATCAGCTTAGTCGCTCTTCTCTGTACTTTCTCTATTTAATTACTGTCCTTATATATTTATATATAGTGATCATATCCCCCCTTAACTGTCTCTTCTCCAGTGTAACCAATCCCAACTTGGCCACCATTTCCCTATAACTGATCCCTTCCATTCCCTTTATCAGCTTAGTTGCCGTTCGCTGTACTTTCTTTTTTTGTAATTTCATTTGAGCACCTACATATATACATGTACATAGTGACTGTTCTAAGAGCCCATTTATTAGTTATTTTTGGGTTTGCATCCCCTTTAAGGAATGAAGAGATGGTTGCAGCCAAGTACACAACACAATGTCAGCGAGGGGGGCTATATTTCTGCGTGCCTTAAGCACCAAACATGCGTCACATTTTATTTTATTCCTCCTCTTTGAGTTGACTGTGAGTTCACTGCTGGAGAAGGTCATATTAGAGGGCAGTGCTATTTTGGAACATCCCTCCAAGCCTTATCCAATGCTACATCCCTTATTCTACAGCTTCCATGTGACTTTGTAGCGATCTTACTTATATATTACCATTCCACTGACAGTTAATTCCATATTTCCAAATGAAATATAACAGCATCGCTTTCTGTGCTGCGGTTCTGAATCTTGAAATGATGTTGCAGAAGGCAGGTCTCCTCCAGGTGTATCCATTAGTTGGCTTCTGCTACATTGTTTCAGGACACGGAATGCAGAAAACGGGCAGAAATTGTATATTGGGAAGTTGCTTATTTTTCTTTCGTTATGCACAAGACAGAGTTCAGGTAGAGTTCCCCTTTAAATTCAGATTAAAAAATAGAGGCAAGTAAACAGGATTAAAAGGGAATATCGTCATACTTTATTACATTGATTTATGTTTTTCTTTACTTAGTTACTTTCTCTTTTTTAAAACTTCTCTTTTCCTGATTCATCATATTTTTACAGGTAACTGGTTTTGTGCACCCGCTTGGTTACCCACTGGTATATTCTTCCCCACTAAATTTTATCTTTCATTCCTTTGCTGCCCTTTCTATATTTTCTTTATGTTTTCTTGTGGTTTACCCTTTCCTCCTGTCTTTCATGTGGCTCTTTTGGCTACTTTCTGTCCTGTTCGTTCACTTGCCTTTATTCTTAAAGGGATTCTGTAAACTTGATGGACTACAGAGTGCTTGCCAGTATTTATGGTTTCAAATGATTTCCCAGGTGCCCCCAATCATGTGACTTGTGCTCTGATAAACTTCAGTCACTCTTTACTGCTGTACTGCAAGTTGGAGTGATATCAACTCCCCGAGCAGCCTTACAACAGAAACCAGAGAACAGCTCCCAGATACAAGATAACAGCTCCTTGTACATATGAGAACTGCACTCAGTAGTAAAAATATAAAGCTGGCCATAGACATGCAGATTATAGCCTATTGTCGGAACGAAAGATCGTCCGTGCCAATCTTCCGACCTTCTACTAACCATTGAGGGCAGAGACAGAAGATTGAGGGAGGTTTAGTTGCCTAGCGACAAATTGTCTCTTCTTCGGGCGACCAAACCCCCCGCGCGCGCCGGGTGGAATCTAAATCGCCGGTGGAATGGCACTCAGAGGCGAAGGAAACTTCGGGCGACTTCGGAAAACCACATGATGCTCAGTTGATTGAAAGACAGATAGTGTCTATAGATGTCCGACAAATAGTACTGACAGTTTCCCATTGATATCATCAGATAGGCAATATATACAGAGATCTTATTGGTAGCTGATATAAATACTTTACCCTGTCCGATCCACGGTACAACCGACCACCATGATACGGAAAATGTCGGGACGCTCCACAATATTATGATAGATAAACAAGGTTATTTTCTGATGTCAGTATCTTTTTAAGAAACCTAAAAGGAATAAACCCTAAATGAGATAAAACAGGAGAAGCTTAAAATTTTGACCTCATCTCTTCAAAACCAAACTTAAAATAAATTGTTTAGATCATTGTTTAATTAGCTACAATTAAAGTGGCTTCCTGCTGGGCAGCAATAATTTGATCGTGTCCTTGTATTATATATTTATCTGTCTCTTGATACTTCCGTGCTGTGGTCAGCACATAAATGTGCATTCAATCAAGAGACACAGGCAGAGCTTCACTAGTTTCATGAAGCTGCTTTAGAGATGCTTAAAGGGGTTGTTCACCTTTGAGATAACTTTTAGTAGGATGTAGAGATGGATATTCTGAGACAAGTTGAAATTGGTTTTCATTTTTTATTATTTGTGGTGTTTGAGTTATTTAGCTTTTTATTCAGCAGCTCTCCATTTTGCAGTTTTAGCAATCTGGTTACTAGGGTTCTAATTCGCCTAGCAACCATGCATTGATTTGAATAAGAGACTGGAATATCAATAGGAGAGGGTCTGAATAGAAAGATGAGTAATAAAAAGTCGCAATAGCAATACATTTGTAGCCTTACAGAGCATTTGTTTTTATAAGGGGTCAGGGACGCCCATTTGAAAGCTGCAAAGAGTCAGAAGAAAAAGGCAAATAATGATAAAACATAAAAAAGAAATAATCAAAACCATTGAAAATTTTAACCAATCGCTTAGAATTGGCCATTCTATAACTTACTCAAAGTTACCTTAAAGGTGAACCACCCCTTGAAGCCCTTATGGCAGAGACAGACGAGAAGGTTCGGGGAGATTTAGTCACCCGGCGACCCAAATTGCCTCCTCGTTGGCTAGAATCTAGATCACCTGGCGGGATGGCACTCGGAGTGCTTCGTTTTCTGTAGTCGTCAGAAGTTGTCCAAGGCCTTTAGTTGCCCTTTAAATATCTTGTATGAAGGTTTGATATAGACTGTTTATCTCAAACAATTACATAAAACACTTTCAGTATGAAAATATTAAGACATGAACTTTCTTGGGCAGGTACAATCCATCTCCTTTGGCTCCATTAGCAACCTGGTGATGGGACCAGTTGCAAAATGCTGTGTTGGCCTACATGGAGCTCTCAAGCTTTTATCGAACTATATTAAAGGAGAACTAAACCTGAAGGTTGTGAGGGGACCAGGATTGAAGACTTCATTGAAAGATGGCTCCAGGACATGCTGGGTGTCTCTTCCTTCTCACAACACTTTGTAGTGGAAAGAGCACACCGTATCCCTGCCAGACGACTGCCTCCGGGAGCACCACCACGGCCATTGATCCTCAAGCTGCTCAATTATAGAGATCGGGATGCCACATTAAGAGCTGCCAGAGAGAAAGGTGACATCACTTTCCAAAACTCTAGAGTCTCTCTATACCCAGATTATTCACTGGTGATCCAGAAGAAACGGGGAACTTTCACTGAGGCACGCCGCAGACTGAGAGAGTGGGGGATCAAATATGCCATGCTCTATCCAGCCAAAATGAAGATACTGGAAGGGGAGAAAGCTCTCTTTTTTGATACCCCAGGTGACATTATCCAGTGGTTAGAGCAACGGCCTCCTTCCCCAAGACGACCAACTCCATAGCCCAGATGTCAGATCGTCAGCAGGCCGTATATCTTGAGAATTGCCATTAATATTGTTTAGAGTCAACCCGGTTTCTTTCTCTTAGTATTCCATGTGCATATGGGCCCATTTATTAGTGGGGGTCCTGTCTTGAGCCACATATAGAACCCGTTATCATCGAAAGATAGCCTCACAGACTTACAGCTTTTCTGAGGCCAGCACGATATGTTTTATTTCTTATCCTGTTTTCCTCCTCATACTCAAGGGTGAGTCCACCAGTTACAGAATTAAGTTGGACTTTCGCCTTTAATATAATGACTGAAAGGAGCTTTTGCGCAGCACTTCTAACCCTCTAGTAGGGCACAGCCGTAGTTAGAGGGAATTTATTGGTTTACATTCCCCATTTGTGAAGTTCATTGTGTTACAGGGATTGATGTGTCCCCGGGTTGGGGGGGGGGGATACCAGGTGGGGGATAACTTGTTAATTCAAGTTGAGCTTTCTAATGTTTATTTGTTGTTCCTACTTTTATGTCTTACAATTCTTGCTACACAAATTACTCAGGGCTCTCAACATGGCCTAGACCTCTTCCCTGGCACCAGTATTGTTACCCAGCCGCATAGGTAGTCATGGCGTCCCGGGCAGAAAATGATACAAATAGTATCATGGAATACGCGCGGTCTGAATAACCGCGTCAAGCGCTCTATTATTCTTGACAAAGAAAACTAGGGCAGATATTTATATGCTCCAAGAGACGCACTTAACGGGGAAAAGAGTCATGGCACTGAGACGGGCCTGGGTGGGCAGCCTTTATCACGCTGAATTCTCCTCGCACTCTAGAGGAGTGGCGATATTCACCAGAAAGGGGTGGAAACCTACTCATGGACACGAAAGGCAGATATGTAGTCCTAAAATGCCAGTTGGGAAATCAATGCTAAAAATTATCAATGTGTATGCCCCTCACTCTTTTACGGTACTCTTTCTTGATGAGATATTAACACATGTCGCGAATATGGGGCAATATGGGACTATATGACTAGGGGATTTCAATGCAGTCCCTGACCCCTCCTTAGACAGGCTTAGGCCTCTGGCCCAGGACACCTCAGTTTTCCCGAATTGGATAATGGGGGCAGGTCTACTAGATGCATGGATTTGTAAACATCCCACTGCTAAGCAGTACTACTGCTATACAATAGCAACTTTGGCACTCTCCCGTATTGACCTTGCCTTAGTAAACAAAGAGACACTCCACCTTATCCACACTGCAGACTTTCTACCTAGGGTGTGCTCTGACCATGCACCCTTACAACTTACCCTCCAATTCACTGGCTCTGAGCAAACGTGCTCCTGGCGACTGGCCACAAAATGGATCCACAACCAGTACATACAAGAAAGCTTCCAGCCCCAGCTGGCAGAATTCTGGGAAATAAGTGCAACAGTATGGGACACCTGTAAAGGATGGACTAGAGGTTCATATATATCACTCATTAAGAGGGAGCACGTTAGAATAGAGGGAGATATGGAGAGTGCTAAAACAGACCTTCAAAATGCTGAGAATAACCTGGTACAGGGTGATAGTCCGCTGCATAGACAAGCCCTAGCGACTGCGCAAAGATCTATAGACCTATTGCTCACTGATAAATATTCCCAGTTTGAAATAAATAGATGGGCTGCCTGGTATGACAGAGGGGATAAGAGTGGCAAATTGCTTGCGTTATTAGTAAAAGAACCACAACAGCTAACGGTCATACCCAGATTGATCCTACCATTTTGGTGAGGAAATTTTAGATGCAAATGCCTTTGGGAACTTTTATAGAGATCTGTATCAATCCAGAAGTAACGCTAGGACCACACTAGAGGATTATGTTGCATTCATTTCCTTCCCCATATTGCCAGGCAAACAGATCAAATCCCTGGAATCCCCCACAACAGTCAAGGCTGCCTTATACCATCATGTAGGTGTTGTCTTGCACATTCTTCCTAATACACTGAATTTAAGTTTTATAGGTAGCAACCCAAGTGCTAGAAATTCTAGAGACTGTACACTAAGCACAGCCATAGGGTAGGTGCTCACATGCAAGGTAGCCCTGAGCAGACTCTAGAAACCCTTTGCACCTCCTGTTCCTCATTACTTGCACCTAGCTAATCTTAACAAGGGACGGGTCAGGAAATGTGCATGTCCCACTAATGCCTTGTATAGGCCCGAAATGTTGCCACTTTTTTCATGAGTTAATAAACAACCCACACTGGTTCAACTACATAAGTAGTGCCATTGGTGTTTTGTCTTTGGATACTGTTTTTGGGCCCTTGGCAGTTTTTGGGCCATACACCTAGAGGCACCTGATACCAAACAGGTATATACTGGTAGTAGCACTCCACATGTGTCACCTCTCCTACATGTAGCACACACAACTTCCAGGTAGGGTTGCCACCAGCCCACTTTTTGAAGGGCTGCCCTGGTCAAAACTCCAGGAAAACTGGGCAAGATTTCCTATCATTGACATAGATCGCCATGTCATAGCTCCTCCCCTGACACATCGCAGTCCCGCCCCATTGCATCACTGACCTGCCCCCATTAAATTTCATCTCCGCCCCCCTGCCTGGAGTTCCATGGGACAGAAGGTTGCAACCCTACTCCCAGAGTGTAACGGGGAACTTTTCATTTCTTCTTTTCATAGGGTGCATTTTGCTCCTCTATAATAAATTGAGCCAACTACCCTTTTAAAGGATTGCTATGAAGGCTCTTTCCTGAAGAACACCATGCTTTATGCTTTTGTGGGAAGCAGGAAATCGGAAACAAAGCTTTTCTTTTCTTTTTTTGTTGTTATAAACATATTTCCGGCCAAGTTGCTGGTGATTTTTCACGCTCTTCAACACGTCCAATGCTTAATCATGCACACAGCAGAACCGGTGTCCTAACAAAAGATGTCGAGCAGATACGCATGAAATGAACCAGACGGAAATACGCTGAGCCTCATCTCCAGATCTGTGATTTTTTAGTCAAACAGATTGTTATCGTTGTAAATCTCCCCACTTCCCCCTCGGCGAGCAGCTGTTGGATTGGATCCCGGGTTACTTTGCTGTGCAACAACTTGGCTGTTATTGTATCAGCGATGTTAGTTTATTTTCATATCACAAACTGTGTCAGAATATGGCATTGTACCACATATTCGTGAGTGTAATTTGCAGCCTGGTATTATTTATTGTGTTAACAGAGGGGCGTTTCCATAACAAGTCAGTCCGACACCTCATTGGAATGAGATGGAAACATATTACAGGGATATTGTGAATCAAAAGTGTTTGTGGTCACCTTAAACAATATATGATGGGAGACCTCAGCCCAGTTGCGGCCCTCTGGGAATTTGTTTATCCTGGGCTGTTAACTTGTTCCTTAGGCACCTTTTTTTAATAGTATATATTTATCTCATCCCATAATAATACATGCCTCCACCAGGGTCGGACTGGGCCGGCCTTACCCTTAAACCTGCTAGGAAAATATGACAGTCATGCGCAAAAGAGCTTGCAATCTAGGTGGGTAGAAAGTTATTTATGGTTTTAGAGCAAATGTCAGAATAAAGCTTACCTTGAAGGAAAGATAATATAATGTAGAGCTGTTTCCTGTGAAAGAATAGGCCTTTTCAGTATATCAATCTATGATTCATTAAAACAGGAAAGGAACTCTTAACTCCCAAAATAAACAGGATCTCAAAGGTTCCACACGAGGGCTGACAACCGTCAGAAAATCCAAAAATGCTCAAAATTATAAAGAAAAAAGTACCCCGTAGGTAACAACCTATTCAATAACCAGCATACATTAAACCTCTTAGGATTTAAATAAATTAATTAAATAAGTAAATTCAAGTGCAAAGAATGCCTAATCAATTAATTAATTAATTGTACAACTACTTGATTTTAGAATAATTCATAAATTCTATAAAGTGCCAATTAGTGCATAAAGTCCATTGAATAGTTTAATCAGTTATCATTCTCAACTTAAATAACAATTCATGGTTGAACTCAACCAAAAAGAGCTAAAAAGATAGAATGACAAAGTTCATCAAAGGAGTGCAATTAATTGTGAAAAAAATATACTTAAATTAAGTGAAGATTATTAAAACCATAGGAAAGGTATATTAATCTAATATACCTTTCCTATGGTTTTAATAATCTTCACTTCATTTTATCTTTTTAGCTCTTTTTGGTTGAATTCAACCATGAATTGTTATTTAAGTTGAGAATGATAACTGATTAAACTATTCAATGGACTTTATGCACTAATTGGCACTTTATAGAATTTATGAATTATTCTAAAATCAAGTAGTTGTACAATTAATTAATTAATTGATTAGGCATTCTTTGCACTTGAATTTACTTATTTAATTAATATATTTAAATCCTAAGAGGTTTAATGTATGCTATGCGGCCGCTAGACTCATTCATCTAGCTCGCCGCTCAACATCAGCTGCTCCCATATGCATGTCCCTTCACTGGCTCCCAATCTCATCTAGAATCAAATTCAAATTACTTACACTCACATTCAAGGCCCTTAATAAAGAAACCCCTCCCTATATTTCATCTCTAATCTCCAAATACACTCCTTCACGAAACCTACGCTCTGCTTCTGATCTTCGCCTCACTTCTCCTCTGGTGACTTCTGCCCATTCTCGTCTACAAGACTTCTCTCGGGCTTCTGCTTTTCTCTGGAACTCTCTGCCACAAGCTGTCAGACTTTCCCCTTCCTTCCAAACTTTCAAGCGCTCCTTAAAGACCCATCTGTTTAAAGAGGCCTATTCGATGTACCTTAATTAATCATTGCTGTATCAAAAATGACAAATTGTTTATACAATCCTAATGTCTCAATTGTACCCTAACCTTTTAGTTTGTAAAGCCTATTGTACTCTGTAATCCTTGTCTGCTATCCACCATTTATTCCCTGTTTGCTATAACTGCAGTAAAGCACTGCGTATCTTGACAGCGCTATATAAATAAATGATGATGATGATGATGATGATTAGGTTGTTACCTACGGGGTACTTTTTTCTTAATAATTTTTAGCAATCTATGATTCAGTCAAGATTTCTATTACATCTCCCTTTATATTACAGTAGAAGAGGACAGTGCAAGACCCTCGGCTGTAAGATTTATTGTTTGCGTGCAGGCCCTGCGGCGCGTTGATATTGGGTCAGATTACATGGCATTTCTAGCGAAAGGACCTGGTGGAATCATAAAGAAGCAGATTTAATCAATGTATTATTTACTATATGTCATATGAGATTAATAGCACATACAAACACGGGCTAACATCAGATCCATCTTCAGCGAGGTGCAAAGTAAAACATGATGCAGAAGGCAACACGGAGCACACGGGTGCATTCATGGAACGTGCTGCTGGGAAAATAACGTTTGAAAAGTGCTGTTAAATTCAAGATGGGAAAAAAAGATCTACTTAAAATAAACAAATCTGAGCTCAAGTGTCGGTGCTGCTCCCGCCATGAGGAAAAAGTGACCCCTGAGAAATTTGTGAGCTGAATTGCCCTTTCTGCATCATTGTTGGACTCACATGCTGGGATACTTCCCAGTGGGCCCTGGCGTGGGTGGATCTCTTGCCCTTTCTGGAGCACAAAGTTTTCTCCCCTTAGCTGGGTGTGTTGGTGTTTCATTTATTCCTAGCAGTGAGACAGAGAGGAAAGAGTTCAGGGCCGCCATCAGGGGGGGGAAAGGGGGGACAAGTGTCCCTGGCCCGGGCATGAAGGGGGGCCCAGCAGTGCTGCATTTTTGAAAGAGCCAGGCCCCCCTTGCGAGCGCCGAAGCCTGTGGCCATTTTCGAAAACAGCCGAAGCCAAACTCCCAAAGCGGCAAAAAGTCCTGAAGTCATCAAAGAAGGCGAGTTGAAGTTCTGAAGCCACGAGTTCCATTCCTCTGAATACCAATGTGTGTGTGTGTTTTTTTTTATCTCAATGTATTATTTTAATATTCTTTAGGCCCCTGCCACCAATGTTTTTATAAAAAAATATTTATAACTTGTAAGGAGGGCCCTGGCACCAATGTTTTTTTTTTTTAACTTATAAGGGGGCCCTGACCATCAATAGCTTTTTTAAACTTGTGTGTGGGGGGAGTTACTTTTTTAACGCTGATGTCTGTGTGGTCTTTTAACTGGGATGTGGAGTGGGCGGGATCTGGGGTGGGGCTTGGGCGCAAGTGTTTTACAGGGCCCCGTGGTTTCTAATGGCAGCCCTGAAAGAGTTAATGTAGGAGTCTGTGGGGCAAATTCACTAAACGACAAAGCGCCTAATGCTAGCATAACGCATTTTCATTAATTTGCCGATTCACTAACGAGTTCACTAACTAGCGAATTTGTGCAACGGATGTAACTACGCAAATTCACTAACGCGCAAATTATTCTGAACGCTACCTCTTACACCAGACTTCCTTCGCCACCTCAGACCAGGCGAAGTGCAATAGAGTAGATAGGGATTGCTTCAAAAAAAGTTACAAATTTTTCTAAGTCCAAAAAAACGCTGGCGTTTTTTCATTTTTTATGGATTATAGGCTGAAAAAGACATTTTTTTGGGGGCTACCCTCCTTCCCCCCTACATTTCCTAACTCATGGCGCCTTAATTATACAGTGGGCACATGTGTAGGGCAAAATAAAAATTTTATTTGCTGTTTTGAAGGTTTCCCAGGCTTGTGTAGTGCTGCTACATATACCTCCATTGTAACTTGAATTTGGCGCCGTATGCAAATTAACCATCGCTAGCGTAACTTTGCTTTGCGGATTAATGCTAGCACAACTTCGCAACCTTATGCTTCCCCTGAGCGCATCTTCGGATTTTATTAAATTTGCATAGCGCTGGTGAAAATACGCCTGGCGAAGTGCGGCGAAGAGGACGCTGGCGCAATAACGAATCTTAGTGAATGTCCCACTGTGACAGGGCCAGGGAAAAGACAGGGGTTAAATGTATTGCCACAGGTAAGCAGGAGAATACAGGGCAACTGGTAATTATATATGGCCAGCAGGAGCTTCTGTCTGCACACCCTCTGGGGCATATTTACTAAAGGATGAAGTGGGCAAAAAATTGCCCAAAATTACAATCCGCATGGGACATCGCCAATTTACTAAAAGGCAAAGAGGAGAATTCCCTAGTGAAAAAGCTCAGCGCTAGAGAAGTTTCAACAGACAAATTTTTCGTTTAGGTGAACAATCGTTACTCCGCAAATTGATCAAAGTGCGAACTTTCCAATCCGTTACCCCTTTCGCCAGAGTCTGTTTTGCCAGGTTCTACCTACAGACAGATGCGTAAGTTTAATTTTTTATCTTCCTATGTCTTTCTGAAGCAGTTCTAGGATTGTTCTAAATTGATACATTTAGTTAATACATTTCTTATCTTTGTCCCTGCTGAGCAGAATCCCTGAGTTTCGGCAGCTGTTAGAACTGATACAAATAGTTGCTAATATTCCATGATTGTATATCTATTTGCATATAATATATGGAATGCTGCTGAGAAATGGATCAACTAAATGCATCAACTAAATGGAGCAAATTGTAACTGTTCAGAATCTGAACTTGAATTGCTGAGCTGCCAGACTGAAACACCAGAGACACCCGAACATCAAACTTTAAACGTCAGTTTTGGAGAAGAAGTAAAAAATAAAAGATGGAAAGCAACTTTAAAAAGTTTTGATTTCTGGTGAACAATCTGCGAACAACTGAACTGAAAACAATGTTTGGAAGGTGAACAAAAAACCTCCTCCACAGACCACTCTTCTAGCTGAGCACAAGTGTTGGGGAGCAGGAGCCGGTTTTGCAGATTTTCCAGGCCCATCCAATTAATTTCTAGTGGTGGGGCCTTACACCAGACCACTTACACCTTCAAGACCACAATAGGGGTTCAAGATTAGGTCTATCATCTCAGGTGCCATTTGGGCCAGAAATGGCCATGCAGAACACAATGCTCGTTTAGACACAAGACAGCCGTACCCTTGCCCTACCTATGTATATCATAAATAAAATACACAGAAGGTGATACCCTCACCCCATTCATATGCCAGCTCTCTTGTCTGCAACACTGCATGGTGAACTCCCTACAGAGAGAGAGAGGTGCAACTCTGAGAGTGAAGCGTTGCGCCTGTCATTGGGTCACATGCAAGGTGGGAAAAAGTGGAGATTTACTGCTGTTTGTACATTGCTCTTTGCCTCCTCCCCTTAGATGAGCCCTAATATTTGTAACTTCCAATACTTTGATTTAAACTAAAAAAAATAGGTGTCTGGATGGGTTAAAGAGTTGGGGAGCAATACAAGCATGAAAAGGTCCCTTGATGTGTCAAATAAGGGCTGTGATTGACTATATGGTAGCCCCTATGAGGACTGGCAACCTACAAGAGGTTCTGCTAGGCACTTTACTTAGTTTTTATGCAATTAAAACTTGCTTCCAAGTCTGGAATTCAAAAATAAGCACCTGGTTTGAGGCCACTGAGAGCAACATCCAAAGGGTTGGAGAGCAACATGTTGCTCACAAGCTACTGGTCGGAGATCACTGTTCTAAGGCAAGGGCCACTATTAAATGGAACCCTTTTTGTTACTCCCTTCAGCCTGCACCCACATCCAATCTATGTCCCTATAATGAACCTGTAGAGATTGCACCTATCCCTGTTTCTCTGCAGGTGCACATTATACCCTTGAGCTGGTTGTATTTATGTTTGTGCATCTGCCTCCCTTGCACCAAATGCTCCAACTAAGTGGCACCAAAGGCAACAATGGCTCCCTCAGGACACATGAGTCAATGAGACAATGGGAATAGAGACCTGCTGACTATTAAACACATATGTATAGACAGTATATTGTTTATAGTTGAATATTTTAAATTCACTGGAATTTTCCTTTTTAAATAGAAACCGTGCCCTGCGCCTGACCCTTTGTACTTTCCCCGCTTTGCAACGAACATTGTGAATCAAACACAATAAAAAGTCGCTGCCATGAAATCATAAAAACATGACTCCGAAAAATGAGTTTTAATAGTTTAATATTCTTTCACGGAGGATTTGGAATCTAAATTCTAATCCTTCTCTGGAATGTGCGACTGGTTCTAATTCAGCCTGTGCGGTTCTTGGCTCTAGGAAGCAGCGCCATTGGCTAAAATTTTCCAGTTCCCTATGAAAGTTTTCTGCATTGGGGCCAATGTTTTACATAATTGTCTGTAATCGCTTTCATTTCTCCAAGGGGCATCGGGGTGCAGATAGGGTTACCAACTTTTCTGGGAAAAAATACCGGCCTTCCTATATATTTATGTTTTTTCCCTATTAATAAAATTGGGATCAGCCATTATTTTTACTGGCCAGGTGGCAACCCTCGGTACGGTGATAGAAATGCAATATACACAGTAGGGGACATTCATCACAACCACGGGCAGAGGTGCAGGAGCACTAAGGGTCACATAAGGTGCAGTAGGGTCCAGTGCTTACTGCCTCCTCCAATTTCACAAGGTGCAGAGTGAAGTCAGACTCCAGACAGATTTGCTCTTTGAAAGAGCACGGAGTGAAGCACTTTGCCACCACTTATTGCTCTTGTACTACAAGTATGGGACCTGTTATCCAATATGGTTTGGACCTGGGGTCTTCTGGATAACAGATCTTCATACTAGAAAATCATGCCAATATTAAATAAACCCAATAGGCTTCCAATTTTGCTTCCGATAAGGATTAATTATATCTTCGTTTGGAGCAAGCACAATGTCCTTTTTAAAGGGAAAAAACAAATCATTTTTAAAAATGTGGATTATTTGGATAAAATGGAGTCTATAAGAAGGTGGTCTTTCAGTAATTCATACTTTCTTTATAACTGGTTTCCAGATATTCCACACCTGTACCGCAATTCTTTTCAACTTAACCCTACACCTTCTGCATTCAGAGGTGGGAATCTTGTACTCGAATTCCCTTTTCCCTTAGAATTGCTTCCCTCTCCAGCTCATTACCTTGCTCTCTTCTGTCCTCTAAACTGATTTATGACTGAAGAAATAAATATTCATGAATCCTGACACTGGAGATTTCAGTCATTCTCTTCAACCTCATCCTATAAAATCCAAAGAGCCCACATTTAATTACATTCGCCAAGAACAGCTACAGCCCCGAACAGGAGGCTCTTGTTTCCCATGGATACATTGTATATCTAGAGTGTCTCAATCTATTTCTTGAGGTGAGAATGAAATTTACAGCCTAGCAGGTGACTCTGCCTCAAGGGTAGGATTATATTGACCAAAACTAGTGTCCTGAGAGTTACCTAACAGAAGCTTGTCAGAACATGGGAGAGAGATCCACGTAGCATTTTTCACTTTATTATGTAAAATCCAATGACAGCAACAAATTTGTCTATGGAAGGAAAGTAATAATAAGTCCCAAACAAATATAAAAGTCCAAAATAAATAATGGAAGAAGATTAACTGAAGCAGTAGAAGTTCTTTCCTCTCTCTCTCTGTCTCTCTGAAGAAGGTCTTCCAAGTCTCTCCTGGTAGCTCTTTTTATGTCCCTATTGGCCCAGCCTACCAGTAAGTACCTATTATTTTCATGCATCTTCCCCTGATGGTTCTGACTATTGTTCTTTTGGTGGTATGCACAGATATGTTGGAGCCACTAGGGTATCAGAACTTAATCTCATTCCTTTATAGACTATCAAGTTTTTTTTTAGTAGTGTTCACATATCAATCACAGCTATCTTGAGAGCAGAATCCATCCAAGTCAGGGGCACTCCTAGGGGAATCTACATACACAGAATTTCATTCTCTTTCATACTCAATGCAATTTTAACTGACTGGTTTCTGTTATACTACAAACGATACTACAGCTGAGCTCCCAACAATGTGTCATGTATCTAGTGTTCTTCAAAGACTTGTCTACCATCAGCCCTTCCCATCTTTACTTCTCCAAGCAATAAGCTAAGTTATTCAAATTGGTGCCATTTAAACCAAGAACAAATGGAACAACGCTTGCTCTTCAGATTGGTTAAAACTGGGAGAATGGAGTTTAGTTAATTTGCATTGATGCCCTTTAATCCCTCTATTGTAAACGTTCCCTTTATATTTAACTAATGGAGATTTTTGAGGGAAGGTTTGGATATTGTTGAACTTTTCCAGAATGTGTAACGGATGAGGAGCTTTATGAAGAATGAATTAGCTTGAAGAGAAATCATTTATATGTGATCCATTTGTTCTCTAATAATGATCATTATATCTCTGCAAGTCATCCTATTATAGAAATATAGGTAAATATATATTTTAGCATATAAAGTTTATAAGACGGGTCCAGTCATATACTTGGTTTGAGGCTGGCCTTGTCTGCTTCCAGCTAGTGCTTTTATACCTTATAGGAAGATGCACACATTAGCCATAATTTTAGCAGGTAGTAGTGGTGGTTCCCTAGAAGCTCCGTCCCTGGGTGCCCGAAACATGTAGGGGCAGATTTATCAAAGGTCGAGGTGAATTTTCGAATGAAAAAAATTTGAATTTCGAACTATTTGTGTGTACTTCGACAAGGGAATAGTCCAAATTCGATTTGAATTTGAAAAAAAATCAAAAATTCATGTACTGTCTTTTTAAAAATTTGACTTAGACCAGTTACCATCTAAAATTCGCCGTATTGATGTTTTAGCCTATGGGGGACTCATAGAACCTATTTGGCGTCAATTGGTGGACTTTTGGGAAAAACTTTGAATCGAATTAGATCGAATGCACTATTCCTTTGATTCATACTATTCAGCCGATTACGGATCCATTCGATCGAAAACGGACCGATTCTACCAAAAAAAAACCTTCTACTTAATTTCGGTTGGTCTTTTTGAATTCGAATTTCGAAGTTTTTTCAATTTGAAATTGGACGCGTGATAAATATGCCCCGTAGTGTGGATGCACAATAAAAGCTTAATTTGCGGTTATTCTGCTCCTAGGGGCAGATTTATCAAGGGTCAAGGTGAATTTTATGAATTTAAAAAATTCGAATTTGGAGTTGTTTTTGTGTACTTCGACTAGGCAATAGTCCGAATTCAATTAGAATTTTAAAAAAAATAGAATTTTCGAATTTATAATGTACTGTCTCTTTTAGAATTCAAAGTCGACTATTCGCCATCTAAAACCTGCCGAATTTGTGTTTTAGCCTATGAGGGACCTCCTACAATCAATTTGGAGTCATTTGGTGGACTTTTTTTTTTTAATTTTTTTTTTTTGGGTGAAAAGCCTCTAATCGAATTCAATTCAAATTTGCAGCTCAATCCTATTCACCCATTTTTTAAAAAAACTGTTGTTTTTTTAAATAGATTTCAATTGGTCAATTTTTTTTCAAATTTTGAATTTATGGGAGTTGATGGGGGTTTTTAGCAACTTCCATAAACTCAAAATTCGACCCTTGATAAATCTGCCTCCTAGTGTGTGATTCCCAAATTTACAAATGTACTACCAGTATTTAAGCACATGTATCGGTTCTTATGTCTTATTAACTTCTAAACTTTGTGGAGATGTTCGAGAATAAGATTCAGGTAATATTTTAATCTGGACCTGGTATAAAAAGTCTGTAAAGAATAAAAACAAATATCCTACAAAAACATCTTGGACCCAGCATCCCTTTGAGTTTTATTGTCTGTATCCAAGTAACCCTAGCAGCTAAATTTGGATATTTACTATTCATGGCAATGCCAAGCAGTTCCTATAGAAGCCTGTGATGTGATTGATCATTTGAATGACACAAACTGTTTATTTTTAGCTCTCCGTCCATTATTATCAATCTCCGGAGCTTTCTTCCTTTGGCACACAATACAGCTGTGAATACTGCAAGACTTCATGTACAATTCCCAGCACTTCGATCTATCTGTCAGAACCGAGGTATCTGCTGTCACGTATTCTGGAAACCAATGGGGCATTTCAGAAAAACACAAGAAGTGGAACATACAGAATCAGATAGCAAGGGGATACAAATGTACTATCTAACCCAAAGAATTATTGGCTAAATCTTCCTAAAGTGTTTTCTTTAGACCACAATCAAGGCATTATTTTTAATAGCAACATCTCTGCTCAATATGACTTGGGGCAGCTGGGAAATTGACAATATGTCTAGCCCCATGTCAGATTTCAAAATTGAATATAAAAAAATCTGTTTTCTCTTTTGAGAAATGGATTTCAGTGCAGAATTCTGCTGGAGCAGCGCTATTAACTGATTAATTTTGAAAAAAATGTTTTTTTCCCATGACAGTATCCCTTTAGCAGTAGATATCGAGTGTTCTTGGATAAAAGCCAACTATCGTGAGATGAAGGCTTACAAACAATTCACTTGCCCCCTCCTGTATATATATTGATTTATATCAGATGACATGGGAGTTGTTGATGTTCCTAAGGCTGACATGTCACATGACTCAAAAACATTTAGGGGCAGATTTATCAAAGGTCAATTTTTGAATAAAAAAAATTGAATTTCAAGTTATTTTTTGTGTACTTCGACTAGGGAATAGTCCAAATTAGATTTTGAAAAAGTTTAAAAAAACTTAGAATATCGAAATTTATCATGTACTGTCCCTTTAAAAATTCAACGTCAACCATTCGCCATGTAAAACCTGCCAAATTGCTGTTTTAGCCTATGGGAGACCTCCTATGACCTATTTGGAGTCATACAATTCATATTCACCCGAATACGGACTTTTTCAATCAAAAACTGACCTATTCGGCCAAAAAAAACTTTGACTTAATTTCGGTTGGTCTTTTTGAATTTGAATTTCAAAGTTTTTTTCGAAATTCGACCCTTTGATAAATATGCCCCTTTCGAATTAAATTTTTTTCAATTCAAAATTCAAATTTTTCAATTCAAATATTTTCAATTTGAAATTAAAAATTTTTCAATTCGAATTCGAATTTCGAAGTTTTTGCAATGAATTTGAAAAACTTCGAAATTCAAACAGACCAACTGAAATTAAGGTCAAATTTTTTTTTAGGCCGAATAGGTCCGCTTTGATTGAATAGGTCCATATTCGGCCAAATTTGAATCGTACGAATCGAAGTAATAGCACATTTGATAGAATTCGAATCTAAGTTTTTCCCAAAAAAACGTTGATTTTTCAAAGTTCACCAATTGACTCGAAATGGGTTCTAGGAGGTCCCCCACAGCAATTCCGCAGGTTTTAGACGGCAAATGGTTGAAGTCGAATTTTTCAAATTCGAATTTGGACTATTCCTTAGTTGAAGTACACAAAAAATAGCTTGAAATTCTAATTTTTTGAATTCGAAAATTCATCTCGACCTTTGATAAATCTGCCCCCAACATTAGAAGCAGATTAGCTTGATGTGTTCAACATATTAGGTTCCATGGCTAGTTTACTAGAGGCAGATTCTGTGTGATTGGTACATGAGAGTCACTGAAAAGGTTTGCTGTTGAATTCATTGTTGTCTTGAGAGTCCATGGAAAGCTCACTGCTGATTCCATAGATGGTTCATGAAAATCAGTGGACGTTTAACTGTTGGCTTGAATGTTCCATAGAAAGGTTACTGCTGATTCCATAGTTGGCTCTTGATTCTGTGAAAAGCTCACAGCTGATTTCATAGTTGGTTCATGAGATTGGTGGATGGTTCACTGCTAAATCCATGGTTGGCTTGAGATTCCACGGAAAGTTTGCTGTTGATTCCATAGTTGGTTCATGAGATTTGATGGAAAGTTCGCTGTTGAACCCATGGTTGGCTTGGAAAGTTCACTGCTGATTCCATAGTTGGTTTATGAGATTCAGTGGAGCCATCACTGCTCAATCTATGGTTGCCATGAGATTCCATAGAAATTCCACCACTGATTCCATAGTTGGTTCATGATATTTGGTGGAAGGTTCACTATTGAATCCATGGTTGGCTTGGAAAGTTCACTGCTGAATCCATAGTTGGTTAATGAGATTCAGTGGAGCCATCACTGCTCAATCCATGGTTGGCTTGAGATTCCATGGAAAGTTCACTGCTGATTCCATGGAAAGTTCACTGCTGATTCCATAGTTGGTTTATGAGATTCAGTGGAGCCATCACTGCTCAATCTATGGTTGGCTTGAGATTCCATAGAAAGTCCACCACTGATTCCATAGTTGGTTCATGAGATTTGGTGGAAGGTTCACTGTTGAATCCATGGGTGGCTTGGAAAGTTCACTGCTGATTCCATAGTTACTTTATGATATTTGGTGGAGGGTGGTTTACTTCCAGGTCCATGGATGCTTCTTGAAATGTCATTGACTGTTCACAGTAACTTCTATGATTCATAATCAGATTATTTGATGACTGCTAATTCCATATCTGAACACATCATTCCAATGCAAAATATCCTAGTTTGAATATAGGAAGTCATTGTGATACAGCGGCATTTTCTAAAAAAAATTGTAGGCATTTCTAAAAATTTAGGAACATAGAGACAACCTGAGATTGCTTTAAACCTTATGTCTCAGGGACACTTCCCAAGTGTTGTAACAAAGCACACTTTAGAAAAATAGAGGGCTGCTGAACCTCTGGAAAATGTTCTGTAAAAACAAGTTATTTTCCATATAAACAGAAATTCATTATATCAGAGGAAAAGCATTTCTCCAGAGAAAGATTTGTGCATTTCCACACCAGAAACTGTTAAATGCAGACTCACAGGAAATCAGTATATTACTTCCCAGCATTCCATTGTCCAGGCTGACAAGGCTCTAATCAAGTACATTGGGATCCTTTATCAGAGGTCAGGAGGAAGAATGGCAAAAATGAGGCAATCTGGTTTCAATCAGTGACATTTTTCCCTCAATAAACTCATCTGAGTGTCACTTATTTTCTCAGAGAGGAAAAAAAAGACAGATTTATGCACATTCTCTCATTTAGACGTTTTGCTCTAAAGTACAAGGAAAATAAAATTCACTGGTGCCAGTGCATTAAGGTGGCCACATACGGGCCGATAAAAGCTGCTGACAGACCAAGTAGGCAGCTTATTGGCCAGTGTATGGGGCCACCGACAGGCTTGATTGACCAATTACTCATGATCCACATTCAATTGTAAAAAGAGTTGGGGAGTATCACAAGCATGAAAAAAAGTTTTTGGGGTGCCAAATGAGGGTTGTGGTTTTCAATTCGGTACCCCCTATGTGGACTGGCAGTCTGAAGAAGGCTCTGTTTGGCAGTATACCTAGTTTTTAGAACCAAAATTTGAAATTGAAAAATAAGCACCTGCTTTGAGGCCACTGGGAACAACATCCAAGGGGTTGGTGAGCAACATGTTGTTCATGAGCCACTGGTTGGGGATCACTGTCTTAGATCCTACCAGAATATTTTTTAAACTGGTTGTGAGGATGTGCTATGTAATTACCAAACATTCTGAGGCTTGACACAAAACATCTTATAACAAAGATTTAATAATGTTAAACTGAGCAACATAGACCTCAGAAAAGTAAAGGATCAGACAGAAAACAACGTACAGTACAGGCAATTGGTCAGTGCAGGCAGCAAGCAAACAGAGTTTGTGGAACAGGCACTAGATCTAAGCGGGCGGCAAGCAAGCAGAAATCCAATAACAGGCCAGGGGTCAGAAACCAGGGAGCCAAAACCAGTGAAGATAAAGGCAGGCAGGAATCTTTTTACAAAATAGGAACTCAAAACCAGGACAGCTTGGACAAAGCAGGATGGCTAATGATCCAACGCTGGTTCTTTGAGGAAGCAAGCTGGACATGGCCTGGACCATGGAATGCAGACAGGAGAAAAGATATTTAGATAACCGGGAAGGCTAAAACCACATTACCTCCTGAGATGCAGAGGACAGTATAAACCATGTCTTTAGTTCTAAACCAGGGATTCCTGACATTAATTTATTACAAACAAATAGCCAAGTCAAAGTACCAAAACAGGTGTGTGCTGCACCTCACCATATGACCAGCCGGCTCTCCCTAGCTTGCACATATGAATGACATCCAGGTTAGGGGGCAGGTAGGGGGTGGGAGATGAACCCAAACTTTGCTTATCTCTATAACTGTTTGACATTTTATTATTTTCATTTTGAGATGTATCTGTTTTTATCCATTTTTTACAGCAATTCTCTTTACATTTTTAGATATTTTTGCAGATGTTTTTAGGCTCTCTTGAACTTTGAAGTATTTGCAAGCTGAAGATGATCAAATCTGTATATTTGCTTACATTATTATTTTAGAGTAAGTGTCCCCAGATCTGTTGTTACCATTTGATGGCGATTTAACGGCATTTCAAGAAACAGGAGGCTGAGTTGAGTGAGCCAAGGCACAAATAAAGGGAAACTCACTGGACAAACATCTGGTCTCGAATGCAAACAGAACCCGACTAGATGAGCTATTTGTTGTTACTCGCGGGGGTCCAAAGGTTGACATTGATTGTCCTTTCTGTGACTTCAACTCCTTGTGCACCTCCTTCAGGATGATAAACGTCCTTGCGAAAACCTTATCAATGGAATAAGTTAGAGCATGCTTAGCATTAACATGAACCGGGTTCTACATGCAGAGCTGAATAAATTACATACGTGACGAAAATTGACTAGATGAGGAGTAAAGCAACAAGAGAACTGAAATGCAAAAGGGAGGTGAGTAAAAAAATGCAGAATATTCTGAGAAAAATGCCAATGGGCTAGAATTAATGAAAGAATCAATGATGAGCAAATGTATATATATATATAGAGAGAGAGAGAGAGAGAGAGAGAGAGAGAGAGAGAGAGAGAGAGAGAGAGAAATTTGATATATGTATTTATTCTGGCTTTTCATGTTGAACCAAAACTAACACTATACTATACCTGCTATCCCACAGTCACAGTCCCTTCCCAGTGACTATTATCCCACTGTTACTATAGGCACCATCTCTCCCTACTATACCTGCTATCCCACAGTCACACTCCCTTCCCAGAGACTATCTACTGTTACTATAGGCACCATCTCTCCCTACTATACCTGCTATCCCACAGTCACACTCCCTTCCCAGAGACTATCTACTGTTACTATAGGCACCATCTCTCCCTACTATACCTGCTATCCCACAGTCACACTCCCTTCCCAGAGACTATTATCCACTGTTACTCTAGGCACCATCTCTCCTACTATACCTGCTATCCCACAGTCACACTCCCTTCTCAGAGACTATTATCCCACTGTTACTATAGACACCATCTCTCCCTACTATACCTGCTATCCCACAGTCACACTCCCTTCCCAGAGACTATCTACTGTTACTATAGGCACCATCTCTCCCTACTATACCTGCTATTCCACAGTCACACTCCCTTCCCAGAGACTATTATCCCACTGTTACTATAGGCACCATCTCTCCCTACTATACCTGCTATCCCACAGTCACACTCCCTTCCCAGTGACTATTATCCCCACTGTTACTATAGACACCATCTCTCCCTACTATACCTGCTATCCCACAGTCACACTCCCTTCCCAGAGACTATTATCCCACTGTTACTATAGGCACCATCTCTCCCTACTATACCTGCTATCCCACAGTCACACTCCCTTCCCAGTGACTATTATCCCCACTGTTACTATAGACACCATCTCTCCCTACTATACCTGCTATCCCACAGTCACACTCCCTTCCCAGAGACTATTATCCACTGTTACTATAGGCACCATCTCTCCCTACTATACCTGCTATCCCACAGAAACAGTTTCTAACTGGTTACCTTTCCTCTTTGTCCCTTTTGGATGTTAGAAGCTTTTGTTCACCAACAACTAGAGAGACTCAGGTTGAAGATCACTGCTGTGAGTACATACCTAAAGCACATGTAAGTGGTAGGCTGGATCTAATAAGTATTAAGTAATAATAAGGATTATTTTGCAGACATGTACAGAAATTGTGCATCTGTCAGGCCCCCCAACCAGTGTCCTGCATCCCTGAGCCTCCGTCTATAAATTAGTCTGTTGTCTCACTTTATACATCACTCCTGACCAAATCTATATAGGAGTAAATATATTAAACTGCCTAATTTTTCTATCAATTTCTCAACTTGTGTAAGGCACAACATGTTCTTTTTTTTCTGGCCATTATTATCATTGGAAAAAATACTTATTCATGTGAAAATGCTCAAGAAAACATTTCTCACCAAACACACATTTCCCATAGGGATCCATTGTTTGAGGTTATCCTGCATCCAGCATCACCCACAAATGCTTTCATGGAGACATGGAGGACAGAATTTATAGGTAAAATTCATAAGGAGAAAACGCAACCCTTAATAAGTCTGGTCTGCAGTGCAGCCATGAATGGGTTAAAGGGATTCTTTCCATATGTTCCCTACTCAGCTATTCGGATATTTGAGCATTTTACCTTTATTGTCCGTGTGACGTGGGAGTTGATACGACACTAATGCTCCATCCTCGGCCCGAGCGCCATGCGCTGCCTCATTAGCTTTCTTCCTAATCAATAATCCTCTTTCTCCTTAATCACCTATTTAATTCATTACTTAAGCACGCAAACATATGCTCCTGCGCTGCCCCCATCAAATACTCTATTTATATCCAGCAACGGATTTACCTAAAAATAGTCGTTGCTGCGACATTCGCCAAACAGTAAAAACCTATTAGTGTGTATTTGTTCATGTGCAATGCGACCTTGGGGCATAAATAGTGGTCAAAATATGGCAGTACCAGTCAAAATACTGCAAACCTGAATTTTCTAAAGGGCCATTATCAGTGGTGTAACTAGATATTACTGGGCCCCACAGCAAATAATTTTTTATGCCCCCAAAATATATTTCTAGAGGCTTTTTACTAATATTTATTGAACTTGTATATGAATTGCAGTGTCAAGGGGCCCCTATACCTCCTGGGCCCCCCTGCAGCCGCAGGGTCTGCTTCCTCTGTAGTTACGCCCCTGGCCATTATCATCAAAAAATAAAAAAGATATCGGGAGTTTTACTGAGCTAATGGGAGTAGAAGTGCTAGAGCATAAAGAGACACAAGAACACGCCCATTAGTGCTAATTTTTTAAGGATTTGCACCTCTCTGGAGGCTGCACTTTTCATTGAGCACCGGATTAAAAATCTGACAGTCAGTGAAGAGCACGAGCAAAGCATGAGCCCTGTCCTTACAGCCTGCCTTAGAGCCGGGCGTCCTGCAACTTCTGCCTTGTGCCTCAGAATGATATATAAGCACTAGCAGCAGTCCTGCTCTGCTTTATGGCTGACATTCCAGCAGTCCTGCTGTGCTTTATGGCTAACATTCTAGCAGTCCTGCTCTGCTTTATGGCTGACATTCCAGCAGTCCTGCTGTGCTTTATGGCTAACATTCTAGCAGTCCTGCTCTGCTTTATTGCTGACATTCCAGCAGTCCTGCTGTGCTTTATGGCTAATATTCTAGCAGTCCTGCTGTGCTTTATGGCTAACATTCTAGCAGTCCTGCTCTGCTTTATGGCTAACATTCTAGCAGTCCTGCTCTGCTTTATGGCTAACATTCTAGCAGTCCTGCTGTGCTTTATAGCTAACATTCTAGAAGTCCTGCTCTGCTTTATGGCTAACATTCTAGCAGTCCTGCTCTGCTTTATGGCTGACATTCCAGCAGTCCTGCTGTGCTTTATGGCTAACATTCTAGCAGTCCTGCTGTGCTTTATGGCTAACATTCTAGCAGTCCTGCTCTGCTTTATGGTTGACATTCCAGCAGTCCTGCTGTGCTTTATGGCTAACATTCTAGCAGTCCTGCTCTGCTTTATGGCTGACATTCCAGCAGTCCTGCTGTGCTTTATGGCTAACATTCTAGCAGTCCTGCTGTGCTTTATGGCTAACATTCTAGCAGTCCTGCTCTGCTTTATGGCTAACATTCTAGCAGTCCTGCTCTGCTTTATGGCTGACATTCTAGCTATCCTTATCACTCTATTGCTGGTATTTTTTAAGATCCCCTTCTATTTTATTATTTATTTATTTAAAAGTACAGATTCAATTCTGAATTCCTGTTTGTTACCTGGTTGCTATGGTAAATAAATTCTATCTAGAAAGCAGTTCAAATTCTAAATTAGTTAAAAAAAACCACACACACAAAAAGGAAAGATATAGAAACCGCCATAGAATACGTCTGCACCATACTAAGTTAAAAGGGGCCAACCATGCATTGATTTGAATAAGAGACTGGAATATCAATAGGAGAGGCCTGAATAGAGAGATGAGTAATAAAAAGTAGCATAATTTGTAGCCTTACAGAGCATTTGTTTTTAGATGGGGTCGGTGACCCCAATTTGAAAGCTGGAAAAGTGGGAAGGCAAATAATTTAAAAAACTAAAAAAAGAAAAAATTAAGGCCAATGGAAAAGTTGCTTATTATATAACAGACTAAAAGTTAATATAAAGGTGTACCCCTCCCATGAAATTAGTCAGTTAGGCATTGAAACAAAAGGCACCCCGGGCACCCCAGAGACAAATACCCCTGTGTTTATTTAAAGGTGGGGAGATTAGTCATCCAGCGACAATTCTTCTCTACTCCGGGCGACTGATCATCTCCACGAAATGCCTTCCGGCCGGTAAGAATCCTAATTGCTGGTGGGATAGCATAGGAATCGCTTCGGATTACCGAGGTCATTGGAGGTTTCCTTGTGAGGCAACTTCGGGCGACTTTTGAAATGTATGCCTACCCGCCGACGATTCGTATTCTGGCCCACGGGAAGGCATTTGGGGAGATTAGTTACTGGGTGTCTAATCTCCCCATCTGCTACCACCCTAAAAGGACAGATTTGCAACAAACAGAGGCTGCTATGGTATGAGAATCGGTGGGTGCTACGTAAAGTGAATGCACCAGCCACCTTGCTTTATAGACACAAAGGAAGCGTACAGTGCCGTAATAACTGTTGAATGGGCCGGGTGCAGAATGTGTACCCCTCACTACTGGACCCCTGCCCCTCCTGAAGTGCACCCAACCTTCTCAGAACAAGTGTGCATGTACTCTCTAGTTGAACATGTGTTTAAACTGTACAGTAGCCTTAACTTCCCCTTTAACACACATGTTCCCATATGGATCCCTTGCTTTGTTAGAGAGAAATTCCGACTCTCCAGAGTGTCTCTAACAATTACAGTGATGCGGCCAGATGTGCATACTGATGAATCCAATTTAGCTTTTTCAGAGCCAACAATTGGTCAGGTCTGAGGTTCTGCTGAATTCTGCGCTTGCCAGATGTACAAAGAAATTTCCTACATCTGGGACCAATGGAAAGACATAACAGAATATTCTGTCTTTAGTGCCTGTGGGAAGGGGCCAGTCCATGAACATGGAGGGGGGGCAATAGGAGTACTTCATGGGTACTCTCACCAAGAACAGTTGCACTATGGGTAGAACTACATGCGCGCTTTTACCTGCGATAGCATCCATTCCGATGCGCTGAGATGAACAGCAGGCGTCACACTGGTAAGTAATAGGAAAGTTGGACGCTGTCGCTGCGTACATCCGACATAATACGACTGTCGGATGAAGACGCAACATGCAGCGTTCATGTCCAGCAGTCGTGTTGGATGCACTCAGCGACAGCATCCAACTTACCTTAGATTCGGCGCATCCGAAGTGACATCTGCAAATCATTTCAGCGCGTGGGGACGGATGCTATCGCAGGTAAAAGCGATCATGTAGTTCTACCCTTAGGGCAGAGACACGCTCAGATTCGGGGAGATTTAGTCGCCAGCGATAAATCGCCTCTTCTTCGGGGCGAATTATCTCCCAGAACTGCCTCCTGCCAGCTAGAATCGAAATTGTACTCGGAGCACGAAGCGCATGGATTGCCATCTCGTCTGCAATTTACATTCTAGCCGACAGGAGGCAGTTCGGGGAGATTAGTTGCCCAAAGCAGAGGTGATTTATCGCCGGGGCGACTAAATCTCCCCAAATCTGAGAGTGTGTCTCTTCCCTTAATGTAAAAAAGTCACCATCAATGACTGTGAATAGTGATGGGCGAATCTGTGGCGTTTTGCGTCGCCGAATAATTTGCGACTTTTCTGTAAAATTCCTGCGCCGGCATCACGTTTTTGACTAATTTTTTGATGATTTTTGCGCCTGTTGTGCGAATTTATTCGCTGGCAGCGAAACGCGGGAATACACTGTGAATTCGCGCCTGCCGAATAAATTCGCCCATCACTAACTGTGAATGTTAAAGACAGAAGATTTTTATTTTGTCTGCTGATTAAGGGCTCTTACACATGACCGTTCCGACCTGCGCTCCCCTGCGTTCCGTTTTTGGGCGTTCAGCCGCAGGGGAGCGCAGGAATAGACGCAAGTAATTATTTGAAATGGGGCTGTACTCACTCAGGCGCGTGTAGGCGCCGAACGCAGGAAAAATGCAGCATGTTGCGTCTGAACCTGCGTTCGGCGCCTACACGCGCCTGAGTGAGTACAGCCCCATTTCAAATAATTACTTGCGTCTATTCCTGCGCTCCTCTGCGGCTGAACGCCATAAAACGGAACTCCAAAGATTATGTGATCCCACTCGGGCTGTGATGTAGTGGGGATGGTGCGCTCGCTGGGGTATTATTAGGGCCCTTAAAGGGGTGGTTCACCTTTACGTTAAGTATGTTATAGAATGGTCAGTTCTAAGTAACTTTTCCATTTGCCTTCGTTATTTATTTATTTTTTATAGTTTTTGCATTATTTGTCTTCTTCTACAGACTCTTTCCAGATTTCAAATGGGGGTCACTGACCCCGTCTAAAAACCAACTGCTCTGTAAGGCTACAAATGTATTGTCATTGCTACTTTTTATTACTCATCTTTTTATTCAATCCCTCTCCTATTCATGCTGCAGTCTCTTATTCAAATCAGTGTATGGTTGCTAGGGGAATTTGGATCGTAGCAACCTGATTACTGAAATTGCAAACTGGAGAGCTGCTGAATAAAAAGCTAAATAACTTAAAACCACAAACAATAAAAAATGAAAATCAGTTGCAAATTGTCTCAGAATATGACTTTCTATATTCTACTAAAAGTAGATTTAAAGGTGAACAAGCCCTTTTAAGGGGATATAAAGCCTAAAATACAATGTTTCCAAATGAAAGAATATCATTCTAAGCAACTTCCCAATATCCATTCATTACTCTTATGAATAGCTCGCAGGACCAATGCCCTTCCCTAACACTATCCCCGTGGGTAAGGCAATGCTAGAAGCTCATTCAGTCAGAAATAAATCCATGGGATGGTCCTTGAAGCTGCTGGTTCCTTATTTATCCAGGATACACTGGCTGCACTTTAATCTGCTCACAAGATTCACATTTAATAACTTGCAGCACAGACAGGCTGAAGCCGGGAGTCAATAAGTCCCTGATTTCTGGCCAGTGAGCCGGGCACTAAGAGAGAAACATGGAAAGAAAGGAGTAGTAAATCCAAATATAAAGTATTTCATAAGTAGAAAAGCAACTTTAAATCTAAGCAAGTTACCAATGTGTAAGAATTAAATAGGGATGCACCAAAACCAGGATTCGGTGCGGGATTCGGGCAGGATTCGGCCTTTTTCAGCAGGAGCCTTCTGCCCAGCTGAACCAAATCCGAATCTTAATTTACATATTTAAAATAAGGGCAGGGAGGGAAATCGCGTGACTTTTTGGCACAAAACGAGGAAGTAAAAAAAATTTCCCCTTCCCACCCCTAATTTGAATATGCAAATTAGGATTCGGTTCGGTATTCAGACAAATCTTTCACTGAGGATTCAGGGGTTCGGCCGAATCCAAAATAGTGGATTCGGTGCATCCCTAGAATTAAACATTTTAATTGGCATTGGGAATCTCTCTCTCCTGTCACCTATGGGAAATCACTAGTGGGGTACACAGTATATTTCTAAACATGCCAAGAGGTACTAATGCTCCTCCAGCTGAGACTCCCCCCCTGCAGGGTGATACTCTAGTCAAACATTCTCCCTATGGTACAAGTTCACTTAGGGGCAAATTCACTTACCTCTGAAAATTCACCAGCAACGGCTTCGCTCACATTTCAACACTTCGCCAGGCGAAAATTCGCCATGACAACGCTAATTAACTAAAATTCGAAGTTGTGTCGGCTGATCTGTTCTTTTGTACTTTATTTGATCGGAATGGTTAGTGGCAGGTCGGGAGATGGGGAAGTCTGATCGTACGTTGTTTCTTATGATCATATCTTTGCTTCTGTGGCCAGGCAAAACTTTGCCTGGCGTAAGAGTGCGAAGTATCGCTAGAGCCTATCTCCTTCACTAGCGAAGTTATGCCAGCGACCGTTAGTAAATCGGCAAAGTACCGAAATGACGTTACGCTGGCGAATTTTCACCAGCATTACTCACTTCGCCCTTTAGTAAATTTGCCCCTTAGTCTTTTTCACAGTGCTGCACCCTATTGGGACCATGATCTTCTCTATAGAAGCCTTCAAACTTGGACCCATCTCTGCCACTTAGCTCTCCTCTCATCATCATCTTATGACCTTTCCACAATCCGAGCTCGAATTCAATATAGTGATCACACCTACAGGGAGGTGCAGAGGGACCCAGCCCATAAGACCACCAGGATCATAGTGTGGGTGTCCCCCCTACAACACATTCACTGCATTCTAAATACACAGTTGGTGTCTATACTGTCCCTGGTTTGTATTAGGAAAAATCTGTAATTGAATTTACCCCTTAATGGTCTCCTTCTTTAGCCCTAATGATGTTAAAGGGGTTGTTCCCCTTTAAATTAACTTTTAGTATGATATAGAGAGTGATATTCTGAGACAATTTGCAATTAGTTTTTCGTTTTTTATTGTTTGAGGTTTTTGAGTTATTATATCGTACGATTGCTGTCAGGGGCAGAACATCGGCTGATCTGTTCTTTTGTACTTTATTTGATCGGAATGGTTAGTGGCAGGTCGGGAGATGGGGAAATCTGATCGTACGTTGTTTCTTATGATCGGATCTTTGCTTCTGTGGCCAGCTTTACAGAACATTTGTTTTTTTAGATGGGGTCAGTGACCCTCATTTGAAAGCATTTGAAAGAGTCAGTAGATGAAGGCAAATAATGCAAATACTATAAAAAATAAATAATGAAGACCAATTGAAAAGTTGCCTAGAATTCTATAACATACTAAAAGTTACTTTAAGGTGAACCATCCCTTTAATGTATAATGCACACGGTTCTGCCAGTCTGAAGGGTGCCTGGTAAACTGATATCCCATATTGCACTATACAGTATTTATATATATATATATATATATATATTGTATAGTGCGATATGGGATATCAGTTTTCCAGGCACCCTTGATGACCCCTAAACTTAGCTTCTCAACAGCTGCTCAGAGCCCACTGAGCATGTGACTAGGGTTGCCACCCGGCCGGTGTTTTACCGGCCTAGCCGGTAAAATACCTGCCAAGGCCGGGGCCGGTATTACAAATTTACCGGCAATGTAGCTGCTGGTAAATTTGTAATACGATTAAAAAGAGCCCTCGGCCTGCCCCCAATCCCCTTGAACTACGCTTTTCTTTGTGGTTCTTTTAATGTCCGTGGCGCGGCCCGTCCCCTTTGATGTCACCCCTAACTAAAATTCGAAGTTGTGTCCAGGGCGCCGATCGATGGCGAAATTTCGCTAGCGTTAATTCGGCAAGTAAAGCGAAGTTGCGCTAGCGTTGGCTAAATTTGCATACGGCAGGAAGTTAAATTTCAATGGACGTATATGTTGCAGCAAATACATTACACTACACAAGCCTGGGGAACCTTAATAAAATAAAATAAAGTTGTTATATTGCCCTACACATGTGCCCAGGGTATAGTTTTTATACAATATAAAAGAAGGAAAGTGGAAAGAAAACCATCCAAAGTAAATGTAAAAATCCAATATTCACTAATACTTAATGAACTGTTTATGAAATACAAATTATAAAGTATATATAGTATTTAATTGAAAATCTACTTGAATTTATAATTTACTTTATTTAAGCACTAAATCACTTTATAAACATCAATTCATTTTTAATAACCTTAATTAAGGCTAATCTTTTTTTTTATGTAAATCAAGCACTTACACTTAGTGGGAGTATTTATTAAGTGGGCAATTAGTATATATAGAGCTACGGGATCAAAGGGTCCAATCCAATACCGAAAGATATAGGGATAAACATTTACTTTGGGTGGTTTTCATCATTGAAAGGGGATACTTTCCTTCTTTTTTCTTGTATAAATCCTTAAATACTAACAGAAGTCAGATCCCCTTTTTTTCAATCAATTCTATATATCTGACGATAGATCATTTCCTTTTAATTGGACCCAGTGTATAGTTTATGTGCCATATGTCAGGAAATGTAGGGAGAAAGACAGGTACCCTAAAAAAAATGTATGATCTATATCACCCTGGAAAACTGAAAGTCGCCAGCATAAACTATTTTTTGAGGAAGTCCTATCTACTCTATTGCACTTCGCCTGGTCTGAGGTGGCGAAGGCAAGTCTGGCGCAAGAGGTAACGTTCAGTAAAATCCGCATCTTGTGAAATTTGCGAAGTAACGCTCTTTCGCCAGAGCAAAACTTTGCCTGGCGTACGAGGCGAAGTATCGATAGAGCCTTCACTCCTTCACTAGCGAAGTTATGCCAGCGACTGTTAGTAAATCGGCAAAGTACCGAAATGACGTTACGCTGGCGAATTTTCACCAGCATTAGTCACTTCGCCCTTTAGTAAATTTGCCCCTTAGTCTTTTTCACAGTGCTGCACCCTATTGGGACCATGATCTTCTCTATAGAAGCCTTCAAACTTGGACCCATCTCTGCCACTTAGCTCTCCTCTCATCATCATCTTATGACCTTTCCACAATCCGAGCTCGAATTCAATATAGTGATCACACCTACAGGGAGGTGCAGAGGGACCCAGCCCATAAGACCACCAGGATCATAGTGTGGGTGTCCCCCCTACAACACATTCACTGCATTCTAAATACACAGCTGGTGTCTATAGTGTCCCTGGTTTGTATTAGGAAAAATCTGTAATTGAATTTACCCCTTAATGGTCTCCTTCTTTAGCCCTGATGATGTTAAAGGGGCTGTTCCCCTTTAAATTAACTTTTAGTATAATATAGAGAGTGATATTCTGAGACAATTTGCAATTAGTTTTTCGTTTTTTATTATTTGAGGTTTTTGAGTTATTATATCGTACGATTGCTGTCAGGGGCAGAACATCGGCTGATCTGTTCTTTTGTACTTTATTTGATCGGAATGGTTAGTGGCAGGTCGGAAGATGGGGAAGTCTGATCGTACGTTGTTTCTTATGATCAGATCTTTACTTCTGTGGCCAGCTTTACAGAACATTTGTTTTTTTTAGATGGGGTCAGTGACCCTCATTTGAAAGCATTTGAAAGAGTCAGTAGATGAAGGCAAATAATGCAAATACTATAAAAAATAAATAATGAAGACCAATTGAAAAGTTGCCTAGAATTCTATAACATACTAAAAGTTACTTTAAGGTGAACCATCCCTTTAATGTATAATGCACACGGTTCTGCCAGTCTGAAGGGTGCCTGGTAAACTGATATCCCATATTGCACTATACAGTATTTATATATATATTGTATAGTGCAATATGGGATATCAGTTTTCCAGGCACCCTTGATGACCCCTAAACTTAGCTTCTCAACAGCTGCTCAGAGCCCACTGAGCATGTGACTAGGGTTGCCACCCGGCCGGTGTTTTACCGGCCTAGCCGGTAAAATACCTGCCAAGGCCGGGGCCGCTATTACAAATTTATCGGCAATGTAGCTGCCGGTAAATTTGTAATACGATTAAAAAGACCCCTCGGCATGCCCCCAATCCCCTTGAACTTCGCTTTTCTTTGTGGTTCTTTTAATGTCCGTGGTGCGGCCCCGCCCCCTTTGATGTCACACCCCGCCCATTTTGACATCACGGCCTACCCCTTTGTGTCCCCGCCCCCCACCAGCCGGTAAAGAAATTTTTAAAAGGTGGTGACATTTTCCAAGATGGTGACCACCTGTAACAAGGTTGATGTTCTGGATCATTGCTGCTATTGACAAGCTGAAACTTTAAGTTGGTACAATAAAATAAGTATATAAATATGGCATTTTTAGCCATATTCATTTTTAGGGTTTAGTTCTCCTTTAAGCTCCATCTATAACTGATGACATCACTAAGAGCCATATATCAGGATATACTTTATAAGATATTCATGGCTTTTGTGTATTATATACTATTATAGCAGTAATGGCTGGAGAAGTAGTTATTGAGTGTGTGTAGTACATGATATAACATACAAGCTAGATATGTACCCACCTACACCCACTACACACAGACCTCAGCTGCCCTCTAGAAGCTTATGGAGAGCTTTAATAGAAGTTCCGGCTCTGAGTGGCAGTTACTTATCTGCTCTCCTTTATCATTGAGACACGCTTTGTTTGGACACAGAATGCTGCCGCCTCTGCTGGATCAACCTCATGGAATTTTAACAACATTCCATTGTTAAGTGACTTGATGGCATCTCGACTCATCAATGGTTCAACCTTGATACGATTCTCGCCAAAAGAAGGTCATTGTCACCTGTGAGCTGAACGAGTACATGTCATCTCTATAGCAATAGGTTTAGTGCAATCCATCACTCGCTCATTTCATTAGCCGCTATCAATGGGCTCCTTCCTCCAGGTGCTCGACTGCTGCCACCTCCCCTATCACTCGCCTTGTACCAGCAATCTAATTGTATTATTACCCGTTGCACACATGGAAAGGTTACAGCTCGGCATAGTTATTTCTGCTTCAAAACACAAACAAATATTTATCTCTATATCTATTTATATACCACCCTTCTGTTACATACATTTAAAAACAAAGTTATATTTTATGACCATATAAAGGCACAAGGCTGCAGGCTATACAGGGAACTCTGAGTATCACTCATGTATTATAAGAGAGAATGTACCCCCTACTGTAAATTATAAGGATATTACAAGTCATTGAGGGGTTGTGTGACCATATAAAGACACAAGGCTACAGGCTGAGTTATACAGGGAACTCTGAGTATCACTCATGTATTATAAGGGATAATGTACCCCCTACTGTAAATGATAAGGATATTAGAAGTCGCTGAGGGGTTCTGTGACCATATAAAGGCACAAGGCTGCAGGCTGAGTTATACAGGTAACTCTGAGTATCACTCATGTATTATAAGTGATAATGTACCCCCTACTGTAAATGATAAGGATATTAGAAGTCATTGAGGGGTTGTGTGACCATATAAAGACACAAGGCTGCAGGCTGAGTTATACAGGGAACTCTGAGTATCACTCATGTATTATAAGGGATAATGTACCCCCTACTGTAAAAGATAAGGATATTAGAAGTCACTGAGGGGTTCTGTGACCATATAAAGGCATAAGGCTGCAGGCTGAGTTATACAGGTAACTCTGAGTATCACTCATGTATTATAAGTGATAATGTACCCCCTACTGTAAATTACAAGGATATTAGAAGTCATTGAGGGGTTTTGTGACCATATAAAGGTATAAGGCTGCAGGCTGAGTTATACAGGGAACTCTGAGTATCACTCATGTATTATAAGGGATAATGTACCCCCTACTGTAAATGATAAGGATATTAGAAGTCACTGAGGGGTTCTGTGACCATATAAAGGCACAAGGCTGCAGGCTGAGTTATACAGGTAACTCTGAGTATCACTCATGTATTATAAGTGATAATGTACCCCCTACTGTAAATGATAAGGATATTAGAAGTCACTGAAAGGTACTGTGACCATATAAAGGCACAAAGCTACAGGTTGAGTTATACAGTGAACACTGAGTAACACTCATGCATTGATGATGATGATGATATAAATGAACTCCCAGGCAGATTCTAATATTTGTATTGTATGCAGCAGAGGATACACTATTTAGTATAACACATACGTTTGTGGTACAGGTAGGTGCTGTGTGATGGTGGCTGCGGAGGGCATTAATGGCCAAAAGTGGGAGGAGTTGGGCCAGCTATGAGGGGGTTAAGATGATTAGTTGGGTTTATTCCCCAGGATCTTCCATTCAAGAGCAAATCTATAAACATTGAAATATATTATTAAATTTGTCCCTCTCTGACATCAGGTTTATGTTTTTATAGACTCATATAATGTATATTTTCCGTCCTTAAAGTAAATCCCATTCATTCATCCTGGTTCCACTTATTGCTTTCCCTTTTGTGCCATTGGCTCCTGCTGTCTAATCACCTTGGTGAGTTCAATAAATAGACTGAAGCCGAGGGATACAGAGCTGAGTGTCACCCACCCTGCCGGCCACAAATATCAATATCTCAGCAGGATCCATTTACATCACTTTACAGGAACCGCTTATGTCACTCTCACCCCATTCAGAACCTACAGGCAAATCCTTTGTGCTCACAATGTCCAGCTGTTTCTTCTCCGCTGATCCTCATCATTTATTAAAATAAGCACAATAAAATAATTAGAGGCTCTCAGGCTCAGCCCATTCCATTGAGACTGAATTCAGCAGCCAGGAACATTCACATAAAGCTGCTTTACTAGTGCTGGGGCCTCTGGAAAAACAATCCATGTGGTTCCCCATAATGTATAATTTACAATGTTTTCATCTACAGACCTTCAGATGTTGTTAAAATATAACTCCCAGTAGCTTTTGTTTTTGGTTGATAGGTGTTGTGCTATTCTGTATGTACTATTGCAGAGCTACAACTTCCCCGCTACTATAGGCACCATCGCTCCCTACTATACCTGCTATCCCACAGTCACACTCCCTTCCCAGAGACTATTATCCCACTGTTACTATAGGCACCATCTCTCCCTACTATACCTGCTATCCCACAGTCACACTCCCTTCCCAGAGACTATTATCCCACTGTTACTATAGGCACCATCTCTCCCTACTATACCTGCTATACCACAGTCACACTCCCTTCCCAGAGACTATTATCCACTGTTACTATAGGCACCATCTCTCCCTACTATACCTGCTATCCCACAGTCACACTCCCTTCCCAGAGACTATTATCCACTGTTACTATAGGCACCATCTCTCCCTACTATACCTGCTATCCCACAGTCACACTCCCTTCCCAGAGACTATTATCCCACTGTTACTATAGACACCATCTCTCCCTACTATACCAGCTATCCCACAGCCAGAGTCCCTTCCCAGAGACTATTATCCCACTGTTACTATAGGCACCATCTCTCCCTACTATACCTGCTATCCCACAGTCACACTCCCTTCCCAGAGACTATTATCCCACTGTTACTATAGACACTATCTCTCCCTACTATACCTGCTATCCCACAGTCACACTCCCTTCCCATAAACTATTATCCACTGTTACTATAGACACCATCTCTCCCTACTATACCTGCTATCTCACAGCCAAAGCGAGCATTTTAAAGCCTTTCCCAGTCAGGTGAACAGGAGATGGAAACCTTGAGTTTTTTTAGCTGGCTAAAAGTGCACCCTGTAGAGCAGTGATTGCACCTTGTTGAGCAGGGGTTGCTCACCAACCCCTTGGATTTTTGTTCTCACTGGCCTCAAAGCAGGTGCTTATTTTTGAATTCCAGGCTTGGAGGAAAGTTGTAATTGCATAAAAACTAAGTATACTGCCAAGTAGAGTCTCCTGTAGGCTGCCAGTCCACATAGGGGCTACCAAATAGCCAATCACATCCCTTATTTGGCACCACAAGGGACTTTTTCATGTTTGTGTTGCTCCCCAACATTTGAATGTGGCTCACTGGTAAAAATAAAGGTTGGGAATCCCTGCTGTAGACCATCGATGGTAGTGTAGTAGTAATGCTTTGTGCAAGACAAGTCATTCTTTCCTTAAACAATAGACGTACAACATTATTCATCAGACTAACAGGGCTTTATATTATGTATAGCTACAGTTAAATATTTAAAAGAGCCTAGCAACTTTCCCTCAGCGGTCATTAAATTGTCACCCAATGAACTAAACTCTATTCGATGCCTTCCGTATCCATGTGGTATCATTCCCATCCTTTGCACTATTATGAAAATAAACACAATGTGTTCCTTGGTGATCTCTGAACTCTCTGAACTCTCGGTACCTCATAAATTGTGAGCAAATTGTCTGCTAGAAAATTCCGCCAGTGCCAGATCCGTCCTTTTATTAGTTTAATCTCTGTAAAAATGCTTTTACATTTAATGCATTTTATCGGTTGCACTTTAACCCGTCCCTGTAGCATTAGAGTTTTCTCTGTTTCCTTCACAGTGAGGAAGTGGATGAGTCTGACTAACAATGTAATGTACAAACCCAGAAATAGCACAGTTTTGGCATAAAGTAAACACACTGGATCAGTCCAACTCCAAGATGTGCTCTGCCAATGCCCTATTGCATGAGGTGGATTTAGAAAAGGCATTATTAAATCTTTCTGCGTAACTGGAGGTGAGTAGGGAAGTAGCGAACTGCCGAGTATGTGTTCGCGAACGCCGTTCGCGAACACCGGCAAAAAAAGCGACAGTTCGCGAACAGTTCGCGAACTTCGAACATCCGAAAATCGTTCGATTCGAACGATCTAAGGATTTTAATCGTTCGATCGAACGATTTCCGTTCGAATCGAACAATCGAAGCCATTGGATCGAATGATTTCATTCAATCCAATGGCTTCGATCGTTCGATTCGAACGAAAATCTTTCGATTTTAGCGATCGAATGGTCGAATGGTCGAACGATTTTGACGCGAACGCCTATTTGCGAACGTCGCGCGACGTTCGCGAACTTGCGGCGGACGCGAACAGTCGAAGTTCACGCGAACTAGTTCGCCGGCGAACAGTTCGCTACATCCCTAGAGGTGAGCGCCAAAGCATTTTTATCAGGTTGCTTTTCATTACTTCTCACAAAACAAATGTTGGCTGAGCCACATTTATGGAAAACTATGGATTCCAGCTGTTGCGATTTACTGAGATCTTGATGTACAAACCCCGAAATAGAAGAATTCTCTTACAATGCAAATGTAACAGATCAGTAGAACTGCTGGATACAATACCAGGACTCCCTCACCAGATGTCCACAAGTTGGTTTTACTGAAGTCACTGAGGCTGATTTATTGATTTATTATGATTATAGGTACTAAATTGCACCAGGTTTCAGGATTCTGTATGGAAACGCAAGGGCCAAGAGCTAGAATGAATGCATAATTGACACTATGCACACAGATACCCAAGTGCCATGGCATTTTGCAGGAGAGTTAGGTTGATGCAAATTTTGTTGACTTGGTTTTCAGAAAAGTAAATTTTTGTGAAGAATTATGAGTTACAGTGCTGTAACTGGACATACACGTTGTGGTCGCAGTAGTGAAGGTTGGACAAGTCCAGCAGGATAGGACAGTAGGTTGGCCCACGGTTGAGTAGCCCATGTCTGACTCAAATAGTAGGCCAACATTCTCTGCCAGCATCATGACTCTTTCTGTACACTAAACCCCCACATTTGTTTCTAAGCTGGACCTCCTGCTCTAATTAACTCCATGCAATGGCATTGATGCTCATCTATGGGATGGGGGGGGGGTGGAAGCTAGGGTAAGGGCAGAAGCTTGACATGTCAGGAAATTCAGGCCAACTGTAGGGTTTAATGTGGGCTGCTCAACCCTGGGCCAAATTAGATATTTCCTGTGACCAGCTAAACCCTTCCATTCACAGCAGGGTGTAGCTGGTCACATATCTTGCCCAGGGCTCCACACAAGGACCAACGGTTATAGAAATTGAATGGACCTATTATCTTTATTACTTTGGACCAATCAAGTAAATCTCTGCCAAGTGATCTGATATATTCTTATTAAAATAATCTAACCACTGTTATATTTTGTATAATTCCACAAGTAGATGTTTCAACATACAAGAGCATTTGTTATCTATTCTCAAACAACCTATATGTCATGAGTTATTTATAAGCCCAGCACTCACTGCATGACTCACTGCTGGTTATTAATGCAGCTCTGCCTATACCTATCTCCTTTTTATATATATATATATTTCTAAAACCTACTTTGTGTTTAGTGTTCAGTTGGATGAGTCAGATGTGCACCCCATTATGTGTACGTAGTAAATCAGCGAGAAGGCACCAATTACATCAAATCCTGTAAAAAATGGTGTTTACAGGTGCAGCGCGTGCTATAAAATTGTTTCAGAACACAGCTTTGGAAGCATTTTTACTTTATAACCTTCACAATTGTTAAATATCTCTTGTCTGTTGTTTTTTCTTTAAAATTAAGAATCTGGCTTGCAAGACGTGACCTTCAAGAATATGACAGTGCTGATATTAGTTATATAGACATATACACATATATATATATATATCCTGATGACGATTTGCTGAAGTGCCGTGCGTGCTTTCTTGGATTGAACTATATTATGAATGGTGATCACCTGGCCTGTGACATTTGGGATGATGAGTGCCCTGTGAGATGGTACAGACATATATATATATATATATATATATATATATATATATATATATATATAAATATCTATATATATATATCTATATATATATATAAATATCTATATATATATCTATATATATATATATATATCTATCTATCTATCTATATATATATACTGTATATATATATATACACACACACACACACACACACATTGGGTCCTAGGTTAAATTTTTAGACAGGCCACTATTTAAAGAGTTTGTATGTCCTCCTGTTTCTGTGTGGGGTTTCCTCTGGTTACTCCTGTTTTCTCCAAAACCATACAGGCAGGTTAATTGGTTCCTAAAAAATTGTGAAAGTAAATGGGACATAGATTGTAAACTCCAGTGAATCTGCAGAATTTGTTGGCACTTTACAAATAAATATATATATATATATATATATATATATTATATAGAAGAACAATAATGTGTTTGCCTCTGTATGGTAAGAAAGAGCAGAAAATAAGGCACCGCTGATCCAGATTGGTAATAACAGCATTCAATATCCCTATACTAGAATGGATAAAAATTGAATATATTATGCTGGATATAATCATATTGTCAATCTCTATTGATAGGAGTTATTCCCAGCGTGCCTGCCCCCAGGGCCTACATTGTCTCAATTTGCAAATCTAATTCTATATAATAAGAAAGAAATTGCCAGTATTTATTTCCTCTGAACAGCAAGAGTGTTTCTCGTGGCAGCCCAGCAGCATTCGGGAGAGAATATGAAAGCCCATATGTAATGAAAACAACCAGTGTTCTAAAAAAGACCCTGAGAAGCTGTGACTGAACGTGACTCCGTGACCAGACAGTTTTATATATTGCACGGAGGTCAATCTGTGACAGGATCGGTCTGGGAATTTCTGCTGGTCTTTTAAGTGAACGTAGTGCACACATCTAACAATCTAACATGTTTCATGAGAAATACAAAGGATCAATATTTTGTGATAGGGGCAATGGGTATGTGATTGTATCTGATCACCAAACCAGTCCCAGTTGAACTTTGACTACTGACCATGATATTGCAACTGTTGGGTTTTGTTCTGCTTAGTTTAGCTGACTGGTTCCCAAGCTGGGCACAGCCTTCAGGCCAGTAAGATTGAAGTCTTGGGAGAATGCATTTGTGCCCTCCAGATAATACTGAAAGACTAATGTAAAGGTAAGTAAAGTTAGGGTTGAGCAGAACAGTTATTTGTTGCCCTAGATACTTTTGAAACAATGACTGATTGGCTGATAAAGCAATGTTCTTATATTTCTGTAACCTTGGTATTAGCTAAGCCTAACCAAACGCTGGACCTTAAATAATTAAGCTGGAACGCTTAGGAGGCCACTGGTTTAGGTAAAACTTGGCAATTTTGGAGCAAATTGATTCATGGAAGACTTATTGATGCATTTGCTTGTATGTCGATGTAATTTATTGATCAGATATGATTAATATATCTCATATACTCAATACCCAGCCATTCACGTCTAGCAATCATGAACCCGGATTAAGAAAACTTTTCGTGAAGTACGAATCGGATCCTGCCTGGGCTTGAACCGATGACTTGTTTTTTTAATACTGTCTACATTACTACTGCTCTACATGGTCAGACGACAAAGGTCTTGGTTCACTGCTATTGGTATCCCTGTATTTCCAAGTAGGCATGACTCTTTCAGCTGTTGTCAATCTGCTCACAGGTGATCAGTGTAAGCCATTAGTCTGGCTATATAACCCCCTGCTCTGCACTGACTCATTACCTGTTATAGGTCAAGTGTGCTTGGTCCTAGGTGCTCTGAATACTGCTTTGTTGTTCCTTTGACTCCTGTTACCTGTTCTTGTCCCACGTGTGACTTCCTGGTTCTGACCCCGGCTTGTTCCTGACCTTGAGATTGTCTCATGATTCTGCTCCTGTTATCTTATTCCGACCTGGCCTTTCTGACTACGTCCAGCTCAAAGAGTATACATTTGTCGCTCTTACCTGCCCCAGTAGGAGTCATTGGATACTTGTGCGGTAAGTCCTGGTGGCACCCGGGTAGTTGAGGGCCAGGCTCAAAGCTAAAGGTGGCTGTTATAGGCAGAAGAGCATGCCAAAACAGGAATCCAGTCACTCCCCTGGGGTTTGGGTCACATTATAACAGGCAATGGATGCCGAATGAGCCAAACCACCTCCTGTTGCTGCCGAGCAGTTGTTCTCCAATCTGCTGCATCATTTGAATGCACAAGACAGCAAACAGGACCAGATCGTCCAGTGTTTATAACACCTAACTGCCATCTGGATGCCATGCAAGACCCAGAGCCTAAGGTTCCTTTTCTTTTCTTTGCATTCCAAAAAAACTGTAAGATTTATTTCAGTTTGTTGCCACGCTCTTTCAACACTCCATCCTTATTGGTTCCTTTCTCAGAGTATACATTTGGCTACCCTTGCCTGCCCCTGCAGGAGTCGATGGATTCTCGTGCGGTAATTCCTGGCAGCATCAGAATAGCTGAGGGCCAGGCCCAAAGGTGGCTGTTAAAGGCAAGAAGAGCATGCCTAGACATGAATCCATATACTCTCCTGTGCTTTGGGATTGCCATACATGACATCTAACAATACTCAGGGTACACGATGGTTCATAACTGATCCCATGTTAGCAGGCCTCAAAGAAGAGCTGGGCTGAAGAACCCATTAACGTAGAAACTACAGACCTATAGTGGATGCAACTTCATTGAAAAATTAATTAAGTCCTTGCTCCTAATATCAGATCATGGGAAGGCTGTTCGTTAGTGGGAGCAGGAACGGAGCTCTTAATATAAATGAATATCAGTATGAAAACATAGATATGTAATTTAGAGCTTTCTGGATAATGGGTTTCTGGATAATGAATCCCATATGTGTACATCAATGGCACTGTAGCCTTTTTCAGAGCCAAGAGTCCTCAACCCAAGGATCCACAAGGCCCCTGATCATAGTCAACTTTCAGGCCTCATGTGTGTAAAACGCCAAATCTAAACAAAAAATTAGTAACTATTATTATAGTTGTCAGCCTATATTATTATTGTACAGAAATATGTGCACTAAACAAGTCATCTTTCTAATATAGGATTCATGTAAGGTGAACACGGAGTCAACTGTAGCCTCGAGAACTTCAACGGGCTTATTGGTCTCTACTGAACCTTCAGCTATTTTGAGGCAATTCCCGATTGGCATCTTAACTCACTTAGGAATATCATTATCTATAAATATAGCATGAACAATAAATAACGGTTGGCCGCTGCTAACAAGAAAGACAAGGCCGGACAAACATTTCAGTGATATAAAAGCCACAATCAATAACCCTTAATAAACAAGGTCACTGTCCTCTATCATTCATCTTGCTTCCAGAAGGTTTTATGCTGATCTTCTCTGTCAATACAATCATGACAAACAGAGACTGACCAGACTTAAAGCTTCATTGATACATAAATAAGAGATGTTGTCCGAGTAAAAAGGTGGCTTTACAAGTCACTAAATGGCAATGGAATTAATGACAATAGACAAAAAACACATTGACTTTCAGTCTGTTTGCCTTTTTCCATGAAAAGTCAATAAATCATGGTATTTGGTTTCATCATTACGTGATGAGTAGTAGAATAAAGATGCAGCAGGTGAGAAATAGTTCAATTGAACCACGGACATGTCACCATTTTTACAAAGTGACTTTTCTTTCAAGAAAATGCTTTATTTTAATCTTTAAAACCTATTAAAATTTAAAATCCCAAACAGCAACAAAAAAAAGAAATTAAATTGTCACCAACACATTTCTTGGAAAGAAACTCAAAAGAGTTGAGTTTAGAAGATACTTTTTTTTAAATAGCCCTTAAAGGCACTTCCAAAATGTACTCAGTTATACCACTCACTGAATACGTGTATGTCCTGTGAAGATGTCCTGTGGAAGGTATATCTCTACGAGAATGCTCTATGAGATACAGCAAATGTGGAGAACAGCAGGGGCTGTGTTCACTGAGGCTGGAAAGACCAATGCAGGTTCTTGGATTGATGAGCCATCAACTGTTGGAAAGAAGAGGGGCTGAAAGTGAGGTCTTTGTCCAGAAAGTTGGAATATATATATATATATATATATATATATATATATATATATATATATATATATATATATATATATACCATACATATAGATGGTCCCTAGGTGTATGATATTAGCAGCCCATATGAAAAAGAAAAAACTGGAAGGTTGATCTACATTCTACTCATTAAAACCATGAAAATCTATTACATGATCAGTAGATTGCATTTGATTTTTATATATAATTTAAAAAAGCCATAAATAGCATAAAGAATAGTTATTTGTGAGCCGGCCTGAAACCCGCAGTACCGGAGGGTCGGGCGGATTTGGGCTGGCTTATGCACAAAATCTTTGAGTAGGCCACAACTTAGCACTGCCAGCTTCTGGCTTCCAGCACCTTAATTTATAGACTCGCTCCCGACCCTTTTGCCATGTCACTGCAGGACAGGTCGGGCTCGGGTCTATAAATAGAGGGGGAATGGTGGGCCGGGGGCAGGTTGGGAGGGGGCAGGGTAGGGTCAGGTGTGGGTCGAGAATTTCTATATAAACCCAGTGGGCCCCGACCCTTAATGGGCCCCCGTCGGGGCAGACCCCTCTCCTGATCAGATTGTAAAAAACAAAAAAGTTTTCTTTTGGCACGCGCCATCTGCACATGCACGCAGCGCCACTCATGCAGGTGCACCGATTCCAAATTCTATCCCCAGAAAATATAAAGTTGACAGGATTATCCCCATATTTCATTATTACATAACCACAAACAGAATGTGTTTTGCAATAAGGAAGACATTAGAGGGATTTAAGAGCAATTAGGCAGAGTTCTCTCCTCGGATTGGGCTAAAACTGCCATTAATTGCACACACTGGCAACCTCCCGGGGATTGATCTAATTGTACAGGAATGATATGCTGATCGCTCTACTGAAAAACAGTTTGCTTGTTAGCATTAAGCGAGATACAATAATCCCACACTGGGGATCACTTTATACAATGCTCTTACTGCCGGCCATGAGAATATTCTGCTCTGGCTTGTGGCCTGACTGTAGTGGGCATTTCTGGAGACAGAGGTAAAACAAGCTTCTGTAAGCCTGGCCTGGGCAATACATACTGGGTTAATATTGCTATAAGGAATAGAAGGGGGTTAAGGTACAGAAAGGAAGGAGTGAAACGGGGTGGTGACTTAGGGGTGGTTCACCTTTAAATTAAATTTTAGTATATTATAGAATGGCCGGTCATTTGGACCCTAGCAACTAGATAAAAAGCTAAATAACTCAAAAGCCACAGATAATAATAAAAAAAATAATTATCTCAGAATATCACTCTCTACATCAAACTAAAAGTTCATTTAAATGTGAACAACCCTTTTATTAGAAGGGAAAAGCAGAAAGCAAAATGGAAGGTGTATAAGGGGGAAACAATGGTACAGAGCAGCTGGAGAATAATAAAGGAGATGGAAGAAGAGGTAGATTGTGTCAGGCCCGAAGGCTCAGTTTGAAGTAACGGAACAAGGAGGAAGCTTGCAGGTTTCCAAACACAGTTTGCAGTGCAAGATGGGGTCAAGAGAAAGAGTAGTCAGACGGGCAGAAGATCAGTCCAGGCAGCAAGTAGTCGTAAACAGGAACAGGCAGAGGTCGATATCAAGAATCCAAAACACAATAGTAGCACCCAGGAACACAATGAAGTAGAACCTATTCACGGGCAAAGGCAGTGGGTCTCAAATGTCCTTTTAAACTTTAATTTTTGGCGCCAAAACGTGCGTAATGACATCATGCGTCACGCGCTGACGTTGCGCGTTTTGGCACTGGCGCAAATTCGCTGCGTCCAGACGAGGCGCCATTGCCGACTTCCCACGTGGCCTGCCCTGGGCGCCACCATTTTGGACGGAACGCTGGCGGGAATGGATGCGCTGGACCGCGCTCCTTACAGATGGGAGTTAAGGAAGGGTTAAAAAAGGAGAGAAAACAGAATTAAAGGAGAGAAAGGGGAAAACAAATGTAAGGAAATTGGGGGAGACACAAAAATAGAAGCACAAGAGAAGAAAAGGAAGAAGAATATAAGGGGCAGAAAACATGGCGAGTAAGAAGTGGGTGAAAGAAAGAAACAGGAGGAGAAGAATGGAGAAAACATAGGAGTTGAAGAGAAGGACTTTACTGTGCAAAGGAGCAAAATAAAAGGAGAGTAAATAGGCAGATGGCATAGGCCAAAATACGAAGACTAATCCACCATCTATCCACCCGTCCTGCTTCCATTCTTTTTCTATGACTTTTGCTTTCCTTTACTTCTGCACCCCAGTCTCTCCCCTCCTCAGATTACTTTTTCTTCTAATATGACTTTCTTTCTCTTCCCCTCTCTCTCCCTCACTCCTCACTTCCCTCTTTCGCTTCTGCCCCCTGCATATCCCTTCCAATTTAGCCTTTTTTGCTTCTTCATTTTCCTCCTCTGGTGATAAAGAGGAAGTAGAAGGAATGAGAGGAAGGGGAAACAGGGGAAAGATGGGAATAGAAAGGAAGGAGAATATGGTGAAGTCTGTGGAACAGTAGGTAAATATGCCAAAAGGAAGGGGAGGAAGGTTGTTTCAGTGTAGCAGGAGGGAAGGAGAAGATTAGGAAGAAAGGAATCATAGGGAACAGAGAAAATGTGGTTAGAAGACAAGCAGGATAAGGTAAGAAGTGAGATACAGTAGAAAGGAAGAACTATAGGAGAAGAAGGACACGACAGCAGAACAAATAAAACAAGATAGAGGTCAGAGTCTCACGCCACATTAATTTTCCACCAGTGGGGTATTGCAGGGTTAAGACAGAAGACCTTGCCTTGTGCAAAAATCTGTCAGAGAGATGCTGGAAGTTGTAGTCCAACAACATCTGAATGACCAAAAATGCCCATCTCTGTTATTGGTAGATGTGGTTCTTCAAAGAAATAGGGGGTGTTTGTACTTGGGATACAAGTAATGCAGCCTGTGTTTTGGGTTCCTCTTTCAGGCTTCATCATATTGGAAAATTGAAACCATTCCAACAAGTTCAATAACTGTATGAATAGACCTTGAGGCACGGAAAAGGAGACACCGGGAACGGTGGGAAATGGGGCATATCACATTGCTTTTACGATTTATAGCAGAATCTGTCAAGCAGAAAATCTCAGCATTTTGTGGGTAAAATCCATTAAAGATTATTGCCTCTAACTAGCGTCTCCCACATTACAAATGATCCCTGCTTCACGGATTCAGGAACTTTGGACCAAGCAAGTGCTAAACCGTGTGAGCCTTCATCAGAAACCCAGTGGTCTTTGTGTTCAGGTTTTCTGGATCAATATTTGGTCATAACAAGATTATATAAACAATGAAAACATTATTATCCTGTTATAGGTCCAAAACAGAGGTCACCCCAAATCTCTCATTAACTGGGCATCAGTCTGGACCCCTTAGCTCATAACAAGGTTACTGATATATAGAAACATTGGGGTAATAGTCACCCTGCTATAGTTCCAGGGGTACCCAGGGCACAAATAAGCACTCACCCCAAATCTCCCCCTAACTGGCCATCAGGCTGGGCCTCTTAATATATATGAAGGTTACAGTTATTTAGAAACATTGGGGTAACAGTCACCATGCTATAGTTCTGGGGGTACCCAGGGCACAAATAGGATCTCACCCCAAATCTCACCCTAATAGGTCTTCAGACTGGGCCCCCTTAGCTCATAACAAGGTTACAGATATATAGAAACATTGGGGTAACAGACACCCTACTATAGTTCCAGGGGTACACAGGGCACAAATAAGCACTCACCCCAAATCTCCCCTTAACTGGCCTTCAGGCTGGGTCCCCTTAGCTCATAACAAGGTTACAGATATATAGAAACATTGAATCCATATTGATGGCAAAACAATTTCATTGGGTTTATTTAATGTTTAAATATATTTTAGTAGCCTTAAGCTATGGAAATCCAAATTACATAAAGACCACTTATCTAAAAACTCCCAAGCATAATAGATCCCATAATTGTACATACACAAAAAACAGAATTTGGCTGAAGAAAGAACCATCTGGTCAAGTCAGTTTTGTTACTTCACCCTAATATTTTTATTTTGCTCAGGTGCAACCGACAGTCTCATTTCTCTGCAACTTACTGTCACCCCCATTCCATACCCCTATTAAAAGCAGGGGGGGGGATGAAATCAGCGAATGACATTAGAGAGTCTTGTGCGTTATCCTCTCTCCGTGCTGCCCATAACATTAAAGCCACTTGCATATTTGCTTCCCCCTATATGTGATTATACAGGGATTATAACAAAGCATCTTTTGTAACTGGATTTAATGTAATGTTCTATTACTCTTAGAAATCCTTTCACTCACATTGTTGCAGTTATTCTACTAACTCTAATAGGATATTATGATAGGAATAGAAGTACTGTAGCTGGTAGGTGCATAGGGAGGTAAGTTTAGATGTAAGGAACCTGGTACTGACAAGTGTCTCTGATCATCTCAGATAACTTACTCTTGTTGGCCCAGGGCCAGTGCATGTAAGCTCAGCATATTACTATGTCCTGTGTCTGCCCCAAAATGACGTTCTTTTGCGTGCAAAGAAAAAAAAAAAATTGAGGGCATGCCCAAAAGAGTGAAGCACCTGAAAGTAAGTGATATAGAAAATGATGCTGGCTCCTGCGGGTGGCAAATTTCCCAAAAATGCTTTTCCACTGGCAATAGATGAAATCACTTGTGGAAAAATCTACTCGTCACTCTGTTTTTTTCTGTCTCATTTTACCCTACATCTTGTTCATCTGACTCCATCTTTCCCTTCTGTCTCCATCATGCCATACTGTCTCTATCTTGCCCTACTGTCTCCATCATGCCCTACTGTCTCCATCTTGTCCTACTGTCTCCATCTTGTTCATTTGTCCCCATCTTGCCCTATTGTCTCCATCTTGTCCTACAATCTCCATCTTGTTTATTTGTCCCCATCTTGCCCTACTGTCTCCATCTTGTCCTACAATCTCCATCTTGTTCATTTATCCCCATCTTGCCCTACTGTCTCCATCTTGTCCTACAATCTCCAGCTTGCTCTACTTTCTCCACAATGTAGATCTGCCTCCATATTGCCCTACTATTTCATCTTGCCCTTCTGTCACTGGTGTGCTCTACTATCTCAGTTTTGGCTTCCTGTTATAATGTCATACTGTCTCCATCTTGCCTTGCCTTTCTCCTTTACTGTTATCACATTGTCACACTGTTACCATTTTACCTTACTATACCTGATATACAGTTGCTTCAGTTTAGCCCCACTATAAACAATTCTGTCCTACTGCTTTTAATTTGATGGTAGCACCATAGTAGGAGGAACGAAGGGCCCATTGCCCATTCACAAAATGAAACAGTGTGTACACTCTACTGATTATTTGTACCCATTTGGAAGGGAACTCAAGCACAGAAACCCATTAGGACCCAGAAGATTCCCTGGTATTCAATCTTGATGTCTATCTGATGTTTCACATTTCAGTGATAAAACTCACTGGGAAGACTACAATTAATGTGCTCACTGCTTCATCCAGAACTCTGCAAAAGATCATGTCCCCACAAAATGGACTATCCTCAAGTTACTTTTATACCCATGAGCTACATTCAAATGTAAAAAGAGTTGATGAGCATCACAAGCATAAAAGAACTTCTAGGGGTACCAACTAAAGGCTGTGATTGGCTATCTGGTAGTCCCAATGTGGTCTGGCAGCATACAGGTATAGGAGTTTCTGTTTGGCAGTCCACCTGGTTTTTATTCAACCAAAACCTGTCTTCAAGCCAGGAATTCAAAAATAAGCACTTGCTCTTAGGCCACTGGGAGCAACAGCCAATGGGTTGGTGAGCAACATGTTGCATTTGAGCTACTGGTTGGAGATCACTCCTCTAGTACCTACAGAAGGTCTCAAGTAAAGAGGGAGGACCTCGAGAGTGGGTTTATACACTGATGAAAGGATGAGTTCAGGGTTAAAGGATGGAGTGATTTTCTGGCAAGAGGAGCGTGGGAACTTGGCCAAGAGGGGAACGGCAGTGAGGGCTAGATTTCGTCATGGAAAACTTTGCTGCATATGTGTTCTGCCATACCTTATGGCATTATTTACATACTTTGGGAGCTAGTGAGTTATATAATAGTTTATACGTGGATTTTAAAGGAAAGCATTAAAGGAACATTCATCTAAAATTATTTTAAAATTGCAAATAAATAAAAATTAAGAGCAACACATTTAGCTTATGGAGAGGCCATATCGCCTCCCCTATCAGCTAGTTTCCCTTTTTAGACATTAGCTTGTTCATAGGGTCTCATTATCTTGGGATGGCCCCTCCGCTTACAGTGGGTGACAGTTACCCTTAAAGCTAGCATGTGACCATCTCTCTTTAGAAAATCCTTACTGGGCTTGGGGCCAAGAGCAAAATATTGACTGTTGGGTCCCCTTATTGTACAATCTGTAGCACCCTCAACAAACAGCATGTTGCACTGCCCTTATATGCAGGGTGGGGATTGAGGGCGATGACTTCTTGAGCCCCAAGAAGCAACTTTGGGGTCCATTGTAGAAGGTTGGTTTTAGAGTTTGGTAAGTGTAGCCTGTCTTGATTCATGATATAAGCTCTATATAGAGTAGTACCAGCCACCATTTAGTTAGAGGATCACATTCAAGTTTCAATTGTGTGCTCTTACTCTATAGCCAACATAGGTCCAACTGTGGGCCTGTGGGACAGATATTTCCCTGCAAAGGAATTTTATGCCCCCCCTCTGCTCATAGAATCCATAATCTTTACTACATGACCATTTTAATTTAATTTGGCCCTCAAACATGATTTATTAGAAATGATTGACCTACTATGGGAAAAAGTGGGACAACACTGTTAAAAATTGGCCCTACCATGACATACGGTATCATATCAAGTGGGTATAGCTCATTATAGGCACTTTTACATATTATCCCTGGCATTTTTGTCCAATGTTGGCACCCATGGCATGAGCATAGACACCCCATGGCACCCAATGCAAGCAAGAGGTCTTGAGAGATGTAATCTCCAGCCGTATTCCTCTTGAGCACACAACACCTACAGGCCACGTACAAAATTGACCCTGCATGTCACATGGGACAACTAGAACATTCCTAACATGATCTATAAAATACAGGGATGCTACTACAAGCTCTCATGCTATCTTCTATCCCAGGGAACCATCCCCTTACAGATGGGTTCCTATTCATTCCTATTCATTCTACTCAAAATGGGCAATACATAAAGGGGAAATACACCTCATGAAAGTCTCTGATTTATCATATATTCACCCTGCTCTGGACATTCAGTCTTCTCTCCATCTTAAAGCACCTCTTTTCCAGATATTTTATATTTTAAATGCAGCTTTGCCGGGACCAGTTTAAGGGCCATTCATTCCTTTCCATTCTCTCACGGAGGAACATGATGGATGGACACTGAAGGCTATTTCTGTGCTGATTTGAATTTCATCACTGCTGAAATGTGTTGCCAAGATCTCACATTTCCATCGCCTGAGTTAAGTGCAATTACTTTTAGGTTGATTGAATTTTCTGACATATTTTTAATGGACAAGACACTAACGACTTCAAACATCAACAAACATGAATCCGATGAGTCACGAGAAAGACACAGAGAAACCAGTCAAGAAATCGTATTTGGAAACACATCATGATATAGGCAGCGAGTGGTGACAGATGTTGCCTCGACAGGAGCCAGCGACACATAATTAGTTTTTTTCCCATGGTGTCATTATGTAATACTATTGTTAATTAGGGGGCTGTGGCTTTACACTTTATCTGGGTGTCCATGGTGTGGCATTTACCTGTCTCCACAATCAGTTGGAGGAGGTTGGGTACCTGGTACGACTGCACCTCCATAACCAATGAGACCATGAGCCCACTAACTCTCTATGAGGATTATAATGGGTTGTTACTACAGTAAAGCACAGGCACTGACTAGTTCACTAACAAACCCACAGCACAGAAGTTAGTTCTTTAGGACTAACATAATGATACTGCACCTATACTACTGGCAGTGTATTGGTTATGCGAATGCTCCTCCACTGGATAACCTTCCCTTTAACACTTTCCAGATGGCAGGGTCTATGCTCTGGGGTGCTTTTCCAGTAGGGGACTATCTGTAGGGTGCAGATTCTTCCCATTTAACTCACACAGTAGCTCCTCTCTGAGCTCAGCTGTTGCTCAGAGGACTTGTTCCCTATTTTAAGCACTTTATTCTGCTTGCTGTCAACATGTCTGGTACCTTAGGTTGTTCTTCATATCCATCCCCTGATGGCTTCTGAAATGCTTCATGCCATCCAAAAGCTGGTTCTTCAATGATTGCCTAGCACTGAGCCATAGAAAGCCTACTTGTTAGCACCCCAATGCTAGCTGCCTGCCAGCAGTCAACTCCTGGGAACCAACAAGTGTGTATGTGAGAGAGGGGGTGAATTTAGATGTCTAGAGAAGACCTGGAAGTTCCATTCTGCAGGGAAAGGACAGTGATCATATCAATTCAGGTGTTTCAATTCAGGTTTGATTGTTGACTGAATATATGAGCTTGTTATACTTAGTTTTCCAACTAAGGACTTCACAAATTATCCATCTTCCTCTATATTCTCTTTCTACATCCAACTGTACCTCAGTAAGAACCCGATTCTTTTTCAGTACTGAAATAGGACCTGGTACAAAACAGCTCATGTTGAGATGTGGTACCTAAGTAGGTCTCCTCCATGTGATCTTCTGGAATGAGTTTATTCTTTGACTCTGGGCTGTTCTTTGCTATGTAGAGTTGCGTTCCAAAGCATGGGAGAACCTACTGATATGAGGATATGACTGATCTGACCTTGTCCTTATTGGGTTGAACCATCTATTTGGGACCCAAAAACATGACTGGATCAGAGTTGGAATTTGTCTTCTAGAGAACTTGATGTACAAAACTCAGATGTAGAAAGCACCATATAATATGGTTTATATACAGACCAATGGTGGAAAGAGCAGGTGGAAAGAGCAGAAGGAAATTGTTTTAGGCTGTGTCAATTGTTTTAGGAAATTATACCCGGTCTGACCCTGACACTGTCACTTAAGTGGTAGTTGTGGAAGGGTTGTTGGCCGAGGCAAAATATACATAGGTCAGTTAATGCAAGGGGATCATCCAAAGAGAATCCTACTAGAGTACTTGTCTAGCACTTTGCACAATATGCATTGATATATATTTAAATGCAGCTTGGGTGCAACGAAGGGTTTAAATCTTCTTTGAACACATTAGCAAAAAATATGCCCTAAGCCGATGACTTCCTGAAAGTTAAATTTTTCATTGTTCTGTGCATGTTATTGGTAACATAAAGTACTTCTCACTCAAGTGGCCCCAACACACAGACATTTATAGGTTTCTCATTCTTTCCTGCAACGCATTTCGCTCTTACAGCGGAAGCAGCTGTATATAAAACCTCTTTCAGGATAAAAATGACATTATTTTGGAATGGAAAAAAACACAAATAAATTATGGAGGAATCTGTTTCTTTTTTTTACCCCTCCCCTTCCTTTTTAAGTTAAAAAGTCTTGTGCACAAAATCACGGAGACATAAACATGTCATAATATAAGGTGCAATTGTGGGTTTCAGGCAGATGTCAGGATTTTATTGTATGTGTTACCAGATGAGGCGTTCTCATGAAACTCACATCGCTGCTCAAGCCACTGTCAAACATATAGAAACTTTCCAGGATATTTGACATGAAATCTTCCTCATTCATCTTAAGAAACCAATACATTTTGGAGGGGGACAGGAAATATTTAAACTATAAAAAATGTACAGTTTCCTCTCTTTTCCTCCGTGGAAGAATGGAAAAGCTGCAGAGGTCTAGCTTTGCTCAAGAGTCAAGAGTGCAGTGAAGAGAAATCTATTACAGGCCTTTTTTGTATAGAATCAATTACGGCGATCAGGAGGAAGTGTTGGAAGGGTTACTGCCTGCTCTGTTCTTATTTCCCTACAGAAATAGGGATTGGTAGCACTAGATATTTACCTAATATATAAGGACGGAGACAAGAGGAAAGTTTGGAAATGTTACTGCCTGTTCTGCTTTCATTCCCCTACCGAAATAGGGATTGGTAACACTAGATAGGTACCTAATTAGTGAAGTGCGGGCCGAGCCGAGGCCCGCGGGACCCGCAGGTTGGGTGGGTTTGGGCCGACCCCTGGACAAAATGTGCGGGTGGGTGCGAGTCGAGCTCTTCTCCTGCTCTCCCTGCCCGCAAACTAGTACTAACGGCTTCCGGCACCGGAATTTATAGACTTCCAGCTACCCTGCCCCGCCCCTTTTGTGACGTCACTGCGGGGCGGGTGCGGGTCTATAAATAAAGGGAAGCAGCTGAGCCCGGGTCGGGTAGGGAGCAGGCGGGTTAGGTTCGGGTGCTGGTTGAGAAATTCTCGACCCGCACATCACTATACCTAATATATAGTGACAGAGACAAGATGAAAGTGTTGGAAGGGTTACTGTCTGCTCTCATTTCTCTACAGAAATAGGGATTGGTAGCACTAGATAGGTACATAATGTATAAGGACAGAGAAAAGGGGAAATTGTCAATATTAGTCTTATGTCAGACTTAGCCCATTTTTACTATAACTTGCTACCTATGTTCCCCGTGGGAATTCCTGCCCTTCAAGCCAAAGGGCGCTACAATGACACACAGTGCAGCACCTTAAGGCAAATCTGAAAATACATTTCATAGGCTCAGTGAAGTCCGAGTGCATTATTTCCAGTCTGTTGAAAGGGCAGAAACAGAAAAGCATATTTCCCTCTCACAGACTAACACAAAATATTTAACATCTGTCAGTGAAATTCTCTGACTTGTTTCTCGGAGAAGCGGACAGAATTATTCCATATTGGAGACGGGCTCTGGTTGCATATTAGACACAAGGATCTTGGTTCCCACATACAAATATTTATTAAGAGCCCAACCCCCTATAAAGAGATGAGGAAACATTTAGGGGTGTGTGTGTGTGTGTTTGGGATAGAATGGGAAGGAATTGGGATATAATGACTTGCGTCTGGCTTTGTAGCCTGGAAGATTCTGATAAATGGTCCCTTTTGTCTTTCTTTTGTTGTTTCAGTGCTGCTCGGGTGCATTGGTGCGTGCTGCGTCCCTGCACAGCTAACTGACTGGATAATTACATTTAGTGCATTTTCTTTTATTCCTTATCTTGGTATCAGCAGAGACTCTTTCATTATTTTGAGCTGTTTTTTTCCCCCCAGATAATTGTAGTTAAAATGACATCCAATGTTTCCGTCGGCAGAGCCAGCAGCAAACGAGGCAGCAGATCATTAACAGAACTTATACATTCAAAATCCATAATGCAACCCAGCATGCAAGGCCCGGTTAAAAGGGGAACTTCACCTTTGAATGAATTTTTAGTATGAAGGGGCTGTGGGGCGAACAACGTCACACAAATCTTTTTCATTTAGCCAATGCTTGGAAGCAGTTATTAAGAATACCATTGTTTCTTTCCTTCAATGTTCAGGAATGTGCCACTATGTCCTGTGTGTGGGCATACACTGTGGTACACTGGAATTCTGAAAAGTGGTGGTTCACCTTTAAGTTAACATTTAGAATATTATTGTTATAGTGTGCCAATTCTAAGCAGCTTTTCAATTGGTCTTCATTATTGTATCATTTTTTAATTATTTGCCACCTTCTTCTGACTCTTTCCACAAATGCTCTGTAATGATACAAATGTATTGTTATTGTGACTTTTATTACTCACATTGCTATTCCTGGCCGGTAATAATTATGGTTGATCCCAATGTTATTAACAGGGAAAAAATATAAATATATAGGTATTTTTTTCCAGAAAAGGTGGCAACCCTAGCAGGAACAGTCCCCTAAGTTTGCTCATAGTCTGTACAGAGAGATCTCATAAACTATGGCAGCATAGGTATTCCCCTGTACTAAGCACAATTCAGCAGGAACAGTCCCTAAGTTTGCTCATAGTCTGTACAGAGATATACCATAAAACTATGGCAGCATAGGTATTCCCCTGTACTGAGCACAATTCAGCAGGAACAGTCCCTAAGTTTGCTCATAGCCTGTACAGAGAGATACCATAAAACTATGGCAGCATAGGTATTCCCCTGTACTAAGCACAATTCAGCAGGAACAGCCCCTAAGTTTGCTCATAGTCTGTACAGAGGGATACCATAAAACTATGGATGCATAGTATTCCCTCATACTAAGAACAACAGCACCCTAGGGGGGAAATTTACTAAAGAGAGAAAGTTCGCCAGCGTGACGTCATTTCGGCACTATTTACTAATGGTCGCTGGCGTAATTTCGCCAAGGAGATAGACTCTGGCGCAACTTGACTTCACACTCTAACGCCAGACTAATATTCGCTCTGGCGAAAGAGCGTTACTACGCAAATTCACTAAGTTTTTGATTTTACTGATCGTTACCTCTATCACCAGACTTGCCTCCGCCACCGCAGACCAGGTGAAGTGCAATAGAGTAGATAGGAGTTCCTCAAAAAAAAAAGTTGAAAAGTCCCAAAAAACGCTGGTGTTTTTTCTTTTTTACAGGGTGATAGGCTGAAAAAGATTTTGGCACCTAAACTATGGGCACATGTGTAGGGCAACATAAGACCTCTATATAATTTTATTAAGGTTCCCTGGGCTTGTGTAGTGCAGTTACACGCTAGTGTAACTGCTTTGTTAGCCTGTGCGCAACTTCGGATCTTTGTGAATTAGCGTTGTGCAGGCGAATTTATGCCTGGTGTAGTGTTGCGAAGTGTTGTGATGTGTGCGAAGCCATCGCTGGCGAATTTTCGGCAGTTAGTGAATTTGCCCCTTTGTTTCTTGAAATATTGCATAGAGAGGTACAATAAACTCTCTGAATGACAATTCCTCTGTAGTGTTGAATTAAATAAATATTTTTCAGTGTCACTGAAATTAATGGGGAAGATAAAAGCAAACTCCATGGATAGATCTAATGAGTCATAAAATACAAAATATCAAGATATATAAACACAGCTCTTAATCAGTCTTCCAGTTTATTTCATTACAGGTATGGGATCCGTTATCCAAAATGCCGTTACCCAGAAAGCTATGAATTACGTAAGGCCATCTCCCATAGCATGAGCGTAACTATAGAGGAAGAAGACCCCGCAGTCTCGGGGGGCCCGGGGAACAGGGGGGCTCGGAGGTATGGGATCCGTTATCCAGTAACCCATTATCCAGAAAACTCCGAATTATGGAAAGGTTGTCTTCCATAGACTTCATTTTATCCAAATAATCCAAATTTTAAAAAAAATGATTTCCTTTTTCTCTGTAATAATAAAACATTAGCTTGTACTTGATCCCAACATATAATTAATCCTTATTGGAAGCAAAACCAGCCTATTGGGTTTATTATAATGTTTATATGATTTCCTAGTAGACTTAAGGTATGAAGATCCAAATTAAAGAAAGATACATTATCTGGAAAACACCAGGTCCTTACCTGTAATATAAATGGGAATCAGAAATCAGAAACTTGTATATTGCCTTTTTTTCTTTTCTCAGATTTTAAACATAATTTTGTGCTGTAATTAAATGACAAGGAAAGTTTTCCCTTTAACATGGCCGCCTTGAGACTGCAAAGCCAGCGACCGCTCTCAGATCCACCATCTATTTATATAGTTGCCTATAATTAGGAAACCATGTAGAAGTTACAAAAGAAAACAAAATCCCATTTTATTTGGCAAGAGCGGGGAGTGTTGTGAAAAATGTGAGATTATCGGCAATAAGACAAAATCCTGGGAGGTTTGGAAAATTCCAGAATTAGAAGCAGCGCAACAGAGAACTTGCAGCAGGTTCTGCCCAAACATGCGCTGGCCCCTAGTTTTATGTTCTACTGCAAAGTTTCACAGTTAAATGATTTCTGTCCATATCTGGAGTGGAAACGAAATAAGACAAATTTTAGCAGCGGCTGTGCTCATGGGTTCATTTTGCCATCATCTGGAATAATTATTCTGATGGGAAAGAATATGAAACGAGAAAGAAAAACTGTGATTAGGGTAAATTTGTTGAAAATGTTGATAGTTGTTTACTTTCAAAGAAATATAAACTCTCAAAAGAAATTCACGTGAAATGTCTCTTCTGTGCATTTTTGAAGTTTGCATTCATTTTTTGTTTTGTTTCTAGTTTTCAAGATATGAGCAGTTTTTACACGTGGGGGCAGATTTATCAAGGATTGAATTTCGAAGTGGAAAATACTTTGAAATTCGACCATCTAATAGAATCCTCCGACATTCGTTTTCAAAGTCGGAGGATTTTATTCATCGTACGATCGTACTTCGAATCGTACGATTCGAACGATTTTATCGTACGATCGTACGATTTTCCTTCTAAACCCAAAAACGTCGAACTATGCTCTGGCAGCTCCCCATAGGCTAACATAGCACTTCGGCAGGTTTAAGTTGGCGAAGTATTGAAGTAAAAATTTTTTTAAAGAGCCAGTACTTCGATTATCGAATGGTTGAATAGTCGAACGATTTTTACTTCGAATCAAAGTAAATTCGAAGTCGTAGTATGCTATTTGATGGTCGAAGTATCCAAAAAATTACTTTGAATTTTTTCCTTCAAAAATTCCCTCAAATTCACTTCGACCCTTGATAAATCTGCCCCGTGGTGATAAAATAATGAAACAAGAGCTCCACCTGCCTTTTGTTTTAGCACAAAAGTAGCGTACAGACCGAGAATACGCAGGTCCTCCAATGGCAACATTTTGTGGTTTAGGGTCGGAGGCAAGGTTAATGTTTTGTGGGTTATGATTTTGTATATGTTGAGATTTTCCTGTCCCGCACATCACTAATACCCCGTGCTAGTACCTATCTACTGCTACCCGTCACTAATACTGTAGGGAAATAAGATCAGAGCAGGCAGTAACCCTTCCAAAACTTCCCTCTTGTCTCTGTCACTATATATAAGGTACCTATCTAGTGCTATCAATCCCTATTTCTGTAGGGAAATGAGAGCAGAGCAGGCAGTAACCCTTCCAACACTTTCCTCTTGTCTCTGTCCTTATATAACAGGCACCTATCTAGTGTCCCTGTGTATGGGGCAGAGACAAGAGGAAAGTGTTGGAAGGGTTACTGCCTGCTCTGCTCTCATTTCCCTACAGAAATAGGGATTTTTAACATTAGATAGGTGCGTTCATGCTTATTTTCTCTGTACACCTCAAGCCTTTATGCTTCATTATATAATAAAACACGACTAGCAGAAAATGTTTGTGGCACATCTTACCATATTTCTGCCATTTTACTTGTAAATAAGAAAATACTGTCCTTGAATAGTTTTTGAAAAAATTTAGATAGAGCAGTCTTTTTTTCCTGATGTAGAATCACAATTTTGAGTAAATAAATTGGGGTTATCTGTATCTATAACAATAATCGGTCTCCCCTACATATCACAGCATTTGGTATAACCTCTTTACCTCTTCTATTGGATTAGTATGTAAATGTGTATGATCAATGTAAAGACCCATTTATTGTACATCACTGCGGAATATGTTGGCGCTTTATAAATATATATTCATAAATTAGCTTTGCTCACAATCATTCCCAGTGTGACTCACATTTACACATTACACACATTACATTTCAACTACTGTTTGACTTTATCATCTCCCAGCCAATGACGTTCTATTATGCTAATATGAGACCCGTAAGCTACTGAACTCTCTCCTTTATCTGTAGCCCAACGCACTGTTCTGTATCTGTCTCGGATGATCAACGGTGAAGCGAATCCCCACGAGGGGCAACGGCCAGATATTTCTTAGAAATGATTAACTTCTGATTCTAATAAAGGCAATCTGAACCTTTCCCTGAATCACTGTTCCCTGCAGTGTAAAAAATGTGTTTCTGTGTCTGCATATAGTACTGTATTACTGAATAAAGGTGCAGCCACTGGGACAGAATGCTCTGTTATACAGATAGCTAGAATCTCAGCCATAAAGCAGGGCAGGACTGCTGCTTACAATGGGGATCAGAAAGGATTGGTTGACAGAACAACATCTTCTGGCTTCAGGCTGACCATTAACACTGTGTATGTACAGTAAGGCTGGTGGCTAAAAGTGTGTAGGTGGCGGCAGTACCAGCTTTGCCCAGTTCTCTACTAGTTAAAGGAGAATTGAACCCCTAGGCGCAAAAATCCCTCCCCCCTCCCCTACATAGGCCCCCCTCCCTCCTGGCCTACTCCCCCCCCGGGCAAATGCCCCTAACCTGTTACTGTCAGGGAGCCGGGAGCTCCCTCCAGGGATTTAGTCAGGATCGAGGAGGAAGCCCTCTTGAGGGAGCAAGGTCGCGGTGTCCAAAGGGTTAATCAAAAGAGTAGTCAGAATCCAGGCAAGAGTTCACGGGCAGGCAGATAACAGCAAAGTCCAAAGTCCAGGCAAGGGTCAGGATAATAATCAGGAACAAGATTTAGCAATAGCAGCTCACAGGGAACCCAGGATACACTCAGGGAAAGTTTCCTATACTTGGGCGCCATTCTGGCGTCTTGGTAGCGTTTTTATATTTGAATTTGGCGCCATTGTGACGTCATTGGCGTCCTTGCGCCGACGTCGGCGCGCTGATGTCATCACGCCAGCGCCACTACCCACGTGGCGGCCATGGGCGCCGCCATTTTGGGAGCGACGCTGGCAGGGGAGGACGTGCCGCCCGGAGCTCCTGGAACTGCTCCGGGCGGCGATTGCGACAGTTACCCCTCCTTCTAAGTCCTCTCCAGTGAAGTTCACAGCAGCCATCTTCTCCCGAGCACTCTTCTTCCTTTATTCCCCGTTGTTTGGTGCCACATGCGCAGTTGGAGGCATTTGCCGGTACGGAGCTACTGCGCATGCACCCGAAAGTCACAAAGTTTTAGATTTGTTTGTTTGGAAACGTTGTGACTTTCGCCTCATGCCCAATAAATCCTTACCGGTAAATGCCTCCTACTGCGCATGGGCAACGAATAAAGGAAAAAGAGCGCTCGAGAGAAGATGGGGAACTCAGCTGGAGAGGACCTAGAAGGAGGGGTAAGTAACAAGTTAGGAGCATTTGCCCGGGGGGGAGGTAGGCCAGGGGGGAGGGATATTTGCGACTAGGGCTTGAATTCTCCTTTAAAATATGTCATTGGAGAATATGTCCTTTGTGCTACAGCCCTTAAAATACATATTGTCATAGATTCAGAGTTGTTTTATGTTTTTCATATAATATCTCTTCCTATTATCCTTTCCATTCCAGGAATCTGGGCAGACACATCTTTAATACAGAGGACATACAGTACATATTAAACATGGCGGCAGTCTATAACTTTGCAGCTATGGGAAATCTTATACTTGCCTTGAGCCAGACTTCATGCTCCAGTTTCCTTTACAAATCTTGGTTCCCAAGCTTTTATTTTTAACATTTTTATTGGCCAGCCTTTTTTTTTTCTTCTTCTTTCCGTTGAATTTGCTAAAAATAGTTAATAAGATTTCACAGAATGTTTCTATAAAACATAATCTTACTACACAAGTTAAAATGGCTACGCTTGTCTGGATCTCAACTGAAATGACAGTATATCGTTTTGAAAATAATTAGAACTCGCTAAGAAAAGTGAAAAAAGCCAATGGGGAATGTTTTAGATTTTGCAAATGTTTGATAAAAGTTATGAAAAGGAGCTTCATTCCCTAGAACGCACAGGGAAAAGTATATTTTATATACAATGCCTTCATTTCCTTAGACTTTTTGGGATATTTAATTATTGCATTAGTGATATCCCTTATGGAGCTTATTTTAAAGGGATCCTGTCATCAGAAAACATGTTTTTTTCAAAACGCACCAGTTAATAGTGCTACTCCAGCAGAATTCTGCACTGAAATCCATTTCTCAAAAGAGCAATTTTGAAATCTGATATGGGGCTAGACATTTTGTCAATTTCCCAGCTGCCCCTGGTCATGTGACTTGTGCCTGCACTTTAGGAGAGAAATGCTTTCTGGCAGGCTGCTGTTTTTCCTTCTCAATGTAACTGAATGTGTCTCAGTGAGACATGGGTTTTTACTATTGAGTGTTGTTCTTAGAACTACCAGGCAGCTGTTATCTTGTGTTAGGGACCTGTTATCTGGTTACCTTCCTATTGTTCTGTTGTTTGGCTGCTGGGGGGGGGAAAGGGAGGGGTGATATCACTCCAAATTGTAGTACAGCAGTAAAGAGTAATTGAAGTTCATCAGAGCACAAGTCACATGACTTGGGGCAGCTGGGAAATTGACAAAATGTCAAGCCACATGTCAGATTTAAAAATTGAATTTAGTTCTTGGTGGCATCATACGTTCAAAATAACAACGATTTTACCCATGTAAACGGGGAAAAAGCATTAGACCTTAGGAACCACTTTGAATGCCCTTAGTAAACACAGATCATTCTCATTTAAAGAGGTGGTTCAACTTTTAGTATGTTATACAATGGCCAATTCTAAGCAACGTTTCCATTGGTCTTCATTGTTTATTTTTTATAGTTTTTGAATTATTTGCCTTCTTCTGACCCTTTCCAGCTTTCAAAGAACAAATGCTATGTAAGGCTACAAATGTCATTGTTATTACTACTATTATTACTCTTCATTCTATTCAGACCTCTCCTATTCATATTGCAGTCTATAATGCAAATCAATGCATGGTTTCTAGGTTAAACCAGACTGCTGAAATTGCAAACTGGAGAGCTGCTGAATAAAAAGTGAAAAAACTCAAGAACTACAAATAATAAAAAAAATACAACCAATTGCAAAATGTCTCAAAATATCAATGACTACATCAAACTAAATGTTAAATTAATGGTGTACAACCCCTTTAAATATTCAATTGCAGTGGGCCCCTACAGCTATGAGCCTATGGCAGCATAGGTTTTCCCTGTACTAAGCACAATTCAGCAGGAACAGGCCCCTAAGTTTGCTCATAGCCGGTACAGAGAGATCCCATAAAACTATGGCAGCATAGGTATTCCCTGTACTAAGCACAATTCAGCAGGAACAGCCCCCTAAGTTTGCTCATAGTCTGTGCAGAGAGATCCCATAAAACTATGGCAGCATAGGTATTCCCTGTACTAAGCACAATTCAGCAGGAACAGCCCCCTAAGTTTGCTCATAGCCGGTACAGAGAGATCCCATAAAACTATGGCAGCATAGGTATTCCCATGTACTAAGCACAATTCAGCAGGAACAGCCCCTAAGCTTGCTTATCTACCTAGTGTTGCCTTAAGCTGGCCATAGATGCAAAGATCCGATCATACGAATCATCGTACGATCAGACTTTGCCATCTCCCGACCCGTCACTAACCATTCAGATCAAAGTCTTACCAGTCAGATTAGTTAAAGAACAGATCAGCAATGTTCTGCCCCTGACAGCAATCGTACGATATCTATGTCCAACCAAAGCTAGTGACAGTCTCCCACTGAAAATCGTACGATCGGCAATACACGCAGAGATATTATCGGCAGCCGACAGAAATTTTCTAACCTGTCCGATCGACCAAACGACCGATCTCCGCCGGACGAAAAATGTCGGGACTCTCCACACATGGTCCGAATATCGTACGAATCGAGGATTCGTACGATATTCGGACCATGTGTGGAGAGTCCCGAGATCTTTGCGTCTATGGCCAGCATTACAACTAGGTAAATGAACCTGTTAAGAGCAGTAAACCATAGCAACCAATCAGCAGGTAGCATTTACTGGTCACTTGTATAAAAGTAAACATCTTATTGGTTCTTATGGATTACTGCTCCTTGGTGAAACGTTGTAATTTATTACATATGGGGATTAATGTTTGTTACTGCCTTCAGCAGCGAAACAATGGTTTGGGTACCAGAAATAAAAGGCATCTTAAATAGAAAAGAAGGACCAATTCATCAGGGTGCTCAGAATTTTAAACATACACGCATTCACCGCAACATAAAAAACAAAAAAACAAAAGATGATCAACCATAAAGCTGCTTAGATCAACAGATAGAACATTTTTTATTTTCTCATCTGCCTCAAATAAGGGCCATGAAAGTTTGAATTTTTCATACTAATTACAAAGAAATGTAAGTTTCTCTTTAATTTAAGTTGGAACACATTTTCATCATAAGCTGTAATTATTTGGGGTCTTGTTGATCATATGTGTTCAGATGAAGGACACAGAGTCAACAGACACACAGCGACTATAGAGAGAGGAGCCCTGCTCCCTGCAGTCCCTCAATACAAACAGTTGGACAAAGCTGTGGAAACATTCCTGTCTATTTTGAGAAACAGATAAAAGCTGGGAGATTACACGTTGCACGTCTCCGACTTAAAGTGATGGAAAAAACTCATTCAGTCGTGTCACCGACTTCTAATGAAAATCGGAAACATTCCCTCCCCTACGTTGTCCCCACGCTTTGCCCTCCATCAATAAGTATCTGAACCTTTTAATAACATCTTCAGAATGTAACGTTCCTTTCCAAAACATTTCTGTTGATACATTTCTTTCATTAGAAAGAGGAAATGGGTTTGGGGAATATTAATAGTCATTTAGTTTCACCTTCAGCCAAACATGTTTAACCTTCAGCGCAGCCCCCCGCTAAGCACCAGGCTCGCTCCGGTAATTAATAATTACTTTCATCTGTCTCTTCCGATGAACATTACATGGCAAATAAAACATTCAGCGCCGGCTTTCATGTGTCACTAAAGACAGTTAGAAGGCTCGGTGCACTAATATTTTCTATGTTTTTCGCATATTAAATCTGGACGGGAGGATATATTAAAAGGGCAAGTAGAGACTCTACATATAAATTTTTATATATATATATATATATACATACATGTATATATATATATATATATATATATATATATATATATATATATATATATATATAATCTCCACCACTTTGACAAAGGCTGGTGTTGCAGCCGAAACGTTAGATTTTTCAATAAAAGTACCATTTCGCAATAAGCCCTGAGCAGTGCGGCTTCTTTGGTGAAGATTGTTTGCAGCTTGTGTGAGTCGTGCACCTAGGCAACGTGACAACCGTTTATCGTGAGTGCTGGGATTTTGGGGGAGTATATATATATATATATATAATGATTTAGAAAGTACCTGCACTCAAATTGGGTCAGCACTCCAACTATTTTTTAAATAATTTTATTGAGTCATCATTGGTGTTTCCAATGTTTCGGCCCTCATTGGGGCCTTTATCATATAATAATCATATATATGTGTGTGTATATAGTGGCCTTATTGGGTTGATACCAGGGTAGTAATGATTGCAGCTATAATATCTAACTAAGCATAGCAATCAGCAGGACTTAAAGTGATACTGACACTAAAAAAACTACTTTTTAAAATATGAATGTACATTAAAAGTTACCTATAGGTCATGTTGATCTTTTTTTTGCTGAGAGGTTTGTTTTTGTTAGTAATTGTTAGTTGAAGTTGCTAAACCTGAATGTTTTGCCAACCTGGCTGTCCCATCTCAGCCTGTCAGTTAAAGTCACAGGGTGTCAGACAGGTAATGTAAAGGCATCGGGCAAATACTTTATGGAAAAATTATAAGAAGCATGCAAAGTCAATTTTATGTTAGATGTAAAAAAAGAATAGAATTGTTTTGGAAATCCGTAATTCAACGCTTTCTCGATAACGGGTTTCCGGATATCAGATCCTATACCTGTAGTATATCAGTATAAATGCTGTTGATTGAAGTAGTTACAGAAAGGTGCTGGAAGATGCTGGGAGTTGTAGTTTAAAAACAGTGATGTGTATATTTATGGCTACTTGCTGTATGGGCACTGTGTCATTCCCAGTGTGGCTCTGAGCTTGTGAAGGAAAGCTCCAATTGATGGAGGGTGCCAAATGTTCGGGCACCCCCAAGGATTGTAATTTCTTACCTGATAACCTGGACTAATGCTCCTGTTAGCAGAAAACTGCACCAACCTGGGGCACTAGCAAGTCATCCTCTTCCTTCTTTGTGCAAGCGAATATGGGCAGTAGAGTTAAAAGCCAGATTTAACAACCAGCCCCTGAATTCTGAAGAAAGTGAGGAAGGAAGTGGCATAACTACAGCTAACCCCCCCCACAATAAAATTTTCAGGGGGCCCAGTTTGGCTCACTGCACTCTACTCCCTACTCAGCCATGATCAGAAAGCCCCCACTCAGGCCCAACACTCGATTACTTGCGGCAGACGGCGATCTTACTCGCAGTATGCAGGGGGGTTCCATAACAGCAGACCCCGTGGTCTGGGCCCTATACTGTGATATATTTATGCCACTGGAGGGATTCCTTCCGCTGAAGGAAATCTCTGGGTGGGCCTTCCTGCTCTATTGTAAGACTTTATCTTGGTCATTCCTCTTTTCTGTATGAAGACAAAAAGGAGCAATGGAGAGAAGGCTATATGATAGTATAAAGAAGTATAATAAGAGAAGAGACTAGGATTTTAAGATGCTAATTAAGAAGAAGAGGAAAAATAATTTGGACTGTGGGCCTTTGGTCTTAGATTTACTGGTGGGCCCCTGTCTTCCCAGTCCAACACTGCTAAACAGGAATTGAAAAGACCCACAGGTTTATTCAAAAATGTCTCCCCAAACAAGACATTGCCCTTTGGGTTTGGAAAAACTGTAAGTTCCTCCAGTCAATGGAAGAAGATGAAGATAACAACAAGTATTAGAGACGTGGCTGCTATACACAAGTAAGAAGAGCTAAGTATAACACCAATTCCATTTTTATCGGGGATGAGTGCAGATATACAGTAAGTTGCAGAGAGACTTAGCATATGGGGCCCTCTGACGGGCTTCCCCGATCAATATCTGTATGAAAGTCGGCCATAGGGTCCACTATCTGATCAGTCTGATATCGCCCATCTCAAGGTGGGCATATAGGAGAGAGATCTGCTTGTTTGGAGACCTGCGTTAGACATGGCCTTTGTTTCAGACACTGAAGCCTTTACAGAGGTAAGAGAGGTCCTGGATGACATCCCTGACCATTTAGGATTGTCTTTTCTGGTGCAGACTTGCTCTGTCCCAAAGGTAGAGGTTTATGGAGATTAAGCACGCATTCCCTGCAGGGAGAGGTGGACAAGAACTCCTTTGAGGCACTCCTTCAGTGCAAGTGAAAAAATATTTAATTTTATGTTGGTGGGAAGGAATGATTGCACACTTTATTTCTAGGGAGGGAAATAAGTATAGAAAATATCTACTCCTACAAAAAATGTTGGAATCCTGTATTTTGGACTGGGTAGTGTGTGTGTGGGGGGGGATCAGTCCACTCAGGCAGCATCGGTATAGTCAATACAGATCCTTTTTCTGGAAAGGAGTTATTAGGAGGTTTCACTCCCCTGACCCATAATGAAATTGTAGGGAATCTGCAGTGGAATAGGTGGGATTATGGAAGTCATTCGGATCTACCATGCTGATCTTTTCAATAATAAATAGTAAAACACTTACAGAAAAAGTGTGTGGGCCTATACTGTAAGAGATGAAAGCATGAAATATGAGCTATATTTAGACAAGCTGTTTGTTGACAGTGTCTTAAGATCTACTGATCCCCAGTGAAGGTCTACTGGTAGATCCCAAGCTACCTTTTGGGCACCCATGAGCGATACCCTCATACTGTACTGTCTAAGGGAAACAATATGGCACCATCTACCTATATGTATAAATACAAATATACAGAGAAGGAATGTTCTGGGCACACAATAAGTTATACCCTCATACTGTAGTGTCTCTATAGCACTATTTATATATGGAGGAGCTTCACCCTGTGCTTAGGACCAAATTGTACCTTTATCTACAAAAATCCTTACCCATTTCTATTACTGTAAATGTTTTTTTCCCCCATATTTAAATATATTTAATACTCCTGCTGCTTTTGAAGAATGTTTATTTTCCTTTGCTGCAGACATGAACATAATGATTTCACAGAAACACAATATTTACTTTGACTTTTGGTAACTGTACAATATGTTTCAGTCCCCCATGTATCATTCTTTTCATGCTGTAATGAAGAGCGATTGGTCGGCTGCAGCCCGAGATAATAATGATCATCTGTGTGAACGCTGCTCCAAGCAAAGTAAAATTCCCGACTTTGCAATAACATTTTTTGCCTTGTTTTCCAGAAGATCAAATCAAATCGGGTTACTGGTAGAAACTGTGATTGTTAAAAACAGCCAGGTTTGCTGCGTCTCTTCTTCACTTCTCGCAGTTCTGATCTTTTGGGCTGTCTGCTTGAATGAATTGAGCAATACTGTAGGTAGGTGACCCTAAACCTGCGTGACCCTTCTGCATGCTGATTTGTTCTGCCTCACTTCTCAAGATGCTTCATGGCTAGGTAGAAATGTCACCAGAATTATGTGGACTGGGTTTTTGTTTTAATGGAAAAATAAAGCCTAAAAAGTAATATAGCTACAAATGCTGTATTTTATATACTGAACTTACTGCACCAGCCCAGAGGTGCATCACTCTATATCAGTAATGATCCAGGTATTTACAGTTATCCCCAGCAGTTCCCCATCTTGGATTTTGTTAGGCATCTTCTGTGTGTCAGTGACACTGCACATGCTCAGTGAGCTCTGGGCTGCTGGGGAAAAGCTAAGCTTAGGGGTCATCAATCACAAAGTGAGGTTCATCTGTCATAGAAACTGATGCTACAGGGCTGATTATGAATCAGTTCAGATGCAGACTGCACTGATATATTTGCTGCCATGTAGTGAATCTGAATTCATTACTAATCAGCCTTATATTGTATATATACTGTATATTGGGAGTGGGTCCCTAAGCTCAGGTGACAGCAGCCCAGAGCATGACGACTACGTTGTAAAATGACCCTTTACTTTTGAAAAAGACAAATAGATAGTAAGACATTTGTAATGCTGACCATAAATTTAATTGGGAATTCTATTCCTGCAGTTTGTGGGTTTTACTTCCTTCCACTTTACATATTTAGAATATGATTAATTTCATTCGAGATCCTCGGCATGTCACAGCTGCAAGAAATACATTGTTTTTGTCTTCTTGGATTTTTGGGATGTGGCCATCAAGCAATTTACTGAGTATTAAAACATCTCATTTTATATTCCTATAACTGAAAATGCTGATCTTTTTCCTAAATGGGGATCACTGGGGTGGGCAGTTTTTAAATCAGGATCTGGGTTATTGTAAAGTTGTTGTGTCAAGTTCTCATGTTCCTGAGATGGGTTGTTGTTGTTCACATGATACTGGTTGGGGTATAACAACCTGCCATTGACATAAATATGTAGTCTTACCCTGGTACAGGTATGGGACCTGTTATCCAGAATGCTCAAGACCTGGGGTTTTGCAGATAACAGATCTTTCCATAATTTTGATCACCATACCTCAAACCTACTAGAAAATTATTTACACCTTAAATAAACTCAATAGACTTGTTTTGCTCCAATAAATATTAATTTACTGGATAGTAAATATTTCTTAGTTGGGATCAAATACAAGCTACTGTTTCATTTTTTCAGAGAAAAGGGAAATCATTTTTAAACATTTGAATTGTTTTGATAAAACTGAGTCCATGGGAGACGGCCTTCCCATAATTCAGAGCTTTCTGGATAACAGGTTTCTGGATAATGGATCCCATACCTGTACAATAATACTTAGCCAAGTCCAGTGCAGGCCAGTAGTGATCAGATGTGATGGTCTTATTCAACTTTAACTGAATTTTCAGCCTTACTATATAAAGAGGCTATTTTGGGGTGAATTAAGTTTAACAAGAGACTAGGAGATCAACCTGCAGATTTCATTGGGATTAGGGAGGCTCAGGAAAGGGTTATGTAAGAGCATTGCCCATGGGAATGTTCAGCCCAAGTCCCCATACCCAGAGGACCATCCCTGCAAACCTAGGAGCGCTGGAACTTAATCATATGTCAGCTCTAACATCATACAGAGCTGTGATGTCAGAGGAGCAGTATTGTGTCACTGGCACATGCAAACCCAATGGCTTCAGTGATGTCCAATGGCATCTTATCATGAGGCTAAATAAGGCCTATCAGTAAAAGTGCACGTTGCCCTTTACCCTCCAAAACAACCTGTGCCACTCGTGCAAAGCAGACTTGTCATTTCTGAAGCCCTCCATTGGTCACTGAACCATGATTGCATCCCTTGACTGCCTTCATTGTAGTAAAAAATAGCTGGAGACCACAAGGAACTACTTTTTTTTCTCAGGGGTCCCACAGAGAGAAGAGCCCTCTGTTCAACCCACCCTTTGAATGCAGCTTGGGCATCATTTGTTTTTTACAACAAGCCAAGTTCCCTTACGACTCCCTCTTCCATGCCTTTGGGTTGACCTATAGTTTTTATGCTGCCATTTTTATTCCAGACACACATTGCATTAGGAAGTCGCATTTTCCAAACCATGAATGCAAATGAACTTTAAAGATTGATGGGCTTTTTGATTTGCTTCATTTGTTTCGTAACTGTAGCTGAAACCATTTCATCCTCTGGTGACACTTTAACTTCTACAACAACCGGTGGCTTCCTAAGAACCCACACAGTGCATTTCAGATGTGCCAGGGAAACGCCTGCCTCGTAGGTTGGGTAGCCCACTCTGTTGCTGACTCTGTTCCTCCAGGCACATGAATTAGCTCAGAAGCACATCTAAATCACCAGAGAAATTGATTTTCTGAAACCTGTGTGGAGCTAATGACCAATAACCAACCAAAACAGAAGTTAATGAGATGCAATCATATCAGATATTGCAAAGACACATTTTTTAAAATAACTTTTATTGATTTTTGAAATGTAATTAACAAAATTTAACATATTTAAAATTCAAAACAAAAAGAAGGGAGAGAGCGTAGTAGGGCCAAGAAAGGAAATAAAGAAGGGGGGAGGGATCCAATCCGGTCCCTAAATTATACTGTCTTGGTTATGTCAACCACTTGTCAAATTGACTTAAAAAGATGTGGGGATTATTAGTTTCCTTATTAAGAACCCATAGCATCCAAATGTTAATAAATTTGTTAATAAATTTGTCTATACATCATCTGGAGAGGTAAGTTGCTTTATAGTATGGCAGGGCTTTGCTTACTGAGTCTTTCCACTGATAGTTGTGGCAGCCCTGTTCCATTTAAGGATGATTTGTTTTTTGGCATAGTGTATAAGCAGTTGAAGCAAGGTCCTGCTTTCCATTGAGGTCACTACACCTCTAGTTAGTGCCAGTAGTGCCAGCCCTGGGTCAGGATTAATTGAAAGCACCATCAATTTAGAAATAAATGTAAAAATTTGCGTCCAGTATTTGGCAAGTTTAGGGTATGTCCACACAACATGAATCTGGTTGCCCACAGCCTCAGGTGCATTTAGTGTCCCTTGTTGAGTTCATCCAGTGGAGACATTCTGGGGTCAAATAGGCACGATGACGAAATATGACCTGTATTAATTTGTCTCTTGAGATTGTGGACAGCAGCAGGTGCTATAGAATTTCACTCCATGGGTCTTGGTCAAGATCTCCAATGTCCTGGGCCCACTTGTCGGTTTAGGGACACTTGTCCCCGCAGGGACACTTTTTACCAAAAACTTAACTCATCTTGGGAACTAAGGCTGAAGGCGCTTGCATTTAAATCCAACTCAACTTGAGAAGATCAGGGTCATGTGAAAAGTTAAATAGCCTGAATTTCAGGAAGCAAAAGCATGCTCAACTTTAGGTTGGCTTTAAACAAATCTTGACTGGGTCAACCTGGGATTGTTTGGTTGGATTAAGGTATTTCCAAATATTTCACAGACACTTTTAGACTGGAAAAATGACATTACCATCTCAAGCAGGTAGGCCAAATGTCCAGATCTACAATTAGTATTATTGATGGACAGGTGACATTTTTTAACCCAAATTAATTAAAACTTCTTGGAAACATTGGCAGATATGAACAAAATGTTAAAGCCTCATCTGACAATTGAGCTGCCAATATTGTATATAAATAACTCAACTTCTGATTCTGACTAGGATACCCAAAGCGCTTGACTAGCTATGTTATCTTCACTTTGCTAGTTCTACATATTTTGAGAAGCAAGGAAAATAACATTTTATCCCATGCCTAATCTCGTTGAAGGGAGGAGACACAGCATGAGGATAGTGACATGGTGTCATGACTCTCACCTCTGGGGCAATACTCTGCTGCCACGGGTTTGGGTGTTTGATGTTGTGTGTACTCTCAGGTTTGGCCGTGTATGCATTGATGCCTGCCTGCCTCTGACCTTGGCCCAACCTCGACTATGTTTTGGCTTATTCCTCTCACATACTCCTGTTCTCACCCGCGGATGTCCCTGTGTTGGTGAATCCAAAGGTATTTCCTTTCAATTCAGTCCGGAACTCTGCTTCGCATCTGATACATGAAACAGGTAGCTGACAACGTGGTCTTTGAGATGTCAACACCAGTGGTCTATCTCAATAGAAAATGCATCATAACTCGAACTTTCTTCAGTCAATGCGAAGAGAAATGTGTCATGTCAATGAGAAATAAGGATGAACCAAATCCAGGATTCAGCCAAATCCCTAATAAAAATGGAACCTTGAGTTTTGTCCCATAATTTCCTCTAACTTGCCTGATACATATGACCCAATATGTTGATCTGCTCAAGATTAGCCGGGTTCATTTTCAGCTTGTGTATATTTTTAATGAACCGTGTCTCCTTAGGAGAATGTTCCACAAGTTTAATTTTCAATTTAAAACATTAGACTTTTTTTGGGACATTAGCTCAACTGTAATTATTTGCATTTGTTAGTCTAAGAGAACGGCAAATTCTTCAATTGGCCGCATTTATCTGCGACTACAAGCCAAGTTCATTTGATTTGTGTTACAGTAAGTGACGTGCTGCTAATAAATCTATTTTAAGAGTGTCAGTACCTAATCTCTGTATGATCCAGACTGGTGTCTTTCTGGCAGGTACTCGGCTATATTGCAGGAAGTGAGTTCTTCATATTGGTTTTATTGACAACGGCATTAAAGCTGTGGTTTTCACACTTTCAGCAAAAGCACAGCCTCCATCTGTTAACCCTTTGCAGACCTGCCTATGTCCCAGCAAAAAACTTGTGAACTTAAAAACTGCAAATTTAATGTAATGTAAATGCTGCAAAGCATTATATGTAAAGGGTTAAAATCTAATCCCATTAGTTACTAACAGGGTTGCCAACAATATTTTGTTATAAAGGTAAAAGTCATTCTGCTATAGTTTAAAAATTAGCTAGGATAGCAAATAAATTTGGACCTAAAATTTCTGAATATTTCCATAACTGATCTATGGGAAGGGATTCTGTGGCTTTACATGACTGAAAAAAAGCACTCACTCCAAATCTCCCCCTAACTGGCCTCCAGGCAGGGCCCCCTTAGCTCATAACAAGGTTACAGATATATAGAAATATTGGGGTAACAGTCACCCTGCTATAGTTCCAGGGGTACCCAGGGTACAAATAAACACTCACCCCAAATCCCCCCCCTAACTGGCCTTCAGACTGGGCCCCCTTAGCTCATAACAAGGTTACAGATATATAGAAACATTGGGGTAACAGTCACTCTGCTATAGTTCCAGGGGTACCCAGGGCATAAATAAGCACTCACCCTAAATCTCTGACTCCTAAATAACTGACCTTCGGGGTAGGACCCCAAATAAGTCCAACAAGGAACCAATGTATTTAAGTAATGTACGTTTTGGTATGATTTGACAAAAATGGTCCTGCCTGAACTAGAATAGGTCCTTCTTTGGGGATCACTACTATCCACAGATGGAGTTATTGTAAACTGCCCCTCACATTGTGTAGATAGATCCCATAGGAAAACAACAGTGAATTATTCCCATATTTTACTGTAAATTGGCTACTTCATAGTGTGAGTTATGTCCATGCCCAAGAAGTATATGATATTTCTAGGCAGAGATTTAGAGCAACAGGTCTGCTAGGAGTGAGAGTTTCTCTAGCAAGTAAAACTATTAACGCCATTCTGGTGGTTTTGGGTCATGTTTGGGTGGAACTGAGTATGACCAGGGTAGATTGGAGGCTATGTGACTGTGAGGTTCAGCTAGGAAATTCTGTCTGTACAGACTGTGGGTTCTTAGAGGAAAACAAGAGGTCCTTAATAAGGGCAACAGGGCAGCCATGAGAAAACAGACAAGGCGGTGCTATAGTGGATTCACTATTGATATATTCTTTATATATTATATTTTTCATATAGCATAGATATTCAAGCATTTTCCAAAATTGAGATGGAAAGGTAGCCAGAGCCATCACTAAACTGCCTAAGCCTGTGCATGTGATCCAATGCTCAATTTAGTTGATAACCCAATAAATGTCACTGTGAATATTTTCTTGGACCTTGCTTCCTTGGATTTATAAATTCACAGCACAGCCTGTCCCTGTCAAGAATGGTCTGAAAAGCTTTTAAAAAACACTTAGACCATTTTGACCTTCAGTGAGATGTTTTCTTTCTTTTAATTTCCAAATGCACATTTTATCGATGGTTATTGCATTATTCTTGTTATTAGGGTTCCTTCTCCTGTCCTTGCCGGGACCTCGCTGTCAGCAAATTGCACACAGTGTTAGTGTTGGATTGAGCCAGGAATATCTCCCTCCTCCAGTATCAGAGGCAAAATACACAGTCCTATTTGCAACAATACCGAGACCTTCAGAAGTATCAAAGCCTGAAGAAAGATCCCCATAAGCCTCAGGAATGGCTTTTAGAAAGTGTCCCTGGGGATGCCAAATAAGTGCTGTGATTGACTATTTGGTAGCCCCTATGTGGACTGGCAGCCTACAGGAGACTCTGTTTGGCAGTAAGCAACCAAAACTTGCCTCCAAGCCTGGAATTCAAAAATAAGCACCTGCTTTGAGGCCACTGGGAGCAACAGCTAAGGAGCTTTTGAACACATATTGCTTGTGAGCCACTGGTTGGGGATCACTGCCATAGGGGCATTCGTTCACTGAAAGTACAGTAAAGCATAATGTTAGTACACACTGTGACATACACCATATATAGAGCTGTTTACCCTTCCTGATTTTTCTGAGTTTCTCCCAGATTTATATTTGGGACTGGGTTGGAGCTGGAGGCATGGTCGGGATGAGGTTGGGGAGGTGCAGGGTGTGACAGGGAGGTGGTTATCAAGAATCTCCCAGAAATTACATCTCTGCATATGACCACAGATTATTAAGCCTATAAAACACATACAGTCTCAGGTCTACTATTTCCTGCTTACAGAAATGAGACCTTTAAAAATGAACCAAGCTAGGAATGACTTTGGTTAACCCTCTTAAAGGGATTCTGTTATGATTTTATTACTAAACCACACTGTCTACATTGCACATATTTCATTTTACCATTCAGCATTTTATTCTTGAACCAATAAATATATATTTTTAAGTTTTAAGTGTAATATTGGTGTGTAAGCAGCCATCTCGGGTCATTTAGCCTGGTCATGTGCTTTCAATAATTGCACTTCACTACAGAACTACTTTCACATGACCAAGGACACCTGGGAAACTAACAACCTGTCTGGACCAATGTCAGATTTCAAAATTAAATATAAAAAAATCTGTTGGATTTTTGTTGGATTTCAGTGCAGGATTCTGCTGGAGGAGTGCTATTAACTGACGAATTTAGTAAAAAATGATATTTTCCTGTAACAGAATCCCTTCTCTCTAAAAAGTGGACCTGGAATCATCCAGAAAAGGATGTTTTTCCATTATTTGGAGTACAATGTCTAAAATCAACTATAATACATTGAAATAATAATTGTTTTGCCAACAGTAAGGCCTTCCCTGGCGCTATCTTATTTACTGGCTTGCCAGCCCAACCCCGAACCACTATGCTTATTTTGTTGGATTTTAAATTCCCACCTTGAAATCCATCACTTGCCATTATCTACTTGGCTGCCATTTTTCCGCACTTCATTCCCAGTGATGCCAAATGCCCTTTATATTAAAAGCAAGTGCACTTCTAAAACAGAAACAGTACTGGGCAGTGATGATGGGCAGAAAGCAACTGGAATTGAAAGATTCTACGCCCAGAAATATTCCAACTCAAGAATAAAACATAGGAACCCATTGGAAACCCAAAAGAAAAGTGTAAATATACATATTTTCCAAAAAAAACCCTACAAGGAATTTGTATGCCTCCCTAGACATTCAGTTGGTCTGATGCCACAAGCCTGACGGTTAAATGCTAAGATATTCAGCAAAAGTGATGCCAGGGTTTGGTAAGGGAAGGCAGATCAGGGGTAACAAAAATGTTGTTGGACTTCAAGCTCTCTTTTGAGGCCCATCATTTGGCCAGGTCCCCTCTTTAGCTCATACAAAGCTGTAAACAAACATGATACCGTCCGTTCCAACGCGCTGAGAGTAATCGCAGGCATCATGTCATTCATATCATTCAGCATTTTATTCTTGAACCAATAAATATATATTTTTAAGTTTTAAGTGTAATATTGGTGTGTAAGCAGCCATCTCGGGTCATTTAGCCTGGTCATGTGCTTTCAATAATTGCACTTCACTACAGAACTACTTTCACATGACCAAGGACACCTGGGAAACTAACAACCTGTCTGGACCAATGTCAGATTTCAAAATTAAATATAAAAAAATCTGTTGGATTTTTGTTGGATTTCAGTGCAGGATTCTGCTGGAGGAGTGCTATTAACTGACGAATTTAGTAAAAAATGATATTTTCCTGTAACAGAATCCCTTCTCTCTAAAAAGTGGACCTGGAATCATCCAGAAAAGGATGTTTTTCCATTATTTGGAGTACAATGTCTAAAATCAACTATAATACATTGAAATAATAATTGTTTTGCCAACAGTAAGGCCTTCCCTGGCGCTATCTTATTTACTGGCTTGCCAGCCCAACCCCGAACCACTATGCTTATTTTGTTGGATTTTAAATTCCCACCTTGAAATCCATCACTTGCCATTATCTACTTGGCTGCCATTTTTCCGCACTTCATTCCCAGTGATGCCAAATGCCCTTTATATTAAAAGCAAGTGCACTTCTAAAACAGAAACAGTACTGGGCAGTGATGATGGGCAGAAAGCAACTGGAATTGAAAGATTCTACGCCCAGAAATATTCCAACTCAAGAATAAAACATAGGAACCCATTGGAAACCCAAAAGAAAAGTGTAAATATACATATTTTCCAAAAAAAAGCCTACAAGGAATTTGTATGCCTCCCTAGACATTCAGTTGGTCTGATGCCACAAGCCTGACGGTTAAATGCTCGATTGCTCAATAACATTATTTATTGAGTGGAAATGCCACCATCAGTGCATCCAGCATATTAGAATGTGACATTTCACAGAAATTTCTCTTGGGAACTGATTTTGTTTTTTACAAGAGCCTCTTTACAATCGATCTCTGCCAATTATTCTGAGAGGACACTGGAGACAGAAGGACACGGGTTGGTCTGCAACAGACTGATATAATAGGAGTAAGATATTCAGCAAAAGTGATGCCAGGGTTTGGTAAGGGAAGGCAGATCAGGGGTAACAAAAATGTTGTTGGACTTCAAGCTCTCTTTTGAGGCCCATCATTTGGCCAGGTCCCCTCTTTAGCTCATACAAAGCTGTAAACAAACATGATACCGTCCGTTCCAACGCGCTGAGAGTAATCGCAGGCATCATGTCGGATGCGCCGAATCCAAGGTAAGTAATACGAATGTCGGAAGTTGTCACTGTGTGCATCCGACATTGAAAGTTGCCCATGGAGTTCTACCCTAAGTCATTCAATTCAGATTCAATTCAGTGAGAAAAAGGTTTATCAAGTGAAAACTCACAGACGGGATTTAATTCAATTGATGCAATTCAATTCAGAAAAACTTATGTCATGGTTTATCACGAGAAAACTCTGTTGAGGTCTATGGGAAAAACTGGAACTGAATTTGGAGAAAAGTTTTTTCTCCTCAAATTGAATCTCGTCCATGATGTTTTCCGTGATAAACCATGAGAGACTTTTCCTTACTGGCACATAGTTCCGAGAACGTCTAGAACATCACACTGTCTTTCACTGGCCTTTAGGCTGGGAACCCCCTTTCTTACCTTTGAGATGCAGCCCCACAATATGGGAACCACTGGGCAAACAGGAAAACGAGCAAATGCAGGTCTCTCCTAATGAGGTTTTCTAATCTGCCTAATCGATATCTGGAGGATCTCCAGCTAGATATGGGTCAGTTGGACTGTTTGTTCCATACAAGGGTCAATAAATCAATACAAAGTAGCTTCATTAAACAAAACTAGTTCAATAACTTAATTGGCATTAAAAGTGCGTATCATATATTTTTCTAGTAGAGCTACTTTTATACACAGCACAATATATCATTACCATACATAAGTGGCACAGTCGCAATGCCATAAATCACATAATAATTATATTTTGGGGCATATTTACTAAAGGACGAAGTGACTAACGCTGTCTCTGATTCGCCAGCATGACATCATTTTGTTACTTCGTCGATTTACTAATGGGCGCAGGCGTCACTTCGCACTCTAACGCCAGGCGATTTTTCGCTCTGGCGAATGGACGTAACTCTGCAAATTCACTAAGATGCAGATTTAACTGAACGTTACCAGTTTCACAAGACTTGCATTCACCAGCTCAGACCAGGCGCAGTGCAATGGAGGGCATAGGACTTTTTTTTAGTGTAAACATTTTCTAAGTCCCAAAAAATGCTGGTGTCTTTTACTTTTTTTCAGAGTGATAGGCTGCAAAAGTCCTTAAAAATGTTTTTTGGGTATCCGGGTTCACCCATACATTTTCTAACATATGGAACATAAACTATACAGTGGGCTCATGTGTAGGGCATTATAACAACTCTATTTTCTTTATTACGGTTCCCTGGACTTGTGTAATGTAATGCATTTGCTGCAACATTTACATACGTCCATAAAATTTATGCAAATTAGCCTGAGCGAAGACCTCTAACCAAGTTGCTCTAAGCATAATTGAACGCTAGCGCATCTTCTCTTTGATTGGTTGCAAATGGGAAGATGCTGATGGTAGATACTACTCAGCCAATGCAGCTGAATTAGGCCTACACAATATGCAATGGCTGGATAGTTTGGCAGAGCAAGAGAGCATGTCCTTATGTAGGATATAATTAAACATATATATGAAGTATATGTCCCATGATTCAATATTAGTTAAAATTCAAAAGTTTATCCAATATCACATTAAAAAGGTACATTCTGACCCCTATGACTAAGTACCGGATGGTATGAAACTCATAAGATGGGCCATATGGGGTCAGTATGTACCTTTTTAATGTGATATTGAATAAACTTTTGAATTTTAACTAATATTGAGTCATGGGACATATACTTTATATATCTGTTTAATTATATCCTACGTAAGGACATATACTTTATATATCTGTTTAATTGTTGATGCCCTGAGAACTGGGGCGAGTCCCTATAACTCACCATTACATTATTTATAGACTGCTCTACCACTTGACTTATGCAGGATATATCGTCTCCATTACTGCTGATAAATACGTTTTATTGCGGGTTGGAAGCTTCCTAGACAGACCTATTTATACCCTCTCCCAGACAATGCTATTTGTCTCACAATGAATTAGCTGCTAAGAAACTCATTGCTTACATGACATTTCATTCTGAAAGTTTCCAAATTACTAAGTGACTAAGAGCGATATGAATCCATTTTAAAACAAATGCGGCAGGAAGATCTTCATAACGGGATTCACTCTGGATTTTGTAAATATTGGGAGGAGGCATTTGTTAGAAAAATGGGACCGGGTTTCTCCACAACAGAGAAGTACCTAGAAATTCTAGTGGGTAATAAACAAAGCCATGCCAGTCTGCAACGGCAAAGGTTATTGAATCCTGTTGATTATATAAGTTTGTGGACATTAACAAACATTTTTTAAAGATTAATAAATAATTGGTAAGGTCTATTTAGAGTAGCAGCACTGTTTCTTTCTCTTGTGCTCAAGATATTATGGAATTAGGAAGAGCATAGAAAAGGGAAACTAAGCTAAGAGTGTACATAAGGAGAGATATGATCGCTTAATATAAATATATATTGGGAATAAATAATAAGGCTACACCAAAGATTGGGATTCAGTGGAACCCTGTCTGTGTTTAGCTGCTCCAAATTCAAACCCTTAACATTACAAAACTTGCAAGTCCTGCATAACTCAAGACAAATTATGGAAATTAGGGCATGGGTTCAGTTTGGTATTCGCCTAAGTCTTTGGCTGAATACAAAAATCGTTGATTTGGTGGATCACTAATAAAAAATAAACATTCTGGTTTCTTATTCAGCAGGAGGTCACAAAAACATTACCCACAATTAGAAGAAGGGAGGTTTCCTTTCTATGCAAAAAGTAGAGAGCCGTGAGGCTGAAGTGGAACTCTCTCTCTCTCTCTGAGCTGGCAGATACATTAGAGACTTTTAGTACGTATGTGAAAACTTTTCCAAGCTAAAGGTATAAATACTCTTAGTACTATGCTATCTCCCTTGGATGTTGTTTGCAGGTGGAAGGGGGCTTGCAGGTCCCAATCCCAATGATTATACATCATTAAAGTCAGTTCCTGTTCCAATGGAGGTTAACATCTGAAGGTCTCTATCACACACACTACGGTCAAATTTTATCAGGAACACTTGACTATAGGTTTTCGGAGTATAGATGAACACTGGAATATCCGAAGGAAAGGACAGGGTGTAACAGCCTGCCTGGACCAGTGACCTACAGGTTCTATGCAGTTATAATTCTGCTCTATTTAAGCAGACAGTTGAGGACCAAATTCACTGCCTTTAATATCTTTGAGTTTTCAGGTAGGCATGGCTTGTTCAGCTGTTGTCGCCATCAGCCTGCCTATAAAATTCCCAGCTCAGAACTCATTCACTGCCCATTATAGGACAAGCTTGCTTCCTAGATGCTCTTAATCCTGGTCCTGCTTTTCCCTTGTTCCTGCTTCCCTGGTCCTGTCCCTTATGTTAACCCCCTGGTTTTGACCTTTGCTTTTTCCAGACTTCAAGTTTGTCTTCCAATTCTGCAGATCTCATCTGGTTCTCATCTGGCCTCTATGAATACGTCCAGTTCTATCCTTTCCTGCAGTATATGATTGGTAGGGCTCCCTTACCTGCCCCTGTGGGAGTCACTGGATTCCTGTGTGTTTAGTCCTTGTGGCACCTGAGTAGCTAAGGGCAAGGCCCAAAGACATAGGTGGTTTTATATAGACAGAAAAGCTCAACTAGACAGGAATCCATATACTCTCCTGTCCTGGGTTTGGGTTTATCAGGACCCGGTGCTGCAAGGCAACAATGCTAACTATTGTGCCTTTGTGCTGCACCCACTACATTGCACTGTAATGGAAAGACGTTTTAGCACCCTGAAGCAAAAATAACACAGACAACAAAATTTAAGTATAGAATTCCTTATTTGGTAAAATTTTCAATAAATTGTGAAAGGCACTATAAATTATTGTAGGTAGTGGTAACAGCAGAAAAAAGCAGTAACAGCAGAAAACAGCAGTAAGAACAGGGAGCTCCTGCCCAACTACAGTCAAGCCAAAAGCAAACAATATGATCCAAGCCATATGGAATATGTAGTCTGACTGAAGTTCATGTGCAGAACAGCAGACTCGGGCAAGGAAGAGCTACAAATCTAAGTAATGTGCTTCTCTTGGCACCCAAGAAGATTTTTGTTCTTAGAATTGGCTCCTTTTAACATCAGTTAAAGAATGTAAACAATTTCTAATGGCTTCAAATAACCAGCGCAATGTCCCTCAACGAGGCCTCCTTCCACGCCTCTGTCCCTTTTGAGGGCTATTTTAAGCACAAACCACATTATCTTTGGGGAGTCGCTTTAAATATCTCTAAATATTTTTTTGGAATGCCTCTTTGTGCTTGTCAGAGACTAAGAGGCAGATTTATTAATATGCGCAGTCGTGGATTATGTTGCAGATAAATCACAACCACCGCTATGTTCATGATCTATTGTAAAAGTTAAAAGTAAAAACCAGAATAACACCACCTAAAACTTGTAGAGATGCCATAGAAGCTATTTCGAAGTGTAGATTCAGCATTCAAGCTAATTTACATGGGGGGGGGGTCCCCATGATTTTTATTTAGAGATGCACCAAATCTTGCATTCTGTTTGGGATTCAGCTGTATCCAAAAGCATGGGCAAAACTAGTCTGAACTCTTAAATCATGTGGCATTAGTTCAAGTGATAAAGAGGATAAAAATCTTTTCCACGTGCTGCCATGTGCGTACTTTCTTTCCCTGTCCATTCCCTAACTTGCATATGCAAATCAGGGGCTGGATTCAGTTCAGGACTCAGCAGATTCAGGGTTTGTCCGAATCACAAAAATAAGGGATTTGGTGCATCCCTATTTGTATTCCAATCATAATTTTTAATCTCTATACAAATGTTGATATCCTTTATGATCGATTATATCTGTTGCAAGATGAAGTACTTAATTTTGTTAAAATTAGATAGATAATATATAGGCAGATAGATAAATGATAGATAGATTAGATAGATGATAGATAGATTAGATAGATGATAGCAGCCACCTTTGGCTTCGGGAGGAGCTCTCCGCTACTCGGGTGCCGCCAGGTCTTAATATGAGAGGACTCAGGGAAGAGTTCTAGGCAAGCAAGCAAATCGCACATTACACTGACTGGGAGAACCAGGAACGTAGTCGGGGGTCACAGGCCGGGTCAATACATCAGATGAGCTGAGCAGAACAATATCAGTAGGCGGTAGCATAATTGGGGTCACAAGCCAAGTCAAACAAAAACCAAACGGGCAGCCAGCGCAGTACAAAAAGAAGCATAATCAGGTCACAGGCAGGGGTCAAAGACAGGCAGCAGACAGGACTTGGTCAAAACAGGCAGGGTCAAACACTAGTATACACGCAGAGAATCGCATCCAGGAACTAATAAATAGACCTTTACACTGGACAAAGAAAACAGAAAGCCCTTAAAATATTTGAATTTTGTGCCAACGATGACGTCATGATCGTCAATTCCAGATAAATCTGCAAACCCGGAAGTATGAGCATTCAAGGAGCCAGCGCCAATGAAGTCGGACGCGCGGGTGTCCCTGCTGAGGGTGCGACGGGTGCCCCAGTCGCACCACCACTAGTCCTCACAATAGATACATGATAGATATATAGATGTTAGATAGATAAATGATAGATAGATGATAAAACAATAGATAGATGATCAATAGATAAATAATAGATAGATCAATATATATATATATATATATATATATATATATAACAAACAAACAAGGGAAAGTTGTGCTCACCACTATATTTTTTAAAACCATTAGGCGGGGGTGCAATGAGGGTGTGCACCCCCGCCTAATGGTTTTAAAAAATAGTGGTGAGCACAACTTTCCCTTGTTTGTTATAGTTATACAGGAGCAGTGACCAGCTCCATGTTGTAGCTCCCACCCTTCCCAGCTATAGTCAGGTGATCCCACTGGTGTCTAATAAAAGGGCAGCCAAGTATGGGGGTTTACTTTGAAAGCAGCAAGTAAGTTGCAGGTAAAACCTAGTCCCTTTGTAAAATGTATAATGAAGCAATAGAATTCTTAATGAATCAGATAAAATTGAGCATAGGACTGGCCAGATATGGGATGACTTTGACGTAGTTGGCCAGCTTAAATATATTGCAATATATGGACAAACAATCCCTGTTTTGTTTAAAGGGTAAGGCATTTTTCAGTAGCAGTATGCACAAAATGTCTCTGTCTTAAATATATTGATAATGGGTTGAGTGCAGAGGACTCTTGTATTTGACTATATATATATATATATATATATATATATATAAATAGATAGATAGATAAATCATAGATAGATAAATAATAGAATGGTAGATAATATATATATATATATATATATATATATATATATATATATATATATAAATAGATAGATAAATCATAGATAGATAAATAGAATGGTAGATAATAGATAGATCAATAGATGATAAAATGGATAGATAAATAAATAGATAGATAGATAAAACATCCAGTCATATATTTTGAATCAGAGAAATTATATTCAACTAATGGATTTCTGTAACACTTTATTGTTTTCATGTAATTTGACAGCTATTTATGTTCGAGAGGAAACTTTTTGATGGTTTATAAAGAGACAATTTCTTCTTTCAACAAAAGCATCAACATGAGTGGCAGTAGGAAATGTTGCAATTTTATGGTGTCACAAATACAGCCCTAAATTATTAAATTATAAAATATGACCTTGATTATCTCTGAAAGAGGAAACTGAATTAATGTAAAGACAGTGGGCACAAATGAAGCATTTAAAGAACATCATATCTGTTGCAAGATGCAGTACTTAATTTGGTAAAATTTGATAGATAGATAAATAGATAATATATAGGTAGATAAATAATATATATATATATATATATATATATATATATATATATATATATATATATATAGATATATAGATATATAGATATATAGATAGATAGATGATAGATAGATGTTAGCTATAGATGATAAAACAATAGCTAGATACAGTAGATAGATAGATAGATAGATAGATAGATAGATAGATAGATAGATAGATAGATAGATAGATAGATAGATAGATAGATAGATAGATAGACAGATAGATAGATGATAGATAGATAATGGATTTCTGTAACACTTTATTGTTTTCATGTAATTTGACAGCTATTTATGTTCGAGAGGAAACTTTTTGATGGTTTATAAAGAGACAATTTCTTCTTTCAACAAAAGCATCAAAATGAGTGGCAGTAAGAAATGTTCCTATTTTAAGGTTTCACAAATACAGCCCTACATAATTAAATTATATGACCTCGACCATCTCTGAAAGAGGAAACTGAATTAGAGAAATAATGTAAAGACAGAGGGCACAAATGAAGCATGTAAAGAACCTCATTTGAGAGAGAGAGAGATTGGGATGCTATAGTTGGTTACCAAGGAGACTCGGCGCAGGGTAAGAAAGTATGGGTGCATTATAGCAAGGAAAAGATTTTGTGTTGAAGTGTCCCTCGGGTGTAGAAGCTTGAAGTACTGGTGCATTTAGCCGTAAAGGTTAACGGCACGTGGTGCATTCTGGCTGAAAACAGGGATGGTCAAAATACCCTGATCTGTCTATTGCTGGTCGAGGCAGATGGGATGAATGAGAGGTTTTAATTATGATATTTTTAATTTGTACAGACCCTGTGAGTCAAAGGAATTGCAGCATGGACAGTTTGTCTATCAGAGGTTCCATAAAAGTCCAAAGGATCAAACACTAAACTCAGGATACTTGGATAGTTTGCTTATTTTACTTTAAGTGTAACCTCAATTTCTACTAAACCTGATGCATTGATATGCTTTCTAAGCAAGTTCCTACAAGAGAAATTTTACACCTACAGTAATTGTTGGTGCACTGCAAGCAGAAAAGCATTTTCAGCAGGGAATGGGTTGGCAGTGGCTGGTGGCTTGTGAAACAGAGGGTGGTGGGTAGCATTTAGTAATGTGCGGCAGTGGTGGCCAGTAGGGGTGGTGTTGGGGTTGATGGGCCCTTTGGATACAAAGTTTCCCAATACAGCAATATCTACAAGAACCAATGAAAATATTCTTGAATCCTGTGTTCAGAAATGTGTATTTCAAAAAGTATGCCTAAGCTCTTCAGAAAAGGTCTTAATACAGGTAATGGACATATTATGGATAATGCTCAGGATCTGGGGTTTTCCAGTTGACAGATCTTTCTGTAATTTGGTTATAAGTCTACTAGTAAATCATTTACACATTAAATACACCAAGTAGGCTTGCTTTGACTCCAATAAGGATTAATTATATTTGAGTTTGGATCAAGTACAAGGTCCTGTTTTATTATTACAGCGAAAAAAAATTGAGTATTTCTTTCACTAAATTTGAGTCTGTGGGAAATGGCCTTCCCATAATTTGGTTATATATATATATATATATATATATATATATATATATATATATAAATATATATATATATATATATATATATATACATATATAAATATATATATATATATATATACACACACACACTACACAACTGCCGTTTTACCTGGAATGTAAATTTTGTATCAAAGGTAGCATTATCAATAATTACCCATAATGAGTCTCTGTTCATTTGAAAACATTCACAGGAAGAAGGGGCACAAGGCAAAGAGCCTGCAGCGCTCTCCCTTCCAATGAATCCATTGTACATGAAAGAGATCTTCTTTACTGGCTGACATAGTATGATTCTCTCCCGGCTACTTCACTTTTAATCAAATCCACTGCATATGGCGACCATGTGGGTAACAGTAGTAGAGAGAAAGCTGATTTTCCGAGAATCCTGCGCTCCAGAAGAGACAATAGGGATGAGATGGGATTGGCTTTTTTTCCAACTCTTTATTCTTTGAGCTTTCTTTGTTCAAACCTAAAGCAACGAGGCAATGCATTCATTAGAAGCAGGAACATCTGGGCAAATGCAAAAAATAAAAAAGGAAAATACAATTATGGGCTCTCGCAAGATTAAAGGGATAAAAAATCATTCTACTACATAGTCCCTACGTTTTTTTATTTCACCTAGAGCATAGGGATTAATAGCTAGACAGCTTTCATGTCACCCACTCAGAAACAGGGATTGGGAGCACTAGATAGGTGCCTAATATATAAGGACCAGAGACAAGGGAAATGTGTAGAAAAGGTTCCTGCCTGATCTGCTCTCATTTCCCTGCAGAAATAGAGATTTGTAGCACTTTATAGAGAGGAAGCCAAAGGTATCCTAGTCATTCTCATGCTATTCATGCAGCCATGTTGCTAAAGTAGGTTCAATATAGGAGTGGGATGTCTCCTGTATTCATAGTGGGGATAACCCTGGATGTGTCTGTACCTAATAAGTCACTGAAATGACCAACTACACAATGGGGCAAATTCACTAAGATTTGTAGTTGCGCCAGGCGCAACTTCGCTACGCTTCGCCAGGCGTAGTTTCGCCAGTGCTCTGCAAATTCACTAAAATCCGAAGTTGCGCACAGGGGTAGCGTAAGGTTGCGAAGTTGCGCTAGCGTTGATTCGCTAAGTGAAGCGAAGTTATGCTAGCGAAGGTTAATTTGCATACGGCGCCAAATTCAAATTTCAATGGAGGAATACGTAGAATCACTACAAATGCCTGGGAAACCTTCAAAACATCAAATAAATTTTTTTTTTTGCCCTACACATGTGCCCACTGTATAGTTAAGTTGCCATGAGTCAGGAAATGTAGGGGGGAAGGAGGGGAGCCCCAAAAAAATTCTCGATCTTTTTCAGCCTATCACCCATAATATAGAAAACATGCCAGCGTTTTTTGGGACTTAGAAAAATTTTTAACTTTTTTGGAAGCAATCCCTATCTACTCTATTGCGCTTCGCCTGGTCTGAGGTGGCAAAGGAAGTCTAGCGTAAAAGGTAGCGTTCAGTACACTGCGCGCGTTAGTGAATTTGCGTAGTTACCTCCGTAGCGAAAATTCGCCAGGCGTAAGGGTGCGAAGTAACACTAGCGAATCTACGCCAGCGTTCGTTAGTGAATTTGCGAAGTAACGAAAATGCCCAACGCTAGCGAATTGACGCTAGCGTTCGGTGCTTAGTGAATTTGCCCCAATGTGTTTGCTCATCTTTCCTCCATGCTGAACTGCAAGCTCTGAACTTCTAAATAGAAAGGATGTTTAAATGGAAATCACACACTGACCCCAATCTAATTTTCTTGATAGAAAGATGAGGCTGTGTGATCTTCTGTCACTGTCTGACTGCACCAAAACTAATATACATCCAGCAGGGGTTACACAAATAACTATATTTATGGATATTAACTTAGGAGAGATATCACATTCTATTTGTCTGCCATAGAAACTAGAAAAGACACCTACATAGTGATATACAATCTACACTAGGAGATTGTCGGTGACTCATACCCCTACATTAGCACCTATCAGCCTTGCACAAACAACCCGTTTATTATCTATATTTATTCCCCACCAAGCGGGGATTGTGCATAACAGATTGCCGCAGCTCACTGTAATTTACTAAACTACTACCTCTATATAACGTAATAAAGCCATCAGAACCCTCAGTAAGATTGCATCAAAATACTGGGTTGCAGTATTGGAACTGTTAATATATTAAGGTCAAAACTGATTGAAATGATTTGAGAAGCTTCAGAATGGTAGTCATTCCTTTTGAGCAGATGATTTCACCAGCACGTAGTTCAAAAACGTTATGTTGGTGTTTTCTATAACACCCAACAGCTGCCAGTGGATGCTGAGAGTTGCATCTCAGTAGCAACTGATGGACTGTAAGCTGGGAAAACTGGTACTGTCATCATTTTGTCCAACATACTTGTTTTTGCCCTAGTGCCTCCTTCTTGCTCTACTGTCACCATCTCTCCCTACTGTCTTCATCTTGCACTACCCTCTTTATCTTGCCCAATTGCCTCCATTTTGCTCTGTCCTCTGTATCTTGCCCTACCTTAACTTTCCTGTATTTTATCAGTTTTGGCCTATAGTCTTCACTTTGCCCAACTACAATCTTTCACTGCTGCTTTCTTGTCCTAATGTTTCCATATTTCCCTATTTATACTACAAGGGGAGGGAAAGTGGAAGCACTCCAGGCTATCAAGGGAAAAATATAATACGTTTAAATACAATGGAAGTGCAACTGATTTATCCTATTAATCAATGCACATTCCCTGGTCCCCTGTCTCACAAATAATTCAATATATATACAAGTGCATGTGTGTATAAAGACAGGGGTTTTTAGTTACAATTCGCCAGTCGCTCGGCACCATGCCAGACCTCGATGAATCCAACCCATTATCAACATTGAGACATGTTGTATCTTTGTAGTCACAATCTCATTGCACTCAAACTTAATGGTTTAAAAATGAGTGGTGAGCACAACTTTCCCTTTTTGTTTTAGTCAATGACATGAGCACAGGCGGTTTATTACTACTGGTTCACTTGGAAGCATTTTTTTCACCAAGACTGAATCAGATATGGCACTAGTATTCCATGTAGCAGAATATGATTTTATTTGAAGAAACTAAGGAAAACTTTCTCAAGTTGAAATTCAGAAATGGAATTCCAGAGATAAAGACAGTAGAACCACATAGAGTGAGTCAACTCTGAGACAGAGGAGGCATCCGGGAATATTTGGAAACACATTTCAAGAAATGAAATGAGATGCAACAGAGCAAAAAAAAGTTGACAGGTAAGAGAAGGGTTTTGTAAGATAGTCACGGGGGAGCCATCTTAAGGCAAAAGAACTAGGGATGCACCGAATCCACTTTTTTGGATTCGGCGAACCCCCGAATCCTTCACGAAGGATTCGGCCGAATACCGAACCGAATCCGAACCCTAATTTGCATATGCAATTAGGGGTTGGAAGGGGAAAACATTTTTTACTTTACCTTGTTTTCTGACAAAAAGTCACGCAATTTCCCTCCCCGCTCCTAAGTTGCATATGCAAATTAGGATTCGGTTCCGCCGGACAGAAGGATTCGGCCGAATCCTGCTGAAAAAGGCCAAATCCTGGCCGAATCCCGAACCGAATCCTGGATTCGGTGCATCCCTAAAAAGAACTCTGGTAGAGCTTGTTATGGAAAATAAGTAGAATTCCACAATAGTTTAGATAGGATAGGATAAGGGCATGGATGAGCTTTTGGGTAGAGACTTAAAAATAGTAAAATGTTTTTTTAAAAGGAAAAAAGCATTGTCTGTAGTGAAGAAAAGGTGGAGGAACCAATGATTATTCCAAGACATTGAGTTGCATCTCTTTATCTCTCTCTACATTGCTACAACCAAGGGGGAATATGTTTTTTTCATTGATCCTCCATTGTGTTCATTCAAAGAAGGAGGTATTTTTTTCCATCCTTGGTTACATTTTCTTTTTCTCAGCATGAATTCAACAAAAGGACAAACTGTTATTATCTTAACAAATGGAACATTCTGCCTTGGAATCCAAATGCAAGAACAATGACCACACGTTGGGTATAGAGCCCCTCCTGGTTCGGCGTTGCTTTGATGGGAAGCACACACAACACTGTTCCACATTTCATGCTGCTAATTATGGAGTATTACCCATGTGTTTCCCTGCTGATCATTGTTTTAAACTCTTCCAGGAGATGATTTATTCCCAGTAAAATAGATGTGCGCTGTTTATCAAATCATTTCCTTTTGCTCTGAAGTTGTCTTTTGTCCATAAGAATTGCTGGAAGATACTTTCCATATAGAGCACTGTGATTAAAGTGGGAAAATATTAGGATTTAGGAACTGTGAGCATTGAATTGAAGTGATACTGACTCTCATGTGGTGCATCTTCAGGAGTACTTCATGTAAACATTCCTATATGATATAGATCATATCGCCATTGTTTTATGACCATAGCAGGTCTAAGAGAGGGTATAATGAAGGGCATGGATGAACAGGGAACAATGAATGTTTAAGAAAGACTGAAACTGATGGCTGTCAGCTGAACTTTAATAATAAAAGTTCGTTAGGAAGAAAATTACTCATTCAGCTCTCAATATTTGCTTTCAACAAATACAAAGGTTAAAGACATATCCACATTTACAGGAGAAAGGATGGTAAGCATAAGGGCATCTATGAACAAAATGTGTGCTACCATGTTAATAATAGATCAGTCCATTCTGTCCCATTTTGCAGCGATTCATAAATCAGCCTATAACCCACAGGATCCACAGGGGTGGGAACTAAGCTCCAAGTGTGGATTTGAGAAGGTGACATGGCAAACCTGACTCAATGATGATCACACCAACTTCTCACTTTAGGTGGCATAATTGTACTGACTCCTTTTATCTGGGATATTATCTAAGAGGGTGGGTTTTGGTTATAAAATGGTGGAGGACTTCAGGGTAGCTTGGGAATGGATAGGGTTGGGTGAAAATCTTCTTATCACTGGCCCTCCAATCCCCACTGCCACCAAGTGAACTGGTCTCCTGTAACTGTGTTCATTCTGCAGAGTTGCAGTTGGTAACAGTAAAGAATGATAGAGACAATAGGGCAAGAAAACAACAGTAGGGCAGGGCGAAGGCAGCAGTGAAAGATAGTAATAGTTGGGAAAAGTGTTGGGTTGGTGGCCACCATGTCTGACCTCCCTTGGATTAGAATCTCCAGGTTAAGGTCACTGGCCCTCCAATCCTCTTGCTATAGGTCTGGGGGCACTGCTGTCTTCTGAGTAGAATAGAATCCAATTGGAAATAAGCAGGTGTATTAATGACTCAAGTGCTCTTGCTGACTGTGTGGGTTTTTCTGTTCCACGGTTGGCATTTAAACCGTACCCTGCACCTATTGCCTTATTGTAGGCCGCCTTGAGCTTGTTTGTTCCAGAATGCTGCCCTGTGCCAGGATTTTGACCTCAAACTATGCCTTACCCTTTGTTACCTTGCCATCTCTACCAGTGCCAGTCTGCCCACCCTCAGTCTTAAAACCAGCAACATCAGCATGCATTTCTTTTTTTAGAGAGGAAATAATAAAACTATATATAAGAGGCATATTTTACTCTTTCATTACAAAACCAGGACTCTTGATCTGACTATAGATCCTCTTGCAGGTCCCAAGCATTCGCCTCATTCCCCCTCCGTGCTGCATGCACACATGTTATTCTTGTGTATTTTACAGTCTGTGTTCCGAACCATTTGGTAATAAATAACATTTTAATGCATAAACAAAACTGACATGTCTCACACTGTGGAGCTCATAGACTTTCCGGCAGGTGTGTCACCACATTGTGCAAGAGAAATGTCAGGCCGTTCTGTAAATAAGATCTGCTTTACACCACAAAGAGAGAGATCAAGGCTGAGGTTAAGTATTTCTATTTATTTTATTGAGTGTCTGTTCAGATAAGGAAATAAGAAATAAATGATGTGAATATATTTTCACAGCGGACATTCTCAAGTAAATCCCCGAAGCCTTGAAAACAAAGTGAAGGCCTTGTGGGTCATTTAGTGGTTCTACTGGAATACTGGTGGTTATTAAGGGTTGCTCCAAGAATCAGTCACACAAGGAACTTACACAGAAGAATATAAATATACCTGGCAAACCATAAAGCAAAATAAGTGGTTAAATGGCAACTATTTCAGCAAGTAGAAGACTGCTTGAAAACGAGATCAATCACTTCTATGATTTTCTACGCAGGGGGTTCATTGCCTACAACCCATATACAGTAGATTTCTTGTCTTCATGCCAGACCAGACCGGTGTCACATAGAACTTGCAACCTATCACAACTCAACCATCAACCTCTCCCTGGAGTTACCAACAGACTGTATTTGACCGTTGTATTGGACCCAGTACAGACTCATGGCGGTTCTTTCAGCATATGGCCAGATGATGGAGCAGTTGTTTCCAAGCAATTAGGGCAACAATCAGGCAGTGTACAGAGGGTACTGCAGTCAGGGGGCTCCAAGATTAAAAGGTGTAATTTGCATGCCCCAATAAGGACAGGATTGGTATAGGAGAGTGAGTGGCATTTGGGTGGACCATGGGCTGAGTTTCATGTTCATGCTTGCAAGAGCCTTTTTTGAATTGGGGCCCAATTTTACTTGCTGACAGGGCTAACCCCCCATGGAACCTGGGAGACCAGTGGGTTAATAATAGGTCCCTGCAAACATAGTAGTATGGAAGTGAACTGTTTTGGGGGGTTCTTAAAAGTGTGGCCCTTAAAGAGACCAAAACAGCCCTGTGTGCTGATATTCCCATTTTTAAGATATTTCTGTTCAAGTTACTAAATATTAAAAGCATAATTTAACACAATATATGTGTTACCTAATCAGAGCCAAATGGAGATGTGAATGAGGTCAGGAGGAATGACTGTATATTTCTAAAAGCTTGCAATCAGAGTAAAGGCAGAATGGAAGCTACAGTCTAATAAGAAGATGTTTATTATAGAAATATACCAGCTATAATCAGATCTATGCAACGGATTGGGCTCTTCTCGATAACCTGATCCAGAAGTCACAACGTCTGTGCCCTTTACCGAAAAGAACAAATAAAGTTGATCATAAACAAATAGAAAAACACAGTTTCCATCTGGAGGTTGAAACGACACCGTTTCTGCAGTCACACAAATGTGCAACCCTTTCAGAGATATCTCGGTGCAATAACAGGAAATTCTGGTAGGGGATCCCTCACTAAATCTGCTGGGGCGTGGGGAGTGCACAGAAACACACACATTTTACAGGTTGCACGTCTATTTTTACTCCACAAATGGAAAAATTACCAGTTACAGATGGGGAGATATGTGAGGTGACAACAGGACAGAGCAAAGAGCTATCTGTAACATCTGCATTCCTGAACCTCGATTTGTTAACAATAAAGCAAAAGCTACATAAAAATAGAAGAGAATATATATACTGTATATAGAATGTATATATAGAATATATAGTGTGCATATTCATGAACTGAATGTCCTCAAGTGCTCAACGGAATTACTGAATGTATCAGCAAGTAAGTGATGTACTTAAATGGCTGCCCAGTGAACCCACCAAATTCCATGAATTTAGACCAGTTGAATCATTTTTTGGTTTGTTACTCCTGAGCCCAGGTGAACCTGAAACTTTCCGATGGTGACTTAGAGCAACGATCCTCAACCAATGGCACGCAAAGTACATGTAGCTCACCAACCCCTTGAATGTTGCTCCCAGTGGCCTCAAAGCAGGTGCTTATTTTTGGAATCTAGGCTTGGAGGCAATCTTTGTTTGCTTAAAAAATAGGTGTACAGGTATGTATCCAGAATGCTCGGGACCTGGGGTTTTCCGGATAACGGATCTTTCCGTGATTTGGGTCTTCATGCCTTAAGTCTACTAGAAATTCATATAAACATGAAATAAACCCAATAGGCTGGTTTTGCTTCCAATAAGGATTAATTATATTTTAGTTGGGATCAAGTACAAGCTACTGTTTTATTATTACTGAGAAAAAGGAAATAATTTTTAAAAATTTGGATTATTTGGATAAAATGGAGTCTATGGGAGAGAGCCATTCCGTAATTTGGAGCTTTCTGGATATTGGGTTTCCGGATAAGTGATCCTATACCTGTACTACCAACTAGATGCTCCTGTAGGCTGCAAGTTCACATAGGGATAACCAAATAGGCAATTACAACACTTATTTTCAACCCCAGGGAACTTTTTGCATGCGTGTGTTACACCCCAACTCTTTTTACATTTAAATGTGGCTCATGGATAAAAAAGGTTGGGGACCCCTGACTTAGAGCAATGGAGTCACATTTGTCAATAACCATATCAACATAAAACCATTTAGACCTAGCCATGGAGATAAAGTGAAAGATGTGTCTTAAGCTTTGGGAAGAAGCCAAGAGACACATTTCCAAGAGAGAAGATTATATTCAGGTGATATCTTACTTCTGGTATTTTCTGTGACTCTTAATGAATCTGCAAGTTGGACAATGAAGAAGCCAGCAGGTATTAGTATATTTGAACTTTGGTATTGGAGAAGACATTAAGGAAAACAAACAAACAAAGGGATATCCCACCTAATCAAAAACAGCTTTCCTGGTTTGAACTGTCTAAAGACGGACAGCCTCAATCATAAAATCAGTCAATCCCTCTGAAAGAGGAAATGAAAGACTCCAGCAAGTGTGGAGCCATAAGGAATATAACCAATGCGGTTTAACAGTTGTGCCTTTATTAGGTCTTCTTTATTAAAGATAAGGTGAAGCACTAGCCCCACTAAGCAACTGAAACCCAGTGCTCCCCTAAATAGGTACGTTACATATCTGTGCTGGTTGGATGTAGCTAAGTGCTTCGGTGCATCACATGCGGACACTGGCTCACCCTGTACTATTGCGTTCATTGCTCCCACTGCATTCGTAGGCACTCACTCTGTTGCCTAACCAGTTAGGGACAAAAACAAAGAGAAAAAGTACCCTGCTCACAATCTTACACTGTTACTTATATAAATTATTTCAATACCTGTTAGTTTGAAAATTGCATGTATTGCAGTGCAAACCCTGTGATTGTCGTTAGACCAATCCCATGAATTGTTATTAACTAAAGTGCCGTGCTACAAATTCATTATATGATAAATAAGAATTAAAGGATAGAAATTAATTGTAGATAAAGTGCAGTGCAATGGAATTGATTCAATGAAATTACAATGAAAAACCAATGGATGAATCCACCCACAATAAATCGATTAAAAATGGTGGCAATATTGTATGATAAGTGAATTATGGTAACTGCATCCAAAATTGGACAACAATTAATTAAGTGCTTTCCAGCGCTTATTCAATAATTCATTATAACTCAGGTAATTGATTATAAATTAATTAGAGTAACCGCATTAACAAGGGTAAATATTATAAAAAAAAATTATACTCAGGTTCTTGAATTGAAATCGGAAAATGGAAAAGGAGAGAGGTGGAGTTGTCCCAAATCTACTACCTAATTCGTTTCTAATCCCTGGGACACCACAAAGGCAAAGAAGGTAGAGCAACCGGGACTGTAGTCTCAATTGTTAATCTAAGTCCTAAACTGTCAAGAGCTATAACGGCCTTAAAAACCACAAATCCACGGCCTCCTGTAAGTTCAGTATTGCAAGAGAAGAGAATAAGGGAACCGAGTACTAAATTAAATATCCACCACCCCTTCCATTCCCATTTAACCTAAATTTTTTAAAAAAGCTTTTAAAAGATTGAAATCAACTAAATTCAAACGCCAAGGCGCGTTTCGCTATACTGGCTTTGTCAAGGCGCAAACATTTATCTATACTTTATCTATAATTAATTTCTATCCTTTAATTCTTATTTATTATATAATGAATTCGTAGCACGGCACTTTAGTTAATGACAATTCATGGGATTGGTCTAACGGCAATATATGCAGTTTTCAAACTAACAGGTATTGAAATAATTTATATAAGTAACAGCTAAAGTAAGATTGTGAGCAGGGTACTTTTTCTCTTTGTTTTGTGCATTAATAAGTACTGACTTAGGTCAGTGGGATAAAATATTCTGACATAAGTAAAGGGATCGTTCGAGTGTTTTTATAACCAGTTAGGGACGTCTGACTGGCAGCCCACATCTTGCCGAGGTGCTGGTCCTTACACAACAGGTGCTGAAATATACACTGCTTATTACCTACACCAACTTCTGGCCTCACAGCATTCTCTTATTCTTGTGCATCCTGTGCTGCCATGAGATGATCTTCCTCATACTGAATTTATAATTTAAAAAGAGAATTTTGGCCCTTTAAAGTTACTTTTTTGCTGCCACTGGTAGCCAACACACAATTTACTGATTTGTGTCTGTGTTGGTGAAACACAAGTCTGATTTCTAAATGTGCTATAGCCAAAAAAACATGTTGATCTCCACTGGAATTTTGCTTTTTGCACCGTCCTGAATAGGAAAGGGTCAGTCCTGCTCTTGGATTTTCTATTTGCTTAACATAGAGGAGTTGAATCACAGGAGGAAATTAGATTTTGCCTGTTCATCCAAAATAATGGATCATGGAAATTTGGCTTTTTTTCCCTCTAAGTCAGAAAATATGTGTAAGGTGAATGCTCTGTCCTTCTGCTCATTTTCCACGAACCGCAAACCGCTCGCAGACAAATAAAAATCTCGCTGTGAATATTACATTCCTGCTGGCCGGTCCGATCCGGATTGTGCGATAACAAAGTAGAAAATGTTTTTCTATCTCACAGTATGAAGTTCATAACAATGGGTTATTTAAATAGCGACCCAAAATGCAGGCAGAAAGAGCAGTGCCGGAGAAATCCAATATCACAAACCAAAACAAAAGGAATTCTTACTGCAGATTCTATGCAATCTATAAAGATGGTCATACTAGGTATATGCCCCCTTGTATACTATCCATCAGTTCAGCCCGACTGGTATGGTCACCATTAATATATGAACTTACCTTAACTCCTTAAGAATACATAAAGGATTAATTACGGTTATAAGTGCAAACTGCTTCAGACGCATAAAGGAGAACTAAACGCTAAAAAATAAATATGGCTATTATTCCTATGCTCTGTCTCATAGAGAATTCTGGGAGAGATATACCTTCCCTGTTACTCCTTCATGTGACAAAATGTGCTTAAGAGTTCAGTTCCTTTGTTCTTAATTGCAGACTGTATATAAAGCAGATACATTGCACTTCAACATGGGGATATGGGCTTTTTCAAACACAATAGTGGGAAAATCAAGCCAATATCTCAAAGCATTCAATCAAAGCATGGAAAAGTAAACTAAATGCCTTAATGAGCTACCTCTTAGGAGCCCCATCCTTCTTAAAACTGCTGGACTGGTTAAAGTCCAGACACATTCTAGCAGATTACATATTATTTAGTCAAATAAGTGGATATCTTGAGAAATAGATATGTCCCTGTTCCTTATGGATTGATAGATGACAATCCACATACCCTTATGTAACAGAATGGTGATTTCTAAACAGACCCTTTGTTATTTGATGTGATAACAGCAACACCTGTTCAATCTGTCTCACAAGGGGCCCCACTGGATCAACAGAATGCAATTTGCCCAAGGTCACCACTTGTCCAGCCATCATTAGAATTTCTTCAACATCTATCACACCCCACTGATGGGTATTACCTTATAGAACTTTTCATAAAAATGGAAAAGATTGAAACCAAACATAATATTTTGCCCAGGAGTCTATGCTGTTTGGCATCCAAGGTCCATGAAGGTTGAGCCACTGTTAGTGTTCTCCCCTTTATAAATGTACTGTAGCAGAGGAAGACTCATGTCCTCCCTGCCATTATATTAACTATGGACAGGAGCTACAGTATAATAATAGATCCCTGGGCCAACTGGGGAAACCTCCTGCCCACAAGATAAAGATAGCAAAAATGGGTCTTCATGAGCCTGTAGGACAGTTCATTTCATGGGTCCTCCACATTATATTCGTCATTTATGGTTTCAGGCTTTATAACACACCAAACTTAAGATATATTATGCTGATCATAAAGTAATGAATGCTCACCAAATGGTGCATATACCCCATACCTTAAGCAAGAGTTGAGCACAAGTAGTTTAACTGGCACTTCTGAAATCCCACATGTGTAGTAAAAACAAGGAAAGTCTATATTGAGTAAGGAAGACAAAGTCTTAAGGTGGCCATACACAGGCCCATAAAAGCTGCCGACAGAGTCGTTGATGCGGTCCAGAGATTCGGCCGCCCGTTACCCTTTGTTATGATCTGATCATTGGGCCCTAGGGCCCATGATCGGATCAGCCTGCTATCACCCACCTCAAGCGGATCTCTCAGTGTATGGCCACCTTTATACATTTTATGCATGTTGCACTGTTGCTGGTATCCATCATCAAGCAGAAGCAGTGGAAGCTGATCTTGTCCTGGCTTCCATTCAACATGCTCCTGGATGGAGATCATCTCCAGAAAGCATGGGCACCTGAAGTGACTTGGAAGAACATGGTTGCTCTGAATTTCCTAATGAGGTATGGTGAAAGGGGGCAGATGATGAGGGTAGATGGGTCAAGGCAGGGAGAATACTAGTTGATGCCAGAGGGGCTGCTGTAAGATGCCATAGAAAGTGACTATTAAGTGGGCTGGTGAAAGCTGTTTGGGCCTCTATGTACTTGGAATGCCAGGGCCTATTTTGAATCCCTATTCAGGCCTGTCTGCTTGCAATCTTTGAAGGAAAGGAGAACCCAGCCTTGAGATCCCCCCTGCTATCAGAGTAGGGAAAGGGAGCTCTACATAATGTTGTTTTGGGCAGAAAGAAGCATATGCACACAATGGAAAAATCTATAGAAAACACCTTTAGAAAACCATTTCCCCCCTCACTCTCTGAAACCGAGCATTCATTGGAAAAAAAAAAACCCATTGCTTAGCAGCCTTCTTGCTGGTTTGAGGTTGGCAGGTTGTCTGCTTTTTTCCATTTGTGGTGAAGTCGAGAGTTTAAAAGGGGAAAAAATGTAACCAGTGACTAACTTTCCACCCTGGGTATATAAAATTCATTCTTTTAATGCTTTTATTGGTACAATAAATCATTTTTACTCTGTCTAAAAAAAGAAGAGAAAATATTGTTTCAGAAACAATAGGTTGCATTCACGCATTCACCGGAAAACAAGGGCGAAATTGTATTTTGAAACGCAGATTTTCCGCAGTTTTTCTTTTTGTGGTTTCTGAATAATTTATGTTCATCTTGAAATTAACTTTTGAATTTAACTCTTCTTTTTTCTTTCGTTGTCAATTTTGTCTTTAGCCATTCTGTTCTTTCTGTCTCTAAACAGGATTCATTATGTAGACAAATACAATCCTCTGCACTCAACCCATTATCAATATATTCAGGACATTGAGACATTTTGTGCCTTAAGCTAATAAAAATGATTATTATTATTATTTTATTAACATTTATTTAAAACAAAACAGGGATTGTTTGTCCATATATTGCAATATATTTAAGATGGCCAACTACGTCAAAATCATCCCTGGTCTGGCCAGTCCTACACTCACTGTAATAAAGGGGTGAACCCTTTATTAATATGAATTATTATATATTAACATTAATAATTAATAAAATATGCAGGATCAATGATTGAGCATTCTGATGAACTGTTAGTGAGTAATAACACACACAAGTAAGAATAGAATCAAATAGATGTACTTATCTTATGTAGCATTATAGTTACAATAGCCAGTTCTGCATTAATTCAACACAAATCAGGAAGCTCCACAACCTTTGCCGCATGACCTTCAGGTTCTGGAAAATCAAGGGATGATCTAAAATGTCCTGGCACTCAGGAATCCGAGGTGAAACTCCTGACGCAGAGTGAAGGAGATTTGTTTTAGAAAACCCCCCAACCCAAATGCTGGCTTCTGTGCAAAGTGTTGTTATAAACACAAACTTCTAACTGTTCAAAGTATTACTTTGTACCGAGCCTTATTTGTTACTCAAATGCATTGTCTACTCTAGATAGCTTATTGTCTGTTTATTCCAAGGATATTCTCTGGGTTAAACAATACCTATTTACCCAACAATATACACGGAACAAAGACATTGGCGCAAATTCACTAAGCGGCGAAGAGCCGACCGTTTGGCATTTTTCATTACTACGCAAATTCACTAACGAACGCTGGCGTAGTTTTGCTAGTGTTACTTCGCACCCTTACGCCAGGCGAATTTTCGCTAGCGACGTAACTACGCAAATTCACTAACTTGCGCAGTGTACTGAACGCTACCTTTTACGCTAGACTTCCTTCGCCACCTCAGACCAGGCGAAGCGCAATAGATTATATAGGGATTGTTTCAAAAAAAGTCAAAATTTTTTCTAAGTCCCAAAAAACGCTGGCGTGTTTTCTACATGATGGGTAATAGGCTGAAAAAGATCGAAAATATTTTTGGGGCTCCCCTCCTTCCCCCATACATTTCCTGACTCATGGCAACTTACCTAGACAGTGGGCACATGTGTAGGGCAAAATAAAATTTTTATTTGCTGATTTGAAGGTTTTCTAGGCATTTGTAGTGCTAATACGTGTTCCTCCATTGAAATTTGAATTTCGCGCCGTATGCAAATTAGCCTTCGCTAGCGTAACTTCGCTTTACATAGCGAATCAATGCTAGCACAACTTCGCAACCTTACGCTACCCCTGTGCGCAACTTCGGATTTTAGTGAATTTGCGGAGCGCTGGCGAAACTACGCCTGGCGAAGTGCGGCGAAGTTGCGCCTGGCGCAACTTTGCATCTTAGTGAATTTGCCCCATTGTACTCTGAACATTGGACAATAGCAGCCCCGAAATCTGCTGCTTTTAACTGAACATAGAACTTGGTTCATCTGTCAAAGCATATATTGTAAATCATTATATCAAATAAAAAACCCCTCTGCAACAAATCACTTTCATCTGATTCATTAACAATTCTATTGCTCCATTATGCATTTTGCATAGGGACAAGGTTTTATCTGCAACTTACCAGCTGCTTTCAATGTTAAAACTCCCAAACACAGTTGCCCTTTTATTGGCCACCACTGGGATCACCTGACTATAGCTGGGAAGGGTGGGAGCTACAACATGAGCTGGTCACTGCTCCTGTATAACTATAACAAACAAGGGAAAGTTTTTCTCACCACTAGGATAGGGGGAACCTAATAAACCTACAGTCACAAGTGCTGAATCCCTTAAAGGAGAAACAACCCCCTTATTAAAAAAAAACCCTACCCCCCGTAAATTCCCTCCCCGATCCCTCAGCCTAGCAGCTACACTGGGCAAATGTACCTAACATTTTACTTACCCCTCGGTGCAGATTCAGGGATCGGTGTTCACGGCAGCCATCTTCTGGGTCTACGTTAATCTGAGAACGAGACCGGCGTGACGGCGCATGCACAGTTGGAGCAATTTTACTGTTTGCCCCGAAATTGATGGAAATTGCCGAAGTGCCGGAAGAAGACATGAAGACCCAGAAGATGACTGCCGTGAACACCGATCCCTGAATCCGAACTTAGGGGTAAGTAAAAAGTTAGGGGCATTGGCCTGGGGTAGCAGCCAGGCTGGGGGGAGGGTTTTTAGTAGTTTGTTTCTCCTTTAAACAGTGATCCCCAACATGAGTAACATGTTGTTCTCCAATCCCTTGGATGTTGCTCCCAGTGGCCTCAAAGCAGGTGCTTATTTTTGAATTCCAGGCTTGGAGGCAAATTTTGGTTGAATAAAAACCAGGTGTCCTGACAAACAGAGTCTCCTGTAGTCTGCCAGTCTATATAGGAACTACCACATAGGCAATCACAGCCCTTCTTTGGCACCCCAGAAACTTTTTCCATAATTGTGTAGCTCCCTAAATCCTTATACATTTGAATGTGGCTCACGGGTAAAACAGGTTGGGGACCCCTGCTCTAAAGGGTACTAAGATGCTATTCAGAAAGCACTTGCATCCATGGGATTTGCATTGTTCACCGTGGCACTGTCAGACACAAGACAGCCCTGTACTTAATTCCTGCCATAGGTAGACAGTACAGGGTTTCCCTGAGCCTTGCAAATAATGGCAATTCAAATGCACAAGTTAAGGAGCATCTGAAGGGATGTGTAGTCCACAACCCTCCCATTGCAATACATAGGGAAAGCACATCCTTTTGATCTTCATTCTGGGAGCGCAAAGAGGAAGCAAATCATGGGGCGGTGTGCAAAAAACATGGTGCTATGCTTTTTTTTGCAGTTTGTACTGCATTAATTACACAATGCTCCATCCCTTACTAGCACATATGAGACGGATCCTATAAATTACAGGAATGGGTCAGTATAACTGAAAAAGCACCAGACAAATCATAGAATAAAATTACATTCCTATAGCCCAAATCAGCATGGAGGGAAATGAAAGTAATATTTCTTAGCACCAAGCCACCAGTCTATTTGCAATTGTGTCATCAGGAAATCTCTGCAAACTGAACAAGGCCTTTGCGGAGATTTCTACTGATAGAGAGAAATTAATTCTCGCTCTTAAGGTCGCCCTTTGAGATCCCAGCATCTTAATTCTCTGAAATATTACATTCTACTCCACATGAAGCTGACGTCAGGCCCACTGGTGTCTCGGAATTATATTAGAACATCCTCAGGCAACACAGAAATCTATAATTTTCACACTTATTGTGTGAGCCTTGACCTGAATCAGTTTAAACCCAAAGAAAAGGGCAACATTCCATTTCTCTTGGAGGCTAAGAGGCCCATACAATGAAATAACAACATCACATTCCCCGTAGGTTGGGGATCAACAGAAGCACTGACTTCAAAGGGAAAATGTACCCCAGTTATGTTGGCTACTTATATTTGTGCTTGCAGAAAGACATAGAGGTAAAAGATAAATATAGGTTATACTCTTTTGAAATGTGGAGAAAATGGATTACACTCGCACACCCTGGCCATCCGATCAATGCGAATCCCCGGTACCCAATGCGAGAGGAATCAGCGATCTTGTAGTCAATATAGAGGAAAAGTAATTCACCGGCACAACTTGGGTAATGCTGGCACGTAAAAAAAATTGCTAGTTTATTGCGGGATGCCGCGTTTCATGCTGAACCCCTTTGTCAAGCATGGGAGCAGTTGTAGCAACGCAGGTGTCAGGGAGCTGCTATCTGGTTACCTTCCCATGTTCTACTGCTGTGGGGGGAAAAGGAGGGGTGATATCACTCCAATTTGCAGTGTAGTAGTAAAGAGTATCATGACTGGGGGCACCTGGGAAACTATCATATCTAGCTCCAGGTTAGATTTCAAAATTGAATATAACAAATCAGTTTGCTCTTTTGAAAAATGGATTTCAATGCAAGATTCTGCTGGAGGAGCTCTGTAAAAAACATGTATTCCCATGACAGAATTCCTTTAACATGTTACAGACACAGACAGCTCTGCAGTTACAAAAAATGGTAGTCCCTTATGCATCTCTTTATCCTTGAGCTTAACCACTTGAGTCCCTTTGTCGGTGGGGGAATTATAGGGTTATATCTCTTCTTATGTCCTCTGTGAAGACTCAGGCATATCGCCCCCTCGCCCCCTAGGCCTCACCCATAAAAGACACTAACCTGCATCATCTGTATTGGGTGCCTGCACACTATTTTGCTGTAGGAGCTTGCAATTGATGAACTTTGCACCCTGGTCCTGCTTGTTTTGCCTCCAAGTCCTCATATGCATCAGCCGCCTATAGCCACTACCCCTGTCCTGTTTGCAACTTAGCATGAAAGTCAAAAAAGGAAGTTAGCTATTCTTCCCCAATTATTACACACACCTTAATGTGACAGCCTGCCTTTACATTATTAATAATATTTTAATTTACACTGTCTTGACTGACCCAGCACTGCCTGTAGCCGCGGCCCATCCTGACTGTCTATGTTGCCTGTGCATCTGCAGTAAATGGCCCTTATTGTCTCCTCCATATTATTATGAGGATCTACTACGAAGCTTGATATAACAATTTCTTCTTGACATTAGTAAGCTCTTCTTGAATGCGTGCTGGAACGTGTAGTTTAACAACAACTGAACAACCACTGTAATGCCCCCTGATCTAAATTAAATACAGCCCTGTGGAAAAGCAATGCACTGAAATAACTTCTAAAGCTGCTCGTTGCCTGACCATTTTTAAACCAGGTTCCTATAGACTTCTGTCTGCAGAATTCGATGCAGGAATGAAATGATACTTGACCTCGTGTGCATCTCTGGGACAGAAGTAGAGTTGCTCAGATTCTTTCCATCTGTTCGACGGATAAGGTTTTAATCAGCCTTTATACTTTCCCCTCAGAACACTTCAAAGTTCAGGTCCTTTTGTAGAAGGCACATTAGCAATTTGTTTGACTCTCAGATGTTGCCATTAGCTAGTAAAGGGCCACAGTGCTTAAATATGTTTGAATGTAGCCAGGAGATGAGGCTGAGAGTACTATTCTGCACTATTACTTCATAACATTTCCTTTCTTCCCTTGTCAAGTTCCTGATTCTGGTTTCCTTTAGAAATGAGGAACTGGACCAGTGCTGGAGACCTGGTGGGTCCTGCAATTCTGCTGCTCATTCCCAAGGCCTCAACGCAGTGGCCAGGGTTGGTGGTAGGGCCCAGAAATATGTTTGCAGAGGGCTGAAGGGGCCCTTGGATGGGACTACAACTGTTAAAGGGGATCTAAAGGCAAAAATATAAAATCCCATTTTTACTTTCTTTAATGAAAAATAAATCTATCTTAATATACTGTAATTAAAAAAATGTCTACTGTTTTTATAATAAACCTGACTGTATGCAGTGATATTCCCCCTTCTTTTACTGCAGTGGATAGGAATTGTCAGACGGTCCCCAACTGCTGAGCAGGTAAACGATCATACTTTTAAATGGCACCCCACCTTACTTCCCAGAACTTGAGCAGCATCGTTGGATTCCTGTAGATATTTGTATCCAGAGACTCAGTGCAGTCTCTATATTATGATTATTAATCAGTCTTGCTGTATTGGCTTCTATGGCAGAAATTATTTGACTTGTGCTGTTTTGATAATTTATGACCATCCCTAAGCTTAAAGGAATAGTTCAGTGTGAAAATAAAAACTGTATAAATAGATAGGCTGTGCAACATAAAAAATGTTTCTAATATAGTTAGTTAGCCAAAAATGTAATATATAAAGTCTGGAGTGAACAGATGTCTAATAAAACAGCCAGAATCCAACTTCCTGCTTTTCAGCTCTATAACTCTGTGTTAGTCAGCGACTTGAAGGGGGGCCACATGGTACATTTCTGTTCAGTGAGTTTGTAATTGACCCTCAGCATTCAGCTCAGATTCAAAAGCAACAGAAATGACCCATGTGGCCCCCCCTCAAGTCTCTGATTGGTTACTGCCTGGTAGCCAGGGCAACCAGTCAGTGTAAACCAAGAGAGCTGAAAAGCAGGAAGTTGGGTTCTGACTGACAAGTTATACATCCAGTCACTCCAGCCTTTATACATTACATTTTTGCCTAACTAATAGGGATGTAGCGAACGTCGGAAAAAAAGTTCGCGAACATATTCGCGAACTTGCGTCAAAAATGCGAACGGTTCGCGAACGTCGCGAACCCCATAGACTTCAATGGGAAGGCGAATTTTAAAAGCTAGAAAAGACATTTCTGGCCAGAAAAATGATTTTAAAGTTGTTTAAAGGGTGCAACGACCTGGACAGTGCCATGCCAGAGGGGGATCAAGGGCAAAAATGTTTCTAAAAAATCCATTGTTGACACAGCGCTGCGTTTTGTGCTGTAAAGGGCAGAAATCACACTACATTTCTAAACCTGTGTAATAAAATGCTTTAAAACGTCCGGCGTCTACATGCCAATCAAGTCGTGTAAAGGTTACAGCCTGTTCACACGCAAAGACGAAACGCGGTGCTTACTGCAACGCAAAAAGACGCAAAGAGCTTTAATGAATGATACCGTCAAGTGAGCAAATAATAGTTTTTAATTACTAGTTGAGCTTGTCACCTCCAGGATGTTCGTCCTGTTGGTGGCAATATTTCTGTAGTGGTGTGTTTAGCAGTCACCGTGCTTGTGCGCACGTGCACGGTCAGGCAGAGGTAATTCAATGTACAGTGAAGTGAACCAAAAAACACTGATTCTGCAGTGTGGGCCCAGTTTTGGTCTACTTTATTGATCACCTGCGGTGACCATTAAAGATGCGATTTTGCCACTGTTGCAGAACCCTGAAAAATTAGGCATGTGTACTTTCCTGAAAAATTATCTTTTTTTTTGTCGCAGCCACTGAAGCACAGAGGCCAGAAAAAATATGCCATATAAATGCTGAAAATATTAATTTTTTTTTGTCGCAGCCACTGCAGCACAGAGGCCAGAAAAAATATGCCATATAAATGCAAACAATATTAATTTTTTTTTGTCGCAGCCATTGCAGCACAGAGGCCAGAAAAAATATGCCATATAAATGCAAACAATATTAATTTTTTTTTGTCGCAGCCATTGCAGCACAGAGGCCAGAAAAAATATGCCATGTAAATGCAAACAATATTAATTTTTTTTTGTCGCAGCCACTGCAGCACAGAGGCCATAAAAAATATGCCCTATAAATGCAAACAATATTAATTTTTTTTGGTCGCAGCCACTGCAGCACAGAGGCCAGGAAAAATATGCCATATAAATGCTAACAATATAAATTTTTTTTGTCGCAGACACTGAAGCACAGAGGCCAGAAAAAATATGCCATATAAATTCTGAAAATATTCAATTTTTTTGGTCGCAGCCACTGAAGCACAGAGGCCATAAAAAATATGCCATATAAATGCTGAAAATATTCTGTTTTTTTTGTCGCAGCCACTGAAGCACAGAGGCCATAAAAAATATGCCATATAAATGCTGAAAATATTCTGTTTTTTTTGGTCGCAGCCACTGAAGCACAGAGGCCAGAAAAAATATGCCATATAAATGCTGAAAATATTCATTTTTTTGTCACAGCCACTGAAGCACAGAGGCCATAAAAAATATGCCATATAAATGCTGAAAATATTCTGTTTTTTTTGGTCGCAGCCACTGAAGCACAGAGGCCAGAAAAAATATGCCATATAAATGCTGAAAATATTCATTTTTTTGTCACAGCCACTGAAGCACAGAGGCCATAAAAAATATGCCATATAAATGCTGAAAATATTCTGTTTTTTTTGGTCGCAGCCACTGAAGCACAGAGGCCAGAAAAAATATGCCATATAAATGCTGAAAATATTAATTTTTTTGTCACAGCCACTGAAGCACAGAGGCCAGAAAAAATATGCCATATAAATGCTGAAAATATTCTGTTTTTTTTGGTCGCAGCCACTGAAGCACAGAGGCCAGAAAAAATATGCCATATAAATGCTGAAAATATTCAATTTTTTTGTCACAGCCACTGAAGCACAGAGGCCAGAAAAACTCAGGATTTACCTGGATTCAAATTAAACCAGTAGGGTTTGCACCCTAGTTTGTAACGGTGGTGGAGGGAGGAGGACGCTAAAGGACAGCTGTATGTGGAGTCATGAGGCGTGCAGAGAAGGACAGCTGCATGGGGAGTCAGAATCAGAAACTCAGCACAAGTCTTCCGGCGTGCAGTAACCCTCCGAGTTCCACCCCTCATTCATTTTAATAAAGGTCAGGTAATCCACACTTTTGTGACCTAGGCGAGTTCTCTTCTCAGTTACAATCCCTCCTGCTGCACTGAAGGTCCTTTCTGAGAGGACACTTGAGGCGGGGCAAGACAAGAGGTTCATGGCAAATTGTGACAGCTCTGGCCACAGATCAAGCCTGCGCACCCAGTAGTCCAGGGGTTCATCGCTCCTCAGAGTGTCGATATCTGCAGTTAATGCCAGGTAGTCCGCTACCTGCCGGTCGAGGCGTTCTTTGAGGGTGGATCCCGAACGGTTCTGCCGCTGCCTTGGACTGAAAAACATTTGCATGTCTGACGTTACAGAGTGGCCAAAGTGCTTTGTCCTTGCAGGTGCGCTCGTGGCAGGATTACTGGCACCTCTGCCCCTGGAATGTTGATGAGTTCCTGAAGTGACATCACCCTTAAAAGCATTGTACAACATGTTTTGCAGGCTGGTTTCTAAATGCAGCATCCTTTCAGACTTGTGGTATGTTGGTAACATTTCTGCCACTTTATGCTTGTACCGAGGGTCTAGTAGAGTCGCGACCCAGTACAGGTCCTTCTCCTTAAGCCTCTTGATACGGGGGTCCTTCAACAGGCATGACAGCATGAAAGACCCCATTCTCACAAGGTTGGATGCAGAGGTATCCATCTCCGCTTCCTCGTTATCAAGGACTGCATCATCCACGGTCTCCTCCCCCCAGCCACGTACAAGACCAGGGGTCCCCAAAAGGTCACCACTAGCCCCCTGGGAAGCCTGCTCCTGTTGGTCCTCCTCCTCCACAAAGCCACCTTCCTCCTCTGACTCCACTTCTGACACCTCTCCCTGCGTTGCAGCAGGTGCCTGGGTTCGTTCTGGTGATTCCGACCAGAAATCGTGCACTTCCTGCTCCTCGTCACGCTGGTCTACAGCCTCATCTGTCACTCGTCGCACGGCACGCTCCAGGAAGAAAGCAAAGGGTATTAGGTCGCTGATGGTGCCTTCGGTGCGACTGACCATATTTGTAACCTCTTCAAAAGGGCGCATGAGCCTGCAGGCATCGCGCATAAGCACCCAGTAACGGGGTAAAAAAATCCCCAACTCTGCAGATCCAGTCCTACCACCCAGTTCAAACAGGTATTCGTTGACGGCTCTTTGTTGTTGCAGCAGACGTTCCAACATGAGGAGCGTTGAATTCCAGCGAGTCTGGCTGTCGCAAATCAAACGCCTGACTGGCATGTTGTACCGCTGCTGAATGTCAGCAAGGTGTGCCATGGCTGTGTAGGACCGTCTGAAATGGGCCGACACCTTCCTGGACTGCCTGAGAACGTCCTGGAATCCTGGGTACTTTGAGACAAAACGTTGTACTATTAAATTCAGAACATGTGCCATGCAGGGCACATGTGTTAAATTGCCCAGTCTCAGTGCTGCCAACAGATTGCTTCCATTGTCACACACCACTTTTCCGATCTTCAGTTGGTGTGGGGTCAGCCACCGATCGGCCTGTGACTGCAGAGATGACAGGAGTACAGATCCGGTATGGTTTTTGCTTTCCAGGCACGTCATCCCCAAGACAGCATGACAACGGCGTACCTGGCACGTCGAATAGCCTAGGGGGAGCTGGGGGTGCACAGGTGTGGAGGAGGAGGACCCAGCAGCAGAGGACGAAGAAGAGGAAGAAGACGAGGTAGAGAGCGAAGGAGGAGTAGAGGTGGTGGCAGAACCGCGTGCAATCCGTGGCGGTGACACCAACTCCACTGTTGTTGTTGAGCTACACATTCCCTGCTTCCCAGCCATTACCAAGTTCACCCAGTGGGCAGTGTAGGTGACATACCTGCCCTGACCATGCTTGGAGGACCATGCGTCAGTAGTCATATGGACCTTTGGCCCAACACTAAGTGACAGAGATGCGGTGACTTGGCTCTGCACATGGTGGTACAGGTGTGGTATTCCCTTTTTTGAAAAAAAATTGCGGCTGGGTACCTTCCACTGCGGTGTCCCAATTGCTACAAATTTGCGGAAGGCCTCAGAGTCCACCAGCTGGTATGGTAAAAGCTGGCGGGCTAAGAGTGCGGACAAGCCAGCTGTCAGACGCCGGGCAAGGGGGTGCCTCGCAGACATTGGCTTCTTACGCTCAAACATGGCCCTCACAGAAACTTGGCTGGGGGCAGATGACTGGGAATGGGAACTGGTGGTCAAGGTGGAAGGCGGAGTGGAGGGTGGTTCAGACGGGTGAAGGACAGCAGAGGTAGAGCAGTAAGATGCTGGACCAGAAGGAGGGTGGCTTTTAGTTTGCCTGTTGCCTTTGAGGTGTTGCTCCCAAAGTGCTTTGTGCTTGCCGTTCATGTGCCTTCGCATAGAAGTTGTACCTAAGTGGCTGTTGGGCTTCCCAAGACTCAGTTTCTGACTGCACTCATTGCAAATGACAACGCTTTTGTCAGAGGCACACACATTAAAAAAATCCCACACTGCTGACCTTTTTGAGGCTGGCAATCTGGCGGTAACAGTAGAAGTCGGCGGCGTTGGCGGCAATGGCGGGTGCGTTGGCCGGCTGACCACAGGTGCCGATACATGTTGTTGCCCTACTGTTCCCTGCGAGCTGTCCTCCCTGCTTCTTCTAAGTCTTATTCTCCTCCTGCCTCTCTGACTCTCCGTCTCTCCATCTGAACTATCCTCCTCTTGCTCTCTTCTACTGGGCACCCATAAAACATCAATCTCCTCATCCTCATTCTCCTCAGATGCATCAATTTCTTCTACCAGCTCACAGAAGGAAGCAGCAGCGGGGACCTCCTCGTCATCACTCATTATGTCCATCTCTGTTGTGTTCTCTGCCAGAATTAAATCTGGTGTAACGTCCTCATCTCCTTCATCTTCTTCTGCCAATAATGGTTGCGCATCACTCAGTTCAAGAAACTCATGTGAAAATAACTCCTCTGACTCCAGTGAAGAAGGGGCGCCGGTGGTGGAGGAAGTGTTACGTGGGGTGCCCATAGCAGTGGAGGATGAGGATGTTGTGGTAAAGTTAGAAACGGTAGAGGATGGGGTGTGCTGTGTAAGCCAGTCAACTACCTCTTCAGCATTTTGGGAGTTCAGGGTCATTGCCTTTTTAAAACTGGGCAATTTCCTAGGGCCACAGGATAGCATAGCAGCACGGCCCCTAGTGCCTCTGCGTGGCGGCCTGCCTTTGCCTGGCATTATTTTTAAAACAACAACAACTCAGGTGGTGTTTCTAGAGACGGTATTATTATTGATATTTAGACAGAATGTGAACAAGCTCACACAGCTAAGTGGCAGTGGTTTGAAAATGAAGAAGAAGAACACACTGGGCAAACAAGGCCTACAAGGTCAACGTATACACTACTACAGCAGTGGATACGGAATATATTATTGCTGCCTGAAAAACGTCACTCGGGTGGTGTTTCTAGAGACGGTACTATTATTGATATTTAGACAGAATGTGAACAAGCTCACACAGCTAGATGGTTGTTGTTTGAAAATGAAGAACACACTGAGCAAATAATGCCTACAAGGTTAACGTATACACTACTACAGCAGTGGATACGGAATATATTATTGCTGCCTGAAAAACGTCACTCGGGTGGTGTTTCTAGAGACGGTATTATTATTGATATTTAGACAGAATGTGAACAAGCTCACACAGCTAGATGGTTGTTGTTTGAAAATGAAGAACACACTGGGCAAACAAGGCCTACAAGGTCAACGTATACACTACTACAGCAGTGGATACGGAATATATTATTGCTGCCTGAAAAACGTCACTCGGGTGGTGTTTCTAGAGACGGTATTATTATTGATATTTAGACAGAATGTGAACAAGCTCACACAGCTAGATGGTTGTTGTTTGAAAATGAAGAACACACTGAGCAAATAATGCCTACAAGGTCAACGTATACACTACTACAGCAGTGGATACGGAATATATTATTGCTGCCTGAAAAACGTCACTCGGGTGGTGTTTCTAGAGACGGTATTATTATTGATATTTAGACAGAATGTGAACAAGCTCACACAGCTAGATGGTTGTTGTTTGAAAATGAAGAACACACTGAGCAAATAATGCCTACAAGGTTAACGTATACACTACTACAGCAGTGGATACGGAATATATTATTGCTGCCTGAAAAACGTCACTCGGGTGGTGTTTCTAGAGACGGTATTATTATTGATATTTAGACAGAATGTGAACAAGCTCACACAGCTAGATGGTTGTTGTTTGAAAATGAAGGACACACTGAGCAAATAATGCCTACAAGTGCACTACTATTGGTGCACTACTATGAAGAACAGCAACAGCACTGTACACGTTAAAGAACAGTAAGATATGTAAAAGAAAAAAAATATATATGTATATTAAAAAAAATATTTTTCTCGGGTTGGTGCTGCTGAACTACTAGGAGCAGCACAGTAGCACACCAGTCCCACTCCCCAACACTGCTAGACTAATAGCACTGGGCTTATAGTAGCAACTAGCAAAGTAAAAAAACAAAAAAGAAAATAAAAGCAGTCCTTACAAGGACTATTGGGTTATTACAGCAGTCAGCAGATGAGATCAGAAGAGATCAGTGCCCACAGCAGGCAGCTACATACAGAGCACTGCAGTAGAAGGTAGATTACTAGCCAGCAAAGCTACCCTAAAATGTCCCTCAAATCCCTGCAGACTTCTGTCCCTCCAATACAGAGCAGTATCAAGTAGATTACTAGCCAGCAAACTTACTATCAACTGTCCCTCAAAGAAATCAGTGAAATCAGTAACAGCTCTCTCCCTACACTAGCTCTTGCAAGCACACACAGGCAGAATGAAAAAACGCTGCAGGGCTTCAGTTTATATATGGAAGGGGAGTGGTCCAGGGGGTGTGTGGGTGGTCCAGGAGGGAGAGCTTCCTGATTGGCTGCCATGTATCTGCTGGTCTGGGGTGAGAGGTCAAAAAAAAGCGCCAGGTAAGGCGAACCCAAAATGGCGAACGTCGTGCGACGTTCGCGAACTTGCGGCGGACGCGAACAGCCGATGTTCGCGCGAACAAGTTCGCCGGCGAACAGTCCGCGACATCCCTACTAACTAACTATATTAGAAACATTTTTTATTTTGCACAGCATGTCTATTTACCCAGTTTTTATTTTCACACTGAACAATTCCTTTAACCTCCCAACTGAAGCCCAGACCACACTGAGCATGTGCGAGTCTTAATATTGCAGAAATGTCTAACAAAGTTACAAGATGACAGCCTCCTGCGCCAACTTTGAAAGCATAAATCATTTATCTTATTAGGCTTGTGGTGCAGTAAGTTCGTGTTTATATTTAGTATACAAAATACAGCATTTCTAACATTATTCTATTTTAGACTTTAGTTACTCTTTAATCCAGACTTCTTGGGACAACTTAAAGGGGATGTAAAAAATAAAATCCCATTTTTACTTTCTTTAATGAAAAATAAATCTATCTCCAATATGCTTTAATTAGAAAATGTGTACTGTTTTTATAATAAACCTGACTGTATGCAGTGAAATTCCCCCCAGTTGATGATCCCCTGCGACCAACTTTGAAAACATAAATCATTTGTTTAATAAGGTTTCTGGTGCAGTAAGTTCATGTTTACAAGATACAAGATACAGCATTTCTAGCATTATTCTATTTTAGACTTTAATTCCTCTTTAAAGTCTTATAGAACCAGATAATTTCTAATTATTTTAAATTATTCAATGGGCAGCATAAATTATCTAGTTATAAATCTGGTATTAAAACCTCATAGTAATCAAGTATCTCACTTTGTTGGGAAAGAGAAGCTTAAGCCAAAGGGAAAGTCAATCCCACTTATAAATACAATACATTTCCTTTAAAGTTACAGACCTGTCTACATTCCTATGAATGTCATCTGTATTCAGTTGAAAAGTTAAAGGAACAAAAAGAGTAAAACAAATTAATAAATTAGAAACCTCATGCATAACCATAAGCGTAGGCTTGCTTAAGCTGGCGCAAAATCATGTTATCACAAAAACTTTTAAAATCATGTCCACATTAATGTTAGTAGCACAACCAAAAAAAGGTTTGGTACTCACTACAGGGATATTAACCTATATGTGAAAAAGTTATATAAAAGTCATATTAAGACATACCCATAAATCCATATGGCTCCTCCTCCCCTGTGGATAATACAGCACCCCCAGCACATTATTAAAGGGATACTGTCATGGGAAAAAAAATTTCCAAAATGAATCAGTTAATAGTGCTGCTCCAGCAGAATTCTGAACTGAAATCCATTTCTCAAAAGAGCAAACAGATTTTTTTATTTTCAATTTTGAAATCTGACATGGGGCTAGACATATTGAAATCTGACATGGGGCTAGACATACTTGTGCTCTGATAAACTTCAATCACTCTTTACTGCTGTACTGCAAGTTGGAGTGATATCACCCAAACAAAAGAACAATGAGAAGGTAACCAGATAGCAGCTCCCTAACACAAGATAACAGTTGCCTGGTAGATCTAAGAACAACACTCAATAGTAAAAACCCATGTCTCACTCAGACACATTCAGTTACACTGAGAAGGAAAAACAGCAGCCTGCCAGAATGCATTTCTCTCCTAAAGTGCAGGCACAAGTCACATGACCAGGGGCACCTGGGAAATTGACAAAATGTCTAGCTCCATGTCAGATTTCAAAATTGAATATAAAAAAATCTGCATAGGAATGTAGACAGGTCTGTAACTTTAAAGGAAATGTATTGTATTTATAAGTAGGATTGACTTTCCCTTTGGCTTAAGCTGCTCTTTCCCAACAAAGTGAGATACTTGAGTAGCACTATTAACTGATGCGTTTTGAAAAAAACTTGTTTTCAAACCCCAACCAGCATAGGACAGGCAGAGTATGGCAAACATGGAGAGCATAGTATGGTACACACCAGTAGCCACAGTATGTCACACACAGGGAGCATAGGGCAGGCAGAGTATGGCACACACAAGGAGCACAGGGCAGGCAGAGTATGGCAAACACATGGAGCATAGGGCATGCAGAGTATGGCACACACAAGAAGCATAGGGCAGGCAGAATATGGCACACAGGGCAGGCAGAGTATGACACACAAGGAGCATAGGGCAGGCAGAGTATGGCACACACAAGAAGCATAGGGCAGGCAGAGTATGGCACACACAAGAAGCATAGGGCAGATAGAGTATGGCACACACATGGACCATAGGTACAGAATGGCAAATACAGGTAAGAAGAGTATGGCACAGACAAGTTAGAATAGTGTGGCACACACAGGGAGCATATGGCAGGCAGAATATGGCACACGTAAGGGATGATTAGGGCAAGCACGATGCAGGGGGGATTACAGGTGTGAACAATGCTGGGGGTTATAGTTTGAGTGTGGGGTGTGAACAATGCAGGGGCCAGTTAATCTCAGTACTGATACCTTTTAAAGTTTACAGAAGGTAAGCATTCACAGCAGACAGGCTTTCATGTGGGGGCCACACAAGGGGGAAGTCATGGGCCAGATGAGGCCCATGGGCTGCCAGATGGAGAGCACTGATCTAGACAATCAAATTTCAGATTGGAGAACCAGAATCAAACTGTTCAAAAACAACAGATCTTGAATTCTGTCTAAATTATACTTTGTGACTGATTTCTCACAGCTCGGGTAATTTTGCTTTTCTCCTGCAAATCAAGAGCGTAGATATTGAGCAGCTGTTGTCAAGTGCTCTCAATGGAGTTTTCTTGACTAAAAAATTTGGGAGCTCAGGTCTTCCAAGATCCATCCAACAGGCACACAAGTGTCTTTTTGAGTAGACATCTCTCCACTTGAGAATCAAGAATTCTCTTATCATAAAAATCTATGGGAAGCAATGTGAGATCAATGTTCCCAGACTTGAGAAGATCAAGGCAACAAATGATAACTGAGAATGAAAAAAGGAAACGTTTTTCAAGCACAGGAAAAAATTGAGGAATTTTCAAACTTTTATAAATCTCCCTTTATAATTTAAGTTTGAGGACGACTGCTCATTTTAACAATTAATTTCTGGATTGGTGTTCACATGCTTTTAACCCCCTCCCACTAAGTTCAGCAAAATAAAAAGTAGAACACAGAATTGGATATTTTTATAATCCAGAGAAAATGAACAAGCTACAGCAATAATGTGTCAGCAGTACCTGGGGAAATGAGTATTATGTACAAAAGCAGGAGAGAGCAGAGAGAAATACATCTGGAGTCCATTATACTTGGATCCCCTCTGCCTCGGGTAAAACAACGTCCAAACGAATAGGTTTTTGCAGAGCTACTCGACGCGTCCACGCAACTGTTTTGGAAAGTCCATTTCATTCTGACTTTGCTGGGAATGTTTAAAATTAGTTGAAACTTAAAACAAAGTGGTATTTTAAGCCTTGGTGTTATCTGTTACCTGGAGACGGAAAATATGTACTGTATTTTGTCCTGCTATGGCAACACACGGTAGTGAATTTAATGTGAGATCCGATAAGTTGGAATTGTGCCATGGAACAGATGGGAAAAATGGAAAGAGCTGGATTAAATCAGGAAAAAAAAACCCGTTGTCAGTTTTTACCCAGTAACTGCTAGTGGGAAATGGCGAATAGAATGCAGCGTAGTGCAATATATATCTGGGTTTAACATGAGACCAATAAATAAACCAGTTTTGACTGTTAATGTAATTAAAATAAAATATAGAATTTTTTATATTGAACAATGCAAAATAATGTCTTAACTATTCAGTACTACAAGTACAGGGTGCAAACTGCAATTTTACACAGGCACCGCTCTTGTTGAGCCTGCTGCAATGGAGGCCAATGCGTCATGTGAGTTGCTAGCTGTCATATATCGACCCATACACACAATACACACAAATGCGAAGGGCCATTGGAGATTGATTGAGATTAAATTGGATCAAATAGTTTTTTTAATATATACGTGTGGCCCTATGGATTTCCTACAGTGGAGCCCTTTTGGTGGTGTTGGTGGTAGTTCAAGGGTTCCCTGTAAATGGAAGTACCTTTAATGAATGGGATTTTTTTACAACTGACTCTGGCCAATTTAGCTGCCCTGCAACTATACTTGCAGTCACCAAGGATCATTTTGATTTTGGTGGTCTTCAGATGAAATGAATTCTGCTAAAACATCATGGATTTGTTTTTATTTGATCGGTTCCAATTCAGTACTTCTCTGCCGGCAGAAAAATAGCTCTGGAGGAACACAACGTGAGCCATTAGCCTTGTTCCTCCGGCAGAATAGACTAGGAGATACAGGGGTAAAATTAGTGGTGGAACCCCGTGGTAATACTGAGCTAAAATTTATATAAAGGAAGATTTGGACTAAATCTCATCTCTCCCTGTGTGTGCCATACTCGGCCATGGGCAAATTGCAGACTATTCCAAGTGTGCTCGAAACATGTAACGTTAATAAACAACGTTTTCAGTATTGTTCTGTGTGTGATGTACATTTCTCAGGATAAAAGTCTACCACAATATTTATACAGGGAACTCTGAGTATCACTCGTGTATTATAAGGGATAATGTGCCCCCTACTGTAAATGATAAGGATATTAGCAATCACTGAGGGTTTGTGTGACCATATAAAGGCACAAGGCTGCAGGCTGAGTTATACAGTGAACTCTGAGTATCACTCGTGTATTATAAGGGATAATGTACCCACTACTGTAAATGATAAGGATATTAGAAGTCACTGAGGGATTGTTCTGTGACCATATAAAGGCACAAGGCTGCAGGCTGAGTTATACAGGGAACTCTGAGTATCACTCATGTATTATAAGGGATAATGTACCCCCTACTGTAAATGATAAGGATATTAGAAGTCACTGAGGGGTTGTTCTGTGACCATATAAAGGCACAAGGCTGCAGGCTGAGTTATACAGGGAACTCTGAGTATCACTCATGTATTATAAGGGATAATGTACCTCCTACTGTAAATTTTAAGGATATTAGCAATCACTGAGGGTTTGTGTGACCATATAAAGGCACAAGACTGCAGGCTGAGTTATACAGGGAACTCTGAGTATCACTCATGTATTATAAGGGATAATGTACCCCCTACTGTAAATTATAAGGATATTAGAAGTCACTGAGGGGTTCTGTGACCATATAAAGACACAAGGCTGCAGGCTGAGTTATACAGGGAACTCTGAATATCACTCATGTATTATAAGGGATAATGTACCCTCTACTGTAAATTATAAGGATATTAGAAGTCACTGAGGGGTTCTGTGACCATATAAAGACACGGAACTCTGAGTATCACTCATGTATTATGAGGGATAATGTACCCCCTACGGTAAATTATAAGGATATTAGAAGTCACTGAGGGGTTCTGTGACCATATAAAGACACAAGGCTGCAGGCTGAGTTATACAGGGTACTCTGAGTATCACTCATGTATTATAAGGGGATAATGTTCCCCCTATTGTAAATGATAAGGATATCAGAAGTCACTGAGGGGTTATGTGACCATATAAAGGCACTAGGCTGCAGGCTGAGTTATACAGGGAACTCTGAGTATCACTCATGTATTATAAGGGGTACTGTAATCCCTATAATAAATTATAAGGATATTAGAAGTCACTGTGGAGTTCTGGGAACATATAAAAGCACAAGGCTGCAGCCTGTGTTATACAAGGAACTACTGCAAATTATAAGAATATAAAAAGTCACTTGAATTCAAATGTTTAGCAAAGATTTAGCAAAGGAAAAAATCTTGAAAATTTGAATGAAAACATTTGGCAAGTAAAACCTGTCGAGCTTCTATAGAAGTGGGAGGTGTATTTTCAATATTCAAGCCACTTTGTCAAACTTTTACTGACTGAATGAATGAAATTAATAATTTGAGGGTTTTTCGGAATTATGTTAGTGATCAAAAAATGACACTGCAAACAGTAATGTTAACAGCAATTTTTTTTTACGGAAGTTTAAACAGTGCCAGCACAAGTGTCATGAGTTGTTTTTTGTGCCATTTAAGAGGCAAGCCTATAACATCATTATAGAAACCAGGGTAAAATAAAACACTGTTGTTTCTTTCCAGCTGGGCCCACCAATGGAACCTGTTCCCTGATGTTGCAGTCTGAGATGAAATTCTAAAATCAGAATATTGCATTCCTGAAAATGAGCCTGGACTATATGACTTGAAAAGGAATAGTATGCTGTTCATTGTTGACTCTCTTCCAGAAGACTATGGGCTCTGTCTTCATTTTTCTGTAGTTTGTGGTGGGTTTACTGGCAAGGCATTTTATTTTTTTATTGCATTCCTGAGCTCTGAGAATTATTGCTGATAAATATTGTACAGAGAAAATGTGTGAACTTGGCAAGGATCTGATCATAAGCTATTTCTAACACAATACGTACCCAGCCGTGCACCTTAAATCTCAAAAACGTGACAGATTAACTTGGACAACTCTTAAAATATAACTGAAGTTACACATATTCTACAGACCCTTCTAGTTCCACAAACCCAGACAAAGAATTTATAAAGTAAACTGGTAACTATACTGTGTCCACACCAGCTTGTAACAGTGCAGCACTAAGGTGACTGTGATAGATTTAGCTTGTGGGAATAGTTAATCATAATTACGTGACAGTACTAATAGAGCAAGCAAAGAGATGTGTCAGGTTGAGCCACAGGTGAGTAACTGGCAGGTTGGAGCCTAAATGTAACACACAAACAGGGTTTGATGAGAAGCCGAAGTCATGTTAATGGAGAAACTATTTAATAATGATAAATAGGAAGATGCCAAGAGCAAATATAAGAAATACTCAAGTCCATATACCAGACCAGGACCAGAGGTCAGGTTTAGGCACCAACAATGACAAGTCGTACAGCAGGCCAAGGGCAGGCTGAAGACAGAGGGTAGTTCAGTAAACCGGCTGAGGTCAAATACCAGGAGATCCAACTGAATTCAGGTTTTGGGAACTGGAGTGGAGGAACAAGGAATGAAACAGAGAACCAGGCAGGAATATGGGCAAGGACTAGACAGGGACACAGGCAGGGAAAACAGAGAACAACTAATACACAGGCTAAATCAGGCTGTAAGGCTTCAATGATCAACAGGGAAGTGCCTATTAATAGGATAACTGAAATTATTTACTAAAACGTACTAAAACTTTGTTTTATCAAAACAAAGTCGACCAAATTCTCATCCACTAACTTAACTCATTTATCAATAATTCTTCTCTAAAAAGTCGTAACGAAAGAAAGTGGCGACAAAACCGTGCGTCAATTCGAATCATACTATTGATGCTCTGAAAACTTGACTTTATTGAACTGTCGCTGCGAAAACTCGACTTTATCGGATTATCGAACGAAAACCATAGCTTTATTGGATTATCCAGCGCAGATCACAATGTCAAGAGACAACTTGAGGGACATCTGCCATTGACTTCTACATGACCTCAACAGGTTTGAGATGGAGTATTTTCAGATTCTGATTTTTATAAGCTTTGGGGTATAATACATCTCTAAAAATTCAAGTTTTCTTTTCCTTGAAAAATTTGAGTTTTCCCCCTTTAAAAACTTGACCAGATAAATTTGAGGTTTAATAAATGGGCCCCTTGATGTTAACATGATCAGAGGAGGAAGAAAGCAGCAGGAAGAGATCGACCCATGTCCATCAGGATAGTTGACCCATATTCCCTCTGAACATCCCCAGTGGCTGAGAAGGTACATGCAGGCATAGTTTAACATGCAGACCAGGGTTTGATTTCCAGTGGCTCCTGACAAGATGTCATCTGTAGGGTTGTTAGACTACTGCCAACACAGTCAAATATGTTTATTTATAAAACATTGTTCCTCCCGAGAGGACAATTTATATGAAGATTCTGAGCTGCTAAAGATATAGAGTTTTGAGAAGTATTGTCCTTTTTCTTAATGTAAATGATACCCAGGGCTAAGTGGCCAATATTAATATAATAATAATAATAATAATAATAATAAAAGTCCCTAGTAAAGATACAAATCAATCAGTGCTAAAGAGTTCCAGGGAAAAAAAAACAAGTCTAGAACAGCAAATATAATTATTTTCTAAAACTCTAGTACCTTTAAGAAGACCATTCAAAGAAGGTTAAACCTATTGGACGGGTTGGTGTCCTTAGCTTAGAACACTGGTTCCTAAAATGTGTGGTTAAGACCCCTAAAGTAGTTGATGTCAAGGCCCCAGCCTGAAGACTAGTTAGGGTGAGACAGAGTAAATGGCTATTTGCTGGCTTAGTATCTTATAAGCTTTAACAGTTTTTCACCTTTATGACAATATTTTTATACTGTGTATCTGTAATCATGGAAGAGATACAAAGGGCCTATTTATTAAAGCTCAATTTTTTATGTTCGAACTTTAAAAGAAGATTCTAAAATTCGCTAGTGTGACGTCATTTCGGAAACATCGGATTTCCTAATGGGTGCAGGCGTCAATTCACTAGCAAATAAGATAGATGCTAACGTTGCTTCGTATTCGAACGAGTGCGAATTTTCGATCTGTAAAACGGACGTAACGCCGCAATTTCACTGAGACGCGCATTTTACTGAACGTTACCTCATTCGTCAGACTTGCCTTCGCCAGCTCAGACCAGGTGAAGTGCATTGGAGTGCATAGGACTTTCTCAATTTTTAGTGCAAAATTTTTCTAAGTCCCAAAAAGCGCTGGCGTCTTTTCCTTTTTTCTGAGCGATAGCCTGCAAAGGTCCGTAAACATATGGGACATAAACTATACAGTGGGCTAATGTGTAGGGCATTATATCAACTCTATTTTCTTTATTAAGGTTCCCTGGACTTGTGTAATGTAATGTATTTGCTGCAACAGATACGTCCATGTAACTTTATCATTTCCCGCTGTATGCAATAGACAGCGACCTGGACGCAACTTCGCACTTTAGTGAATTAGCGTTGTCCTGGCGAATTTATGCCTGCCGAAGTGTTGCGATGGCTGCGAAGCCGTTGCTGCCTAATTTTTCCCAGTTAGGGAATTTGCCCCTATATTCTTGGGTAGGGGAGATGTCTAATTCCTTTGATTTCTGGAATTCACCTAACTAGACGCCTATCACCGAAACAATGAACAATACAATGATTTCCACACAAAGTAAGGATCAAATGTGGAAACATGATTATAAAGTGTCCAATTCCTTATCCATTCCTCTTGCAATTCTAGAATGAAAAATGTATATCCATTTTGTGCCTCTGCAATAGCTCCCTGCATGAAACTCATATTCATAAACAGACAGTTTTCTATTTCCATTTCATTTTCTCTGTATATTTTCTAGTGACTGAAGAATTCTGTGGGCAACTCATTTTTTTCCAAGAAAAACATATTATTCATCATTTAATAAACATGCTCAGCCAGAGAAATCAATTTTTTTTTGGCAAAGTGATGCTCAACCCTTTTAATAAACATGCCCCTATGTGCTGGAGAGGATTAAATAAAAACTGAAATGAAAAATAAAGCTTCAGTAAGAAATATTTGAATATATAACCTTTGGGCTTTATAATTCCTGGATTCAGCCAAATCCCTAACCAAATACTGGATTCAGCACATTCTTAATTTCTAAGGTGGTGTTTGATAGTTTAAAGGGATATTGACACAATTTAAAAAGAAACCCATTGTTATGTCCTAGGAAAGACATTTGTCGTCCCAAAATAGTGGTACCGTACGCCTTTAAAAACTTAAATGTCTTTAAAAGTTGATGGAATGGGGGCACACTACTGCGGCTGACAAAGTTCCCAAAAATACCTATTAATTTAGAACTGAGAGAATCACTCTGGGTACAAGTATGGGATCCGTTATCTGGAAACCCTTAATACAAGAAAACTCAGAATTACGGAAAGGCAAATAATCCAGTTATTTAAAAATGATTTCCCTTTTCTCTGTAATAATAAAACGGTACCTAGTACTTGATCGAAGCTAAGATATAATTAATCCTTATGGGAAGCAAAAGAAGCATAATTGATTTATTTAGGGGGTCATTTATTAAAGGTGGAGTTGTTTTTTACCCGAAAAAACTGTAATTTGTGGGTTAAAAAACTAAAATTTTTTCAGTTTTTTTTTTTAAAAAAAACCTTGATTTTTTTGAGATTTATTAAACCCCAAGGCAGAAATAGCCTGAATCCGAAAAAACCCCAGCTTAAACCTGTGGAGATCATGTAAAAGTCAAAGTCATCTGAAGATGTTTATAGCCTTCGGGATGTTCTGCTTTTTCAGTGGGTTTCGCTTGAAAACTCAATTCATTTGAGCAATTCGAGGCTTTTTTGGCAAAAACTCGATTAAATCGAGTATTCGGGTTTTTTCGCCTTGAATTCAATGATTCGAGTCTTTTAAATTCAAGTTTTTTCATAAAATTTGAAAACATTTGAGTTGTGAGTTTAATCAAGGCATAAAAAAACCTTACAAACTCGACCTTTGATAAATAACCCCCTTAATGTTTACATTATTTTCTAGTAAAAGTATTAAGATCTAAATTACCCATTATCCAGAAAACCCTAGGTCCACAGCATTCTTAATAAAAGGTCCCATACCTGTAATACCTGAGGCCCGTAAACACGCCAAATTGCCTTCTTTTTCAATTTAATTTTGTGAGATTACACAATTCATATGTTTTACCAGAGAAGATTTCTGTTCGGTCAAAAAGACAATGTTGGTCATTTACGAAGACCCTGGGCATAAGTGCAACAATTCATTTAGGCAGGAATGAAGGGTACAAAGTGCAAACAATGGTGCCTGTTTTTTTTTTCTTCCAGTTTGTGCATGAGCCCTAAAATATTTGTTATATATTGTTGCTATTCTGAACAAAATAAATGTACTATATTTGTAAATAAGCTACCTGCGTTTGGATTTTTGTGGCCTTAGTTATTTGTATGAAGAGATAAAAGGTCTTTGAGGATTCTTCTAAAAGGGATTGGCACGATTTTTGCGGTTTCGTTTTTTGTTTCTAAATTACAGTTTACACTGTAAATAATTCACTCGCCTGTGTTAGGGAGCTGATATCTGGTTACCTTCTCATTGTTCTGTACAGCACAATGACTAAAGTTTATTAGAGCACAAGTCACATGACTGGGGGGCTCCTGGGAAACGGACAATATGTCTAAAAATCAGTTTGCTCTTTTGAAAAATGGATTCAGTGCAGAAGTCTGCTGGAACAGCACTATTATATGATGTGTTATGAAAAAAAAAACAAGTTTTCCCATGACAGTATCCCTTTAAGCTTGCCATAGACATTCAAAATGTATTCCTTGTACAAAACTGCGGAAATCAGTCATTCGTGGTAATGCAACAATCTTAAACTAATTCAGATTTCCATTGTAAGATTAGAGTAGGAAAAATAACATTGCAGACCATGTTCTGATTAATACAGCAATCATACGAAAGTTATGCCCTGGAAATAGTAGTGACAGTCACCCACAGATATCTGCAGAGATCAGAAATCTTCTAACCTGTCTGATTAAACAAATGATTGCCATGGTACGAAAATTGGACAAATATTTAGAGCCCACACACGGTCCTAAAATAGTACAAAACTTCATCTGTATGATTATATCTGCGCATCTATGGCCAGGTTTACATGTACCAAGATTCTGTGTGCAGAACCGTATTCTTTATATCTCAACTGAAACACTAATATGATGTTAACACTGAAACATCTGAGAACATTATTCAGAAGACAGTCTTATTGACATTTAACAGTAATCATCAATACTAACATCACTCATTAATTAACCTACTTAAACCTACATTTTCTCTTGCTTTCCCAGAGATCTTTAAGTAGTCATTTTCACTGGTCTGGCAGACAGCCAATCACTAGAATCCTACGTCTCACATTACTTGGATGGTAAATAGAAGTAGTTTCATTTTTTCCCCCAAAACAAGAGATGAGTGGCATGACTAAAACCGCACTCACCAGCCAATTGACGTTGCATGTAGGATGACAGACGCAGTTAGGCAACACTGCATGAAATACTGGTCTTACAACCACATTTTTGGCTGCAGCTACAAGTGGAAAAATATGGGCTCCTGTGGGGTAGCTCCATCTGCTTGTTGGCATTAAGAACACATAGTAATTAACATTAAAAGACAAGGATACATTGTAAATACACAATGGAAAATATGTGCTATTCAGAGGACTAAAAAATGTATTTTAACTTAAAATGTAGATAAGGCACCAACGGAGAAACAAAGTGCCAGTGGCATTGTGAAATATGTCACATGTGTTGCCCTTTCTTGCATTTATTTTCATGAGTAATGGAAACTATTTTAGATGTATCTGTCATAACTAACATAGTGTATGTTGAGCCAGTACAATATAATGAAAGTTATTCAACAAACCTTTTAGGTTTAGTGTTAATCAGGAGAGCTACAGTATGCATACCCTGGTCTTCTCCATAGCTCTGTCAAGGACCATTGATTTCTTCAAGCAGATCTTATCCATCAACACCCACAGAGAAAACTGGAAGATGAAGCAACAAGCAGAAGTCAAATAAAAGTGTGGAAGGTTAAAGGTCAGGGCATTAAACTTTGTGAGTCAATGGGGGCAAATTCACTAAAGGGTGAATTTTCGCATGTGAAGGCTTCGCCACACTTCTCCATGCACAAATTCACTACCACTAAAATGCGAAGTTGCATCTCAGCAGCCGGATGATGGCAAAGTTTCGCTAGCGTTAATTCGACAGTGCGAGCATTTCAAAGTTAACTTTCGCTAACATTCGTTTCTGCTTAGTGAAACTTATTTGGAACACTTAGGTCAATTTGAATAGGGCGGGTACATATAGGTCATATATATGTCTTTTTAGTGATGTTGTTACAAATGCTTGAAGTGGCCACTTATTATTACACGTGTCCAAGGAAACAAAATAAAGACAAAAAAAATCCTCTAATGCCCTAGACATGAGCCCACCCTAAAACAAATGTGGCATGACCCTCAAATGGTAAAAAAAAAAAGAATAGGTTAAAACAAAAACTTTAAATAGTTACAACTTTAAAAGACAATCCCGCTTTAAAATATGAAAAAACACCAGTGTTTTTTTTATAATTTTAATAACTTTTCAACATACATCATATGATGTCACTGACATAAGATTGAGGAGGATGTAGCTTCGATCTTATCAGTTCGCCAGGTCTAAGCTGGCGTAGGAGACTCTGCCGAAAGGTAATGTTCTGTAAAATTTGAACCTGACGAAAATGTGCCTGACGAAAGGGTGCGAAACAGCACGCCTGTTAGTAAATTGGTGATATCCCTGCGAAAGGTATTTCTGCCGAATTTTCGCTAGCACTGGACCCTTTGCCCTTTAGTAAATCAATGAGTACAACAAGACAACTCAGAACTGGAGGTTCTGGAGATATAGGAGAGTGTTGTAGCAGACTTGATATGTAAAATAATGCAAACTTTACTTAAACTTTAGATATAGTTTAGATATAGTGAGAACTTAAATTAGGATGGTAAACAAGCACAAACACACATGTGGAAGAACATGGGAGGAGGCAATGTTCCAATAAGTAGGAGTCCTTGCAGAAGCCAGATGAACTTTTGATGCTCAACTGCAAATCTGGTAAGGATGAATGAACTCTCTGCTCCCCACCCATAGCAGTATCAGCTACTGCTTCTACATTTGTAAAATGCTAACATGTTGCATTCTATTTGTTGAGGTCAAATATTTTCAAGAAAGGAATTACAGAAATGTTGATAAAGCTGGTCAGACATAGAGATTTCTCAAACAGCCCATTCTTAAGCCAACTGTAGGATCATCTGCATTTGTGGAAGCCCCAATCCTGGATGCTGGTTTTGCAAATGTATCTAAAGGGTACATCTGGGGGGGAAACAGTTTGAAGTATGACTCAATTTGGTGACTGTATGATCCCTAACTGAACAGATTCATTACTTACAATGTTCACATAGTAAACAAACCAGAAGTTGAATGGTGAAACCGGTTTGATTATGCCATCCATGTTTGTGACCTGAATTGTAAAAATATGCAACCCAACCAAACTACACATCTCAAAAGCTCCTCAGTATCAAATTCAAAGTACCTTCCCCCATTTATCCAGATCACAGCAGGTTCATCAACAACTATGTAGACTCCAAGCAACAGATGACATTTACTCTTCAACCAAAATAAGCTCCTTTCTTTGCTTATAAATAATATTTTACATCTATGCCGCCATATTGTTCAGCTTCTTCAAAATTAATATTCTTTTCAGCAGGAGGTGACCCATAGCAATAAGTCAACACATGACAATGTACTGCATATCTGTAATTTTCTTACCCATCTTCTATTCAGTCTGGTTCTTTTTTTTTTTTTTTTTTACCAGCGAACAACTGATTTTCCCGAACACAGCAATTTTTCAGTTGAATGCTGCCTACATTGCAATAGATAATTACACTATTTTCCCATTGTCATCTATTTTGCTTTTCTATTCCGGAAAAAAAATTTGTGTTACATTACATTTACCATGCTGAACTCAATTTGCAGTTTCATAAGCTATTGTCAAAAGGATTCATTGTTCCCTCTTACTTTAATAAGCTATTTTATATAACATTCTATTATCTACATAGTGAATACAACTAGTTGTCGCCTTGAATAAAAAGGGGTGGATACATACAGTAACTGCACATGTGTAATCAGGGCCGCCATTAGAAATCACGGGGCCCCGTACAACAAATTTTTTGGGGCCCCCTGGGCCCCGCCCACACTGACGACCAAGCTCCACCCCATTTCCCGCCCACTCCACATCGCAGTTAAAAGACCACACAGACATCAGCGCTAAAAAAGTAACCCCCCCCACACAAGTTGTAAAAAGCTATTGATGGTCAGGGCCCCCTTATATACATTGGGGCCCCAAAAAAAAAAAATTAAATTTTTTTTTTTTTTTTTTTTAAAAATTGGTGGCAGGGGCCCCCTTATAAGTTAAAAACAAATTGGGGCCCCAAAAAAAATTTGAAAAAAAAAAAACCATTGGCGGCAGGGGCCCCCTTATAAGTTAAAAACAAATTGGGGCCCCAAAAAAAAATTTGAAAAAAAAAAAATTGTTTTGAAAAAAAAAAAAAAACATTGGCGGCAGGGGCCCCCTTACAAGTTAAAAACAAATTGGGGCCCCAAAAAAAAATTTAAAAAAAAAAAAAAATTTTTTGAAAAAAAAAAAAAAACATTGGCGTCAGGGGCCCCCTTATAAGTTAAAAACAAATTGGGGCCCCAAAAAAAATTTAAAAAAAAAAAAAAATTTTTTGAAAAAAAAAAAAACATTGGCGGCAGGGGCCCCCTTATAAGTTAAAAACAAATTGGGGCCCCAAAAAAAAATTTGAAAAAAAAAAAATTTTTTCGAAAAAAAAAATAAAAACATTGGCGGCAGGGGCCCCCTTATAAGTTAAAAACAAATTGGGGCCCCAAAAAAAAATTTGAAAAAAAAAAAAAAATTTTTTTGAAAAAAAAAAAAAAAAACATTGGCGGCAGGGGCCCCCTTACAAGTTAAAAACAAATTGGGGCCCCAAAAAAAAATTAAAAATAAAAAAAGAAATTTTTTGAAAAAAAAAAAAACCATTGGCGTCAGGGGCCCCTTACGAGTTAAAAAAAAAATTTGGGCCCCAAAAAAACATGTTTTAAAAAAAAAGATTGGTTGCAGGGGCCTATAGAATATTAAAATAATACATTGGTGGCCAGGAGATTAAAAAAAAAAAAAATACACAAACTGGTGTTCAGTAGAATTGAACTCACGGCTTCAGTACTTCAACTTCACCTCCTTTCGTGACTTCGGGTCTTTTCACTGCTTCAGGACTTCGGCTTCGGCTGTTTTCGTGACTTCGGGTCTTTGCGCTGATTCAGGACTTCGGCTGTTTTCGGCGCTTCGTGACTTCGGCTTTTTCCGTGACTTCGGGTCTTTTCGGCGCATCGGCTTCGGCTTTTCGGCACTTCCGCATTCGGCAGCACAGAGGGAAGACGTACGGCTCGGGCGCTCGTAAGGGGGGCCCGGATCTTCAAAAAATGCAGCGCTGCCGGGCCCCCCTTCATGCCCGGGCCCGGTACGCTTGTCCCCCCTGTCCCCCCCTGATGGCGGCCCTGTGTGTAATAGACTTACTTCTGCATCTAGAGACAGAATCCAGGACTGAATAATGAACTTACAGGTTGGCCATATGAACTAATAGAGATCCACAGCTGATTTGACTTTTAAGGGTACAGTTTGATCTTACATGTTCTTGATGAATTCTGCAAAGAACCTGACAATACCATAGATGACACAAAATGCATTGTATTTCACTATACATACTATATCTCTGCTGCTCTCGGGGCTACTGTTGGTTGTCCATATTCCTAGTGGTGTCTTCTTGAAAGAGGTACTATAGAAGTTCATAGGAAAAGCTATAGGATGTGCTAAATAAAAACTATGGCAGCTAAATGAGAAATATCTTTAAAGAGGCTAGCAAAGTCTTGCAAGCACATTACAGTTATTAATTCCACGCACAAAATTTTCTTTAGAACTTTAGAAAAGTAGAACAGAGAAAAGAGGAAAGGTGGTTACACACCTGGGGTTTAAACAATTTTTGTGTTCATATCCCATTTGCTGGCTTGTTGGTACCAATTGGACTTTCTGCACTTTATACAGAGGCAATCCCTATACACTTGGGGGGGCAGATTTATCAAAGCTTGAACTGAAAATTCAAATTTAAAAAATTCAAATTTCTAGCTAATTTTTGTGTACTTCGACTTGGTCCAAATTCAATTTCATTTTTAAAACAATTCGACAATTCAAATTTTGAAATTTATCATGTACTGTCTCTTTTAAAATTAGACTTCGACCATTCGCCATCTAAAACCTGCCAAATTGCTGTTTTAGCTTATGGGGACCTAACCTAGGACCCATTTGTAGTGATGGGCGAATTTATTCGCCAGGCGCGAATTCGCGGTGAATTTGCGCGATTCGCCGTCAGCGAATAAATTTGCGAAACGCCCGCGAAAATTCACGGACAAAAACGGGCGCCGGCGTCAAATACGGGCGCCGGCGTCGAAAAAACGGGCGCCGGCGTCGAAAAAATGGGCGCCGGCGTCAAAAACGAGACGCTGGCGCCGTTTCGCAAATTTTTTGCTGTTTCACGAATTTTGCGCGAAATTCGCTAATTTTTTGCCGAAGCGAAACAGCATAAATTCGCCCATCACTACCCATTTGGAGTCAATTGGTGGACTTTGGAAAATCTAAGTTTTTTTGGAAAAACTTTGAATCGAATTTGACCGAATGCGCTATTACTTCGATTCTTACGATTCGCATTCGATCGAACACGGACCTATTCGCCCCTAAAAAAACCTTACATTTAATTTCAGTTAGTCTTTTTGAATTCGAATTTTTAAGTTTTTCAAATTGAAATTCTAACCCTTGATAAATCTGACCCTTGGTAGTGTTAAATCCCAGAGAAAGGGATATAGCCAAAACATACCTTAGGGAACTTTGCCAATGACCAAGGAATAACCTCTGTAAAAATGCCCCTTCCACCCATGTTACTGTATTTATATAAGATGTCCAATCTGGAGACAGTAAAAGTAAAAGTTGTTGGTTCAACAGATCAATGCTAAGTTCTAGGGGTTTTTTTTACTAAACTTAATTTTTTTCTGGTCAAGGCTTTTTGGGCAAAAAAATAGAATTTTCATGAAAAAAACGTGCTGTGCTGTGTTTCGTCAGATAATATGAAAAATTCTGGGTTTTCGCCCATTAACCTGAAAAAATCAAGCAATTCAGGGTTCGGGTTTTCACTAACAAAATAAAATCAAGAAAGTCAACTGCATCTTTGTACAACTTTGCCCTGTATGTATAGATGTCTTAACAACACGAATATTTACATTTTCAACTTTTTAAATCCGTGTTAAATCCATTCTTCTGTATTAAAAAAAGGTCACCAGTAGGGATGTAGCGAACGTCGGAAAAAAAGTTCGCGAACATATTCGCGAACTTGCGCAAAAATGCGAGCGGTTCGCGAACGGTTCGCGAACCCCATAGACTTCAATGGGAAGGCGAACTTTAACATCTAAAAAAGACATTTCTGGCCAGAAAAATGATTTTAAAGTTGTTTAAAGGGTGCAACGACCTGGACAGTGGCATGCCAGAGGGGGATCAAGGGCAAAAATGTATCTGAAAAATCTGCCTGTGTGTGCTTGGAAGAGATAGTGTAGGGGGAGAGCTGTTAGTGATTTCAGGGACAGATGATAGTAAGTTTGCTGGCTAGTAATCTGCTTGATACTGCTCTGTATTGGAGGGACAGAAGTCTGCAGGGATTTGAGGGACATTTTAGCTTAGGTAGCTTTGCTGGCTAGTAATCTACTGTTCTCTTTAAACAACTGCCATACGTTGCCCTTGTAGGCATTGTTTGCCCAGTTTTTTTGGACGCAGCCACTGAAGCACAGTTGCCAGAAAAAATATGCCATATAAATGCTGAAAATAGTCATTTTTCGCCATACGTTGACCTTGTAGACATTGTTTGCCCAGTTTTTTTTGGACGCAGCCACTGAAGCACAGTTGCCAGAAAAAATATGCCATATAAATGCTGAAAATAGTAATTTTTCGCCATACGTTGACCTTGTAGACATTGTTTGCCCAGTTTTTTTGGACGCAGCCACTGAAGCACAGTTGCCAGAAAAAATATGCCATATAAATGCTGAAAATAGTCATTTTTTGCCATATACGTTGAGTCAACGTATGGCAAAAAATGACTATTTTCAGCATTTATGTGGCATATTTTTTCTGGCCTCTGTGCTTCAGTGGCTGCGGCCAAAAAAACTGGGCAAACAATGCCTACAAGGTCAACGTCGTTGACCTTGTAGGCATTGTTTGCCCAGTTTTTTTGGCCGCAGCCACTGAAGCACAGAGGCCAGAAAAAATATGCCATATAAATGCTGAAAATAGTCATTTTTTTGGTCGCAGCCACTGAAGCACAGTTGCCAGAAAAATTATGCCATATAAATGCTGAAAATATAAATTTTTTTGGTTGCAGCCACTGAAGCACAGAGGCCAGAAAAATTATGCCATATAAATGCAGAAAATATGCATTTTTTTGGTCGCAGCCACTGAAGCACAGTTGACAGAAAAATTATGCCATATAAATGCTGAAAATATAAATTTTTTTGGTTGCAGCCACTGAAGCACAGAGGCCAGAAAAATTATGCCATATAAATGGAGAAAATATGCATTTTTTTGGTTGCAGCCACTGAAGCACAGAGGCTAGAAAAATTATGCCATATAAATGGAGAAAATATGCATTTTTTTGGTTGCAGCCACTGAAGCACAGAGGCTAGAAAAATTATGCCATATAAATGGAGAAAATATGCATTTTTTTGGTTGCAGCCACTGAAGCACAGAGGCCAGAAAAATTATGCCATATAAATGCAGAAAATATGCATTTTTTTGGTTGCAGCCACTGAAGCACAGAGGCTAGAAAAATTATGCCATATAAATGGACAAAATATGCATTTTTTTGGTTGCAGCCACTGAAGCACAGAGGCCAGAAAAATTATGCCATATAAATGCAGAAAATATGCATTTTTTTGGTTGCAGCCACTGAAGCACAGAGGCTAGAAAAATTATGCCATATAAATGGACAAAATATGCATTTTTTTGGTTGCAGCCACTGAAGCACAGAGGCCAGAAAAATTATGCCATATAAATGCAGAAAATATGCATTTTTTTGGTTGCAGCCACTGAAGCACAGAGGCCAGAAAAATTATGCCATATAAATGCAGAAAATATGCATTTTTTTGGACGCAGCCACTGAAGCACAGTTGCCAGAAAAAATATGCCATATAAATGCTGAAAATAGTAATTTTTCGCCATACATTGACCTTGTAGACATTGTTTGCCCCGTTTTTTTGGACGCAGCCACTGAAGCACAGAGGCCAGAAAAAATTAAACCAGTAGGGTTTGCACCCTAGTTTGTAACGGTGGCGGAGGGAGGAGGACGCTAAAGGACAGCTGTGTGTGGAGTCATGAGGCTTGAAGAGAAGGACAGCTGCATAGAAGTCAGAACAAGTCTTCCGGCGTGCAGTAACCCTCCGAGATCCACCCCTCATTCATTTTAATAAAGGTCAGGTAATCGACACTTTTGTGACCTAGGCGAGTTCTCTTCTCAGTTACAATCCCTCCTGCTGCACTGAAGGTCCTTTCTGAGAGCACACTTGAGGCTGGGCAAGACAAGAGGTTCATGGCAAATTGTGACAGCTCTGGCCACAGATCAAGCCTGCGCACCCAGTAGTCCAGGGGTTCATCGCTCCTCAGAGTGTCGATATCTGCAGTTAATGCCAGGTAGTCCGCTACCTGCCGGTCGAGGCGTTCTTTGAGGGTGGATCCAGAAGGGTTGTGGCGCTGCCTTGGACAGAAAAACATTTGCATGTCTGATGTTACAGACCGGCCAAAGGGCTTTGTCCTTGCAGGTGTGCTCGTGGCAGGATTACTGGCACCTCTGCCCCTGGAATGTTGATGAGTTCCTGAAGTGACATCACCCTTAAAAGCATTGTACAACATGTTTTGCAGGCTGGTTTGTAAATGCCGCATATTTTCGGACTTGTGGTATGTTGGTAACATTTCTGCCACTTTATGCTTGTACCGAGGGTCTAGTAGCGTTGCGACCCAGTACAGGTCCTTCTCCTTAAGCCTCTTGATACGGGGGTCCTTCAACAGGCATGCCAGCATGAAAGACCCCATTCTCACAAGGTTGGATGCAGAGCTATCCATCTCCGCTTCCTCATTATCAAGGACTGCATCATCCACGGTCTCCTCCCCCCAGCCACGTACAAGACCAGGGGTCCCCAAAAGGTCACCACTAGCCCCCTGGGAAGCCTGCTCCTGTTGGTCCTCCTCCTCCTCCTCCACAAAGCCACCTTCCTCCTCTGACTCCACTTCTGGCACCTCTCCCTGCGTTGCAGCAGGTGCCTGGGTTCGTTCTGGTGATTGCGACCATAAATCGTGCGCTTCCAGCTCCTCGTCACGCTGGTCTACAGCCTCATCTGTCACTCGTCGCACGGCACGCTCCAGGAAGAAAGCGAAGGGTATTAGGTCGCTGATGGTGCCTTCGGTGCGACTGACCATATTTGTCACCTCTTCAAAAGGTCGCATGAGCCTGCAGGCATCGCGCATAAGCACCCAGTAACGGGGGAAAAAAATCCCCAGCTCTGCAGATCCAGTCCTACCACCCAGTTCAAAAAGGTACTCGTTGACGGCCCTTTGTTGTTGCAGCAGACGTTCCAACATAAGGAGCGTTGAATTCCAGCGAGTCTGGCTGTCAGAAATCAAACGCCTGACTGGCATGTTGTAGCGCTGCTGAATGTCAGCAAGGCGTGCCATGGCTGTGTAGGAACGTCTGAAATGGGCCGACACCTTTCTGGACTGGGTGAGAACGTCCTGGAATCCTGGGTACTTGGAGACAAAACGTTGGACTATTAAATTTAACACATGTGCCATGCAGGGCACATGTGTTAAATTTCCCAGTCTCAACGCTGCCAACAGATTGCTTCCATTGTCACACACCACTTTTCCGATCTGCAGTTGGTGTGGGGTCAGCCACCGATCGGCCTGTGACTGCAGAGATGACAGGAGTACAGATCCGGTATGGTTTTTGCTTTCCAGGCACGTCATCCCCAAGACAGCGTGACAACGGCGTACCTGGCACGTCGAATAGCCTAGGGGGAGCTGGGGGTGCACAGGTGTGGAGGAGGAGAAGGAGGACCCAGCAGCAGAGTAAGAAGAAGAAGAGGAAGAAGACGAGATAGAGAGCGATGGAGGAGTAGAGGTGGTGGCAGAACCGCGTGCAATCCGTGGCGGTGACACCAACTCCACTGTTGTTGTTGTTGTTGAGCTACCCATTCCCTGCTTCCCATTCCCAGCCATTACCAAGTTCACCCAGTGGGCAGTGTAGGTGACATACCTGCCCTGACCATGCTTGGAGGACCATGCGTCAGTAGTCATATGGACCTTTGGCCCAACACTAAGTGACAGAGATGCGGTAACTTGGCTCTGCACATGTTGGTACAGGTGTGGTATTCCCTTTTTAGAAAAAAAATTGCGGCTGGGTACCTTCCACTGCGGTGTCCCAATTGCTACAAATTTGCGGAAGGCCTCAGAGTCCACCAGCTGGTATGGTAAAAGCTGGCGGGCTAAGAGTGCAGACAAGCCAGCTGTCAGACGCCGGGCAAGGGGGTGACAGTCAGACATTGGCTTCTTACGCTCAAACATGGCCTTCACAGAAACTTGGCTGGTGGCAGATGACTGGGAATGGGAACAGGTGGTCAAGGTGGAAGGCGGAGTGGAGGGTGGTTCAGATGGGTCAAGGAGAGCAGAGGTAGAGCAGTAAGATGCTGGACCAGAAGGAGTGTGGCTTTTAGTTTGCCTGTTGCCTTTGAGGTGTTGCTCCCAAAGTGCTTTGTGCTTGCCGCTCATGTGCCTTCGCATAGAAGTTGTACCTATGTGGCTGTTGGGCTTACCAAGGCTCAGTTTCTGACTGCACTCATTGCAAATTACAATGCTTTTGTCAGAGGCACACACATTAAAAAAATGCCACACTGCTGACTTTTTGGAAGTCTGCGATCTGGCGGTAACAGTAGAAGTTGGCGGCATTGGCGGCAATGGCGGGTGCGTTGGCCGGCTGAACACAGGTGCCGATACATGTTGTTGCCCTACTGATCCCTGCGGGCTGGCCTCCCTGCTTCTTCTAAGTCTTATTCTCCTACTGCCTCTCTGACTCTCCGTCTCTCCATCTGAACTACCCTCCTCTTGCTCTCTTCTACTAGGCACCCACAAAACATCAATCTCCTCATCATCATTCTCCTCAGATGCATCAATTTCTTCTGACACATCACAGAAGGAAGCAGCAGCGGGGACCTCCTCCTCCTCCTCATCACTCATCATTATGTCCATCTCTGTCGTGTTCTCTGCCAGAATTAAATCTGGTGTAACGTCCTCATCTCCTTCATCTTCTTCTGCCAATAATGGTTGCGCATTACTCAGTTCAAGAAACTCATGGGAAAATAACTCCTCTGACTCCAGTGAAGAAGGGGCACCGGTGGTGGAGGAAGTGTTACGTGGGGTGGCCATAGCAGTGGAGGATGAGGAGGATGTTGTGGTAAAGTTAGAAACGGTAGAGGATGGGGTGTGCTGTGTAAGCCAGTCAACTACCTCTTCAGCATTTTGGGAGTTCAGGGTCATTGGCTTTTTAAAACTGGGCAATTTGCTAGGGCCACAGGATTGCATAGCAGCACGGCCCCTAGCACGGCCTCTGCGTGGCGGCCTGCCTTTGCCTGGCATTATTTTTAAAAAAACAACAACAACAAAAACTCAGTTGGTTTTTCTGGAAACGATAATACACACAGCTAGATGGCAGTTTGAAGAAAACAGTGTGCAAATAATGCCTACAAGATCAACGTATACACTACTACAGCGGTGGATACGGATTACGTAAAATATATGAATGCTGCTTGAAAAAAAGTAACTCAAGTGGTTTTTCTAGAGACGATAATATTATCAATATTTAGACAAAATGTGAACAAGCTCACACAGCTAGATGGCGGTTTGAAGAAAACACTGTGCAAATAATGCCTACAAGGTCAACGTATACACAGCGGTGGATACGGATTACGTAAAATATAAGAATGCTGCTTGAAAAAAAGTCACTCCGGTGTTTTTTCTGGAGACGGTAATATTATGGATATTTAGACAGAATGTGAACACGGTCACACAGCTAGATAGCAGTTGGTTGAATAACACACTGGGCAAAAAATGCCTACAGGGCAAATAATGCCTACAAGGTCAACGTATACACAGCGGTGGATACGGATTACGTAAAATATAAGAATGCTGCTTGAAAAAAAGTCACTCCGGTGTTTTTTCTGGAGACGGTAATATTATGGATATTTAGACAGAATGTGAACACGGGCACACAGCTAGATAGCAGTTGGTTGAATAACACACTGGGCAAAAAATGCCTACAGGGCAAATAATGCCTACAAGGTCAACGTATACACAGCGGTGGATACGGATTACGTAAAATATAAGAATGCTGCTTGAAAAAAAGTCACTCCGGTGTTTTTTCTGGAGACGGTAATATTATGGATATTTAGACAGAATGTGAACACGGGCACACAGCTAGATAGCAGTTGGTTGAATAACACACTGGGCAAAAAATGCCTACAGGGCAAATAATGCCTAAAAGGTCAACTTATACACTACTACAGCGATGGATACGGATTACGTAAAATTTATTATGGCTGCTTGAAAAAAGTCACTCCGGTGTTTTTTCTGGAGACGGTAATATTATGGATATTTAGACAGAATGTGAACACGGTCACACAGCTAGATAGCAGTTGGTTGAATAACACACTGGGCAAAAAATGCCTACAGGGCAAATAATGCCTAAAAGGTCAACTTATACACTACTACAGCGGTAGTAAAATAAAAAAAAGTTAAATAAAAAAAGAATGAATATTAAAAAAAAAAAAATTAAAGTTGGTGCTGCTGAACTACTAGGAGCAGCAGATTAGCACACCAGTCCCACTCCCCAACACTGCTAGACTAATAGCACTGGGCTCTTATAGTAGTAGTAGTAGTAGTAGTAGTAGTAGTAGTAAAACAACAAAAAAATAAATAAAAGCAGTCCTTACAAGGACTATTGCTATTGCAGCAGTCAGCAGATGAGATCAGAAGCAGGACAGCTGCCCACTGCAGCTACATACAGAGCACTGCAGTAGAAGGTAGATTACTAGCCAGCAAAGCTACCTAAGCTTAAATGTCCCTCAAACCCCTGCAGACTTCTGTCCCTCCAATAACAGAGCAGTATCAAAACGATTACTAGCCAGCAAACTTTCAACTGTCCCTGAAATCACTAACAGGCAGCAGCTCTCTCCCTACACTATCTCTTCAGCACACACAGGCAGAGTGAAAAAAAGCTGCAGGGCTTCGGTTTTTATAGGGAAGGGGAGTGGTCCAGGGGAGAGCTTCCTGATTGGCTGCCATGTACCTGCTGGTCTGGGGTGAGAGGGCAAAAAAAAGCGCCAACAATGGCGAACCCAAAATGGCGAACGTCGCGCGACGTTCGCGAACTTCCGGCGAGCGCGAACACCCGATGTTCGCGCGAACAAGTTCGCCGGCGAACAGTTCGCGCCATCTCTAGTCACCAGGCAAATGCTTTTTATTAAAGGTCGAGTGTTACAGTTTTTTTTATACCTCTAAGGAACTCACAACTCGAATGGTATCCTATTTAAGAATTCGAGTTCCAAAAACCCGAAAACTTGATTCATTCGAGTTTTCGGAACTTGAAGAATAGGGCAAAAACTTAACATCTTCAGATGGTTCAAGGGACCTCTGGCATTGGCTCATACATGATCTCTACAGGTTTTAGATGGTGTATTTTCTGAAAATTTTGTTTTAAAAAGGTATTTTATTTTAACTGAAAATGTGTTTGGACCAACAAAAAAAAAAACAACTCAAAAATTTGAATTTTCATGGAAAACAACTTGAACCTTAATTAATCTGCCCCTGATGAGCAACAAATCAACAATTGACAGAAGATCAGATCAAAAGGAGGAAATTACTGGATTAGTTATACTTTACACTAGCAAGCAAGATGGCGCCATAGAAAAGACAGCTCTAGATTGTAAACCACAGCGTACTTAAAAATGAGGTTGGCCCAGGAAAAACCTGAAGGTCTTCAGAAGCCAAGGGTTTTAGACCTGGGCAATTAAGCCACAGTAAAAAGCTCACCAGTAACAAAGTGAGGCCTGGCTTCTATGCACCTTCAGCTTTGGGAGATATCCAACCAACAAAAGTTAATAGCAGGTACTAAAAGTAGATTTTATTTCAAACAAATGTAGAACACTCCATATCCTTATGTGTTCTGTATTTAATATTTGTTTATGATATGTAAGGTATTCTGTTACCATGACAATGGAAGGATGCCCCCTACAGTCACGTGTTATATATGTGGGCATGCGCACTGCTGATGTATATGATAGCCTCCGTTACAGTATTTTTTATAACGCGCCATCGACCTCTTCAGAGACTTGAATGGATATATTTAACAACTGACTATTAAAAGACATACTTTTATTAATCAATACAATAAGGTGCTGCCTGTAGCTTCTGCATTTAAAAGATGCATCTTTTCTTGAGTAACATTGTGTGGTGCTTGTGAGCACTTGACACTTGTGTCTCCCTCTAGTGGCATAATGTGCACATGCGTCTTTTTTTAATATAATGCTTTCATTTTGTTTATAGACACGTCCCCAATGACAACGTATTGTGTGCAGGCACTTTGGTTTGTCTAGATACACAAGTCACTTCCTTTAGTGTCAATATGCCTTAAAGGAAAACTATACCCCCCCAAACAAGATACTGAGTAAAACAGCTCATGTGTAAAATCCTGCTTCATGTAAATGAACCATTATCATAATAATATACTTTTTAGTAGTATGTGCCATTGGGTGATCATAAATAGAAAATTGCCATTTTAAAAAATAAGGGCCGCCCCCTGAGATCGTAAGATTCACTGTGCACACATACAAACCACATGTAAGGTCACATGAGCCAATTAACAGACAGAGTTCTGCCTTTTGCTTCCTCACTTCTTCCTGATACAGTTAGTGTTGTAGTATTTCTGGTCAGGTGATCTCTGAGGCAGCACAGATAGAGTCACAAAATGGTGGTTCAAGGCAAGAGATGTAAAAGGGCAATATTTGTGTAATTATATATTCCAGTTTGGTACAATTCTTTAATATGTCATTCAAATTGATATAAACTATCTGTGGCTTAAGTATTCATTTTGGGGGTACAGTTTTCCTTTAAATATGTTTTGTTAATTATTCTATTGCCCTGTTGGATTCAGTGAAATGCGTCGTGCTGCCACATTGGGCCATAACATTGATGATTTGAATGTACTACTGATACTTGTGCATTACTTTTAACAAATAAAATTTACCATTGATTTTATGCTATGGGAGCACAGCTCTCTCTATGTTTATGGTATCATGTGAGTGTCTTTTTTTAGTTACATACAACTGGTAACATTAGATTGGATGGCCCAATTAAAACAAAATCAAAATTCTCCAATGGGTAGTGAACTAGTGAACTGCAATGAAGGTGCAGAGGTTTCCAAAGTGTGAGGTTGCCTGTCCAGTACTGGACTGAAACAGCAGGATCCCACACATCAGACACTGGGGGGTGGGGTTATTTATTAAAGTCCGAATGCAGAAAATTTGAAAGATTTGAGTTTTTTTTTACTATAAAATCTATATTTCTAGTGGGAAAAAAAACTCGAATTTTTCCAAATTTATTATATCCAGAGGATGGAAAAAGTCTAAATGTGAAAAACCTGCCAAGGTTGAATATAAGTCAATGGGAGAGGTCTCTATCGTATTTGAAAGTTTCTGTGGTCTGCACTGAAATAAGCATGAAAATCTGATGATTTGGGGCTTTTCAGGTAAAAATCCGGAAAATTCTGACTTTTCAGGAAAGAGCCCAAAAAAAATCGAGTGATTTGGGAAAATAATCCGGAAAAAATCATACAATTCGGATTTTCGCTCGAGTTTTTCCCTGATCCGATTAAATCTTGTTTTTTTTTAATAATACATATAGTTACACTTGTTAGGCCCCCAAACAAGCAAATCATAGGCCACCAAAATAGACCTCTTAGGACAAAGTATATTGTGTAATATAAATATTTTTTGTGTAAACATAAAGGATTGTTTTCATCAGACATGTGCTATTGCTAATTACAATGCTTAAACCTATTTCACTAAAGTTTTTGCAACACCCATAAACTGATGAAGCCCCTTAGTTTCAATCAGCTAAAACAAGCACCAAAACATACCAATCTAAACACTAACACTAACATTTTCATAAAAGGTGATATAGTAGCACGGTAGTTGCATTTGGGTCTGATATTGGCCTTTGGGGACACAAACACACATTTTTACTAGTTGTGGAACTTCAACAACCGAAGACCACTTAACGTGAAAAGACAATGGGGGCAAATTTACTAAAGGGCAAAGTGACTAACACTGGCGAAAATTTGTGTGGCGTCATTTCGGTACTTCGCTGATTTAATAACAGGCGCAGGCATAACTTCACTAGCAAAGGAGATAGACACTAGCGCAAATTCACACTGACGCCAGGCGAATTTTCGCTCTGGCGAACGGATGCAAATTCACTAAGATGCGGATTTAACTGAATATTAGCTGTTCCGCCAGACTTGCCTTTCGCCAGCTCAGACCAGGCAAAGTGATTTGGAGTGCATAGTACTTCCTTAATTTTTTTGTTGAAAAATTTTCTAAGTCCCAAAAAACGCTGGCGTCTTTTCACTTTTTCAGGGTGATAGCCTGCAAAAGTCCGTCAATTTTTTTTGTGTACCCGGGTTCCCCCGTACATTTCCTAACATATGGCACATAAACTATACACTGGACTCATGTGTAGGGCATTATAACAGCTCTATTTTATTTTTTTAAAGGGATACTGTCATGGGAAAAAAAAAATTCTGCTCCAGCAGAATTCGGCACCGAAATCCATTGCTCAAAAGAGCAAACAGATTTTTTTATATTCAATTTTGAAATCTGACATGGAGCTAGACATTTTGTCAATTTCCCAGCTGCCCCTGGTCATGTGACTTGTGCTCTGATAAACTCCAATCACTCTTTACTGCTGTACTGCAAGTTGGAGTGATATCACCCCTCCCTTTCCCCCCCCCAGCAGCCAAACAAAAGAAAAATGGGAAGATAACCAGATAGCAGCTCCCTAACACAAGATAACAGTTGCCTGGTAGATCTAAGAACAACACTCAATAGTAAAGACCCATGTCTCACTGAGACACATTCAGTTACATTGAGAAGGAAAAACAGCAGCCTGACAGAAAGCATTTCTCTCCTAAAGTGCAGGCACAAGTCACATGACTAGGGGCAGCTGGGAAATTGACAAAATGTCTAGCCCCGTGTCAGATTTCAAAATTGAATATAAAAAAATCTGTTTGCTCTTTTGAGAAATGGATTTCAGTGCAGAATTCTGCTGGAGTAGCACTATTAACTGATGTGTTTTGAAAAAAACATGTTTTCTGACGACAGGATCCCTTTAAGGTTCCCTGGGCTTGTGTAATGCAATGTATTTGCTGCAATAAATACGTGCATTCAACTTTCACTTACCACCGTATGCAAATTAGCCAACGCTACGTACAACTTCGCTTTGCTTGCCAAAGTAACGCTAGCACAACTTCGCCAGCGTTCGTCGCCCTGGACGTAACTTTGCATGTTAGTGAATAAGCGTTGTCTGGGTGAATTCACACCTGGCGAAGTGTTACGATGTGAGCGAATCGGATGCTAGTGGAAATTCAGCGCTTAGTGAATTCACCCCAATGTTTATTTAACACACGGTCTGTGGATTCTCAACTCACAAAGAGTCAGAACCCGAAATTATGAAATCCCAAAATAAACTTTGGAACGTATGACATAAGAACTTATTGGCATAATAGGGTGTTACCATTGTAAGAGCATAGAGATATCTCTTTACAACATAGAAAAACAAAGAACTGTCCATATAACCAATGAGATGTATCTTCCTCAAGGTCAAGGTGATAATGACCAAGTTAGCTTGAGAACAGAATCTATCCAAGTCAGGGGGGCTCCAGGGGGAATCGGCATTAACAGCATTTTATTCTTTCTCACTCTATTCATGCTGAACATTTTAGAACTGGAAATTACTGTCATTTTGGAAAAGAGTTGGTTCACTGATGTATTCCGTATTGATATGGGTGATCTAAAAACTGGCTCTAATTACCATGTTCTTGATGAAAATGTAAACAAGCGTGTTTCTGTGCAGGACTCATTTTAGTTTAATGCTTCTACCAGGAAATGGTTGTTCTGACCTTCCTGGGATTGGACCAAGTTTACATAACTGTCTTTCTTCTAAATGACAAAGAACTGGCCTCCGTTTATCAAGAAATAATAGACTGTGCTCTATATTATTAACAGTCATTACTTTTAAAAGGTCATTATGAAAAGCACTGAAAAAAGTACTTTTTCTTTGAATTTCATTTTCCACATATGAACCAGAATAAAAAAACATTATGCCACTCACCATCCATGACTCCACCACCTTTTCTCTTTTTTATTGTGATTAATTCACTGCACCCTGATGATATATATTAATATTGCTTACTGGATTTGCGACACATGCAAACTTGACTTGACTTTCACGGTAACATTTTTGATGATATCAAAAAAAATTGTGTGAGCCCCAGTGCTACAAATTTCACAATGGAGAAATGTAAGTTTTTGAATTTGAAAGATATATTTCTTTGAGGTGACCAGTAGTGATGAGAGAAATTTTTCGCTAAGTTTCGCCATGAAAATGATGCCCATAGACTCTAATGGCTGAAAAAAAAATGTTGTCGTACATAGACTTCAATGCTTTTTGCAATTAAATTTTTGGCGAAGGGAAATGGGTCATAATTGCCTTCACTAGTGACCAGATTTTTTTATTTTCTAAAGGAGAAAAGGATGGATCACCACTTTTCCAAGGCAGGCTTATCTATTTTTCATCTAGAAGAATTTTTTGTAAAAATAATAAGTTGGACTTCAGACTCTATTCCTTAATTCTTAGACAAACTATTTTAAAACTAAGATGCTGATTTATGAAAAGCCAAGTTTGAACTTTTTCCCATGATTTGTAAAAATTGTGGCATTTTTTTTTTTTTTTTTGTGGAAATCTCACGGTGAGGTTTTTCTCTGCAACAAAACACGATCAAGATTACTGATCACTAAAAAATTTAATTTGAATGAATGCACCCAAAGGGCTTAATTTTTACAATTCCAGTTAGATGTTAGTTTAAATCAAGAATCATAGTTGTTTTTAAATGTAGAGACCCTGAGATTTGGGTGTATTTATCTCAGGCATTCCTCTTTAGTATTTGGACACCTAAGGGTCCTTTAGTTAACTCAGGCAGCTATGTCCCTAGCTGGGTCCACACTAGTACCTGGGGATTGTCCACTAGATGGCACTGTTTGATAATATAAAAGGGTTTAGCACCATGCGGTCTGGGTCTGTCCTGGGACTTTGCCTCAGTGTGAGGTACTACAGGTCCAGGTCTGCCAGGAAAGTTAGTTAAGTGTAAGATAGTGATAGTATTACAGTAAGAGTCGCTCTAGGAGTGAAAGTCAGCTCAGGGTAGCTAGTGAGCAGATGTGGCTCCAACGAGGAGAAATAGTGGGGTTAGGACCCCGTGGTATTTGAACCACTAGTGAAGGGACTACAGTGGGTGAGTTGAGGACCAGATAGGATACCAAGACCCAAGATCCCAGGCTGAATACAGTGGGTGAGGTGAGGATCAAGTCCGGTGCCAAGATACAAGACCTCGGGCTGAGAAACCCATGCCTTAGTGCTTCACCAAAGGGATAGTGCCCAGTGAGAGTGGTAACTATTCCCCAAGTCTATTGTTGCTGTAACTTTGATATATATTGAATATTACCCAGTCTGCTGCACCTTGCCTCCCTGGAGGGAATACTACTGTTTTAAGCTACTCTATGATTACTGTGAACATCGAAGTGCTTGTGAACTACAACCTTGCCACTGTTCTCTGTTAATAAACAAGTTATAGTTTACTGCAAAGAAACTATCTGGCTGAATATCCTGCTGCATTGATCTACTCCAGGTACCGGGAGTTGCACGGTTACACTGGGGGTCCAGGGCACACTACAAGCAGTGTTAGCCTGGTCACACACAGCCTTAATACACAGCAAAAGCCACACCCAAGGGTGTGCTACATAAAGAAAAGTTTTCAGTAAAAGAAAGTGATTGGGAAAATGCTAGTGCATTATTTCACCACAATTTTTCATGATTTATCAAATCAATTACTATTAAAAATGTAAATCTCCCACCTAAAACAAGATGCGATATAAAACAATAGGAAGTGTATTTTCAACAATCAAGCAAGTTTATTCAAAGGATTTAAGTGCTATTATTTTCTGAGAAGAGGCTTATTATTTTAATAATAATGCCCATATATTAAACCTTGATTTTTTTTCTGGTCAAGATTTGCAGGGGGAAAACTCAAATTTTTTGTGGAAAAAAAACCTAGACTTTTTAGAGATTTATCATATCCCAAAGCTGATAAAAATCCAAAAATATGCCATCTCAAACCTGTCGAGGTCATGTAGAAGTCAATGGCAGTTGTCCATGTATTTGTTTCTTGACATTGTGATTTTTGCTGGATAATCCAAAAAATTCAGGGTTTTTGTCCGATAAGCCGTAAAAGTTGAGGTTTTTGCAGTGAAACCTTGATCTTCTTTGGGTCCTCTTCCTCCCCTTTGGCAATTCACGCGCTCCCTCACAGATGAAGAGCGAAGATCAGGAAGATGGCACCCATAATCTCTGCAACCGATATTTCAGTAATGTTTTTAGGACACTTTTAGGGGTAATGAACTATGGGGGGGAAGCAGGGAGGGTTGCTATCTAGGGAAGTAGGTAGGGGCTTTTCTTATTGTTAACCACAACCGGAGCCCACACTCCAGTTGGGGGTAACAATAGTTTTCTTTTAAAAAAAAAAATTGCCCCCCCAATGCTAGGTCACCTGCACCAGGAGGGCGCTCCAGCTACAAACAGCCATGTTGCGGCACACACATGCGAATAATCAGCGAATGCTACGACTTGTTCAATATGCACATTACGTCAGGAGCGCAGCATGCACAAAGTACAAGGTCGCTAGCACAGAGAGCTTCCTCCCGGTGTGAGTGAGCTAGCGCTGGTGAGGGGTAATTTTTTTTGTTTAAAAGAAAACTAGTTAGCCCCAAGTGGAGGGAGGACTCTTTTAGCCCACACCTTTGATTGGGGATACTATTTTTGCCCAACAGGTGCCCTTTAAGGGTTGCAACGCCAGTAAAATACCAACCGGGTAGCAACCCTACTTCCCCACCATCCAAATACCCCTGTGGTGCTGGAGCCCAGGGCAAGCGCTCTTAATGCCCAACCAAAACATCATTTGGGGACAAAGGAAGGAAACTACAGCTTTCCTTCCCCACAGGTCAATGTTTGGTAAATAAAATGCATATTTTCCTACAAACTACAGCAGCACGAGCCTTGATCCTCAAGAAGTGGCCCCAAAGCGTAATATATGGATCCACTTCATTTTCAGGAGCACCAGGGTTTCCAGGTCTAATTTGCAAAACCAGCCAAAGTCAGCTACACAACCAGCCAAGAGGCACTTCAAAAATAGCCCAAAAAAGCACATGTGTAGTAAAAAAAAAAGTCTAAAACAATAAACGAATATATGTGAAAAATAAAAATTTCAGATTTTCACTGATTTGCTCAATTTTCCATGAAGCAAAATGGGACAGATCCTCCCTCCACCAGGGGCGTAACTACAGAGGGGGGCCCAGGAGGTATAGGGTCCCCATAAGTTCCTAATACATATACAATTCCAATAAATATTGGTAAAACACTTCAACCTCTAGACCAGCGACCGCCAACCAGTAGCTCGTGAGTAACATGTTGCTCCTCAACCCTTGGATGTTGCTCCCAGTGGCCTCAAAGCAGGTGTTTATTTTTGAATTCCTGGCTTGGTTGTATACAAACCAGGTGCACTGCCAAACAGAGCCTCCTGTAGTCTGTCAGTCCACATGGGGGCTATCAAATAGCCAATCACAGTCCTTTTTTTGCACCCCAGAAACTTTTTGCATACCTGTCCTGCTACCCAAATCTTTTTATTTTTTAATTGTCTGAAATTGAGTCGTCACCGGAAAATGCGAGAATGCTTAAGAGGGGCGGGAGACTGGGGTACAGCGCACAAAATCTGGTAACTCCAGACTTCTACAAAACGTAGTCCCATTGCATGCTGGGTATTGTAGTCATACATTAAACTTGGCAAACAACTACAATACCCAAAATGCATTGGGAGACACAGGCTTAGCACATTAGAAGAAAAAAAAGGCAAAAAACCTAGCCAAAAGCCCAAGAAGTAGCCCAAATCCTTGCCTTGGCTAGTTTGTACTTTCAAAACACGCCTAGGATTTAAATTAGTAGCCCAATTTGGCTAGAAAACCACCAACTTGGCAACCCTGCCCAAACCCAACTTTCCCATCATCCCTAGCGCGCACACTGGGTAGTGGAAATAAGTACTCCCGCCCCATTAACCCACCCGTCCTACAGCAAAACACACCCGCCCACACACAGGCCCGCCCCCTGCGTCAGAGCTCAAGCGACCGCATGACGTCATCCCGCGGTGACCCGAAGCTGTCACCTGGAACCTGTGGGAATCTGGGATTTAGGAGCTCGGAACTCTCCGCTCGAGGCTGCTCCATGGGTTGTGTAGGCTCGGGGAAGGAAGAAAGCGGCGCGGCTGAGTGAGTGAATGAGCCAGGGACTCCCCGGGCAGGTAAATATTCACAGCCTGGAGCTGCTGGTCCCTGTACTTTATTACCTTTACTCTGAGTCTTCCAATTGGTCCCTGTACAGTTGGGGGTGCAGCTGCAGCCCCTACATATCCTTCCGCTGATCTACATATCCTTCCGCTTCCTGCTGAGGCTGCAACTTGAGGTCACTTTACATTGTCTGGAGGGCCTTATAAACCTGCACAACCTGGAGGGGCATTATTGGAGGGGCTTTAACTTAACCTTTACTATGAAGTAGAGAATGCTATTCTGAGACAATTTAGAAATGGTTTTATTTGTAATTGTTGAACTATTTAGCTTTATGTTCAGCAGCTCTCCAGATTGCAGTTTTCTTGGCAGCTAACCGGTTGCTAGGAACTACATTACCCTAGCAACCAGGTAGTGATTTGAATGGGAGACTGGAATATGCACAGGAGGGGGCCTGAATAGAAACATAAGTAATAATAAGTAGTAATGTCAATAAAATTGTAAAATCTCAAAGCATTAGTTTTTTTGGGGGGCTTGTTGGGTCAGTGAACCCCACTTGAAAGCTGAAAAGTAAAAGGGAAAAAAACAATAAAACATAAAAAATGAATGAAATTAAACAAGGCAAGCCCCAGTGAAAGTAAAGACAGAGGATTTGCCTAGAAGGTATACATGCCTGGTAAGCCTCAGGAATAGTAAAGCCAGATAAGACTTTGCCAACCAACATCTAACAAAGCCTGCCCAATTTATGAACAATATTTCATGGAGAGCTGAAGATCAGCATGTACCAGAATAATGGGACGAAATGAGTATAGAGAAGGGAAGGAACAGGCCATGATCTGAAGCATAACCCATTATTGGTGGAAGCAATGTTATGGCAACAGTCATGTTTGGCTGCCAAGGGAGCTAGGTCATTTGTTTTTATTAATGATATGACTACTGATAGCACAGGAGAATTAATTAAAAAATGTATAGGTCTCTACTATCTGCTAAATGCTACAAAAGTGACAGGGTCACAGTACATATAAAGGTATATGAATCGAATATTCTTTGATGGCTGAGTTAGTCACCTGATGTGAACCCAACTGCATTTCATTGCTGAGGACAATTTAGAAGAGTCCTGCACTGATCTAGTTGGACATACCCATGCCTAACCCGGACCTGCACCCAATACCTCCCTCTACTCGACCTGGACTGCAAATAGTAAATGCACCTTCCAACCCAGGATCCGCAAAGCCAGATGTGACGTTATTGCAGACCGGAAATAACATTACTCCTGAATGACAAGGGAAGAAAAACAGGGGAGGATGGTAGAGATCAGTCTTGCACCTGAGCTGGGGTTACCTGCAGGCTGTCTGCACAGCCAGTCAATCAAGGACTTTTTGCCCAAAACCTGACCACTTTGCTGGTGTTCAGTGGGTGCCCAACTCGGTGCAGGACTCTATCAGAAGGCAGAAAGACCAATGAACAGGCAGCAACTGAATCTGCTTTAGTGAAGGCCTCACACCGCATCACTAGGAAGGATTTCGAGCATTCGGTGATGTCTGTGAGTTCCCGACTTCAGTCAGTGATTGACTGCTAAGGATTATCATCACAGTAGCCTGGACCATTGGTTGGGGAAAATATTTTCACCCCTTTAGATTGAAACACAGCCCTGTCCTACTTTATAGCTTTGAATTACATCTTGTGCAAATACAACAATAGGATGAGCACTACATAAAGGATTCCACGCCCCAGTAATAACAACAAAATAGTATGTTTGCGCTTCCTTCAAAAAGGGAAAAGAGAAATTTGCCAATCCCCTGAGTCTCTCACAGTCCCCACCAGCTTGTTGTCTACATAGATCAGGCTGTATTTTGACTTGTGTCATACTGCTGTTGGCTTGTGTACTGAAATGTTGCTTGATCTCTCCCACCACTGATATCACCTCTTCACTCAGGATCCTACAGTCCCTCTTACCGGACAACGTCGCTCTCAGTCTGCCGCCTCCCGTTCCTCTCATGCACATGCGCCACTTCACTTCCTGGATCTCCCACTCTGTCTATGGATTCTCCACTGGGTCAATTCGCAAAGCTTTAACGCTGTGAACTAGAGCTCTCAGGAAGTGGCTTCTCTGAGAGCTCTAATTCACAGTGCTGAAGCTTTGCGAATTGACTCTGTGGAGGATCTGTAGACCGTGGAAGATCCAGGAACATGTGTGTGAGAGGAACAGGAGGCGGCGGACTGTGAGCAAGGTTGTCCGGTGAGAGGGACTGTTACACGTTCATCACTACAGGATCCTGAGTGTGGAGTGTGTCCTACTTTATGCCTAAGATTCTTCCCTTCTGTTTATACTAAGCACTGTGGCAAAGATCCTATCTGATCCCAGTTGTAATCAATTCTAGCTATCTGTATAACAGAGCATTCTGTCCCAGTGGCTGCACTAATCCTATCTGATCCCCATTGTAAGCAGCAGTCCCGCCCTGCTTTATGGCTGAGATTCTAGCTATCTGTATAACAGAACATTCTGTCCCAGTGACTGCACAGATCCTATCTGATCCCCATTGTAAGCAACAGTCCTGCCCTGCTTTATGGCATATTTTGTGCTCATTTAATCAAACATTCATTGGCCTAAGGCGATCTTTAAACACATTTACTTTTGTTAAGAGGCATTCAGAACTGAATATTGACAAGGCGTAGAAGGAAATTAGGCTGCATAAAAAAAGATCACGGTACTGCTCTGTATGAAGCAAGGTGACCTGTTTTTGACCCCTGACCTGTGGGCTAAAAACTCAATTTAGCTCAAGCTATTTCCTGTTTGTCTTTTGTAAAACAAAAAACACCTTCCAAAGGGTCTGTTTCTTGCATATAAAATTATTTGGCACCGTTTTTTTCCCATTTAATTCATGAGTAACTAGAGGCTTTCTAGCATGCTTTTTAAATCCTTGCTTACTGGCAGGTATGAAAGACTGACGATTAAAGACCCAAGTAAATCCCCAGTGGCAATTTATTTAAATTACATTTGTATCCCACTGTTACTAAAGGCATCATCTCTCCCAACTATACCTGCTATCCCACAGTTACACTCCCTTCCCAGAGACTATTATCCACTGTTACTATAGACACCATCTCTCCCTACTATACCTGCTATCCAACAGTCACACTCCCTTCTTAGAGACTATTATCCACTGTTACTATAGGCACCATCTCTCCCTACTATACCTGCTATCCCACAGTCACACTCCCTTCCCAGAGACTATTATCCCACTGTTACTATAGGCACCATCTCTCCCTACTATACCTGCTATCCCACAGTCACACTCCCTTCCCAGAGACTATTATCCACTGTTACTATAGACACCATCTCTCCCTACTATACCTGCTATCCCACAGTCACACTCCCTTCCCAGAGACTATTATCCACTGTTACTATAGACACCATCTCTCCCTACTATACCTGCTATCCCACAGTCACTCCCTTCCCAGAGACTATTATCCACTGTTACTATAGACACCATCTCTCCCTACTATACCTGCTATCCCACAGTCACACTCCCTTCCCAGAGACTATTATCCACTGTTACTATATTTACCATCTCTCCCTACTATACCTGCTATCCCACAGTCACTCCCTTCCCAGAGACTATTATCCACTGTTACTATAGGCACCATCTCTCCCTACTATACCTGCTATCCCACAGTCACTCCCTTCCCAGAGACTATTATGCCACTGTTACTATAGGCACCATCTCTCCCTACTATACCTGCTATCCCACGGTCACACTCCCTTCCAAGAGACTATTATCCACTGTTACTATAGGCACCATCTCTCCCTACTATACCTGCTATCCCACAGACACACTCCCTTCCCAGAGACTATTATCCAATGTTACTATAGGCACATCTCTCCCTACTATACCTGCTATCCCACAGTCACACTCCCTTCCCAGAGACTATTATCCCACTGTTACTATAGGCACCATCTCTCCCTACTATACCTGCTATCCCACAGTCACACTCCCTTCCCAGAGACTATTATCCCACTGTTACTATAGGCACCATCTCTCCCTACTATACCTGCTATCCCACAGTCACACTCCCTTCCCAGAGACTATTACCCACTGTTACTATAGGCACCATCTCTCCCTACTATACCTGCTATCCCACAGCCCGTTCCCAGAGACTATTATCCCACTGTTACTATAGGCACCATCTCTCCCTACTATACCTGCTATCCCACGGTCACACTCCCTTCCAAGAGACTATTATCCACTGTTACTATAGGCACCATCTCTCCCTACTATACCTGCTATCCCACAGACACACTCCCTTCCCAGAGACTATTATCCAATGTTACTATAGGCACATCTCTCCCTACTATACCTGCTATCCCACAGTCACACTCCCTTCCCAGAGACTATTATCCCACTGTTACTATAGGCACCATCTCTCCCTACTATACCTGCTATCCCACAGTCACTCCCTTCCCAGAGACTATTATGCCACTGTTACTATAGGCACCATCTCTCCCTACTATACCTGCTATCCCACGGTCACACTCCCTTCCAAGAGACTATTATCCACTGTTACTATAGGCACCATCTCTCCCTACTATACCTGCTATCCCACAGACACACTCCCTTCCCAGAGACTATTATCCAATGTTACTATAGGCACATCTCTCCCTACTATACCTGCTATCCCACAGTCACACTCCCTTCCCAGAGACTATTATCCCACTGTTACTATAGGCACCATCTCTCCCTACTATACCTGCTATCCCACAGTCACACTCCCTTCCCAGAGACTATTACCCACTGTTACTATAGGCACCATCTCTCCCTACTATACCTGCTATCCCACAGCCCGTTCCCAGAGACTATTATCCCACTGTTACTATAGGCACCATCTCTCCCTACTATACCTGCTATCCCACAGTCACTCCCTTCCCAGAGACTATTATCCACTGTTACTATAGGCACCATCTCTCCCTACTATACCTGCTATCCCACAGTCACACTCCCTTCCCAGAGACTATTATCCACTGTTACTATAGGCACCATCTCTCCCTACTATACCTGCTATCCCACAGTCACTCCCTTCCCAGAGACTATTATCCACTGTTACTATAGGCACCATCTCTCCCTACTATACCTGCTATCCCACAGTCACTCCCTTCCCAGAGACTATTATCCACTGTTACTATAGGCACCATCTCTCCCTACTATACCTGCTATCCCACAGTCACACTCCCTTCCCAGAGACTATTATCCACTGTTACTATAGGCACCATCTCTCCCTACTATACCTGCTATCCCACAGTCACACTCCCTTCCCAGAGACTATTATCCCACTGTTACTATAGGCACCATCTCTCCCTACTATACCTGCTATCCCACAGTCACACTCCCTTCCCAGAGACTATTATCCACTGTTACTATAGGCACCATCTCTCCCTACTTTACCTGTTATCCACAGTCCCTTCCTAGACCTGAGAACAGAAAAGGATAAACAAACACTGCTTTAAATCGCAATTGCGTATATAAATATTTAAAATTGTTTCTTTATGCTCAAAACCAGTTTTGTATGACTGTTTTTGCATGGAACTGATGCAGGTTTTGGTTTCTGTAGTGGTTGTCTGAGACTCAAGAGTGAAATCGGAAACACAGTCTAAAATATTGCCTACGCCCCCCTCAGAGATTTCAAATGCTTTGAAAACAGGAAGTGATTGTTATTATTGGATTTGGATAATTTCCAGGCCCTATAGAAAGCAGCACAGGGTGCAAAGAGCAGCTCCCTCTATGGGGTCTAATGAAATGGACATAATAACCTAGGAAAAGGAGGACTGTAATACATGTAATTGCTGTTCGGCCTGCTAGTGTCAGTTAATCAAGTAGTTTTGTTCCATTTCAGTTCTGACTGTGGCAGGAAGTGCTACAATGTGGCAATTATAGGAATTAGTCATGTCTTAATAACATGCATGGTGTTTGTCAGTGCTTCAAGGCAATGTAAACCCAAAGATAAAATATTTTCCAGTAAATGAAAAAAGAAAAATTCTAAGCAAATGAATATAGTGAAAATGTTTAATGAATGTGTATAGAAAAGTTGTTGGTAATGATTCATCCAAAACAGTATTTTTGGGTTTATGTTCCCTTTAACCATCCTGTAGTTGTTTTGAATTTTAGAATAATTTAATACTAAGGGAATGTAATGCATTGCAACTTGTCTGGTTTCTTTGAACAATCATACCTGCAGCTTTAATGGGGAGATACAAGGCACAAATTGCCTCTGGGCACTTACTGTAAGGCCAAGGTATGTTGAGTCCCTGATATATATATTAGCAATAAAGCTTTTCTGCCCAGATTTCACTGGGTGTTAATGATTAATTCTATCTGGTGTGAGGACAGCTTCTTAGGTTATTACAATTCACGTTGTGTTCTTGTGCGCTGCAGAGTATTTGGCACTCTATGCACTGAAAGCTGTAATGAAAGAGAAAACTAAATCTAATCTTAAGACTCCTTAATGGTGTGGGAAAGGTAGGTGGTCAAAATCGTATCTATATGTCATAATTATGTAGTTGATTTATGAAATAGTCCTCACCCCCCATGTTTTGCATTCACCGATTCAGTTTTTCCATTGGACGCATACAAATAGAATGATGGGTAAGTGGGAGGGGTGTTCCTCATATGTCGGTGTGTTTTACCTTAAACCCAATAATATATGCAAATACACAGGTGCAGATGAAAGGGCCTGTCCCCAGAATGTTGTACTGTATGCAATGGAATAAACGCAGGGGAGACATGCACATTGCAGAGTCTCAATTTGTGTGTCCAAGTTGCATTAAACCCAAGAGATGAAATTACTGTATGTAATTTTTCTCAAAGTGCACTTTACAGTAATTTTACATTGTTATTTCAGAGATATTTGCAGTTTTATATTGTTTATATTGTTAATACCAGACTTTTGACTAAACAGCTATGTTTGAAAGTCATACTATCCATGACTCAATGTTAAGGGACCTGCAAGGCAGTACCAGACATCAACTACCTCTTCGTCATCACTAGTCTCCAAAGAGAGGGGTTTACCCTTCCACTCAGTTCCACCGTCAAATTTAAATGCTATATAGGCACCAGATTGCCACCCACTTAAATTGCCACCTTAGGCATGTGCCTTTTGGTGCCTTTATATATGGCACTGCTGACTAGTGATGTGCGGGCTGGCCCAATACCCCAGGGCCCGCGGGTTTGTCATCACTACTGCTGACATACAGGTTGTGAAAAGTCTATTAGAGTGGCTGACTTTTAAAGAGAGCTGTTGAGTCAAAAACCTCGTATGAGCTGGCTAAAACTGCTAATATCTCAGAAACCACAAACATTAGAAAATCACTATATACTGAAAAAGTGCTCAGAGTAGCTTTCTGAGTACGTTTATATGAATTACTTTTTGTGGTTATGATCGATTTTAAAGGAGAAGGAAAGCAATTTATTGCTAATATATTAGCCGCAAGCTATAACACTATACTTATTCTTCAGAATGCTTTACCATACCTGAATAAACAGCTCTAGAAGCTCACTCTGTTTGTTTTGGGATAGCAGCTGCCATATTAGCTTGGTCTGACACTACTTCCTGTCTGAGTCTCTCCCTGCTCACACATAGCTCTGCACTCAAATTACAGCAGGGAGGGGAGAAGGAATGGGGAGAGGGAGAGAGGAGCAAACTGAGCATGCTCAAGCCCTAGCCCTGGACGTTTAAGCTGAAAGAAGGAAGTCTGATACAGAAGTCCATGTTTACACAATAGAAGCAAATAAATGCTGTTTCTTTTGACAGAGGACTCGGCGCAACCTTATTTTGAGTGTTTACTGGTGTATTTATATAGACCTTTCTGATAAAGCATAATTAAATGTAGCCTTTCCTTCTCCTTTGAAGGAATTGTTCAGTATGAAAATATAAATTGGCTAAATAGATAGCCCATGCAAAATAAAAAATGTTTCTAATATAGTTAGTCAAAAATGTAATGTATAAAGGCTGGAATGACTGGATGTCTAACATAATAGCCAGGACACTACTTCCTGCGTTTCAGCTGTCTTGGTTTCCACTGATTGGTTACCAGGCAGTAACCAACCAGTGACTTGAGGGGGGGCACATGGGCCATAACTGTTGCTTTTGAATCTGAGCTGAGGATCAATTGCAAACTCACTGAACAGTTATGACCCATGTGGCCCCCCTTTAAGTCGCTGACTAACTCGGAGTTAGAGAGCTGAGCAGAGATTAGTGTTCTGTTATGTTATGTTAGACATCCAGTCACTCCAGCCTTTATACATTACATTTTTGGCTTACTAACTATATCAAAAACATTTTTTGTTCTACACAGCCTATTTATTACCCAGTTTTTATACTGAACTATTCCTTTTTACCAGGTATACCATGGTAAGAAGGTGTGGCCTATAACCGGTAACTTATGTATTCATGTTTGTCAACATGGAACATTTTCTAATTGGACCAGTGTTGTTAGTGGAGTACCACAGGGCTCTGTACTAGGTTCCTTGCTTTTCAACTTGTTTATTAATGACCTGGAGGTGGGCATTGAAAGTATTGTTTCTATTTTTGCAGATGATACTAAATTGTGCAGAACTATAGGTTCCATGCAGGATGCTGCCACTTTGCAGAGTGATTTGTCTAAACTGGAAAACTGGGCAGAAAACTGGAAAATGAGGTTCAATGTTGATAAATTCAAGGTTATGGCAAAAATAATATAAATGCAAGTTCTACACTAAATGGCAGTGTGTTGGGAGTTTCCTTAAATGAAAAGGATCTAGGGGTCTTTGTAGATAACACGTTGTCTAATTCTGGGCAGTGACATTCTGTGGCTACTAAAGCAAATAAAATTCTGTCTTGTATAAAAAAGGGCATTTTACTCAAGGGATGAAAACATAATTATGCCTCTTTATAGGTCCCTGGAAAGGCCTCATCTGGAGTATGCAGTGCAGTTTTGGACTCCATGAGCTGGAGAGAGTGCAGAGACGAGCAACTAAATTGGTTAGAGGGAGGGAAGACTTAAATTATGAGGGTAGACTGTCAAGGTTGGGGTTGTTTTCTCTGGAAAAAAGGCGCTTGCGAGGGGACATGATTACACTTTACAAGTACATTAGAGGACATTATAGACAAATAGCAGGGGACCTTTTTACCCATAAAGTGGATCACGTATCAGAGGCCTCCCCTTTACATTAGAAGAAAAGAACTTTCATTTGAAGCAACGTAGGGGGTTCTTCACAGTCAGGACAGTGAGGTTGTGGAATGCACTGCCGGGTGATGTTGTGATGCTGATTCAGTTAATGACTATAAGAGGGACTTGGGATGATGTTTTGGACAGACATAATATCAAAGGCTATTGTGATACTAAACTCTATAGTTAGTATAGATATGGGTATATAGAATTTATGTGAAAGTATGGAGGGGTGTGTATTGATGCTGGGTTTTCATTTGGAGGGGCTGAACTTGATGGACTTTGTCTTTTTTCAACCCACTTTAACTATGTAACTATGTCATGCAAGATCTTTTTAACATAACGACATACAGTAACTATAATAATGGGCTCAATGAGTATTAATATCTAGCCAAGAATGTGAAGGCCCGCAGTCCACCCTATATCTGCCTTTTGAGAGTTATAAAAAGATCAGACACATGTTTGAAGGTATATCAGTAGAAAATATGATTGTGCAAGTCATCATTGTCTACGTGTTAAAATGCATATACTGACAATATATCTGACAGTTGTGGGGATTAACGTTCTGCGTGTGCCGGTCAGGTGGCATTCTTTAGATCTCAGGGAAGGGAAGCTTGCCTGGTTATTCAGGAACTACTTTAATTCACCTCAACATCCTTTGTGCTGAGCTCAAAACAATGACCTTTTACTTTCAAATCATAAATGCCTTGGATATTACTTATTCTAAGGTGAAAGGCAAGGTTTTTGGTAAAATTTGCTGACATGTACTCCGTTCAGAAAAGCAGACTGTCTGCCACCCAGTTGGAAAAGACGTCCTAGTATGATTGGTAGGGATGCACCGAATCCACTTTTTTGGATTCGGCCGAATACCGAACCGAATCCGAACCCTAATTTGCATAAGCAAATTAGTGGTGGAAAGCGGAAAACATTTTTTACTTCCTTGTTTTCTGACAAAAAGTCACGGAATTTCCCTCCCCGCCCCTAATTTGCATATGCAAATTAGGATTCGGATTCGGTTTGGCCGGGCAGGAGGATTCGGCCGAATCCGAATCCTGCAGAAAAAGGCCGAATCCTGGCCGAATCCCGAACCGAATCCTGGATTCGGTGCATCCCTAATGATTGGTATGGGATTGATATTCTGCTGGGTAGTCTTGCAGCCTGATCACATCTGTGTATTGGTTACTAGTCTATCTCACAGACCATTCACCCTATTGTTATATTACTGTAAAAGTGCATGGTGAAAATGTATTGAACAATATTGTCTGCAGTGATGTACATCTCTAGAGGTTGTGATCATATCGGGGCTGCATTGTGCAGTCACATGAACTTCCCCCCCCCCAAAGTTTCACAGATTTCACCCTGTGACTCGATGGCACATTTTGACTCAGGATTGTTGCCAAGCTTTCTATGCTTTTAACAGCTAGATGTTATTGTTGTTAGTGTAGCAAGTTGTTAGTTAACTGTGTTCATGAACTCTTTTTTTTTTTTTGTTGTTTTTTTTTCCCCTTTGGTTGTAAAAACACAATATTCTGCACAGTGAGCCATATATATTTCGGAAAGTTTCCATTCTGATTGCTCTGATTAGGTTCTGACTAATACAGTGAACATTGACACGCTTACTTGAGTTATCTCCTTTCGCTCTTAGCCAGAGCATAGGGCTTTGAGAAAGCAACACCAGTGGATTCTGTTACAAGTTTGGGCTCTTGCTTCTCCACTTTTTCATTTCCTCTTCCTCAGTGTTTCTTCTTGATAATATCCTTTGTTTTCCTGGCTTCCTTCATACTTGGGGTTCCATAGCAGTTCTTGCATCTCCACTGCACTTTGATCCTTTGACAGACACTTTCACCACTTCCTCCTCTTCATCTGATTGGTGGTATGCTCCGTCTTTACTTGTCTACTCCGGTTTTCATTTGAGATTATGTTGGGCCATGACACAACAAGGAACATTCTCAAGCACCAGTTGTCAAAGATTTAGAGGCTGTTGGTTATTTCCAGGATCACCTTCCAAGTTCTGCAGCCATATAAGAGTACAGTCTTGATATTTGTCCTAAAAATTGTATTTCGGGGACAATGACTGAATGTTGAATTCAACATTTATAGTTCCCTGGGGAAGAACCCCATGCAAAGCAGATATATTACATTGTTTTGGATGATCTGCTGGCTGCCGTCTACCATCTAAAGCTGCCACAGAAGGCATTCTCTTTATGCGCTGTGCAGTTTTTGTATGAATTAAAGGACAAGGAATATTGTAACTTAAGTAAGGTTTATCAGAAAATTCCATGTTAAAAGCACCAGTAACACTCACTGTACTTCTACAAGGTACAGCAGTGTCAAAATGAACCTTTTGTTGCACCTACTCTACAAGAGAGCATCTCCGATCCAGGCGATGTTTGATGGGCGAATTTGACAGTTTTTATGCACGCGACTATTCTGACGCGCAGCCAAATATTTATGATGCGGTGGATTTCTTGCCGGCAAATTTTCTGAATTTATTCGCAGGTTGCGAAATGCGGAAATTCGCAGCTGGTGAATTTATTTGTCCATCATTAATGTTCACAAATTAGTCTGCCCTCTGATTATCTCATAAAAAGATTACAAACATCAAAAAAAATCTGTTTCAGTAGTTTAGACATGGTTCCAAAACGATCTAAGAGAGAATAAAAAGCCCTTCAAATATCGGCCTAATTGACCTTCAAGCTGGGCTTCTTGGTATATCCTTTGAGAGCTAATAGGCATTTTCTACTAATTTTACTTCAACTGTCCCCTAACCTGGGTCCCCCCAACTGTTGCTTTTTATGCATTTGGGGGACAGCCCCATGGTAGAGTCCTGCGTGGGTCAATTTTTTGGGATCTGTACACGACCCGTACCCGCAACCTGCAATCCACAACCCGGACCTGCAACCTGCATTCTTACCCGATTGGAATCACTACCCGACCCTACCCGCAAGTACCTTATCCGCAACCCGGACCCGCTGACCATCAAGAATCAGGAACTGCTGTCGTAAACCGGAAGTGACATCATCATGATCAGTAAAACAGGAAGTGCTGTCATTGTAAACTGGAAGTGACGTCATTGGAAGTATAGGTTACCAGAAAAAAGGAGTAACTATTGCTAATAAGAAGACCCGACCCGAAACCCGCAGAACCTTCTACCCGCACCCGCTGCAGGACTCTACCCCATAAATTGGGAACCAGTACTTTACATTGCAGAGGGAAATCTCAATAGAACCTTCTAACCTTCCCTCAGTGGAAGACATTCCAATGCAGGTTTCTTATTTAGGTTTTTGTTTTTCCTCTTTTAAAGAATGCTAAAATTTAGTTTTTTCTGTTTAATAGGAAATGATTTCTCAATAGAAATGACCAAAGTTTCTGGATCTTCCCCTTTATTATACGACCCACCAGTCCTTGTTTTTCCTTGAGTAAATACAATAAAAAGCCAAAGTTTGTTTAGTAGGAAATGAGCCCAGATCTGTGGCTTTTTATCTTGGGTAGCTCCTATAGTGCACATTTGTTGACTGATAGAACAGTGTAGGATTGTGACGCAGAGAGGCAGTTGAGCAATATAACATGAGGGCAGATAAAGTGACCTTGCTTGCGCCATGCTCTCCACTTTATGGTGTATGCTATCTTGCTCGCCTGTATGATGTTAATAATTAAATGTATTTTCTGCTGAAAAGTGAGTTTTTCGACTCATTAGTATCTAGAACAATATATACATGTGATCTTTTCTCTCTACAGAATGCAAATTATACAAGCCGCAAATAATGCCCCCCCCCACACACTCTCGATATGTGTTTTTTTTATTCTGATGATAAATGATCATGCCCTTTAGAACATGTATTGCTGCGGCCATGCTGAAACTGAACTCCACGTCCCTGGAATGTACGTAATTAAGGTTAAACCTACAATACAGGTTGGTCCTAATCAGTTTTAGAATTCAGTTTTTGCTATAAGCAGCCCTTTCCCTTTTGAAGGGTACAAAGGCTGTTTTCCCATAAACAAAATCAGTTCAAATGGATTGGTGTTTATTCACTACTTCTCCATCCGTCTTCTTACAAAAGGTGACACCAGCAGGTCTGGCACCGTAGAACAAGAACAGCTTATTGTTTTTACTGTCCCCTTATGTTCACAACTTGAAATTTCCGGTGCTGTGTTTGTATGTGGATAAAAAATGAAGCAGAGAAAGTTTAAAAATTTACTTTTTTTTCTCCGTGCGGAAAGGGACGGACAAGACCGGTTTCACTTGCAAAAACAGTTGAAAGTGCATATTGCAAAGATTTAGATTTTCTTTCATTAGGCTTAAGTTGATTTTTGGGCCGATATCCCTAATAATGATTGTTTTTTTTTTTTTTTTATATTTTTTTGGCGCTAAATGGATCATGCACTAAAAAGAAGAGTGGTAAAAACATTGCTGTTATCCAGCAAATGATCTACACATTGAGCTCAACCCTCTTAGCATTCTTGTCACTTCCCGCTAGATAAATAACTGAGGACATTTTGCCTTCATAGGGTCAGGGTAACTTCAGACGCAATTGACCATGTTTTTTACCCATGATGCAACGTTTCCAGCATAATTGCAGCTGCAAGAGGTAGTTGCTGCCGATGTGTCGTTATCCATGCCATTGTGCTTGAATCGAATGCATTTAAGTTGAGCGTTTGTCCTGGATGGCGTCATTTCCAGTGCTTGGCACCAAAATAACATCTGGCCCTGATTCTTTAGGCACATGTATTTGTGATGGCTGCTGTGGAAATCCTGGACATGCTTGACAAAGGGGCGGAGCCTGAAACGTTGCACCACCGCAGTAAAAACTTTTGCAAGGGCTTTCCCTGCAGATACAAGTCTCGTGTGCTGGTTTGTTTTTTGTGTGGAAATCCTGGAGCCTCCAGCAGCTTGGAGACAGTTGCAGTTGTAAATAAGCCCTATAGACTTATTAAAGGGACAGTATACACCTAAACACTTTGCTAAAAACGAGGTTGAGAAAATAGGACTTGTGTTGAAAATGTGTAATCGATTTCATTGTATTAATCTGTAATCTTAATTAGATTTTATTATGTGTATTTTTTGCATATCTAAATACTTATTGTACACCCAGCATTCCATTCTCACTCATTTTTCAATAAACTTTCGAAATTGTTCAAGCACAAGTATTCATCGAAAAAGCATCCTTTTTTTTGGGGGGGGGGGGATGGGTATTTTTGGGATGATGCAAACCCATATCTGCCAGCGGTCCAATTTTTCATCCTCTGTGAACCTCCTGAATTTTAGAACACAAAGGAGCGTACAGGGAGGTGAGCCATGTCCCTTTGGGGGGACGGGTGCATTGGATATAATTAGCCTATAATAGGACACCAGGTCTGGACTGAGAATCAAAATAGTCCCTGGCATTTCAGGTACACAGAGGCCAAAACAGCCCCCAACATGGCAAGTTACAGCAGCCCCTCTGTCATTTGCCAGAACCCACAGATTGCCAGTCAGGCCCTGTGGGACACAGTCTGACATTCAAACACACCTACAATCCATCCTAAAACCCAAACTTTCTTTTGTAAGCCCCTTTTATCTGGACTGTCCCACAACAAAAAGATAGTTTGAAGGCCATGAGTTCTTGCCCACAAGAAGGGCCAAGCTGCAAGAAAACGTTTGAAGATTAGATAACATGGCACTGAGACACCAATGCAGGGTGGACACAGTTGGCCAGATGAGGTCCTGTTACAGCAGTGGTTGCTGGGATTTTTTGTTTCAAGCCCTCCTTGAAGATCAGCTTTTTTTCAGGGCTCCCTTAGCTTAAGATAAGGTTACAGATGTAGGGGAGACATTGGTGTATCAACCATCTCTCCATAACTAGGGCACACTGATTGCACCCTAACTGACTTCCTACCTAGTCTTTCAAGGGTATCTATGACTAAGTGCTCACAAAGCACAAAAAGCATAAGCCTACTTTTTGAGATTTTTTTTTTGTTAAATAAAATACTGAAGTATTGGAGTGTAGTCCGGTTTGTGCCAGCCCACTGCTGCCCGTTGCCCCCTAGCTGAAGGTCTGGGACTTGAGCACCTGGACCCCATTAATATTTGTAAGTTAACCATGTCTTTCTACTATGCCTTTTTGAAGTTGTTTATCTTGGAGATAGTACAGGTATTAGCTCCAACTCCCCACCACCACTGCTTTAGTCAATAAACCCAGGATGTAACTTTATTTAATTTTACTCGGCTTTGTCTGGGTAAGATTGCTGACTGCTGAATACTCTTCACATATTGTGGGCTATTTAAAGAGGAACCGACATTCACTGGAGGTCTTGGTATCAATCCATCACCCTACTGTAGACTTCATAGACATGTCACTGTTGGGGGAGAGCAGGCAAAGTTAAAAGGGCCATTTGTTTTACAGGGTTTGTGGTGGGTATTGTGAGATTGCACAGGGCTCCCACTTGAGCTAAGTGGCCACAGATCATCAGAGCTTTATTTTTGCTTTATAATTAGATGTTGCCTGAGATTGATATCCACTGCTGTTGCTCTGTAAATGTATTAATTTGGTTAATGTTCTTTCTGAGATGGTTTACAAAGGCTCTTTAAACAAACAGCATGTGCTACCAATAAAACGGAACGTGGCAATTAGATGTGATAGCGTGCATGCCTACTTGCTAACCACCGCACTACTCAGCTACTGTATGTGAACGAGGCGCTGTCACAAGCTAATGATCAATTAAAAGTCATGAAAAGGCCTAGATGGCACACTCTGTTTTTCCAACTCAGCGCCACCGTATCCAAGATTTTTCACAGCCGTCGTCAAATTTGGGGGTATGTTTGCTCTCTTGGAAAAACTGAAAAGCGTTGATTTTCTTTCTATTAGATGAATCATCATTGTGACACATGGGGGGAAAAAACAGGTGTAACACTGGAGGGGCAATGTAGTGAGTCGTCGGAGTGCTACCCTAATTCATTTTAGTGCTACTGCATCGTTTATTTTCTGGGATGGGTGGAGCTTATGTTCATTTAGTTTAATGAGGTTTATTTATTTTGTTGTGGATAAGGATACGGTCAAGTGGAATCTTTTGGGTAATGACTAACGATTAATTCATTGTATGGATTAGGGGAATGTCTTCATAATAGAAGAGTTTAAATAAAACATAAGTTTCACCTCTTTAATGTGAATACTGCCATTTGCAAGCGCAGTGCCTATGTTTTCACCTTTTTAAAATGAAAAACAGTTTGTTTTACTTCTGTGAAAAACACAGTTGTTATGTTCTATCATGTCCTGACTGTACTGTAAGTCTGTTGCCTTGAGCAGAACAGTAGACTTTATCCTGTAATCGCCAGCCTGCAGTAGAGAAATAGGGGCATTACTGATGGTACCCTAAGACAGAGGATGTTGTTTACTAATATTGGAAATGAATATCTCCAGAGATGTTGCCCAATCACCAATTAGATTTAAACAGTCACCTACAGGTTAGAAAACAAACGCAAAGGTCTGATTGGTTGATAAGGGCAACATCTCCGGAGATATTTATCTCCAGTGTTTGTAAACATGCCTCATGGACCAGGCTGTACACATTGAATAACCTCTTTCTGATAAAGACAGCAGCTTATTGGCCTGTGTACAATGCCAATAAAATGGCCTTCCTCAACAATATCTGGATGGAGTGTGCCCAGATGTCTGCATAGACTTCTGATGTGATGAAGTCATTGACCTCGGCTCTCAACACTCATGTTTACCAGATTTGACCCCTCAACTGGTTGACCAGATTGGGTCATGCCTAAAAAGAAGCTAGTGTAGGCTGTATCCTTGGCATGGTCACTCTAGGAGCGAGAGATAGTCATGTATTTAGCAGAGCACCTTGAAACTCCACCAAGTAGTGTAGAGGCTTAGTAGCCTTACCATATTTCCACCAGTATAGGAACTCAACTTTGAAACAGGTGTCTGGTCCAAATTTCACTAAGTTAATGTCACACTTAGGGGCAGATTTATTAGGGTCGAATTAAAAATTCTAATTTTTGAATTGTTCTTTATGGTCAAAACTCTCAATTGAATTATGAATAGTCCAAACTCAATTTGAATTTTAATTCTAATTCTAATTTTGAGATTTATCAAAGCGTGACCCTTTTAAAAATGCAAACTAGACTATTCTCAACCTAAAACCTGGCAAGTTGATGTATAAAGGTGGCCATAGACGAAGAGATCCACTAGTTTGGTGATGTCACCAAACAAGCGGATATCTCCCCGATATGCCCATATTGAAGTGGGCCATATGGGGCCGATCCAATCATGGGCCCTAGGGCCCAACCATCGGATCATAATGCATCCGATAAACACATAGATGAGGCCGCAATCTGACGGGATTTTTTAACCATTCTGATCGAGACCTGGCAAACTTTTGGCCAGATATCAATCGGGGAAGCGCGTAGGCTGGCCCCACACGGGTCAATAAGCTGATGACCCTGTCTGTCGGCAGCCTTTATCGCCCGTGTATGGGGGCCTTAAGTCAATGGGAAAGATCCAGTGACTATTTTTAAGCTTATTACTAGACTTTCTGACATTCGAGTTTTTTTCAGGGAAAAAACTAAGTTCTGTTTAGTCAAATTCAAGTTGAGTTTTCCGAATCGGTAATATTTGTTAGAGTTTTAGATATTCCATTTTTTTTTTTTTTTGTTAAAGGAAAAGGAAAGTGTGTTTGCACTTGGGGGTGCCAAATGTTACGCACCCACAAGTGATTGTATTGACTTAACTGAAACCCCGTTGTTTTTTTTTAATTTTTTTGTCCTCTGCAGAAAACTGCACCGGGCCAGGGTTTTTCTAGCGAACACCACTGAGAGATCTTCTTTTTTCAAATTTCCCCAGGCAAACGCATGTGCAGTAGAATGAAATAGCCGGCTTTTTAGTTAAAGTTCGGCTTTTCGTTATACTGCAGATGCGCAGCCGCGTGAAGAAAGAGGAAGCAGGAAGAAGATCTCTCTGTGGTGCTCACTGGTGTAACCTCGGGCTGGTGTAACCTCGGCCTGGTGTAACCTCGGCCTGGGGTTTCAGGTAAGTCAATACAATCACTTGGGGGTGCCTAACATTTGGCACCCCCAAGTGCAAACAGACTTTCCTTCTCCTTTAAATAACCCCCAATCGAATTTCAAATATTTGAATTTATTATAGTAGGAACTTTGATAAATGTGCCTCCCTGTGTATTCTCCATCTCCACAAAGGCTAAGGAAATGAAAAAACAATTCTAGTGGTGGTTATAATGGACCTTGTTCACGTTGTTGTTGTTTTTATTTTTTTGCAGAGCCATGGTGTCATGGAGAGGGATATATTTTGTGCTTGCGTTGTTCCTGGGAAGCTTCTTCGGCAGCATTTTTATGCTGGGCCCTTTCCTCCCTTTGATGCTCGTGTCTCCGAGTTGGTATCGATGGATAACAGACCGGATTGTGGCCACCTGGCTGACTTTACCCGTGGTAAGAGCCTCCATTGCTGCACAGTCATATTCACTTGCAAAATAACAGGAACATTGGCAGATAACATCCGGCAAAGTCATTTCATTTCGCCGAGCAGTTGTGCAAATGTATTGTTTTGTGGCGTTTGTTTAGTAAAACCTGCTGCGGAAGACAAATGAAGCCAATTAACTTCCATCACGGAAATTCTCTTCACAGAGCTGCCGAGTCTCGCCAATTTAGAGACTGTGTTTGTATGTTGTGTATTTACCTAAATCATTAATTCCAGTGCATGCATATGTGCCCATACACATGCTGTTCCTTTCATTATACTTTCTTTTTTTTGTCGAGGTACAGATTTTACAGCCCAAAAAATATTTCCTCCATATTGTTATCATACCTGCCCAAGTATGCTTTATAGCTATTAACCCTTCCTATGTTTCCAGGGGCAGATTTTCTAATAGACTTAAGGCATGAAGATCTAAATTACAGAAAGATCTGTTATCCGAAAAATGCCAGGTCCAGAGCATTCTGAATAACAGGTCCCATACCTGTATATAGTGAACAAAGTACCCCCTATTGTAAAATATAAGGATATTATAAGTCACAGAGGAGTTCCATGACTATGTAAAAGCACGAGGCTGAAGGTCGTTTACTTTTAATAACCTCATATTTTCCAACAAGGGGTACTTTATTTATTATAATACACAAGTTTTAGTGAGCCATGTGACAAAAATGACATCACTACTCACCGTTTATAACTGATGACATCCCTAGTCACCGTTTATCAGGATATTACAAGATATTCATGGCTTTTGTGTATTATATGGTTATATTCTTTCTTAACTGAGCAACTCGTATTATAGGTGCAATACCATAAATTATATCCTGCATCTACATGTTTAAATTCACAATCTGGATTCAGCACATACCTAGAAAAGAGGATACCGTATATACTCGAGTATAAGCCGAGGTACCTAATTTTACCTCCAAAAACTGGGAAAGCTTATTGACTCGAGTATAAGCCTAGGGTGAGAAATGCAGCAGCTTCTGGTAAGTTTCAATCAAAAAATGTAGGGTTTCTGCTCCCATTGGAGGTGCCGGCGTCTCGTTTTTGGATGCCCGTGAATATTCTTGGACGCCGGCGACTATTTTTGCGCTTAACCCGAGTATAAGCCGAGGTAGAGTTTTTCAGCATATTTTGGGGCTGAAAAACTCGGCTTATACTCGAGTATATACAGTAATTCTGCTGCTCTTGCCACCTCGTTTCAGTATTTTATCCAGTGCGAGGTGTAGAGTGCAGCCAAACAGTGGAGAGACGTGATCTTGCACTTCTCTATGGAGTTATGGAGTCCTCTTGTATTTTTTTTTAAAAAGTTTCTGGATGGAGTTGTAGTAGTGCTGGATGGAGTTGTAGTAGTGCTGTACAATTAGAGTGGCCGGTAGTGCCAGATAATACCCAATAAATATTTAATAAGTAGGGATGCACCGAATCCAGGATTCGGTTTGGGATTCGGCCTTTTTCAGCAGGATTCGGACTCGTCTGAATCCTTGTGCATGGCTGAAACTAATCGGAATCCTAATTTGCATATGTAAATTATGGATGGGAAGGGAAATCATGTGACTTTTCCTTTCCACCCCTAATTTGCATATGCAAATTTGAATTCTGTTCAGTCACAAAGGATTGAGGGATTCAGGTGAATCCCAAAAAGTGGATTTGGTGCATCCCTACTAATAAAAGTTAAGTCCTCCAGTATTTTCTGAGCTCTAGTCATGTAAAACCAGGCATCTGCAAGTATAACCATACCTGAAAGACTCCAAAACGGTCAATTCATCACATATGACTTCTCTGCACAGCAAACCAGTGTGATCTGGCTGAATCAGCAAAATATCGACTGGTTTGGAGCCCTGATTAATGAAGCAGACTTTCCCATGCATGTCCAGCTTTAAAAACAATAGAAATTCTCAGATCACCGACATTCTTATCCTAAAACACAGTGTTTAAGTATGTGCTGGAGTGACACAATTTACATAAAAAGGAAAAAGAAAGCATTCAAAATGTCCATGTCAGATGTCACAGATGCAGTACTTAGAACCTATAAATATAATAATTGTTGTAAATTAGCAATCAAGGCAAAAATAGAAAAGAGGGAATTGATGGCTTCATGTGCAAAGGCCAATACCCCCCCCAAAAAAAATATAGCGTGTTAACCGTAAAATTGTGCAGGTTAAAACAGTGAATTTATTAAGAAATATTTAAATATTTTGGTTACAGTGGATTCTGAATGGACAGATTTGTCACCTTCCTCCAATGAACTGTATTTTCTCTTCTTTCCCATGAATGCTCATTGTGTCAGGCTTTGCTGGAGTTGGTATTTGGCGCAAAAGTGGTGATCACCGGCGATGGATTCATTCCCGGAGAAAGGAGTGTGATCATCATGAATCATCGTACTAGGCTGGACTGGATGTTCTTGTGGAATTGCTTGTTGCGCTACAGCTACCTCAGGCTCGAAAAAATCTGCCTCAAATCCAGTCTGAAAGCCATCCCAGGATTTGGTACGTTCCCGTATTCATATTCCTATCCTTTTTATTTCTAACCATATTTACCATTCCCTCCTCCCTTTGCGCTGTGTTATTATTTTTCTTTTCTAAACCACCCCTTGTCTGCACAGCTCCCTATGGTAAAGCAATCATAAAGGGCATACATGGAGTACTACTCAACTAGGGATGCACCACCTTCTGCCCGGTCGAACCAAATCTACTCCTAATTTGCATATGCAAATTAGGGGCAAGGAGGGAAAATGTGTGACTTTTTGTCACAAAACAAAGAAGTAAAAACATTTTTTTTTCCCTTCCCACCCCTAATTTGCATGTGCAAATTATGATTTGGTTCGGTATTCGGCCGAATCTTTCAGGAAGGATTCAGGGGTTACGCTGAATCCAAAATAGTGGATTTGGTGCATCCCTATACTGAACAAGCACTTATCATGTCTGGGGTATTAAAAGCATTATTTAGGACATGTATTGCCCAATGGCTACCCTATGTCCTACATTATACAGGGCTCTATTGCACTCTCTTTATTTTGGAAATAGACTACCCCCACTATGATAAAAAGGACATTGAAATCTCGGAGAGGTTCTGTGACCATATAAAGGCACAAGGCTGCAGGCTGAGTTATACAGGGAACTCTGTGTATCACTCGTGTATTATAAGGGATAATGTACCCCCTACTGTAAATGATAAGGATATTAGAAGTCACTGAGGGGTTCTGTGACCATATAAAGGCACAAGGCTGCAGGCTGAGTTATACAGGGAACTCTGAGTATCACTCATGTATTATAAGGGATAATGTACCCCCTACTGTAAATGATAAGGATATTAGAAGTCACTGAGGGGTTCTGGGGCGATATAAAGCAAACATTTTTAAACTGCAGTATGGAAAAAGGCAGAAAAGAAAGGCTAATAATTAAAACAAATATGTTAAATAAAGACCAATATGAAAGTTGCTGAAAGTAGTAAAATTCTACATTCTAAATGGAGATGATGACAAAAAAACCCAAAGAATAACAAACATTCATATCCCAAACGTTAGTGTTACAGTGGTCATTAAGCAGAGATTATGCCAGAGCTTGTGTGCACCATTTCCCAGGTGACCGGCAACAGGTCAGAACAGCGCACTTATGGAACATCTGAGCAAATTGTTTCTCACTCGGGAGCTGGAGCCTAGCGCTCTCATTAAGGAATCTCATCTTGTTCCCTGATGTGCACCCGGCACTTTGCCTCCAGAGCTCTTAGGTGTTTGCTAAGTTACCTTGACCCTCAGATACAGCGGAACCGAGAGATCATACTGACACGGTGCCATCCTTATACTCAAACAGTGTGTTGTGTCATTGTGTTCTCTCGCTGCCCGGGGAAGTGTCTTTTCTCTCCGTGTTATAACACTTTACAATCAGCCCAGAATATTAAAGGGAATGCAAACCCAAAAAATAGTGTTTATTAGTTACTGTTGAAAAGCAGTGTTTGTCCCTTGAAATTCTCTGCACTAGCAGTTTTGACTTTTGAAATTGTGTACCAGAAGCCAGCTGGATAACATTTAATAGTCCTTTATTAGTTATATTATAACAATTCCAAGGTAGCAACAAGCCCAAGCAGCAATTACTGCAAAGTGCGTTTATTTCCACGTTTACACGACATGTTTTGGGTGTCGAACCCTTTATCAAATTACTAGTTATCGTGTTGCCAAGCAAAATAAGGCATACACAATGCAGTAAGCAATGCCTAGGTGCCACCTAACAGGTGTTTTTAAGGTTCATGTCTGACACTTGTGATTGCCAGAGCATATATATATATATATATATATATCTATATATATATATATATATATATATATATATATATATATATATATATATATATATATATATTCCAATAAGTATCCGCACTCCAAAGCTGCTGTCAATGGCGGGGTGCACGGTAATTGTTTATGTATCAATAATCTTCAGACCAGCACTCCCTTTAAAAACTTTCCTTGAAAAAGGTCCAAATGTGGACAAAAACGGATGTTTTTTTTTTTTTTATTATTATTCAAAAATGAATTTTGGAAATGCATTTGTGAATAAAGCACAGTGCGGGTCCATTTACTACGATGTATTACAAGATTTGACCAATGCACCAATCTCTATATCTTAAATCCGGATAGAGTGCGCTCACTAATTGAAAAAAAAAAAAAAATATATATATATATATATATAGATAGAGATATAGAGATATAGAGATATAGAGATATAGAGATATAGAGATATAGATAGATATATAGAGATATAGATAGAGATATAGAGAGATAGAGATATAGAGATAGAGATATAGAGATAGAGATATAGAGATAGAGATATAGAGATAGAGATATAGAGATAGAGATAGAGAGATAGAGATATAGAGATAGAGATATAGAGATAGAGATATAGAGATATAGAGATATAGAGATAGAGATAGAGAGATAGAGATAGAGAGATAGAGATATAGAGATAGAGATAGAGATAGAGATAGAGATAGAGATATAGAGATAGAGATATAGAGATAGAGATAGAGAGATAGAGATAGAGAGATAGAGATAGAGAGATAGAGATAGATATAGATAGAGATAGATATAGATAGAGATAGATAGAGATAGATAGAGATAGAGATAGATAGAGATAGATAGAGATAGAGAGATAGAGATAGAGAGATAGAGATAGATATAGATAGAGATAGATATAGATAGAGATAGATAGAGATAGATAGAGATAGAGATAGATAGAGATAGATAGAGATAGAGATAGATAGAGATAGAGATAGATAGAGATAGAGATAGAGATAGATAGAGATAGATATAGATATAGATATAGATATAGATAGATATAGAGAGATATATATATTTATATATATAGATATATAGAGATATATATAGAGATATAGATATAGATAGATATAGATTATATATATAGATAGATATAGATATATATATATATATATATACTGTGTATATACAGATATATATAGATAGATATATATATATATATATATATATATATATATATATAGATAGAGATATATATATATATATATATATATATATAGATAGATAGATAGATAGATAGATATATAGATATATAGATATATATAGATATATATATAGATATATATATAGATATATATAATATCAAAACAGGGGGGTTGTGGGAGCACTCTAAAGGCTTTAAAGTATATATATATATATATAAGTATAATAAATGCTATTGCATATATACCCAAAACAGGGGTTATTTTGTTACAAAGTTATGATCATAAAATTGATAAGCCACCATACCACGTCAAGGTAAACCCCGAATGGCGGTCCCTAACTTATTTTATATTTTATGTGCATTTTAGCATTACCTGTAATCAATGTCCATTGAACGCTGTTTTTTTCACTGAGGGCTAAATCCTCCCCAGCCAGCAATCAGCCCTGCCCCCAAATAGCTCCCCATCTTCTTTTCTCTTGATTCCCATCCCATGTTTTGGGCCTCTGTCACTTACCTGAGCTTAGGGACCCACTCACAATATCCAGGATATATACAATACAAGGCTGATTAGTAATGAATTTAGAGCCACATTACGTGGCAGTATAGAAATCAGAGCAGTCTATATGAAAATTAACTCATTATCAGCCCTGAAGCATCAGCCTCTATGATAGATGAACCTCACTTTCTGCTTGATGATGTCTCCCGACCCCTAAACTTAGCTTCTCCCCAGCCCACAGCTCACCGAGCATGTGCAGTGGCACTTACACAAAAGATGCATAACAAAATCCAAGATGGAGAACTACTGGGGACAACTATGAAGTTCTGGATCTTTACTGTTATAGGGCTGCTGAACCTCTGGTCTGGTACAGTACAAGCAGTATATAAAGTATAGCATTTCTAGACTTTTCTTAGGCTTTAGTTTTCCTTGTGTTACAGTAAAAGGTGACTTTTACAATTCTTTATTTGCCATTCATAAATAACTGGGTAAATAAAAAAGATAATTAATTTGTCTCTGCGTTGAACAATACGGCAGGCAGTGCTGATCCTAATCTGTCATCACTTGATATTAAGTGACACGTTTAAAAATGTTGCCCAGTGTGAGGAATTTAAGGCTCATCACATGCCTGGATAAAAGCTTGTTAAATCTCTCCTCAAATACATTTTCCCATTATAGTTTTGTGTCTGTTTCATTTGTGTGTGTGTGTGTATACACAGAGATTCAACATTATTTTACAAGTGGAAAAATTCTAGAGGGGTTTAGTGCTTACAATCTGCATTCCAGCCCGAAATAGCGGGCAGAGATGTACTCGGGTCTCACTGTGTACATAGAGCACATTGCATGTGAGCCAGACACTTATTCAACAGTTAAAGAATGCATTTCAACCAATGTCGAGTTTCTGCGTGCGCCTCATACCGTAAGTGCGGAGCTATTCTGTTCATCTCCAAACGAGTTGCGAGGAAACATTTGTCAGGAAGGACCCGCGCAAACTGGAGGGAATTTCGTTCTTTCATAAACCACATCGAATTTTTACCTCGTTAGATCTGATATTTGTCATTCCATGGCCTTATGTTTTCATTGTTAGTGCACTGGAATATCAATGAGCCCTTCAGTGCTAGGGTCCCAAGTTGGAGTCTGGCCTTAGCACCTCGTTCTTGTGAGGGTTTCCTTTGGGAACTCCGGTTTCCTCCAACACTCCAAAACAGGTTCATTGGCTCCTTATAAAATTGACTGTGGTGTATGTGAATATAATAGAATGGGGCATGGACTGAAGTGAATGATGTATATAAGGCTGTTTTTTTTTTTTTTATTGCAAGATGAGAGAAGCAGATCCGCTCCCTTTCCCAACTACAATTATCTACACTGAAAAATACAGCTTCCACTTGTTTTTAAAAGAAGCCAACTAACCTGTTTTGGAGCATGGGAGAAAACACAATGGTTACATAAGGAAACCCTCACAAGCTCGGAGATGGGAGCAGATCCGCTTCTCTCAGGCATTCAGAAAAAAAAACACAGCCTGAAAGTAGCAGAGCCAACACTCTGTGTGCCCTGACCCTAAACTCTGTTAAGCGCTATGGTATATGTCAGCACTATGGGGGAAAAAAAGGATCGTAATACAGGCAGGTTTTTGAAGCTTTTGATTTTAAGCTCCCCTGGGTTAGGGGCTGATGTGAATGACAATCTCTGCAAAGTGTTGCCGAATATGTTGGCTCTATATGAATACAATTTTTAAAAAAAGCCAAAGTGAAAAGACCTAATTGGGCCAGAAATTGCTTCCAATTGCTTTATTATAGATGTAATTGTAAAGAAGCAGAGCGGCAGAGAACTAAAGTGTCCATACAACATGAACACGGCTATTGGTGAAATTGGACATTGTCCCATAGCCAACTCACCTACAGCTTACCAATGATCATGTTATTACTGAACTTTCTCCTGCAGCTTACTGATGTCTGAGTATAGCTAGCCTGGCCTAGCTGCTTACTAATGCAATGGGTCTGCCTAGCCTAACCTCAGCTGGTTGCCAGTGAGCATGGGATTACTAACATGGGCTTTATAGTTTAACAATAATTTATATGTAGTTCATCTGTCCCCTACATGATACTAATAACCAGGTTATAGCTATAGCAAGTTGGTTGAGAAAGGGTAGATCATTTTTATGTTAATGTACATTAGATAGAAAGAGAGAATATAATCAAAGTTTCAACCATGAAAGAGACTGATGAGAGGTTGGAGAATTCTCCATGTTGAAGCAGAATGTCGCTGTAAAACCAAAATGGACATCATGGCAGACTCAAGTTGGAAAACAAAGTATGAGGAATTGTGTGAAAACCCTAGTGAAATAGGTCAAGTAGAAAACTAGAGAATCATATGCTTGTAAAACAAGCTGCAGTAGTAGGAATGCTGTTTATAGCTGCTCTGTCTCCCTCTATTGTATCTGTAAGAGTGTGTAGGTCAGAAGATAGCCCCCTTGGGTTGATGTATGTATTGGAAAAAGCTAGCAATCCATCTGTAATTAACAATTAGCTTGATGGCTCTTCAGAAGTACCTGAGGTATCACTTCCCATTAGATTTCTGCTTTGTCTTCTTTATAGTTGAGTCCATTTGGCAGTGGCCAAAAATGAGGCCTTTGCTTTTTGTTATATGCACCATACACAATCCTAATACATCATTCAATAAATCCAGTTGCATTTAATAGTTTCCGTTGAGGATGAGGAAACCAATGAATGAGTTTAAGCAGTGATTATACATAATGCTTTATGGAAAGGGGAATTGCTTTCTCATTAGGGCTCCTTTATCCATCCTGGTGAAAGTGTCATTTAAGTATAGTATAAATGTAGAAATGTTAAATGCTCAAGGGCTAAGTTTTCCGTTATTAATGAAACCTTTTTAGTGTTGGAAGGAAGGAGCGCTAATTTAAATGCACTTTAGCACATTAATATGGGGCATTTGCTTTAAATTTAAATCTTTTCACTTGCTAAAGCTTCATATGTATTTCCAATGCTACATAAATCTCTTATGGAGGCAGGCAGTGGGGTGAAATGGATATGCCGTAATGCTGTTAAAAAAAAGTCAAAAAGTGATAAACTTGTGTCATTTACCAATGAAGAAAAGTCACCTAAATGTAGATATAACGGGGCTATATTGTCCCATATTTCCTCAGAATTTTTAAAGTAACAATTTTCTCTTTGGATGGCCTTAGGGTAAGGACACACGAGGAGATTCAGGGAGATTTTGTCGCCTGGCTACTAATCTCCTTGTCTTTTGAGCAACTATCTCCCTGAACTGCCTCAGCGTTTTTCCCCATAGGCTACAATGAAAAGTAGCCTGCGCTAATGCACACACGGTGATGCGTTTTCAATAGTTGCCCAAATTCAGGCAACTATTGAAAACGCATCACCGTGTGTGCATTAGCGCAGGCTACTTTTCATTGTAGCCTATGGGGAAAAACGCTGAGGCAGTTCAGGGAGATAGTTGCTCAAAAGACAAGGAGATTAGTAGCCAGGCGACAAAATCTCCCTGAATCTCCTCGTGTGTCCTTACCCTTAAGCTTCCATGTTTTTTGTCCTGGAAGGATTAAGAATATCCAAGCTAAATAGTGCTTGCCCTCGAGGGACTATGGGATTTTATGGCAACCGCTGCTCTTTGAAGGAATTTGAAGATAAAGGTTGCTTGTCCTGAAGGGACCGATGTTTTGGAAGTTAAGGTTCCTTGCTCTGTAGACATCAGAAACATGGTATAAGTGCTTCCAGTGGATCAACCAGGGATATTCAAAGGCTAGGGGTGCCTGCCAACCTTCTAAACTGGGTTTACAGTTTCATTATTGCTTAAGCAGCTGTTGTCTCTCTGGATGACCTCAAGCTTCCTAATCATCTGCTCTGGAGGCATCAGAAATATCCCAAGTGCTTGCACTAAATGGGCCAGGGAGTTTAGACTGAGGGCTGAATGCTCTGGTTGGATCAAACATTTTAAGATAAAGGGTTTGTTAGTCCTGAAGATACAGAGTGCTTGCAATGAAGGAGCCAAAGTCTAAGAGACTGCAATAATTTAGGCTCTCGCACACCCTAATAAAATTAACAATAGAGATACCTGGTGCTTAGAAGGTAGAGGCTCGGCCACCTCACAGGAACAATTCTATAGAAAAAATCCAATGGCACACAGGATTAGTCCAGAACTATACAAATAGTGGGAGCACTTACCAACACCACAAAGCTCCGATGTGCTGCACGCAAGCCGCAATCTCACACAGCTGATATTCATGCAGGATTTGAAGAGCACGGCTTGACAAAGGGGCGTGACCCCCGAAACATTGCACTCCACAATAAACACGCAAGGCAGTCTTGCTTGCACTAATCCTGTGTGCCATTGGATTTTTTCTACCATAGTCTAAAAGGCCATTGTCTCTCTGTATGGCCACCTGTTCGCTGGAGGGTACAGGTGCTTGCATCTAAGGGAAGAAAGATTCAGAGAGTGCCTTAGACAGCGTAGGCTGAGGTGATCTGAAACAATGATTGTGGATGTAGACAACATTAGAGTAGGGAACTTAAGCAAGCATTATCATTAGTACTCAAAGAGATCTAAATAAGATTCTAAACAGGGTTCAGTATTGCCTAAGCAGCCATTGTCTCTGGATGGTTACAAGTATCCTTATTACCTGTCCTGTAGGGACCAGAAATAGGAAGGGTGGTTGCCCTAAAGACTTGGTCTGTAGGGATCAAGGATTTAGAACAAGGGTCCCCAACCTTTTTCCACCCGTGAGCAACATTCAGATGTAACCAGAGATGGGGAGCAAGGCAAGGATGAAAAAAGTTCCTGGCTAGTGCCGAGTAATGGTTGTGATTGACTATTGGTAGCCTCTATGTGGACTGACAGCCTGCAGGAGCCTCTGTTTGGTAGGACACCTGGTTTTTATGCAACCAAAACTTCCTCCAAGCCTGGAATTCAAAAATGAGCACCTGCTCTGAGGCCACTGAGAGCAACATCCAAGGAGTTAGGGAGCAACATGTTGCTCACGAGCTACTGGTTGGGGACCACTGATTTAGAAGTATATTGTGCTTGCAATGGAGGGACCTGGGAGAAATTAGTGCTGTTTACCCTGGATGGTCAAGGGATTTTGGAAATGAGCATTGTTTGCACTGGAGGAGCCAGTTGTTGGTCCTGAAGGATGAGGTGTCGGAAAAGGATGACTTGTATAACAATTTGTAGAATGTGTATTGTGGATCACTAGGGTAGATGGTAGATGTAAAGCCCATAAATGAACAACAAAAAACTAAACAAGCCGCCGTGAGCATATGAAATATGATAGATCCATAATTTGTGCCTTTCTGGAACCGTCACTGCATTTCTTTTCATAGAACAGTAATTGGATAGAGACCTCACTAAAATTATGCATGTCTATAGACTATTTTTCTGAAGCGACCTTTGCATGCATCATTTCATTGTATTTTAGACAGTTGCCATGGAAATCACATTCATGTTTCCCTTTAGATCTAAGTGAGTATCAATCACAATTTGCCATATTTCCTCTTTATTTATATCATTGCTTTGCTGTTGCCGGGCTACTTGTTCCTCACATGGGCAACGCTCTTTAACCAGTTCCACACACACATGCCCAGAGCTGGCCTACTGAAACTAGAAAGACAGTCTGACCGTTTTACACCTTATAGTTCTGTCAAAAGCAATTACCTTTGGGTCTTTACATACTTTCATATGTTTTGCTGTTTCTGACAAATGACTTGTTGTACAGACCTGTATGGCTTGTTATGTTTTTTATGAAAAAAAATTGAAATCCATCATTGTGCAATGACCCTAATCAATATGTGTCAATTGGTAATCCGATCTGGAACTGTCAACAGTTGGGAGGCAGCGTTGGAGGTGAATACTATTTCATTACCAGCACCCATCCAGTACCCCACTTGCCTGTGGCCCTCCATAATAGGTATTTCCTTGTACTAAGCACAATTCAGCAGGAACAGTCCCTAAGTTTGCTCATAGCTTATACAGAGGGATACCATAAACTATGGCAGCATAGGTATTCACTTGTACTAAGCACAATTCAGCAGGGACAGCCCCCAAGTTTGCTCATAGCCTGTACAGAGATATACCATAAAGCTATGGCAGTATAGGTATTCCCCTGTACTAAGCACAATTCAGCAGGAACAGCCCCCAAGTTTGCTCATAGCCTGTACAGAGATATACCATAAAGCTATGGCAGTATAGGTATTCCCCTGTACAATACACAAGGAGAATTTAAGCATTTAATGGAGAAGGAAAGTCGTTTACCACTTGTGGGTGCCAAACCCCCAAGTGATTGTAGTTACTTACCTGAAACCCCCGGGTTGGTGCTCCTATCAGCAGAAAATTGCACTGGCCTGGGGTTATTCCAGCGAGAACCACAGATCGCTTCTCTTTCGGCTTCTTCTTTCTTTAAATTTCCCGGGGCAGACGCATGCGCAGTAGAATGAAAAAGCCGACTTTTTAGTTAAAGTTCGTCCTTTCACTCTAATGTGCATTCACAATCGCAAGAAGAAAGAAGAAGCAGAAGATAATCGCTCTGTGGTGCCTGCTGGAATAACCCTGGGTCTGTGGCAGTTTTCTACTTATAGCACCACCAACCCGGGTGTTTCATGTAAGTAAATACATTCACTTGGGGCTGCCTAATATCATCTCCTTTAAGAGAGAGTTTAAATTGCAAATATGTAGTTTACTCTGGAGTAGGAGAAGAGGGTTACTAAATCATCATCAACACCAAAGCGCAGGAAACTAGGCCCTGTCTTGTATAAGTCAGACCTAATTACAGGAATGTAAAAAAGAAAAAATGTGTGTACACAAATGTTAAATCACAAATGGCAGAAAGATCCAGCGGCACCTCCAGCCAGACACAGTAACAGGTTATATTAGTACGGTATAATTCACATCCAACATTCCCATCAAATTAGTATCGGGCCCTTGGAAAATAAAGCCACTGGCCAACACATAAACAAGGAGCAGTGAAAGGGTGTCCATCCTGCAGGGTCTAATGAAGGCTGAAGCCTCCTGTTTATAGTAATTGGAAAGCATGTTCTCATAATAGTAATCTCCATGCGTTCAAACAGGACATAAAGTATAATGGAGCCTCAAGGTGACCTTGATCTATAGTGACACGTCTCGTGCAAGCGTATAGATACCGCCGTGTTTGTAATGAAATCCATCAGTGTTTAATGGTCCTAATCAATGTGCGGCAATTGATAATCTGATACTGAGTCTGGGTAATTACCAGCAATATAATACACCCCAGCGCAATGGGTGTAACTAGGGCCCCGGCTCTCTGTGTCTAGTGGTCCTGTTTTATTAACCACATACTGCAGCCGGAAATATACAGGAAAAATGCCAGTTTCTGGCACCTGTGAGTGAGCTATCTCCATAAGGAAACTGCTTTAGCATCAGGCAGGGCACCCAAAACAAAGATAGTGCCATGGGATCCTTTGATGGTGCAACAGTTTGTGGGATACTGGAGGCAGCAGGATAAGTCAGGGACACCCATGTTTCAATACTTGCTGTTTGGTGAGGGGGGCTATGTTTGCATATTACATGTTATCATAGTAGTCCGTTAGGTTATTTGTGGAGCCCTGTAGTTGTTTTTTTTTTTTAATATCATGTGAACTGTGGAGTAATGTTGGGTGCATTCTGGAGTACTCATTGCTCCCCAATAGCACTGGGTGCATTCTGGAGTACTCATTGCTTCCCAATAGCACTGGGTGCATTCTGGAGTACTCATTGCTCCCCAATAGCACTGGGTGCATTCTGGAGTACTCATTGCTCCCCAAAAGTGCTGGGTGCATTCTGGAGTACTCATTGCTCAGCAAATGTGATTGTTGCATTCTAGAGTAGTCATTGCTCCCCAGAAGTGCTGGGTGCATTCTGGAGTACTCATTGCTCCCCAAAAGTGCTGGGAGCATTCTGGAAAACTCATTGCTCCCCAACAGTGCTGAGTGTGTTCTTGAGTGCTCATTGCTTTCCAATAGCACTGGGTGCATTCTGGAGTACTTATTGCTCCCCAATAGCGCTAGGTGTATTCTAGGTTACTTATTGCTCCTCAATAACACTGGGTGTATTCTGCCATACTTTTTGCTTCTCAGTAGCAGTTATGCCTGTGGTATGATGCCCCATGATGGCCTTTCTTTCAGACGTTCCAACAAAAGTGCCCCCAAATGGTTTCTCTTGTTGCTATCTTTATGGGTCCCTCACCCCAAACAAGGTTTTGTCCCAGTGGACAGTGAATAACGTGAATTATCTGTTTGTGCTGGTGCAGGAATGGACATATTAGTGCAAACTGGCATTGCTATGGGTTATTCTAAAGATGTGAGCCTACATTCACAGCACCAGACACCAGCGCCCTTGAACATATAGAATATAATTCTCTTTAAACAGCAGCTCAGAGTCAAAATCTTATGTCCAGCTGTATATACCCACCACATGCCGTTTACCCAGCTGAACAACTGCTCATTGGAGTGATTGCCAGGGTTTAACAACCAAAATATAAACATTTGCTGGGAGTTGTATAACTACAGTATATTACTTTTCTGAGGCTGCTGTCAATGTGAGATCATAAAGCAGCACAGTGACAGGGTTGTAATTATTTTGGGCTTTCATTGTGCTCATACACAGTACTGAAACATGACATTGCTGAACTAGGCCTAGCTCATGCATTTGTCTGTGCTGATCTCAGTAATTGTTTCTTCCCTCCAGGCTGGGCCATGCAGGTCGCTGCCTTCATTTTTATCCACCGAAAATGGGAAGATGATAAAAATCACTTTGAAGCCATGCTGGATTATTTCTGTGATATAAAGGAGCATCTTCAGATTCTCATATTCCCAGAAGGAACTGACCTGACAGGTGAGTAGGCATTTTTTATCATTGGCTTAGTACTTTATCTATGTGTAGATTTTGCTCTGCATTGTCTACTCCTAAAGGTATCAGTATGGCAGTTTGCATACAGTTCTCATATACAGAGAAGAAATGTTCTGGGCACGCAATAAGCTGTACCCTCATACTGTACTGTGTAAGGGAAACAATATGGCAGCTCCTATCCATACATATACTGTATACAGAGAAGGAATGTTCTGGGCATGCAGTGAGGTAAACCCTTATTCTGTGCTGTCTAAGGGAAACAATATGGCAGCTTATACTAATATGTATAAATACAAGTATACAGAGAAGGAATGTTCTGGGCACACAATAAGCTATACCCTCATACTGTTCTGTCTAAGGGAAACAATATGGCAGCTCCTGCCCATATGTATAAATACAAATATACAGAGAAGGAATGTTCTGGGCACACAATAAGCTATACCCTCATACTGTTCTGTCTAAGGGAAAGAATATGGCAGCTCCTACCCATATGTATAAATACAAATATATAGAGAAGGAATGTTCTGGGCACACAATAAGCTACACCCTCATACTGTACTGTCTAAGGGAAAGAATATGGCAGCTCCTACCCATATGTATAAATACAAATATATAGAGAAGGAATGTTCTGGGCACATAATAAGTTACAACCTCATACTGTACTGTCTAAGGCAGCTCCTACCAATTTGTATAAATACAAATATACAGAGAATCTGACACCTAGACATGAGGAACATGAGATATAAACGAATTCTTGTATTTCAAAGTGCTTATCTAACAAGGTGTACACTCTGTTCTTAGTATTGGAAGTGCATATTTGTAGTGACGTTGATTGATTTTTTTGCTAAAGAAAGTCTGTTAGTAACATTTTCCGAGACACAGCATGTAGAATGTTAGTCATGTTACTACATTCCAAGCATGGGCAGCGAGAAAAATACCTTACTGACTCTGCCAGCTTTGTTCCCTTATCCAGTGAGAGTCGGACCATTTGTGTGACAAATAATATCACTGCTCATCAGGAGAGAAATGGTTGGGAGGCGTAATATATAGGATGGTAATGTTATCCAACCAGCATTCCTTGTACCTCGTTCCAATACAGGTATGGGATCTGTTATCCGGAAACCCGTTATATAGAATGCCCTGAATTATGGATTGGCTGTCTCCCATAGACTACATTTTATCCATATAATACAAAATCTTTTCTCTATAATAATAAAACAGTTCATGAACTAATATAAAATTAATAAATAAATTAATTCTTATTGGAAGCAATAAGCTTATTTAATGTTTACATCATTTTCTAGTAGACTTAAGGTATAAAGATCCAAATTACGGAATGATCGTTGTCTGAGAAGTCCCGAGCATTTTGGATAATAGTTCCCATAACTATAGTTCCCGGAATATTAAAGGGGATATAACCACAAATATAATTTTTCTGCCTAATGAAAATAAATATAATTCTAAGCAGCTTTCCAATATACCGTACATGTATTTCCATCTTTCAATGTTTTGTAAATGTAAATATCGGTCCGTCAAATTGTAATCTCTGCTCTTGTGGTCGTGATAACAGACCTGTGCAGAAGCTTGCAAGCTGCTTCACTGTTTCACAGTTGTCCTCAGCAGTTCCACATATTGGATCTTGTTGGGCATTGTTTGTGTGTCAGTGACACTGCACATGCTCGGTGTGTTCTGGGTTGCTGTTAACGGAGAATTCAACCCCTAAGCGCAAAAATCTCTCCCCTGCGTAGGCCTCCCTCCCCCAGGCAAATGCCTCTAACTTGTTACTTACCCCTCCTTCTAGGTCCTCTCCAGCGGAGTTCACGGCAGCCATCTTCTCCCGAGCGCTCTTCTTCCTGTATTCCCCAGCGTTTGGTGGCGCATGTGCAGTAGGAGGCATTTGCCAGTAAGGATCTACTGTGCGTGTGCAGAAAGTCACAATGTTTCTGAAAAAAGAAATCGGAAACTTCGTGATTTTTGGGCGCATGTGCATTTGGAGGCATTTGCCAGTACGGAGCTACTGCGCATGCGCCCGAAAGTCACGAAGTTTCAGATTTCTTTTTTCAGAAACTTCGTGACTTTCGGCGCATGCGCAGTAAATCCTTACCGGTAAATGCCTCCTACTGCGCATGCGCCACCAAACACCGGGGAATACAGGAAGAAGATCGTTTGGGAGTAAGGGGTAAGTAACAAGTTAGGGGCATTTGTCCGGGGGGGTGGAGGTAGGCCGGGGGGAGGAGGGAGGAAGCCAACGCAGGGGAGGGGGGAGGGATTTTTGTGCCTAGGGGCTTGAATTCTCCTTTAAGAAACTAAGCTTAGTTGGTGTGAAAAATCAGGCAGTAAATAAGCTTTCCCATTAATCTCCCAGACTGTCACTGAAACCACTGCTTTTTTGGATGGGAAATGGGGAACTAGAAACCACATCAGAGTGGTTTGTCTTAGAATTCCATTGGCAAACCGTATTGCTCTAAATAAATTAGATTCTAGCAGAGAACTTGGGTAGTATTCACCAAACAGAACAGTGGCATACCTACATGTTACTGGGCTCCACAGAAAAGTCATTTTAGGGCCCCCATTGTATCCAGAGGTTAATCTTTGTACCGATATATGTTGAAAATGCTCACTAATTAGGGCCTCATGGGCCCCTATACATTCTGGGCCCCCCTGCAGCTGCAGGGTTTGCTTCCTCAGTAAAGTAGTTACACCCCTGAAATAGAATAATTTGGCAGTGAGGTGCTTTGGTAGTGTTTACAAAGGAGAGTAGCAGGAGGTACCTCTGTACTATTCACTACATTGATTCCAATTAGGGATGCACCGAATCCAGGATTCGGTTCGGGCAGGATTCAGCCGAATCCTTCTTCCTGACTGTACCGGATCCTAATTTCATATGCAAATTAGGGGTGGGGAGGGAAATTGCGTTACTTTTTGCAACAAAACAAGAAATTAAAAAATATTTTCCCATTCCCATCCTTAATTTGTATATGCTAATTCAGATTCGGTTCAGTATTCGGCCAAATCTTTCTAGAAGGATTCGAGGGTTCAGCCGATTCCAAAATAGTGGATTCGGTGTATCCCTAATTCCAATGCAGGGAGGTGAATAATAAATTCTCCCAAACTTTGTTTAAAAGAACCAAGCTTGGTTGTTGCTCAGCCAAACGAGTTAAAGGGAATATGCCTTGTTTTATTTTTGAAACATTTACTGAAATCTATCATTGTAATTTTTAACATTTATCCTAAAAGAAAGTTTTTTTGTTTTTTTTAATATACAATAGAACCCCCATTTTACATCCTCTGATTTTAAGTTTCCCCTCACTTTACATTGTTGTTTTGTGGTCCCACCTATATATTATGCAGAATACATTTCCCTGCTTTTATATTTTTCTGGAATTTTTCTGGATTTTACATAATCTTTTTCTGGTGCCCTGAAAAACGTAAAACGGGGGTTCTCTCTCAAAGAAAAAAAATCTATCCATGTTTCCTTGGGTTTTTGCTTCTGGTTCCTGGCGTGGTCTCTGTTCTTTAGTCTCGTGTTCTAAAGTGAAACCACAGCTCTGAAGTGTTTGGGCCAACTGGCATGTAATTGTGGGGGGGAACTAACAGTGCAGCTTGTTTGTGTACAGCAGGAATCTGACAGCAGAGAAATAAATCTGAGTAAGGAGGAAAGAAGATTCGCAATGTCCGATGTTAAAGGAACAGACTTGGCAGCACATGAAGGAACAATGCTTTAAATCAACTTGGATCTCTGTAGTTAAAGATGACAAAGTGATTGAACAAGGTTTGGCCCAATATAGACACGGGCAAGGCAGTATTTTAACTTGAGTAAATCGGATTTAACTTTAAAGACCCTTTTGATTTGATCTAAAACCATTACATTTGCTTCATTAGCAGAAATTAATGAAACACTTCAGCAAATTTGGACATTCCCAAAATTTCACAAGTTCATTACCAAAGCATTTCATGATCATCACATTGACAAGCTGCCTTATGCATTTTCCTACATTAGACTATGTTCTCATTCAAGCCTTATGCCACTGGCCATCCTTAAGAGGTGAGATCTTGATCTGTTTTCAGAGAATAAAGACAGAATCCATTTTGTGCAGTTGTTTTCTTTAAAGGGGCTGTTCACCCTTTGAATTAACTTTTAGAGGCACATTTATCAAAGGTCGAATTTCAAATTCATGTGAATTATTTGTAACTGTAATAAATTCAAATATACTCTAAATCAGGTGTGTCCAAACTTTTTGCAACAAGGGCCAGATTTGGTGAGGTGAAAATGGGTGGGGGCCGACCATTCAGCTCGACATCCTTTGAACCGTTAACATCATTTAACTCATTTAAACAAGGAATCGTGTAGCCATAGCAGTTATATTTGTGCACATTAGTGAAATGATCTGCCACTTGGTCTATACTGCTGCCTGTGTGCTGAAGGTGTTAGTAATAGACACGTACTGGCACGTAGTGACGCGCCGCTCTCACATACTTCTTTAGGGCTGAAGGTGCAACAGACATACTGACGTGCCAGTACTGTAAACTAAAGCCATATGCGAGAGAGGTGCATCACTACGTGCCAATATGTGTATATTACTAACACCTTCAGCACACAGGCAGCAGTATAAGTGGCAGATCATTTCACTAATGTGCCCAAATATTACTGCTACGGCTAGGCGATTCCTGATTGCATTGTGCTGGCGGCCCGCATTATTATTAATTTCCTGATGGAGGCTGAGGGCCGGTGTAAATTTGAAACTGTGCCGCATTTGGCCCCCGGGCCTGACTTTGGACATGTCTGCTCTAAATTAGATCGGGGGGTATTTAATAAAAAATCGAATATGTAAAACTCTAATGAATATTACTGACCTGAAAACTCAAATCGATTTCAAATCGAATTCAACTAAACTCGAAATGAGAGTTTCCCCTTGAAAAAAACTCGAATGCCAGGAAGGCTAGTAACATGTTCAAATTGGTCTCTGGGCCTCTCCCATTGACTTATACATGAATTCGGCAGGTTTTAGCTGGGCAAATAGTCAAACTCTAATTTTTAAAGGGCCATGGTTTGATAAATCTCGAAATTAAAATTTAAATTGATTATTCACAATTCGAATTTGACAGTTTTGACCATATTAAAAATTCAAAAATTCGACCCTTAATAAATCTGCCCCTTAGAATGATGTAGAGAGTGATATTCTGAGACAATTTGCAATTGGTTTTCATCTTCTATGATTTGTGTGTTTTTAAAGCTATTTGACTTTATATTCAGCAGCAATCTGGTTTCTAGGGTCCAAATTACCCTACCAACCATGCATTGATTTGAATACGACACTGGAATATGAATAGAAGGCCTGAATAGAAAAATGTGCAATAATAAGTAGTAATTACAATACATTTGTAGCCTTGCAGAGCAGATTGGGGCGGTGATCCTCATTTGAAAACCGTAAAGGCAAATCATTCAAAAACTGTACAGTTTAAAAAAAATAAATAAATAAGGCTTATTGAAAAGGCCATTCTATAACCTACTAAAAGTTAACTCAAAGGTGAACCACCACTATACAAGAAAACAGTTTCACTATAAGATGCCAGGAGAACACTACCTGGCTGATGGCATCATCTCAACAGTAAGGTTTGGTGAAGGAAGGCTTGATGGTCAGAAGCTTTTTCCATGGTTTGGGCCTCTGATTCAATTGAAACCTTAAGACTACAGAGTATAATTATTTGGACAATTCTGTGCTTCCTACTTTATGGAACAGTTTGGGGAAGCCCTTTCCTGTTTCAACAAAATAATGCCCCCATGCACAAAGCCAGGTCCATACATTATGGGTTTGCTGAGATGGGAAGAACCTGACTGCACAGAACCCTGACCTCAACCCAACTAAACCCCTGTGGGATGAATTGGAACCCCAACTCTGAGCCTGATACCCAACATCAGTGCCCAACCTTACTAATGCTCCTATGGCTGAATTGAAGTAACTCCCAGCAACACTGTCCTAACATCTAGTAGGAACCTTCCCAGAAGAGAAACTTCATATTAATCCCCTTAATTTGGAATGGAATGGAATGTTGGGGGACAGGTGTTTTGATACCTTTAGACATACAGTATAGGGGCCTATTTATAAAACCTTGATTTTTTTCTAGTCTAGTTTTTAAAGGGGAATACTCAAATTTTTAGAGGAAAAAAAACTAGAATTTCAGCTAAAAATTGTCAGGGTCATGTAGAAGTTAATGGCAGATGTCCCTTTTACAATTTGAAGATGTCGTGATTTGCGCTGGTTTTCATTAGGGATGCACCGAATCCACTATTTTGGATTCGGCCGAACCCCCGAATCCTTCACTAAAGATTCGGCCGAATACCGAACCGAATCCGAACCCTAATTTGCATATGCAAATTAAGGGTTGGAAAGGAAAAATTTTTTTACTTCCTTGTTTTGTGACAAAAAGTCACGAGATTTCCCTCCCCACCCCTAATTTGCATATGCAAATTAGGATTTGGATTTGGTTTGGCCGGGCAGAAGGATTCGGCCGAATCCGAATCCTGCTGAAAAAGGCAGAATCCTGGCCGAATCCCGAACCGAATCCTGGATTCGGTGCATCCCTAGTTTTCATACGATAATCCAAAAAAGTCAGGGTTTTCGGGCGTCAAAATCTAAAAAATTGTACGATTAAAATTGCAGAGACTTTTCCTGCACTGACTTTTTCGATCTGATTTTTTGATAAATAAGTGAAATTAGTGGGTGGGAGTTAGGTCGACTCGTTTAATTGAAAAAAAAAAAAAAAAAAATAGATAAATTTGAGTTTTAGTAAATACCCCCTTAGTGTATATAACAACCAGATTCCTGATTCAACAGTCCTGCATTCCCGCGAATGACAGCGTGAGATTCCTGATTTAGATAATAACAAGTGGAAAAATATTAGAGAGAAGACAGCAATTAGTGCTAAAGATAGGCTAATACAAACACAGCTATAAATAGGACATATGAGATTCCCCATCCCCAGCTATAATAAGCACTGGCTCTGTAATAACATGCCACAAAATAATAGGAATGTTTTCATGTTTACATTTAGCATAAGATTTGGGGTACATTCCAGTTTGATGCATTGGATACTCTCAGAAAACAGTATCAGGTTAACTCTACAGTACAAGTATGAAACCTTAGACTTTTTATACAAGTATGAAACCTTAGACTTTTTACTGAGATTTGGAGTTCTACAATACACTTTAATTTAGCCTAGCGCTGATCAGTTGGATGGGGGGGAACCAGTAATCTCCCACCTCCCACTGCTTTCATCCATGGATTAGGTGGCCCTATGGAGGAACAATGCATCCCGCTCTCCTCCCTGTCACAAGTTTAAAGACTTTTTATTTTTAAGATTTTTGGAGCATGTTGTGTCCTGGTGAAGAATAAATTAGAACCTCCCAGTTACCAGAATGCCGGATAAAGGGTCCAATATCTGTAGTTTAGGAAAGCTAACAGCTGATTGGTTAATAAGCCTCACACAACTGGATAAGACTCTGGGGCTGATTTATTAAAGTCATTCTTGGTCATTTACAATGTTTAGGAATCAATCTAATTGGTGATAAACCAGGTTGATAAATGTTTGGTCAATCCAAAATGTGAGCTCAGGGGGCTGAAACAAAATATTGAGTGACAAAGGGAGGGCTGCAACAAACCCCCCAAAAAAATCTGCAGAACCTCAACAGCCTGAGCTTCCAACCTTGTTGCCCCTGCTTTATAATAGTGACCTTACTCCGTCCTTGGTCGCTGTGTCTCTGTGCCTGTGTTGAGGGTTCTTAAGTGTAATGAAATCAAAAATAAAAGCTTTTCCTGGCATTCTAGCAGTGTGAATACAACTGAACCTGCCCAAATCCCTTAATGCCTGACCACTTATCTATTTAAAGGCAAGTTATTCTGAGGTGAGTGGATTTTATACGTCATATATATTAAAAAATAAAAGAACAGCATGTCCCTACTCTAAGCCTTGATACTTAAACGCAGGACTCTAATGCCTTTCACATTTCCACAAAGCTGTAGTAGGAATGAAAACACTTTATATATCAGTGAGCAATAGCTAAAATGTGGGGGGTACTTGCAGCAACCTTACCCACCACCCCAGGCACAGAAGGGTGATGCATATAATTACATTAGTATTTTAACAGTGAAATGTCATACAGGTGAGAAACACCTTTGATTTTTCAGCTCCCAAGTTTTACACAGGGCTGATTTTTTGCAATTGCAATTTTGCACCTTTTGTTTTCTTTCTGATTGCTAGGGGCAAAGTTAAATGCCAGTACAGGTATAATAGTTAATCTGGAGATATGGGGCACCCACTGATCCTGATATTCTAAGCGGCACTGTCCCAGTTTTGAGTCCTGCATTGTTTCGGATAACCACAGAATACCGCCAAAGTGACTGGTTTTGGGCAAAAAGTTCAGATTCCCTAATCATGTGGATATTCCGTGGGTAACAGGCCTGGATACCTGGCTGAAGTGCCAAATTGGGCCCTAACCCCACCCCCACCCGAGGTGTGTTCTAAAGTTGTCCCCTTTCTGGTCTGTTTTGTCTCCAGTGTGACACAACTTCTGATTTCATGGTTTGTCATAGCATACGCAGTAATGTTATGGGGGATCCATCCCTTGCCCGCCCCTAGCTGCCTATTGCTGTACTAACTCAAGGTGTGGTGTTTCTAACTTGTTCAAGGATTACTAGGTGTTCCGATACTTTTCCACTGCCCTAATATGGGCCAGGATAATGCAGATGTATCTGTATCCTTGGAGGCCACTGGTTTGTGCACAGCATTATCCTTTACAGATGAATCTGCCTTATTTCCGTGGGCTGTTTGCTCGGTATTAGACGGATTGCAGAAGATTGAGAGCTGTAATCTCCCGCCTGATATGCGCTTGTTCTGCAGTAATTACTGTGCTCCAGAGCAGAAGATTATAATGCCATATTCTCAGAGTAATTCCATTCTTCTGATGAATCCTGTGTGTCTGCTTTATGCGTCTATTTTCTCTTTTTGGCCCCCCATACTGCACACCGGACCACAAACCGTAATCTCAAGAATGTGTTCCCATATGGGGACAGCAGATTCCCTGTAATAGGATTTACAAACTTTGTAAAACCTTGTGCCATGACATTCACCTGCTGCTATTCCAGACTGTTATTAGCATGTAAATAACACATTACCTCGTTAATGCAATGGGTTGTGAACATTTTGGATTCAAGTCGCAGCAATGCTCTCAGTACCCTGGTTCAGCCTGCTCTGGTAATTTGTGTACAATTGGTTTCTTCCTATTTCAACATCCCAACATGCATTGTGGGGTAAAAGGAAAACAACATATTTAATGATCCTGACATAGCACTTGCACTCACAAATGAGTATATTTGCCACCCTCAGGCTCATTGATTTACAAATATAGTTAGGATCATTGATTTATAGATATAGTTATCCCCAATTTGGAACCCAACAGTCCTTCAACATGGGCCACCTACTGCGGCTGCAGCCATCATCTCTAGTTGGGGACAGGGCCATAGTTTGGGCCCTGCCAAGGCTGCATCTTGGGTCTGTTGGATAATTTTATACAATATAGCATAAGCCCTGTACTTCAGCTGAGATTCGGATTGAGTGGCTATAAGGGAGAGATAAAAGAAAAAAGTGCACAGAATAGCTGGTATGCTGTATAACCTTCCTGGCAGTAATGTTTATTTTGCTTTAAAAGTGATATCTGTCGGGTGACGTGCAAGCGAGTCTGAAATTCTTCTTCTCTTAGCCCAGTTCTGCATTTTCTCAGACCCATTGTACTGCCTAAGGGTAATCGTAAACCTGGCAAAAATGTCTGACAGCGGGGAACATTAAAATAAATAGAGCTTGCTAAGATCTTCTAGTGATTATAGAAAGGGAGTAGCAGAAGTGCTGTCTTTTAAATAAAGCACTACATATGGCTTTTCTATTTACCATCTATGAGGTGGGCAACATTGATATACTGTAAAAGTGTTATTGCCTCTCTTTATTAACGTGCAGTAGAGCTCACCACCAGTGACTGTCCCCATCCTTGTCTAAAGCAGGAGGTAAGGTATGGGGTTGTCAGAAGGCAGGGTGACTTATGGGGTTGGTGGGGTTAGAAAGCAATTCCCAGATGCTAAAAGCTGTTGTACATGGTTGTAAATGTTATCCACGGTTTGGGAAATGCATAGAACATAGAATATATAGAACATTCCCTCTCTACGTATGGATGAATGGAGCTAATATATTGTTTTTCTTGCCAGTGCGGTTCTCCATAACCTGCCTGCACCTATAGTTTCCATAAGCTAGTCACTGTTTGGATCACAATTTAGACTTCTTCCGCATTTGCAACCTTCATCTACCCTCGGGTGATCGCATCTCTGGGTTTATGATTATGTTGCATCTGGTTAATGATGATTCCACTTCTCATTTTATGGTGGCCAGTGGGTAACTGTTGATGTTGCAGATAAAGCAGTTGAGTTTATGATTAGATGGTGGGTCCCGATTCAGATCACTGGTCTTGGACTCTACCCAGTTGGACTTTGCTGGTCTCTGCTGAATGCACTTTAGGTTCATTCACTGTGTCCTGCATTCATAAAATTCCTAATATGGGATAAGAAGCTCTTATTAGGGATATAATAGGATATGGTTCTGTATAGTTGTATTTTGGGGTTCAGCTGCAGTGCATTCTTGGTCCAATCACGAAGAACCATGTTCAGGTACCCCCAATTAGTTTTGGTAATGTACGGTTTTCTGAGCTCTTCATCCAACTTGTTCCTCTAGCTCTAAATCCAACTTGTTCCTCTAGCTCTTCATCCAACTCGTTCCTCTTTTCTCCCTTCCCACTGATAAGTAAGTCTCTCTGTGTAATAAGATCCGTGTCCATGTGTTTTATTTAAATTTTATTGTAAGTAAAGTGATTGAAAACTCTGGTTATTAATAAATTCCTCATTTCCAGGCTACAACTTTGTGATGTCACTTGGTCATTAAAAGCATTAAATTATGATTTGGGGACTTAGAGCTTTTGATTCTCCATTTTCTTCTTCTGAGGAAATTTGTGAGTAGTTTGATTTACATCTGACACATATCATACTGCAGGACTTTCAACAATAAATGATAAATAAACCGTCATTTGGAGCTTTCAAACAATCCTAGCATCCCAGCTTCCCGTTTTCCTTGATAAAGTGCACGGCGGGGATAATTTTAGCTTGGCTTACATTAGTCCCAGCGGCCAATTTGTTAATGAAATGTAGGCTGCTGTCACTGGTGTTTGTATGTACCGAGCTGCTTTCCCCTGACTCACGGCTAGGTTAATAATCTGTGAGTACTTTCTGTGTGGCGGCAGTTGACTTCAGCTTTTGGACACAATGGTCGGAAATAATTTTAATCGGTTAAACAAAAGTGACTGCAGCTCTGTTGATTTTTAAGTAAATAACATTCATTTTTAGGAGCAGAGAAGCTGTGCTAAAATTACATTGATGTGCAGATGACACATATCTATATCTAGAGCCACTGCTTCCATGATGTACCATGAAAGGTACCTTTATGGTATATTGATAGCCAGGCATTTTGGTCATAGATATGGCCCTTCGGGTGTTGCAGTGATACTTAAAAAAATGCTTTGCTCTTTATTCCCTTTATGAGACTATTTGTAGGGGATCATTGATGAAGAAGTATCCAGAAGAACTTGTGACAGCACCTATGGTCAACAACATATTTTAAAGTCAATGGCTTTTAATGTTCCTTTGCCTGTTTACCAGAGCAGGATTTGGGGATAATCCATGCACTGCCTGGGTTTATGAAGTTAATCTTTGCTCTTTAGCCTCCAGTGTGAGTCACTGTAGAACATTGTATTGGCTGAAGCCTATGAATGACCTCTAATGCTGTTTCATAGAAAAGTGGTGTACAGTAGCTCAGCAGTGAGTGTTCCAACCAATGCCAGAACCAGAATTAGGGGTGCATCCGTAGGCAGGTGGAGCAAGCAAGTAGAGCGCTGCAGGTCATTGAGCAGTGTAGAGAACAAGGGGGCCCAGTACACACCAAAGGAAATAGCCTGTTTTGTGATATTCCAAAAAGACACGTTTCAGGGGGGCGTTTACACCTCCCTTCGTCAGGTGATTGAGAGAGTTGCACCACCATTACTGCAAATAATCTCTGGAATAGTAAAAGTGCTCCTTAACCATCTATCAAGACATTGAACAGTGACCATCTGAAAGTGTGGGCCGTGAAGGGGGGGGAGTTATTGTTGGTACCAGGTGTGTGGCTCATATCAGTTAGGGAACTGGGCCATGTATTATTGACTTTTGGTGCAAATACTAATTAATCTGGCTCAGGTTCCACCTAACATGCAATTTTAGATGGAATGGCTGCACATTTTTGTCTAAAAATGTATCCGGATACTTATAGCAATAAAGTGCATCACTTTCACCTTTAGAATGTTCACTGCTGAAGATGTCAGTGTGTTGGAGAGCGGGTTATGCTGAAATTTATGATGCTTCCTCTTGTGAATTTCCCATTTGCTGCTGTTTTATTTCAAAGGCTGTAATTATGCCCAGATTCAGCCGGTAGAAACACATCTGCCTGTTATTGTATAGTGAGTTATTCAGGAGTGGCACTTTACATCTGCCAGCTTTCAGAGATTAATAAATGCCCCTCTCTAAACCCACTTCTGAAATGTTTTACATTTACTTTGTGTGATTATAACAAGTATAGCAGCTTGTTTTTAGTACTTTGTCACGATTTTTAACTTCTAAATTGTTGATCATTGATCATTTCTCATTGTGGTCAAGATTCCTCAGAGATAGTTGATGTTTTTTGTATCTGCACAGGAACTTTTTGTCTTCCAAGGCTCTACTTATCGTGTGTTTGTGTCATCCAAAAAGTGTTTATTGGAATGTTACCAGTGACCCTCTAGGTCAGGGGTCACCAACCTTTTTTTACCCACAAGCCACATTCAAATGTAAAAAGAGTTGGGGAGCAACACAAGTGTGAAAAAACTTCCTGGGGGGGGGGTGCCGAATAAGGACTTATTTGGTATAGGCTCTGTTTGGCCATACACCTGTTATTTATGCAACCAACACATGCTTCGAAGCCAGGAATTGGAAAAAAAACACCTACTTTGAGACTCTTTTAATCAGGGCTTTACCAAATCCTTTGATTTGGATTCAGCTAAAAATGTATCCACCAAAAAACTTTGTCGAATCCGAACCTTAATGTGCATATTAAGGGCAAGGCCAGACGTGGAGTTTTTAAAAAAGTAAAAAAACACAAAAAATGGAGACCGCTCAAGCTCCCCGTTACATTCCCCCTCTGCCAGGTGTTCAGTAAATTGCACACAGAATTAGGAATAAACGGCACGTCTGGACATGTTTTATTTGAGCAGGTAGCAGGAAACGCGTTTCGGGATGCAATCCCTTAATCATAGGCTCAAACGCGTTAGGTTTTGTACAGCTACCTGCTCCAATAAAACATGTCCAGAAGTGCCGTCTGTTTTTAAAAAAGCTCAGTCGGGCGTAAATACACCACTGAAACCACACGCGACCATCAACATGCGTTTTTCAGCACATAGGTTTCTTTTCCCAGCATGCACTTCTCATTATTCTCGTTCCCCATAATTCCACTGGCTAGAAATAGAAAAGATATTTACATGCAGGAATGCTCGTCAATACGTAAAATAATTATGTCACTGGCCTAATACGCCGTAAAAACGTATATACGTCATTTATCTCACGCGAATTTGGATGCCATATTTAAAATATGCTGCGTACTTATGTAAAGTGTTGCTTCAGACATGCAGATCCCATAGAGTCTATAAATTTGGTAGTTTCTTGGCGTTTCTGCTGAAAAACGTCAATACTGGCGTCCCGTGGCGTATTTCGGCTTGCAAGCACCCTGTGAGAATTGCCATAGTGTGTTTTCCATTAGTTTCAGCGGTAGTGCATTGTATGCATATTTACTACAGACGGAGCTTTTTTAAAAACGCCACGTCTGGCCTTGCCCTAAAGTATTAATGAAACCCATCTTTAAAGGAAATTTTGTTACATTCAGTTGTATAGAGCCTTATTCATATGACTTTTAAGGATCTGCATTTAGTTCAGCCCCACTTCAAGTATTTGACTGAATCCAAATCCTGCAAAATGTCCAGGAATTTGGCTGAACCCTTAAGTGAATCCTGAATTTACCATATCACCGCTTTTAATTTAGCTAAACTGAAGAGCCCAGGCGTTACAGACTTAATGCTTAGCTTGTAAAATCTTAGGCAACTGAGAACATTTTTGGCATCCAATATGCGTTGGTCATACACGTAGCCAATCATGCAAAGAGATATCTTTAAGAGATCTTAAAAGAGAACCAAAACCTTATTAATCACTCTTTCTAACTGCACCTCTGAGGATCCCCTTAAAGTGACCCATTCCTTTAGTTTGTTTTATAGAGCAGTGCAGTGGGCTTGTCGCCTGAACAGCTTGAACAGTTGATGTCCACATTGACTCCAACTGCTCATTCTCCAGTTAGAATGTTGCTAAGAAGAGCCCTTGAAGTGGTGCAAGATGGTATTTGCCGACCCTGCTGCCCTGTTCTGCTTTACAGAACAAGAGGAAATTGCGACGTTTGGGTTGTCCCAAGTGGTGTTTCAAAATGGTCTCGTTCTCCTTTAAAGACTTTTTCCCAACTGGTGGTCATTTCACCTAATATTGATATGTAGGCTATATGGATGGCTAATTAATTGTTATATGACAAAATCTAAGAAAATGCACTGGGGTTGAAAATGAACAAAGATATCTCCCATGGTTTATAATCAGCTAGATGTAGGCAATAACAGCTTCAAAGTAATACAGCCTCATTGATGTTGCCTGCTCTCTATTTCCTCTTGTATTTACTTAAAATTCCTCTGTCACTCACTCTGGTTATGTGCCTTTTTGCTGTATAAAGGGTTAGAAATTCTGCATTGCATTCTGCCATATTGTGTAGGTTTAACACAAGGCCTAATTACTTCTGTAGGCTTAGAGGTTCTGATAGATGGCTTTTTCTTGCATTGTTCGCTTACCGTACGTTTGGGAAATTGCATTTAACAATATTGGTTCTTCCGGCAGCAGAACTTGACCTTTTGTTCTAGTCCTCTTCTAAAGCAATATAATATATAAATAAAAATTTTGTAGAGATGACATCTCTTTGTAGAGATTGAATAAATCCGGTGACTGTAAAATAAACAAGTTACTTTGTGGTGGTTAGAACAGGGGGAGACGTAGGCCAGACATGAACAACAGACATGAACAACAAGTACATGTATTAGTAAGTATAGAAGTGGGGTCCCTGGGTGGGGGTCAGTTAGAGAAAGATTTCCTGTTGGACATCTGTTTTCTGACCAAGAGACACATGGAAACCTGGTCTTCTGATCTGTTAGGCTGAGATTTGTAGTGAACTGTTATTTCATATTGAAGATATTTCTTGAAATTACAGATATTTATGATAGTTATTTGCTGTGTCCTTATTATGAGACAAATTAACCTGAAAAAAAGTCTTCAGGATGGTGTAGTTGCTTGGACTGTATCACCCTCTACTGGATACTTAATTTTTGGCCAGAAATTGGTAAATTAAATTGACTTGGACCTGGGAACACAATTTATGCTCCTTTTCTTGACACTGCATCCATTCATTGTTTTGCATGTCCTGCCTGACTAGTTTAAAGGAACAGTAACACCACAAAATGTAAGCGTTTTAAAGTGATGGCAATATAATATACTGTTGCCCTGCACTGGTAACACTGGTGTGTTTGCTTTAGAAACTCTACTATAGTCCATATAACAAGCTGCTGTGTAGCCATGGGGGCAGCCATTCAAGCACAGGATACACAGTTGATAACAGATAAATTCTGAAGAATCCCATTGTATACTGCATATACGTATCTGTTATCTGCTGTGTATCCTGTACCTTTTCTGCTTTTCAGCCTTGAATCGATGCCCCCATAGCTACACAGCAGCTTATTTATATAAACTATAGTAGAGTTTCTGACAAGTTTTATCTGTGTAGCCCAACAGTAAATTATTTATATTTTTAAAAAGCCTTTATGTGAAATATGTATAGCAACGGAATAATGAACTAATACAGTACATAATTTTCTGGGTTTTTCATTGTGGCATCTTTTTATGTGTGTGGTTAATTTAGCATGAAATATGTATATAAAGAGAGTATATCCCTTGTGTACTATAACTATATATTTATGTAAAAAATGTATTCAGTGTAATAAATTATTTAATATAATAGTGATTTAAATTATATGTGCTACTGTAATTTCTCACTGTCTGTGATGTTCATATGAATTGCAGATTGAATGAGATCAAAAAATAATTAAGTACATTGATGTAATTATATTGTTAAGTCCAATCAGATCCATTCTGTTTTTAATCAAGGGAGCTTCAGAGTAGCTTTTATAGAAAGCTCCATTTCAGACATTCATTACTATTATTATTATAAAAAATTATGTCAAACCAACTTATTTTTCTTCAAGTTGTTTATTTCTGTCGACACATAATAAACAATGCAAATTAAGCATATCCTTGTTTTGTTTGCTGTTTAAAATTCTTGAATTTAAAAATGTTGATTTCTAATACTTGGTTGAAAAACATTTGCTGGCAATGACCGCCTGAAGTCTTGAACTCATAGACATCACCAGATTCTGGGTTTCCTCCTTTTTAATGCTCTGCCAGGCCTTTATCCAGTTGCTGTTTGTTTGTGGGCCTTTCTGTACGAAATTTAGTCTTCAACAAGTGAAATGCAGCTCAATTGGGTTCAGATCAGGTGACTGACTTTGGCCATTCAAGAATATTCCACTTCTTTGCTTTAATAAACTACTGGGTTGCTTTGGCTGTATGTTTTGGATCATTTTCCATCTGTTTTATGAAACACCTCCCAATCAGTTTGACTGCATTTAGCTGGATTTGAGCAGACCGTGTCTCTGACCACCTCCGAATTCATTCAGCTGCTTCTGTCCTTCGTCACATCATGGATAAACACTAGTGTCCCAGTGCCACTGGCAGCCATGCACGTCCTAACAATCACACTGCCTCCACCATGTTTTATAGATGATGTGCTGTGCTTTGGATCATGAGCTGTTCCACACCTTCTCCATACTTTTTTCTTGCCATCATTCTGAAAGAGGTTGATCACTTGTTTGGTTGTTGTGAAGGGGTTTCTCTTCACCATGGAAATGATTCTGCAATCATCCACCACTGTTGTCTTTTTTCCAATGTATAAATATTGAAAATTCAAGTTCTGAAATGTAGAGTTTAGGGGTTTTTTTTGCTACAATTTTCTCAAATTATGGCAAAAACTTGTGTTTTGATTACTCTTCCTTACTATGTCCAGAAGTTATGCTTTCTGTTTAAGATTGTTATATCTGATATGCACCTAATCCACAATTTTGTATTCGGCCGAACCCCTGAATCCTTCACAAAAGATTTGGCCGAATACCGAATCCTAATTTGCAAATACTAATTAGGGATGGGGAGGTGAAAACATTTTCTACTTTCCCTCTCCGCCCCTAATTTACATATGCAAATTCAGTTCAGCTGGGCAGAAGGATTCGCCCGAATCCTGCTGAAAAACGCTGAATCCTGAATTCGGTGCATCTCTACTGATATATATCAATAGTTTATAAAACATGAAAAAATCTAGGGTTTTTTTTGTGATATATGCGTTTGATCAAGTATTTTTTGATCAAGTATTTTTTTCAGTGTATAAATAAATGTGAAAAATTTAAGTTTGGAAAGCTTAGGAAAAGTTCTTAAATGTTCAGTTTAGAGATTTTTTGCCACCACTTTCTCCAGGGGTGCTACTCCAATGAGCACCAGCGCTGAGCAGTGCTTAATGAAGCTATTTTTTTGTAACACTATTGTTCTGTTCTTCTAGTCACCGGCTCAAGCTCTACTGGAAGTCTAAAATTATCCTGTTGGGCACTATGGTCTAAGACATTTTCACCTGATGTGCATTTAGTAGCATATTAAAGTGTTGTCTAAAGGGCAGGGTAATCTGTTGATCACTGAAAAATAAATGAAATGTTTAATTGAATAATTCATGTGTAACTAACTAACTAAATGTATACCGTTACGGTTCTCTGCAGATAATACCAAAGCCCGTAGTGATGAATTTGCTGAAAAGAACAAACTGCAAAAATATGAATATGTCCTACACCCAAGAACAACAGGATTTACCTTTATTGTGGATCGTCTAAGGGAAGGTAACCTTTGTTCTTTTTTTTACTACATTATGCATTGCCTTCGCAGTACTCTCCCAGATTTGTAAAGATGGCTTAAGGCAGTTACTTATTGTTGATCTGTCACTGCGGTATATGCACTTCTTGTTTCCTAAAATAGAAATATGGCATTTTATCGATTTCCAGCCTAGACACATGTATTTTATTACTGACAGTCGTGATTAAGAGGCATCTCTTAATAAAGAAATAATAATTACATTGGTGTTTTTATGCAGAAACATGTTTCTGTATAAAAAAAAAAGTCTTGCTCTTATCGATATAACACAGATAATGATATCTACAGGTGGTGCCATTTGAACTTACTTTGACCAATAAGAATAATGGCGGTGTGTTCATTTGTTGAATTTAATTGGATGAAGGTGATTATTCACACATTTGCACGTGGAATATTTTCAACACAGTAATTGTTTGTCATATTCTCTTTTATTACACTGAATTTACCAACCTTGAAATAAAGTAATTGGCCCAAAATCACCAATATAGGAGACCAGAATTTAAATAAAAAATTAACAAATTAAATGCCAGAGTTCAAAGACTAAAAATGTGAGAAAGGCTAGAGGAAGAAGCAGGGGAAGAAAAGATGATGGGGAAATGAGTCATTAATGGTAAGGAAAGAGTGGAGGAAGAAAAACAAAAGAGAGACAAATGGTAATTTGATAATGACAGTCAGGAAAGAAAGAAGTAGAGTCTAGATTCAACTTAAGTCAAGAGCTGTTGGAAAAAAAAAGAATGAGATTTTAGAATTCAAACTGTAGAAGAGGTAGAATGAAAATCAGAAAAATGGAATGAGTTAAATACAATGGAAAGGAGAGTGACAGAAGAGTGGAAGGCAAAGAAGACATGGGAATGTAATCATCATCAGAAAAGAAAGCAGTAGAGCTGAGATCACACCTCCAGAAAATGTTTACCTTTGTACCTTTTTTAGTAACTTTGTGACTGGTCTCCTTTGAGCTTTGTTTAAACAGTCAGAATAGTAACATCGTAAGTTAGGTTGAAAAAATACACATGTCCATCAAGTTCAACCTTTTAACCTGCCTAACTGCCAGTTGATCCAGAGAAAGGCAAAAAAAAAAAAACATCTGAAGCCTCTCCAATTTGCTTCAGAGGGGTAAAAATTTCCTTCCAAAAGGACTAGTCCCTGGATCAACTTGTACTATGAGCTATCTTCCATTACCCTGTATTCCCATACGTGCTAAAAAGCCATCCAACCCCTTCTTAAAGCTATCTAATGTATCAGCCTGTACAATTGATTCAGGGAGAGAATTCCACATCTTTTACAGCTCTCACTATAAAAAAAAAAACCCTTCCGAATATTTAGGCGGAACCGATTTTCTTCTAATCGGAATGGGTGACCTTGTGTCAGTTGTAAAGACCTACTGGTAAATAAAGCATTAGAGAGATTATTATATGATCCCCTTATATATTTATACATTATTATACAGTTAATAATGGAGAAGTTGCTGTATTTTATTAAGCAGAAATCATTTTTGACATATACCTGTACAATAGAATATTTATAGCACAATACTAACTCATCTTTTTTTTGTTCTAAATATCTTTGTACACGTCTTTACATATCTATATACTGTATAACTCAAGAACTTATATAGATTATCCACAAATTAGATTCAACAGTTCAAAGAGTAGAAAAGAGAGAATGGACAGAGGTGAAAAGAGTATTGGGGAAAGAGCAAAAAGGAAAAAAAATGGAAAGGAAAGAGTGAGAGAAGAGAAGGAGAAGAAGGTAAACGGATGCGATCATGACAATCGGGATAAAGAGAAGTTGAGCAATGTTTAATTAATCAACAGTTGTTAAACATCCAACAGCAAATAGGCAAATATGATGGGATCATAACAATTGGAAAATATCAAGGAGCTCCATAGAATTAAGATTAGATCCAAGTCAAGATTTTTCCAAAAAGAGACCATTGTTTTTGGTGTCTTTATAACTGTAATTTCAACTTGCTATTTACTCTTTTTAAATTGCTAGGAAAAAAAGATACATTTTTCTATTTCCATTCTGTGAAGATCTTGTGTTTACATCATGACAAGTTTTGTCCCTGATGGCTTCCGTGTGAATTCATTTTGGTTCTTGGCAGACTCTGTTCCTCAGAGAGACAAAGCAGTTTAAAAAGCAAAGAACATTATTTTGCTCTAAAAATAGGATGGCCAACATTGTCAATGGAATTAGATTTGCTTTCTAGGTCTACAAAATAAATTAAAAAATGAAAAGAAAAAAAAAAAAACATTACAGTCTCAATTGAGCCATGACCGTTATCTTATGTACAGACTGCTATAAATGGATTAACTGCAACGACTTCATAAATCTCTCATGGTCTGCTGTATGTTGCAATGTAAATGAAAGTATAATATGCTTTATAGAACCAAGAAATATTTCCATTCTTATCTGTTAAACCAAACTACTGTAGTCCTATGCACTGTAGATATAATTAGAATCCAAATCTCTCCACTAATACTATTTGTTAAAGATCTGCTCCTATTGTGATCCAGGAACATATTATTTTCTTATAAAACATATCTCAGTGGGCCGTAAACAAATTGAGATGCATACGAATATGTGCGACAAAGAAAGCAGAGGCAGTGTTGACTTCTTAAATCATAGCAAATAATATTGGCTTGGCTGATTGTGCTCCAAAGATTCTCCTTCCTCCTCTATCAATCAAATCTCTTACTGGTATGGTTGGCTATTCTAGAAGCCCAACTGCTTACTGCACAGACATTTCATGAAACTTCTAAGGGGATTGAGACCCAACAAATATCTGCATTATATTTCATACAATATAGCAGTCTTTTCTTTTTTTTCCCTGCCTGCTCTGATTCCCAATCATAAATCATTATTTTCCATACAAGATGGTGGTCTACAGTAGCTCTGATCACTGGACAATGGTCATAATGAAATCTGATAATTAAAGCTTGCCACCTGTGACAACAGTTCTCAGAACATTGTTAATGCAGAAAATATTCCATTATGGCATATTCATAGGTTTTTGTTTAGATAGCATGTGTGGGCACCTCCAGAATACAGAGGGCAGCAGCAGGAACCCACTGTATATCTTTTTGTTGCTAGTAAATTCGCTATAACTACCTCTAATGGCTTTGGGCCCCTGAACATCTAGAGTGCCCATGGGTTCTTTGGTTGAGGAAAATCCAGTAATTTTCCTGTGCAGGACAACTGGGGTTAGGTTGCTTCTCTCTGGAAGCAGGAGAAATTAGGTTATTCTTGGAGTCACTTCCTTCCTGGTTTCTACCTCTTCCTCCAGATTTTTTTTAGCTCTTCTGCCTTGGAGGGAGCATCTTCTCCTTTTCCTATATATTGTTTCGGGTATCTAGTCCTTATCCACCCCTTTTAGGATGGCTTTGGTTTATCCCCAGTTGTCTTGTGCTGATATGTAGAACCGTACGTAGAAAAGGAGATTTTCTGACCTGAAAAATCCCCAAGGTTCATAGTGTAAATGCAGCAATAGCTAAGGTGTTGGGTATTTTCTTGCTCATCACTTAGGCCAGTTAGGTCAGTTGAGTAAATAATCTCCACCATCAAGCTTGGTAACAAAACTGGAGGAAGAGGTTGAGATACCAGGTAGGAGGAGACTCAATTAATCACTTAGTTTGCCTCGAGAGAGGAGACACTTAACCCCAGTCATCCTGCACTAATAAGTAGGGCCTATTGACAGGTGAGAAAAAGATTAGGGGCTTTTCTTGAATTGGGGCTTTCCGAAGTTTGTTCCACCCCTGAACTCTATTACAGTTCAATCCACTGTAAGGATATGAAGAACAATCCCTCAAATAGTGGCCAAGTGTGGTGGCACTGGAACACTGAAACTTCAAGCGCAGTCTTGACCTGAAGTTTGCAGAGCTTTTTGGGTTTTCCAATGCTGTGAAGAGAAAGGAGCCCCAACTATTGATCTGTCTAAGGTCCCTTAGAGGTATTCCTGTCACTCCTAAAACAGAGAGAATCTACTTTATTGTACCATATTTAGACTCAAATATGCCTGCTGATTGACAAAACATGTAAGGCAGGAAGTGACATCACATCCGACTCACAGGGAGAGTCACGGGGAGCCAGGGGGGGCTACACACGCCGGTGCCAGCTTTCTCATTAGAACCAACTCTGGTCATCATGTTAGAATTATTAATAGTGCTAAATTCAAGAATTTGGTAATTGTTTTGGGATCACTCCTAGTACAGGGAACGCAATTCAGCTTTGAAGTTAAGGAAACCACACTGTATGTATAACTAGTATGTTGCTATTGTGCTATACTTGTAATATATCCAGTTTAATTGGGGCACAGTAAAGTGTGATGCTAATCAAACCTACATTACGTACATAAACCATCATTGGAGCCCTGTTACCTGAGCCTTAAATGTGTGCAGACGAAGTGTCAATGTTCTGTATTATAATAATCTGTTGTGTGGAATGTTTGGGGCTGGATAGAATTTCTGTTATGGTACCTGCGTTTAACATAAACTGACTATAAGTTCTTAAAAAGCAATATTCCAGCTGAAACTACATAAAACCTTGGCCAAGACATGTATGTATAACCAAATATTTTAAGCACTTCATGATTTTCCCCAAGCCAGGGGGCAATGTGTCTGCTCCAAGATAAATGATTTGAGAAAGGTATTTGTAGAGGAGACGGTACTTGGAAATAAAGGTTGCCTTTGTACAAGCCAGTACTTCCTTATGAACAATTGTTTGATGTGCTGAATTATTAGCAGTGTAACATTGTTTGGCTTTATTCATAGTGTTTACACTAGCACCCATACCAAAAAAGTCGGTTGCACGCTTAACCTCCCATGAAATATATAGTAAGGCTACAGACTGGTTGCAAGAAAAGTCTTTTTTTTGCCGTACACATTCTATCTTTGAAGTGCGTTCTGAAATTATTGTTTGATTTGACTGTTTCATCGACCCTCACATACTACTCAATGGAAAATAATTGCTGACAAAGACATACCTTCATGCCACTCTGTCAGTTCAAGCAAACATTACTGACACAGAAATAATTAAGACAGAGAACAGAATTTAGAATAGGAATTTTATCTTTTCTTTGGGGCATAAAAATGTGCATAAGAATGCAAGGTAACAGGTGGATTTCAGTTGGTTACCATCATCCATTACCAGTCTGGCATATCCACCAAGTACCATCTAATTTCGGGACAAATTGTTGAATTCTAACTGCTTCTCAGAGGGGGAGCTCTAAAGGAATAATCTGCCTCTATATCAGTTACATAGTAACATAGTTAAATTGGGTTGAAAAAAGACAAAGTCCATCAAGTTCAACCCCTCCAAATGAAAACCCAGCATCCATTCATACACCCATCCCTACTTTTAATTACATTCTATATACCCATACCTATACTAACTATAGAGCTTAGTATCACAATAGCCTTTGATATTATGTCTGTCCAAAAAATCATCCAAGCCATTCTTAAAGGCATTAACAGAATCAGCCATCACAACATCACCCGGCAGTGCATTCCACAACCTCGCTGTCCTGACTGTGAAGAACTGTGAAGATCAGTGATCCCTAACCAGTGACTCATGAGCTACATGTTGCTCACCAGCCCTTTGGATGTTGCTCTCATGCTACTTTTGGAATTCTGAGCTTGGAAGCAAGTTTTAGTTGCATAAAAGCCAGGTGTACTGCCAGTTCACATAGGACCTACCAAATAGATTATCATAGCCCCTATTTGGCATCCCCAGGGACTTTTCATGCTTGTGTTGCTCCCCAACTCTTTTACATTTGAATGTGGCTCACCGGTAAAAAAAAAGTTTGGGGACCCGTGCCCTGTGCTACCAATTTGTTTCCCCTTGTTATTAATATGCTTGGCTTCTCATTCTGCTATCAACATTTCTTTTCTGTTCACCACCAGTCATTTGGGACATCAGTCCTAATCCTTTAGGATTCATCATATACTGCACAGAGCTCAGGGTTGGGGGCGAGAGGAGATGGAGGTTGGAGAAGGAGCTGATTCAGTCACCAAGAAGTAATAAGGGAAGGAGGTGGAAAGAGTATGAAGTTGGTGGAACAATTGGGAAGAGCAAGGAGATTGGGGTGGTGGAGAAGCACACAGTTAGGTAGAAGAAGCATCAGAGAGGACGTAGGGACAAGGTGGAACGAGAGACCATGTATTAAGTCAAAGGCAGTCTGTTAGAATGTATTAGCTCTGCCAGCTCATGGGATGTGTGACCAATATAGAGTCTAATCATATTGGTGAGTGGCTTAGGTACCATTCTAAAGCTATGGTTTATATCTAATAAAGCTGCCTGCCAGGAAATCTTATGTGTTCTATATGGCCACCTGTCTGACCCAAGAAGCCTTCAGTTTTCTGCAGATAAGATTAGTGGGAACGATACAACGTATAGTTGGCAGTGAGTGAAAGAAACCTAATCTGCTTTGTGTTTTATCAAGCATTCTCTTTGCCAGCTGTTAGAAATACATTATGATTCCATGTTTTAGAGCGTGTCTTGCGTCACGTTCCTTTTTACTCAGTCATTGACATAGTTGTTGGGAAAAGCCAGATGGCACATCTTAAAGGAGAGTAATGCGTAAAGCAAGAATATTATGGAATATCATGGTGCCATTATGGGCAGAAGGGAATCATGTAGAAACACCTGTGTTCAAAAGGCCTAGTGGTCGTAGACACCAATTAAAGGAAAATTATACCCCCAAAATATTGAGCAACAGATAGTTTATATCATATTAAGTGGCATATTACAGAATCTTACCAAACAGGAATATATATTTAAAGTAAATCTTGCCCTTTTAAATCGCTTGCCTTGAACCCCCATTTCATGATGGTCTGTGTGCTGCCTCAGAGATCACCTGACTAGAAATACTACAACTCTTAACTGTAACAGGAAGAAGTGTAGAAGCAAAACACAGAACTCTGTCTGTTAATTGACTCATGTGACCTAACATGTATGTTTTGTTTGGAATGTTTGTGTGCACCGTGAATCATAAGATCCTAGGGGGCTGTCCAATGGCACATACTACAAAAAAATTGTTATTATGAAAATGTTTTATTTACATAAATAAATGAGCTGAATTTTGCAATATATTTTTATAGAGACCTACAGTGTTTGAGGGGTATAGTTTTCCTTTAATGCCTGTATATAAATATGGGACTCCATAGGTGATCATTAACAAACATAGCAGTGTACAAATCTCTACGATATCTGCAGAGAATCATTTTTTCTCTATCGTCCCATAATCCCATCCCATGCAGTTTTGTGTGCGCGGCAACCTGTACTCAATTTAAAAAAATATTTTCCATTTAAAATCAATTTGTGCACAGAAAGGCATCCCTTCCAAAACGATAATGTACACCTTAATTATAAGGTTTGGGGGGTCGTGTCCGTTAGTGATGTGCTTTTCCCGACCCTCAACCGCCCGCCACCCACCCTCCCGACCGAGCCTGACTTCCGGGTTCCTGTTATAGACCCGCGCCAACCCGCCCCGTTGCTGATGTCACAAAACTGGCAGTCCGAGAGGCGCGCGTCTATAAAAGTTCAACTCAGAAGCCGGCATTTGGAAGGAAAGGAAGGTGCGAGAAAGGGAGGTGCAAGGTCGACCTGAACCCGCAAGACCCGTACATTAATAGGGTCAGTGTTACACCTGGACACTAAAGAACAGGCCAATGCCCAATAGTGCAGTATCCAAAGGGTTAAACATTCTGTGTTCAGCCAGGTGTCAGGGCTGGCAAAAATCAGAATGGTCAGAAACAGGCAAAACCAGTAATTACGCACAATTTTCATGCACCCTGGAACTTTCCCACCTAGGTCTGGGGTGCGTATGAATGTGCATGTTTCTGCATGTGACATTGACATATGGCACCACCAACCAGGTGCCACCTTACAGACCCACACGCTAGGGGAACCTTGTGTGCAAATTACTTTGTGAATATTGTTAAAGCTTGCACAATTGTTTTCATAAATGAACCTACTTATTCTAATGCATAATATATTATAATGGGGGGGGGCATATTATCCTTATGTGTTAAGTTCCTGGAGATTTTTGGCACTGGTGAAGTTCCATTGACTCCAGATGAGGGATGATTCCAAGACTATCCCTTGTTTTTTCAAGACCCTCAAAATCATATTTTTTGTTGAGCTCTGCTGGTTATCAGCAGGTTAATCTTTGCTTTTCTTTGTTTTATAACACAACACAACAAGCGATCCGGGGAATCTGCCCCTGCATTCCCAGTCTTTGGGTCGGGAATTAATAGATAATGCTGGCTGCATCAAGATAAAGAGTATTTGTAAATAATTACCTCTGTACAGGTATGGAATCCATTATCTGGAAACCTGTTATCCATAAAGATCTAAATAACGGAAAGGCAGTTTCTCCCATAGACTCCATTTTATCCAAATAATCAAAATTGATTTAGAAATTGATTTAAAATTGATTTCCTTTTTCTCTGTAATAATACAACAGTAGCTTGTACTTGATCCCAACTAAGATATAATTAATCCTTATTGGAAGCAAAACCAGTCTATTGGTTTTATTTAATGTTTACATGATTTTCTAGTAGACTTAAGGTACGAATATTTAAATTAGGGTAAGATCCATTATCTGGAAAACCTCAAGTCCCGACCATTCTGGATAACGCGTCCCATACCTGTACCTGCAAATGCTAGAAATGCTTTGTACTCCATCTGTAGGGCATCATCAGTTCTCCTGTTGGAATGGCTGTGTTTCCCACTTAGCTGCCATAAAGGGAGACAGGACTCTCTATTCATGCGCACGTTATGCTTTATATGGGGGGGGGGGGGATTTTCTTTGTAGTGTATTTTTAGTTGATGATAAATCTTTATTTGGAAAGTTAAAGTCTGTCCTTTTTTATGTGGAGGAGTGGGAGGAGAAGTGGGTGATTCAGGCCCTTTAATTAATCACAGCTGATTGAGCATTTAAATATGAGGAATCATCCTGCACCCTTCATGAGCTGTCAAGCTCCTGCCCCCCATTCACCCCACCCTTTATAGAATAAAATGTTTAATCTCTAGAATTACTAGGATCATTTGCTTTTAAGACACGTATCAAATATCACCCAATATGTGTGTATATGTATGTATGTATATGTATATGTGGTTTTGCTTCCAATAAGGATTAATTAAATCTTAGTTTGGGTCAAGTACAAGGTACTGTTTTATTATTACAGAGAAAAGGAAGGATCCTTTTTAAAAATGTTGTATTATGTGCATAAAATTAAGTCTGCGAGATGGCTATTCTGTAATTCTGAGCTTTCTGGATAATGGTATACCTGTATGTATGTATACCAATTAAGAGTGTGTGCAAGAGTCATGGTCTGGCTACAACAGGTGGCCATAGACGTACCGTGTATACTCTTGTATAAAGCGACCCGTGTATAAGCCGAGGTACCTAATTTTACCTACAAAAACTGGGAAAACTTATTGACTCGCGTATAAGCCTAGACACAACTACAGCCCTGTCTCCCAGCAGCGCACATTCTGCCAAAGCGATCAACCGGACTTCTTTGCAAAGCTGATGGTGACAGAGAATTGCCAAACAGATTACTGTGTGCATTGTCCCACTGTCCCACTACCATGTGCAGAGGGTGCTTTTTGATATTGCCATCACTGTTAATCTTTTGTATAACCAACAGAGGGCACTGTGTGATATTGCAGTCACTGTTATTCTTTCATACAACCAACAGATGGCGCTGTGTGATATTGCAGTCACTGTTAATCTTTCATATAACCAACAGAGGGCGCTGTGTGATATTGCAGTCCCGGTTATTCTTTTATACAACCAACAGATGGCACTGTGTGATATTGCAGTCCCTGTTATTCTTTCATACAACCAACAGATGGTGCTGTGTGATATTGCAGTCACTGTTATTCTTTTATACAACCAACAGATGGCACTGTGTGATATTGCAGTCCCTGTTATTCTTTCATACAACCAACAGATGGTGCTGTGTGATATTGCAGTCTCTGTTATTCTTTCATACAACCAACAGATGGCACTGTGTGATATTGCAGTCCCTGTTATTCTTTCATACAACCAACAGATGGCGCTGTGTGATATTGCAGTCACTGTTAATCTTTCATATAACCAACAGAGGGCATTGTGGGATATTGCAGTCTCTCCCCAAGTGAACTGTTGGTATAGGAATGATTAAAAGTGACTGCAATCTCAGCTACTCTGGTCGGGTACCGCTGACCCGCGTATAAGCTGAGGTAGACTTTTTCAGCACATTTTGGATGCTGAAAAACTCGGCTTATACACGGGTATATACGGTAACAATTTTGATATTTCTTGGAAAAGAGTTTTCCAAGAAAGATTGTTCATTTCAATACACACGTGTAGAGCTGAATCGTCGGATATACAGATAGAAACAATGGAATTCTACCTCTATCTGACGATTCAGCACTAACAATGGCCGATGTTTTTGTGCCTTCAAAGGAGCCCAATCACAGTTTACGTCCAGCCCAATCGACGAGCCGACCGATATCCCAGTTTTCTGCCGATATCGGTCGGCTCTTTTCCCACCATACACGCACCAAGTATTGTATGAAAATTTTGTACATTTTGTACGAAAATGTGTTTGTACCATATCTGTGAGCCTATGGCCACCTCTCTAACTACCCATAGTTGCATTCCATCAGTCAACAAGCCTTGTTCACATTAATTTTGCAGAAACGTTTATGTACAATATCTTGTGTCCGCTGCTGTTTGGGCTTAACCTACTGTACTACTACAGGGTGAGCTTTCTGACACTGGTTCCTCTGTGTATATTGAGAAAAAGACGTTTTTGCCCCTGTAGCAAATATATTTTAATTAGGCTTTAATGCTTCCTTCCTTCTTACTGTCAGCTTCAAAGTTAATCCACACATTGATTTTGTCTTGTGAACAGTAATGGTTTAATATTAACATAGCAAGATTAAAGGATCCTGGCACATCAAAAGTTAAAAAGGAGTGGTTTCATTCACTTTCTTGACTGGCTAGAGAGCACTTTGCAAATATAAAGCCATGCTTATATGAAGTGTGTTTGTTAAGGATGGGTAGTAATTACTGCTAGAAATATAAAGACTAGTTTTTTGTGGTTCTTTATATGAAATATAATGATCCTGTTTGTGTAGTCATGTGACGACACAGTGCCCTCTAGTGGTCATATTGTTTCCTCTGACTCTTCTACCCTCCAGATAAGTAATTTGAATTGACAACACTGCAAATTTTTGCTATTCCAAATCAGTTTATTAATTAGCTCATCAGTCTCTGCAGAATCTTCCAATTTCATATTATTTCATATTCTCTTTTTTTTTATTATTATGGATAATTGTTTTGAAAGGCAATGTTCAACTAATGGCTGAAAACTAAATTATGCAATGCATTGTGGGAATTGGATTACTTGTTTTCTGTTATTCGAGTGGATATGCCCTTTTATACTTTTAGCGACAAGTACCTTGTATTTCTGGCGTCTTTATATAATCCAATTGTCAAGGTTCTGGTTAAAGCCTTTGTAGATGTGCAGGAAAGGAAGGTATGAAGAGGGCACCAGGTAAAGAGATGAAAGAGATTTTGTAACAAAGGGTAAGGTGTTTCCATAACAACAAACCTGCTTTTTGCAATTACAATAAACTATGAACATTCCAGAACAATAGACCTCATGTGTTCAATTGGACCTTTTCCAACTTTTCCACAGTTGTTCTATAGGCTGAGACTAAAATGAGTAAGTTAAACCTGCCATCGCTAATGTGTTCAGCTGATCCCAGTAATGTCACTCATCACCTTTGATGCCAGTGGTCTTAAGTGGACATATATAAGGGACCCTGTGACCCCTTGGTGAGGCTTCCACATTCAGAGTAGAGTAGACTTTCTAGACTTTATTCTCCTGCACATTCGTATGTCTAAAGGGGTCAATTATGAAGGCTAGTTCTGGTTGCTCTCTACACATAATATAGGTACATCCAAGCTCTGTCCTAACAGTAAATGACCCCACAAGTCTAACGAGGAACCACTAGGCAAAGAACGTAAGATGGCAGCGCGACACTGCACTGGGCTATTAATCATTTTCCAAAAAGGGGCACCAGCCGGCAACGAACCTAGCCACTTAATTCACTGGAGGGTGTCTAACATATTGGCACCCACCACTGAATTTAGGTTTCCTTGCCTTTCATGGACAACCCAACATTTATGGATTCTATGATACCTGCAATCCTCCTTAGTGCCTCTTGTGAGGGCCGAGAGGTACTGGTGACCCAAGCCTTGGTAGATCTTTCCTTCAAAGAAGAACCAAGCATTTTAGAAAAAATTTAAAGTGTAGACAAGTTTAATTTAAAGATGCCAATTCCAGTTTTAGGCTATCAACAAGTTTGTCAAAAATAGGTTGCAAAATAGGCAGGTATGCATGACCATGATGAGATATTGAATTAGTAAGCCATTTGCCAATTCCAACTTGGCCGTGGACATGCTCTTCCATCCACTGTAAATATTTACACTGTGGAAAACCGAACCCAAGGTATCCACAAAATTTAAAGGGATAAAGAAAACCAAAAATGAAAGCACAGAACAGAAATCAGGCAAAATATAAAGTGCAACATGGAGGGGAGGAAAACAGGAGGAAATAGTAATGTGCTAAATGAAGGATAATAAGAAAAAGAGAATATAACAATGGCTGAAGGAAACAAGTGAAGGAGAAGGGAAGATAAAGAAGCAGAAGAGCAGGAGGGATAATGAACGTAAGAATAAAAGCAATTAGATAGAAGTGGGAGACGAAACAAGGTGAGAATATGAGAAAGGGACAAAGAAATTAGGGAGCTGATTTAGCGTGTTGCTATTTTCTGCATGCGGCCAACATTGCACTACATCCCTGTATCAGGTAATTATGTATTGATTTACCTGGCCCAACACACACACTATATTACACTTATCGTGAAGCTGAGAGCCCAAACTCCCAGCTCTGGAAAAGTTTTTTTTCTGCAAACAGCAGCTGCTGTGCCTGACAGCCATCACTAATCATATTGGCAACACAAAGCTGTCTCTCGGCTCTGGATACCAGACTGCTAATTATAGAAGCATAATTGTTCCCTTTTTCCTCCTAGATTTCAGCCAGCCTCTCGTACGTGTCCATCCATTCTCCCCAATGCCTAATACATTCACCATGTCGTGCTGTGCCAACTCATTGTTCATATTAACAGACTGAAATTCTCTCTGAAATTGAAGAGGCCAACCGGCCTTGCGTACATTTTATAGGGTGTCAGCCAGTGCTGCAGGTGCCTGGGCGCACGATCAATGTGTGATCCAAGAAAGCAGGTTTTTTTCAGTGGTTCAGACACCAGGCTGTGCTGGATTCATTGTTTGTTGCCAAATATATATATATATATATATATATATATATATATATATATATATATATTTACAGTTATGGAAGCTGTTATCCACAGTGCTCAAGACCTGGATAACATATCTTTCAATAATTTAGATCTTCATACCTTAAGTCTACTAGATATCATGTAAACATTAAGTAAACCCAATAGGCTGGTTTTGCTTCTAGTAAGGAGTAATTATATCTTTGTTTGGATCATGTACAAGGTACTGTTTTTTTATTACAGAGAAAAAGTTAATAATGTTTACAAATGTGGATTCTTTTTATAAAATGGAGTCTGTGAAAAATAGCCATCCTATTATTTGGAGTTTCCTGGATAACAGGTTGCCAGATAACTGATCAAATGCCTGTTTAGTATTTATGTACCAGATGAGCTTTTTACTTTTTTACTTTATATTTATCCTTTTATTTAAATATACTTAATTGATGAAGTACACAGCCTTGTCACCAACAACTCCCCACTCTTACTTGTAAAAAAAAATCTTAGGATTGGGTCCATTTCTTTTACTTTTTACTGGGGTTCAGTGCATCATATCTGCCTTCCTTCAACTGTCAAATGACTGATCTATATGACTTAGTAGCCGTCCAGCCCTCAAATCCAGTCTTCTGCCACCAAACAAGACTACCTGTTCCAAAATTTTCTACAAATGATAACAAATAATGTATCCCCTGCCACACACACAGAAATATTCTTCTGTTGCTCTGTGGTCTCTATAAAAACCTTTGTTCTATTGCCCTGTGTCCTTCAAATCATTTCATGTTATTGGTGCCTGGATTATGGTTCTGTGGCTTCTAAGACAAGTAGAATAGTGGATTTTGGGAGATGTTGGTCACTATGGGTAGTCCCAAAAGCACAGAGTGAATGTGGATGTCAGCAGCAGAGGTTAATGGGCTGAAAAAAACAGATTATCCTGAGCTGCAAGTAAAGCTCCCCACACATATAGATATCAAAGATATTAGGGGTCATGTATGACTGGGAAGGCAGTGCCTTCCAACCTAGATGAGTTGCCACAGTTCTCCGTGCACCATTTTGAAGCACAGAGATCTGCAGCTGCCCCTATGAATACAGCAATGTTCTGTAGCACTCTATTTCATGGGCGGGTGGGGAGAGGCACATTCCCACTCCTGTCCCCTGCCTATCCCTCTTACTCTTCTGTCCATGGTCTTCATAAATGACCCTTATTGTCCTCTACTGACTCTTGCCCAAGCTGGCAGCTTATTGACTTGTGTATAGACTGAAAACCATTCCATTCCCAACCTATTTCAGATGTGGTTTGTTAAAGGGTTGCAAACCCCATAACAATAGAAACCAGACGATGAACGTTCTTATGGTAAAGTTACCACTTCACTTGGTGGGTCCAGGTGCACATGCCCCAGACCTTCAGCTTAAGGAGTATAGCCGCAAACAAATACATAGGAAAAAATTGGCTGGCACAAACTGGTCAACTTCTGCTTAGATTGTTTATTAAAAAGCTATGGCACCCATAGTGCAAACAAAAAGCCTTAAGTGTTTCTTGCCTACATGAGGCACAGCATAGGCTCCATGTAGGCTTTTTGTTTGCACTATGGGTTCCATAGCTTTTTAATAAAGAATTTAAGCAGCAGAAGTAGACTGTGGTCCAGTTTGTGCCAGCCTATTTTTCCCTACTTATTCGTTATAGGTTTGTTCACATTTGTGTTAACTTTTAGTGTGATGTAATATTCTGAAACAATTTGTTATTGGTTTTAATTTTTACTATTTACTGGGGGTTTTTTTGTTTTTTTTTTAGTTATTTAGCTTTATATTCTGCAGCTCTCCGGTTTGCGTCAGCAATCTGGTAGCTAGGGTCCAAATTCCCCTAGCAACCATGCATTGATTTGAACAAGAGACTGGAATATGAATATGAGAGGGCCTGAAAAGGAAGATGAGTAATAAAAACTAACAATAACAATAAATGTGTAGCCTTACAGAGCATTTGTTTGTTTATTAGATGGGGTCAGTGACTTCCATGTGAAAGTTGGAAAGAGTCAGAATTCAAAAAAAACAAATGATTCAATAATTCATTAATGAAGACCAATTGAAAGGTTGCTTAGAACTAGCAATTCTATAATATACTGAAAGTTAATTTAAAGGCAAACCTCCCCTTTAAGATTTTGAGTGGTAGCTCAGCAAATGCCCAATTTCCAGCATCTGATCCAAACATTTGGACATTGGCAGATTTGTTCCATCGCATGGCTTTCCGTATCAGACACGGCTCTACTTCAAGCACTGGCTAAGATGTCCTACTACTGTGATATTAGTTTGGAAACATGGAGGGGAACAAAGAAATTCAGAACTTCGAATGAAGGAGGTTAGACTGATAATGTCCATTCATAAACAAGGCCAATATTCTGCCGCTTACATAATTACTTGGCACTTTTATTTGAGTAACTAAAGGCATTTTTTTGGAATATACATCCCCTAAATAAAAAATCAAGGAACAAACCAGGCAAAGCTTATTGAATGGAAACTTGTCATTAAATAAGATCTTCTTTCCTTTCACCCTTTGAAACCCGGTAAGAGCTGTGGGAGCTAATTAGGCAGCGATGGAGAGCAACATGGAAATCTATTAAATATGCATAATGAAGCAAGCATGAATAGTTCATGGGAGCAAAGGAGCATTTTATTTTATTTCCCTTCACGTGGAATAAGACTGAAAAGACTTCTGTTTACATGGAAACTTACAACAATGCCTGTCAGCTTGACTGTTACCCAAGACACATACTGGGTTTCTTTGCCACAAAGCCACTCTCAACAAGTGTGATCCAGTTCTGAAGGATTTAGGTCACAATGTTCCGAGGTCTGTTGTGATGCGCCGCTCTGTCTGGGGATTTAAAACTCCGTCTGGGTTTTGAAGTCTGAAGTGGTGCAAACAAACGGCCATGTATATTATATGCTGAGCCTCGGCGATCCAGTGAAAAATGACTCCAATATCTGTATGTGGACGGAGAGCAGAATGAAACACAAATGAAGACAAAGGAGCCTAATACGGGGACAATTTCTGCTAAAGTCTGAATTAGAATGAGACTAAATAATTAGCTGAAACTGCCTCGGCGCCCTGTAGAGAATCGGGTTTAGCATATTGTAGATAAATGCATGAGAATACCACAGCCTGTCCCTGAGAATGACTCACTCCGCTTTATTATCCAGTGATCTAAAATTAAAACACATGATAAGCCATGTTATGTATTAATATTGTCATGCATAGAAATATCTTGTTGGCTCTGGCTGCCTACTGAGCCTGCTTTGGCATGACTTTAAATTATAGCTAAATCTTGAATATAAATCTGCCTGTTTTTGATGTACTAAATAGATGGACAGCAGACCTATAACAGTAATGATACAGGCCTTCGATATTGCCCCCAGCAGCTCCACATCTTGGATCTTGTTAGGCATCTTTTGTGTGCCAGCGGCCCTGCACATTCACAGTGAGATCTGAGCTGCTGTTGCTACAGCACTGATCTATGTATTGATATATGTGCCACTTAATTAATGTTTAATCATCAACCTTGTATTTATATTGTAAGCTTAGGTAAGTGGTAGAAGGTGCTGGGAATCTGCAGAAAAATAATATGAGGAGCTACTGGGGGCATCAACATAGGTCTAGCTTTTCCCTGCTGAACAAAAACTCAACCTGCATCCAACCCTTATCTGCAAATCCTTAATCTGTGCCCGACCCTAACCCCCAAAATGTTGCCATCAGCACCCGACTGATAACCTGCGTCATAGCTAGGGTAGCCAACCTTTGGCACGGAGTAACTCCAAGAGGGGCTTTTATGTATTGGGGGCGGGCCAATGACGGGCCAGGCCCGTGACGTATCGGGGGCAGGTCTATGATGTGACAAACACTGATTGGCCCATAGCCGCGTCAGTCTCTGGGATAACCAGCCCTTCAACATACCAGGCTGTCTGGGTCAAAACCCTAGTCATCATGGTCTTTACGCTACTTATGTGTGAGCCTTTAATTCCAAGACACTAGGGTTTTTTTTATCAAAGTCTGATCTCAACATTTTCTGCTGCAAACTCCGATCAAATCCGTCCGGGTTTTTTTTGCGCTTATTTATTATTACATTTTCCTGAAAATTAGCTTTGAGGAAAAAATTTGAATTTCACGATATTTTCATATTTTTTACCCGAAAACTCCCAATTTCTTATGTTTTTTCGGGTATTGCACAAAACCCAGCGCACATCAAAAAATCATTGCGACTTCCCCCATTGACTTACATGTAACCTCGACAGGTCTGAGATGCCAGATTTTCTGGTTCAGACTTTTCCATCCTCGGGGTTTAAATAAATTCCGAAAGATGATAAAATTAGCATTTTGGAGCAGTGGAGGAGTGTTTATTCCCAAGTCTGACGTACACTCAACCCTAACGTATTGGTTCACCAAATTTCAACCCGAACCTGCCCAACCGTAGCCATTGTATATTTATGTAGCCATTTATATTTATAACCAATCTTGCAATATCATTGTGACACAATGCTAAAGGTTTATTTTATGATTACATGATAAAGGTCCCCTGTTCAGTGGTTCTAGGGATGGGCGAATTTTTTCGCCTCGTTTCGCCAAAAAAATTACGCCCATAGACTTGTATGGCAGCGTGCGTCCAAAAAAAAAAAGACGCGCGTCAAAACCGTTTCGCCGCGCGACAAATTTTTTTTGACGCCCATAGACTTTAATGGGCGTCTGCAACATTTTGCTGGCGGTGAATTTTTGGCGAAGCGAAACGGGTCAAATTCGCCCATCCCTGGGTTGCTCTATACATGGGCTATTTCTTTCTGCAGGAGAACTAGCTTGCTGGGTCCCGGAGTGTGGCACAAGTAACAGAAATAACAGCAACATGAGACGCTACAAGATGCATAAAATGTTTTGAGCAAGACTCAACAAGCTGATTTAGTTTCTTAATGAACTTTCCGTAAAATCCATTTTTAACTGATTTGGCAGCAGATCACAATATCAATTAACCAAAAGCCAACATAATAATTAAGAATGGATTAAAAATACTCATTATAGCACAATGTGCCAAGAGGCCGGATTAGGTCACTGGCATCTTGTGGATAAATATGTTCTATGAAAATGTTAGGGTCTACTTCATGGTAGACCTCATGGCGCAGGGTTTAACAGATTGTTAATATGTTTAATAATTAAATAAAATGAAGTTTTTTTTACTAATGAATTAATGAACAAGTGATGCCTTGATGTGATCCGAAGAGTGTGCTGTCCAGGAATTTGGTTTCTACTTCATGGTAAACTGCTAGGGGGTTTATAGTAAAAAGAACGGAGCACAGAGTAAACTGTAGTCCATAACACATCACTGGTTATCAATATTAAAATCATGTTTAAACTAGGGATGCACCAAATCCAGGATTCGGCCTTATTCAGCAGGATTCGGATTAGGCCGAATCCTTCTGCCCAGCCGAACCGTATCCGAACCCTAATTTGCATATGCAAATTAGGGGTGGGGAGGGAAATCACGTGACTTTTTGTCAGAAAACAAGGAAGTAAAAAATGTTTTCCCCTTCCCACCCCTTATTTGCATATGCAAATTAGGGTTCGGTATTCGGCCAAATCTTTCACGGGGAGTTCGGCCGAATCCAAAATAGTGGATTCAGTCCATCCCTAGTTTAAACATAATTTTGCGTTGTCCGCTTTACACGATTAGTGGCTTCCCGCCACTTCCTCAAAAGCTGTCGACAGCTAGACCCCCCCTTCCTTAAAAAGAGTATAAACGCATCCCATAAAAATCATTATAAATTATTTTGCATGTCTAATCCCATCATTAGATTTCACTGCTAACTCTATTACAATAATGTACTAAGCAATTCCATTTGATACAGTATCTAAATTTCACTTCCCAGAGGTAAGGATTTACTTTACAATAGATATCTAAATTTATTTTGCAACAATAGTAACTATACAAAACTATCTTATCTACTTCTTCCTGGGTAATGACAAACATTTTAGCCTCTCATACCTTATGAATGAGAATTATCGGGAATAGCCATCTTAATTACATCTAATCCATCAGATATGAAATTCAGTAGAAGCATTATATTTCCCACTCTATTCATACCTCAGTTGGTGAATCCAAAATGCTTCTCTCATTAAAAGTTTTCTTTCCTGATCTCCTCCCCTTATGCTTTATCTTGGTTCATCTATAGCTTGGAACTGAATTTTCATAACGCCCTCATGTTTCTATTGTACATATTTAGTTAATGCAGATTTATAATCATTCCTCCTAACAGCTGATACATGTTCCAGAATATGTGTGCCCACATTTCTAACTGTTTTTCCCACATATTGTGAGCCACAAAAACACGTTGCCAGATATACAACCCCCTTCGATAACACAGTTATAGTAATTCTTACATGTCTTGCCCTCACTAGTAGCAGTACATTTTTTAGATACTCTCAAGTATTGGCAAGGCTTGCATCTCCCACATCTATAATTGCCTTTATACATGAGCCATGAGCTGGAAGCCCCAGCTCTCTTGGAATTATATAGGCTTCTAGATAGCCAGAACGGGGTCCTGGAGTAACATTATTAACACTATGGGGCAAATATTTACTAAGCAGCGGAAATTCGCCTGCGATCACAGGCAGCGCAACACTTTGCCAGACGAAAATTCGCTCAGACAATCCTAATTCACTAACATCTGACGTTGTGTCCAGTGTGCCGAATGCTGGTGAAGTTGCGCTAGCGTTAATTCGGCAAGCATAGCGAAGTTGCTCTAGCATTGGCTAATTTGCATACAGTGGGAAGTTAAAGTTGAATGGACAGCTCCTTTCATGGCTTTAGGTCTTTTCACATCTTCGGGACTTCAACTTCGCCTCCTTTCGTGACTTCGAGTCTTTTTGCGGCTTTAGGACTTCAACTTTGTCTCCTTTCGTGGCTTTGGATCTTTTGGCTACTTCAAGACTTCGGGTCTTTTCGCGGCTTTGGGACTTCGGTTCCTTTTGTGGCTTCGGGTCTTTTCGCGGCTTCAGTGGTTCAGCTCTTTGGCGTTTCATGACTTCGGCAGCTTAGGCACGGCTTCTGCGATGTGAAGGACGGACAGCTATTTTGAAAAGTTCAGCAGGGCACCCCTTTAGGCCCGGTACAATCCTACCCCCTGTGCCCGCCTGATGGCGGACCTGGGTCACCTAATATATAATGTAAAAATGCTGGATGGAGACCAAATGGTTATTGTTTTTTTTTTTATTCTACAAATCTGCATTTCCTTCAAATTCCCCCATAAGACCCGTGCCTGTCTTTAACTGGGGAAAGATCATTTGGTGATGTTTCTTCTAAGTAACATTTAATAATAGCTCAGCACAAAACTCTCTAAATCTGTAAGCGGCTTAGTAACCACTCATTAAATACGCACTCGCTCAGAATTGCTTTTCTGCTGGTGCCACGAAGCACGTGATGGCAATGTTGTCTCGCAAACTTTCCCTTTCCCGCTTACTCTGCAAAAAAAAGAACAAATGCTGAGGTTTGGTGTCAGAGTCCAATAAACAGCTACAACTCCCTTGGGTTCCTGCCTCCTTACACATTGCACTTGCATCCCTGGAATACATTTGCCATAGTTTAGCCAAGAGTTACAGCTGTGTGTAGCTGAAGCTGCTGTGTAAAAATTAAATGATACCAAACAACAAAAGGCGGTGTAGCGGGGAGAACCCCTGCACGTTTATTCGGTCATTAAGATGTAACGTTTCGGGGGCATGCCCCTTCCTCAAATGGAGTTCACTGACAGCATCTTAAAAAAAAAAAAAACTGGCATTAAAAAGAGGGTGACATTTAGCTGAATGTATAGGATGTAAAGAAGATCTAAAGCCTAAACATGAATATGGCCAAAATGCCACATATTATATATATTGATCTTATTGCATCAGCCTAAAGTTTCAGCTTGTCAATAGCAGCAATGATCCAGGACTTCAAACTTGTCACAGGGGGTCACCATCTTGGAAAGTGTCTGTGACACTCACATGCTCAGTGGGCTCTGATTGGCTGTTGAGAAGCTAAGCTTAGGGCTCGTCACTAATTATCCAGCAGAAAATGAGGTTGGTCTGTAATATAAGCTGATGCTACAGGGCTGATTATTAAATTCTGATGCTAATTGCACTGGTTTCTGTGCTGCCATGTAGTAATTATCTGTATTAATTACTAATCAGCCTTATATTGTGACATTTCTATTCTATGTGTACTGTATATTGTGAGTGGGTCCCTAAGCTCAGTAAGTGACAGCAGCACAGAGCATGTGCAGTGAATCAGCAGAAAAGAAGATGGCGAGCTACTGGGGCATCTTTGGAGACACAGATCTTTACCGCTAAAGGGCTGTGGTTGCCGTGGGCTGGTACAGAAGGACAAAACATAATGTAAATATTTCTAGATACTTCTTTAGTTAGGCTTTAGTTCTCAGTTAATGCAGACATTTACTTAGCAGCACCCAAGTGTGGCAGTAAGTAGGGGTAGGGTGTATAAGGAGAGAGAGTTTTTTTGTTACATAAATTGTAGATATCCCTGCGCCGTGGCTGTCAACGCACATATAACGTTATGAAGAATGGTTAAAATACAAAGGTGATCCAGCCATCTTGTGTCTGTTGTTCTGCTCAGATGAATAGTAGCCTTATGCATTAAGGTGAACTGTTGTAGCATTTCCTGCTGTTCCCTTGCCTTTCTCATAAGACATGTGAAGTCAGTGCAGCAGAAGAAAAGCTTTGACAAGATAATGGTACCCGCGAATGGAAAATCAACATCGGCGCTCTTTTATTTATTTATTTATTTCATATCCCATCAAAAGACCATTATTTTGTCACCACATTCTCCTACATGACGTTCTCTCGGGTCAAGCTTTCAGGAGTCGGGCAGCTGGCGGGCACTGAATGGATCTTCTTTAAATATCAGCTCTGACCACTGAATCTGGCCTGCGCTGGTATTTTATTTTAGGGATGCGTCTGTGAAATTACATAGAGTTGTTTTTGGCTTTTATTTGAGGCAGCCTACCATTTAACTACCATTTAAAATTGTTTTGCAGAAAAACACTCCAACTCCAACTTTTTCTGACATCTTCCACTTATCCACCTCTGCCTTAAAGGGTCACTGTAACCACATGCATTATCGTAGCATTGTATTCATTTAAAATAATTTGAATGTAGAATTATTTGCCTGTAGCATTTCTCTCTCTCTCTTACCCCTTCTCTTGCCTTCATATTATCACTGCTGACTTTATGATGCTTTTACTTCTGATTTTATGGTGTTGAGCGGTTAGCAGATCTTGCCGCGGATAACGCAATTGTAAGTTGCATTAGTAGATCTTTATAGTATAGTTGTCTAAAGGCCCCATATACTGGCCGATAAAAGCTGCCGACAGACTGAGTCGACAGCTTATTGGCCCGTGTGTGGGGCCACCTGACAGGCTTCCCCGATCGATATCTGGACGATATCTATGCGCATATGCGGTCCCACAATCCGACCGCCTATATCAGATCCATTCTAATCCGATCGCTGGGCCCTAGAGCCCACGATCGGATCAGCCCGATATTGCATATAGAGGAGAGATCCTCTCGTTTGGCGACATCGCCAAATGAGTGGATCTCTACGTCTATGGCCACCTTAACACCTTCCCAGACCAAGCCACATCTCCTTTATATGAGTTCTAAAATCAATTGATATTAGAAATTGAATTGGCACTGTATTTATCCCACCATGTGTTCTGAGGGTATTATACAGGTATAAGATCTGTTATCCAGAAATCTGTTATCCAGAAATCCGTTATCCAGAAAGCTCCAAAATACGGATAGGCCGTCTCCCATAGGCTCCATTTTATCCAAATAATCCAAATTTTTAAAAATTATTTCCTTTTTCTCTGTAATAAGAAAACAGTACTTTGTAGTTCTAGATATAATTACCCCTTAATGGAAGCGAAAACAGCCTATTGGGTTTATTTAACGTTTAAATGATTTTCTAGTAGACTTAAGGTATGAAGTTCCAAATGACGGAAAGATCCGTTATCTGGAAAACTTCAGGTCCCAAGCATTCTGGATAATAGGTCTCATACCTGTACATGGTATTAACACTTGACAAAGAGCTACGCTCGAAACATGTAGTGTTCAATAAAAGCACTTATTTTGCAGCAACCCACTGCGTTTGACTAAAGTTCATCACTACTTTTCTCATGGAATGAACACTGTTTTTATCTGCCATGTGTTCTAGAGTATTTAACATAGAACTGGCACTGTATTTATCCTGCCATGTTTTCTGGGAAAATGGAATTGGCACTAAATTTATTTTGCAGTGTGTTCTGTTTTATCATACATGGAATTTCCACCGTATTTATCCTGCCATGTGTTCTTCGTTATGATACATAGAATGGGGCTCAGTATTTATCCTGCCATGTGTTCTGGGATATTATTCTGGGATGGCAGTGGATGTGATTTACTTGTGTGAAATCACACAGAGTGATTTGTCAAAGTTGGGAAACTGGGCAGCAATGTTGCCATGTTTTCTGGGGAAATAGGACTGGCACTGTATTTATCCTGCCATGTGTTCTGGGGTATTATACATTTTGGTTATACTCCTCCATTGTATTATAGTAGATGCAAGGTATATAAAATTATGGCAATTAAGGCCCTGCTCAACATCATTGTTCCCCTGCCTTATCTATAAGACAATTCCGCTTTAGTGACCTTATGGTTACTTAGACCTTGAAGAGCATGCTCAAATAGTCCCTGGCAGACATTCTCCTCTAGAGGTGCTGGTGCATTACCTCCCCAATATTTTGTTTTAGGTTGTGCAGTAAATCTGGACTGGACAGGGCTCATGTAAAAAGTGCAGACACATTTATGCTCCTAACCAGCACTTATTCATTGGTTGATAGCACAGAGACCTGTGTTTTCCCCATTAATGCTGCATTGTATTCACTGGTGCCCATTATTTTAGTTTCAGTGCTGACAGAAATGTATCATTAATTACTTTTGCCTTTCTATGACTCCAATAGAAAGATAAACATGTTGTGTGCTGTTGATTCCAAGAATACAGTGTATCAATGCATATTGCTCCAGGCAGTAGTAAATAAGTCCATACATACAGACACAAAGGGATCAGATGAAGCCCACTCTGGGTGAGTAGGAGAATGTAACTGCCCCAGCATAAATCTCCATGCCTTTTCTCCTGTAGCGCATGCTCTAAGAAGGAATAGAAGCCATTAAATGAACATTTTAATGAAGTAGATAACTGACGTCAAGCCCACTCATTGATTGTGGTTTCCACAATGAAAATAAAGCCAGTCTTGTTTTCTGCCTGTGATTGAATGTTAATGAGCAGAGAGAGCAGTGTGCAAGCGTGTCTGAACTCGGTGCTGCAGCGTGCAAATGAAGACACAGTGCATGGTGGATGTGATGCACGGACAAGAACCAATGCACATCTATCTTCTCTGCCAAAGTGGGAATTAATGTGTTCTCCTGCAAACCTGCAAATACTTTCCCCTGTCTGCAATAGCCTCACCCCATCAAATAAAGCTATTTATATCTACCTGCTGTTGACATATTCACTGCATATAAGTGTATATGGGAAATTTGTTTGGAAGATGGGAAAATTACAGAAATAATTTAAAAAAAATAATTTTTTCTTTCCATTTTCTTTGTAATAATAAAACAGTACCTTGTACGTGACCCCAGCTAAGCTATAATTAATTTGTATTTGAGGCAAAACAATACTATTGGGTTTATTTAATGTTTTTTTTTTTCAAGTAGACTTGAGGTTTAGAGATCCAGATTATGGAAAAACCTCGTATCCGGGGAAACCCTGGGTCCCAAGAATTCTTGATAACCGGTCCCATACCTGTAGAGAGAGAGCGAGAATGTATTTAGTAAATGTGAACTTTTAGGCATCAGAATTTTGGAAAGGGTGAGGTGGCACTCTATAAGTTGGGTATATACAGGAAGATCCATTTGTTTGGTGAGGTTGGCACATGAGCAGATCTTTGCCTGATTTGGCCATTCACATCCTTGTCCAAATACAGCTGTTTGGGTTTGGATCAGATAATAACAGGCCCATCAGAAGGGGCCATGTGAACATGCATGTTAGTTTCATTGTCCAACAGGAATTTCAAACATGACCTTTGGAGGCCAAAGAAGAGCCTAATACATGGGATGCCAACCCATTCTGGGTGCATCAGAGACGCATTGGCTTCATTCCTGCCCGCACCTATCACCTACTGCCTTCTTTGAGTGGATATCAGAGGACTTTATGCAACATTTTAGTGGAGCAGGTAGCCTAGGTTTCACAGATTTAGATGGACCTGTTGGATCAGCAATTCTCCAATAATCATTATCACTAATCTTGGTGCTTATGGTTGCTCTGTGCCCCTAAATACTTCATGTATCTTTAGACTCTAGGGAGTCACTGCCACACCTTCTCCTTGACTGACTGAGAAGAGACTGGCTTGAAATCCTAAGCCCATTACACGTTGCCTAATGCGCCATGAAGAGAATGTTATCCTACAGATTGGCGCACACATTTCAGTGCCCCGCGGAGGAGAATGTTCCATCAGACCAATTAATGGCTTTGATATGTTCTGGTCTGACCGTGTGACGTGGAAGCCCTTTGGTGGCCTCAGAATATGTAGAGAAGGGCAAATGACAAAGCCTAAGGGAATAAATGTGTTTCTAGCAGATAATCACCTACACAACCAACATGGAGTGGATTTGTTCCTGGTAACAAACATTAACAACACTTGCTGACAGCAAAAGCAAAATGAAAATACGTTCTGCAATTTAAAAGGAACCATGGGTCTGAAATTAAAATTGATCACTCATGGAAGTACAAATAGCTTCAGTCATGAATGTTTCATTGAGATTGGCTCTGTCTGGAGGACTGGATACTTTGTGTCCCGTTTTGCCCACAGTTGGGCCAAGATTAAGCAAATAATTATATAGTGGGAAGTTTTGCTCTTAGCTTCAGGCCCTTCTGTATTATAGACCTCTGATATCTGGGGCTTAAATTACCATTAAAACCTTCTAGAAGTCCCACAGAGGTGGGTAGGGCCTGATAAACAATTCCATTACATAAAATGATTAGCCTTTGGGATTTTCTCCTGCATGCCTGTGCAAGGTGATAGTGATACCATCAAGCTTTTCTCCTTACTGCCCTGCATGGGGGCAAACTAAATGCCTGTTGTTCTAGGTTGTATAAAGCCTGGAACATTATGGGGTAGATACATTAAGGTTCGAATTGGAAATTTGAATTTTCGAGTTGGATTTTTGGTCAAAACTCACATTTAAGCTGGGAATAATTAAAAATCAAATTAGAATTCGAGATTTACCATACTTGGACCCTGGAAACAATTAGCATTCAACTATTCACCACCTTAAACCTGCCGAGTTCATGTAGAAGTCGATGGCAGAGGTCCAGTGACCCATTTGAAGATGTACTAGAAATTAATGTAAATATTAAATAAACACAATAGGCTGGTTTTGCTTGGGGGGCTCTTGTCTTACACCCTAAAATGACGTAGGAGACTTGACAATGTTATCCCTGGCACTGCATGTACCTTACGGACACCAGGCCCGGACTGGCAATCTGTGGGTTCTGGCAATTTCGAGAGGGGCTGCTTTAAGTTGCCATAGACAGTCACTATTTATTGGGCTACCGGGGGGCTGCTTGGGCCTCTGTGTACTTGGAATGCCAGGGCCTATTGTGAATCCCAGTCCGGACCTGACGGACACTGTTCAATATATAAATGTAATTACAGTTATGTCCTGTTATATCCAGAATGCTCGGGACCTGGAGTTTTCTGGATACCAGATCTTTCCATAATTTGGATCTTCATACCTTAAATCTACTAGCAAAACATGTAAACATTAAATAAACCCAATAGTCTGGTGTTGCTTCCAATAAGGATTAATTATATCTAAGTTGGGATCAAGTACCAAATTGGTCTAAAATAGTTTTCTTTTTTGGCATTTTGAGACAAGTTAGGAGCAAGTCACGTCATTTTCAGAGTGTGGGTTGCTAGATGCAAGTCTGGTCCACCTACTGATGCATCCAACTGTGAGAACCATGAATCTACTGACAGATCCAGGATGGTGGTAGCTTCCCCAGTGTCAGTAAGCATCTGAAAAATAGCAGAATGGAAGGATTGGCGTTATATGGAAGTGCAGAAACATGTTTCGACGCAAATACCTTAATGAATTGTATGAATATGTGCTCTCAGTTGTGTCTATAAAAGAGCACCTGCATTTGTTGGTGCGTAAATTACCCCCTTTTATCTCGGGTGAATATCATTACCAGAGAAGAGTTCTTGTTGGGATTAATCCAATGACCCCCCAGAACCACGATTGCACCACAGCAGTGTAAAGCAGGGAAGGCACTGCTTCTTTAAAGGGATCCTGTCATCGGGAAACATGTTTTTTTTTTTTTTCAAAACACATCAGTTAATAGTGCTGCTCCAGCAGAATTCTGCACTGAAATCCATTTCTCAAAAAGAGCAAACAGATTTTTTTATATTCAATTTTGAAATCGGACATGGGGCTAGACATTTTGTCAATTTCCCAGCTGCCCCAGTCATGTGACTTTGTGCCTGCACTTTAGGAGAGAAATGCTTTCTGACAGGCTGCATGTCTGAATGTGTCTCGGTGAGACATGGGTTTTTACTATTGAGTGTTGTTCTTAGATCTACCAGGCAGCTGTTATCTTGTGTTAGGAAGCTGTTATCTTGTTACCTTCCCATTGTTCTTTTATTTGGCTGCTGGGGGGATAAAGTGAGGGGGTGTTATCACTCCAATTTGCAGTACAGCAGTAAAGAGTGATTGAAGTTTATCAGAGCACAAGTCACATGACTTGGGGCAGCTGGGAAATTGACAATATGTCTTTTGAGAAATGGATTTCAGTGCAGAATTCTGCTGGAGCAGCACTATTAACTGATTCATTTTGAGAAAAAATTTTTTTCCCATGACAGTATCCCTTTAAGCTGATTATTAGTGAGGCGTTGAGCTAGAGGAGCAACCATAACAGCTCGTTGGCACAGGACACAATTTATAATAGTGGCCATCTTTCACCAAGACAAACAGCTCTGCAGCCATTTCCCAGGGCTATTCATAGCTGGCCGCTTGCTGTCTTGATTCCATTTACATCCCTGGGTCTAGCCACTTAACAAAGGCAATTTTCTGTCTTTGCACTTATGCCGAGTGGCTGCTTTGAAGATTTGCCTGCAATCTGGTTGAGCACGGGGAGGCCACCAGGTCCCCAGCGTCAGTCATTCCAGGTAGAGGAGCAGATTCTTCTCTTTTCTTTTTTAGCTGTTTAACAGAAATTCCATTGCCCACTCCTCCTCCTCCCCGATGAATCCCTCTAGAGAGGGGAGAGAGGATTGAGAATTAAGTCACGTCGGGCCACTTTTACGTCATCCAGAGATGAACACCTTGATTAATGGCTGCCGGGTGGCAGTCTGAAGATGAACTCTGCATTGTGCCGGGGCCCCGCTGATGCTAAAGAGCAAATGCACATGCAGCGCATCGTTGGGTGTCAAGATTTGTTGTCCCCAAATTTCATACCTCAATAACATCAAAAATCTCAGGGTTTTTTTTATAGTTTAAAGCCACAGGGTACGTGCAATTACTGCACCATCTGACTGATATACAAGGTCTGTACCGAGCAGCAACACAATACATCTTCCGAGAATGTATGTAGTCCGGAGATCATGTTAACTTTAACCCTTAAAGGACATGATATCATTGTCATTGCAAATATCTCGACTACAATAATGAAGCCCCTAACCTTTTGAGCTACTTGATCTGGTGTACCACACACTGCTGTATAAACGGAGTACCACAGATCAAAGAGCTGACTAAAGAATGGGGTTGGCAAACACCATATTTGGCCACTTGACTTCCTATTCCTGGTTCTTTCATGGCCTGGAACACGTGAAAGCCAGGACCTGATTGGCATGTGATTCCCACTAGAGAGCCAGGGAGAGAAAGTCAAGTGGTGTTTGCCAACCCCACTGCACTATTCTACTTTTTATCATGATTTACAGAGAGAGGACCCTATTGGGGTGCATAAGTGATGCAGTTCAGGAGGGGAGTGGGGGGACTCTGCAGTGGACTGAAGTGGTAGAAACAAGATTTATTCTCCTTGAAAAATCCTCTAGTGATATGCGGGCCTGCCCAATACCCGTGGGACCCTCGGGTTTACCCTTGGGTTTCGGCAGTTCGGGCCGACATTGCACTCCTCTTCGCGGGTGGTGGGAAGGTGGGGGTTGAGCTTTTCTCCTGGTCTCCCCACCCGCATCTTCAAATGCCGGCTTCCGGCTTTATAGCTGTGCGCCTGCTCGCCCCTTTTGTGATGTCATTGGCGGGGCGGCTCCAGTCTTTAAAAGGAACCTGGGCGCGTTTGAGTTGGGTTAGGGTCAGGAAAACCCGACCCGCACATCACTAGTCCACTCCCCAGTTTGTGGTGTGCACACAAGCTTCCCATCAGCCTCAGCAGCTATATTCCTCTAAATAACAAAGGCTGAGCCCCACCAGGGCCAGTTAAAGAAATGGAAAAGGGCACAGCATCAACACCTAGTAACATGAGATTTGGGGTGAGTGCTTATCTGTGCCCTGGGTACCCCTGGGACTATAGCAGGGTGACTGTTACCCCAATGTTTCTCTCTCTCTCTCTCTCTCTATATATATATATATATATATATATATATATATATATATATATTATTTTTTTTTTTGCCTATTAATGAGTGTGTGTGTGTGTGTGTGTGTGTGTATATATATATATATATATATATATATATATATATATATATATATATATATATATATAAAAAACTGTAACCTTGTTATGAGCTAAAGAGTCCCAGCCTGAAGGCCAGTTAGGGTGAGATTTGGGGTGAGTGTTTATTTGTGCCCTGGGTACCCCTGGAACTATAGCAGGGTGACTGTTACCCCAATGTTTCTATATATCTGTAACATTGTTATGAGCTAAGGGGGTCCAGCCTAAAGGCCAGTTTTGGTGAGATTTGGGGTGAGTGCTTATTTGTGCCCTGGGTACCCCTGGAACTATAGCAGGGTGACTGTTACCCCAATGTTTCTATATATCTGTAACCTTGTTATGAGCTAAGGGGGCCCAGCCTGAAGGCCAGTTAGGGGGAGATTTGGGGTGAGTGTTTATTTGTGCTCTGGGTACCCCTAGAACTATAGCAGTGGCTTTCTTTGGTTTGGAATATATATAGAATATATAACATAAGACATTGTTCTTGTATTAATGAGGACCTATTACTTTGACAGTGTCCCTTTAAACCTAAGAATCGAAGATGTCACTAAGGAAATAAATACAAAAGCTTTGACACAGCAGAACCTTTGTCAGTTCCAGTCCAGACTGGTAATCCATAGGTCTCTTGTTATGTGCCACCCGGATTGAACCTTGCCATATTACGCCCATTAATCATGATGAATTATCAATGCTTTCATTCCACTACCCGCAAAATATCAACTCTGGGCATTAACGTTTGGGCTTGATAATTGATTGGCTGTTGATGCTTTTAGCACAAATCAGGCACATAACAATGCAGAGATTGCCTCCACTCAGTCTCTGTTTGACAGCCGCCATTGTAATCTGTTTAAATTAATGGGTGGCATCGAAAACGGTTTGAAGAACATTTTAAACCTATTAGTGCGACTGCAGAGATTGGATCCAGCGCATTGTAGTGCTGTAAATAATCATAAAAAAAAGAGATAAATGTAGCCTTTCAGCAGCCGGCGCACGGCTTGCCAGAGATGGGCCACTTTGATCATTTTTACTGAAAGAGATGAAATAGCCTTCATAGAATATTCGCATAGGGGTCTCATGCGGAGTATTACTGGGATTTACTAAGAAATACCTCCAAGCTCTCTCTATAGTTTGCCCCAAACTCATGTATTCTCTGTGCAAATCATTGTTCCTTTAGTAACGTTACTGCCACCCTGGCGACATTGTATTTGTTTGATGTGAATATAATCTGATATTTCTAATGCACAACTGCTGTATATCTTATAACAGACTACATAAAATGGTTTGTCATTATAATAGACAAATGCACTGTTTGTTTGCTAGAACTACTACTACAACTAGAATCTCAGCCATAAAGCAGGACAGGACTGCTGCTTACAATGGGGATCAGATAGGATCTGTGCAGCCACTGGGACAGAATGTTCTGTTATACAGATAGCTAGAATCTCAGCCATAAAGCAGGACAGGACTGCTGCTTACAATGGGGATCAGATAGGATCTGTGCAGCCACTGGGACAGAATGCTCTGTTATACAGATAGCTAGAATCTCAGCCATAAAGCAGGGCATGACTGCTGCTTACGATAGATTTCTTTGACATCTCATGTGTGCTTAGTGGGCACAGATGGTATGCTTAATGTTTATCACCAACTCTGCCGAGTGCTAATGGTGGTCAATGAAGTTCCCAAAACCGTGTTTGACTTGTGCCATCTGCTGAGCCTAGATAAAATAGTAAAATATCCCCCCAGAAGGCAAGAACATTTTTATCTGAGCCCTTACACAGAACACATATACAGTACGGTAATAATTGCATGGTCCATGCCCAAATTAACCCATCGGAATTTATTTTTGACTAAGTACATGATTGCCTCGTGGTGGAAGCAAACACCGCAACACTGCGTCATTAAATGGATTCAATGTATATAGAAGAAAATAATTTTCCTGAGAATGGAACAGTAATTCTGCTGCTCTACTAAACTGCTGAACTTTTTATGAAGTGAAAACTATTTATTGCTCAATATAAAATACTTTTTATTGGAGGAAAATGTAAAGGCATTGGATCTTCATCCAAATCAGCATCTGTTTTAAGTAAGCAAAATATTACTGGCCAGTAAAGTCCTTGACCTTGCCATGGCATCCAAATACATGTAGGCTGCAGGCCTGGGCTCCTTTAGAAAGTGCACAAAATACTATTTACATTCATGACTGTCCATGTTCATGGATACACACAGCTGAGATCTCCTAAATATGAATATGGCCTCTACACCATCACATCTATTGGACAAACCAAATTCTACCAAAAACTGCACTCATACCTTAAGATATCTTTCACTGACAAAATCCAAAATCAAATCATTTAATGATAGTCATTGTGGGGTTTTACCCAGGCTGATCAATATGCAAGACGTTTGAGTTGAGTGGTTCATTAGGATAGTAGGATACATTGCAACAAGTAGTAGGGTGACAGTGTCCTACTGCGTGTTGTTATGAGTTACCGTAAATGGCAACAATTGATGCCCTGCTAGGGGGACTTAAGATGGCCATAGATGTAAAGATTTTTAAAATATTAAATCGGTATCGTGAGACCACGATTATCTCGAAACGATCGTTTAAATGTACGATGTGTCCATCAACTAAAAAGACCATTTCAGGCGACATTGCCAGCAAAACTGAAGGGTAGCTGTCTGCTTGGCCCTGCAAACATAGATAGATTGCACTGGGACCGATAAAGATTTTTTAACCTGGCCGATCAATTTTATGACAGATGTCGGACGAAAAATTGTACGGTGTACGATTGTTCGAACCCCACTACCTTCACAATAATTTGACGGATTGGTTGGACTTCGCTAAAATCGGTCTTTGCGTCAATGGGGACCATTAAACTCATAGAGACTGAAGATGAGACCAGGTTTTCATCAAACCAGGGTTACTGTATACTTTTTTTTTTAGTTCTTTGCTATCAAATCAAAGAGCCCTTTTGACTGAAATGCTTTCATGCTGTCAGACTGACTTGGATTTGGCAGTGAAATGGAAGTCTGTATTGAGATTGTGTTCTAATGGTCAATTCAATAATCCCTAGAGCAATGCATCATTCAGATGTCACTCAAGTCAACACGTACTGAGAATGAAAAGTACTCAAATTGGAAATGAGTGTATTCAGTTCTGAAGGAAGGGGATAGCTCATAGAGGCTTGTTTAGGTAACGCTACAAGAAAGATTTCAATCAAGTACAAGTGCGCTTCTAAGACGTCGAGATTCCTAAAATAATAAAGAAAAAGCAGATGGTGTATTACCCCTTAATAAGAATGGTCTTAATTATAATATACCTACTCGCATTCGGTAGGAGCAGTGGTCAGCATGTATATATGACACTCGTATTGGGTTTCGGAATGATGTTACAACCTATTAGTAAAAGAAGCCACAATGGCGAAATACTACGAGGACCTCCCTCCAATGGCCCAGATACCGGTTATTAGCACAGGACACAGATGGTTTGAAGCGTATCTTTAAATGCGTCAAGCGATCCGGCTGCTAAGAAGCAGCATTTCCAGTGCTGATTCCGAAATTGCCGTGTTTTTCTGCTTGATTCTGTCTCTTTTCTCGTGAGGGTTTAGAGTCTCTCTGTGGTGGGCATGAGTGTTCTCTGAACCCTGCAAAACTTTGGAAATCAATTTGTGCAAGTGGTGTAGGCTTGTTACGCAAAATTAAGAAGGGCGACTTTCCTTAATTTACAATAGTATATGGTATTAGTGCTAAAACAGCCCAACGTGTTTCGTATAAAATTTTTACTTCATTAGGGACATGAGAAGCGCACTTGTACTTGATTGAATATTTTTCTTACAGATTAGAAAAATAAAAAAAGCTTGACTAAGGTTGCCACCAGAAGTAACATCCTCAGATATGGCCAAACACTTCTTTTTTTTCTTTAGCGTTGAAGAGGTATTAATATAGCAACCACCCCTTTATGAAACTTCACAGCATTCCTTTTTTTGTGTCTAAAAGCATTAAAGGGATTTGTAGGAACTTAAATACAGGACTAGATACATTAGGGTAGTTACTGGGGAAACCATGACCTCTGATCCGCCGATTGCACTTAAACTTCAAACTATAACTGGTTGCTCTGGGATACTGCACTGAGGCAGTTTTGCACAGCGTTAGTCCTAGTAAAGATGTTTGTTGGGTTGTAGAACCAGAAGAACTGAGGAAAGGAGGAGGGAATCATTGCTCGTTTCGTTTCTTTCCTTTTGGGGCTGATTTCCATAATATTTTTTGTGTGACACTTTGCACGATTTAGGCAAAACAAAAGGATATAAGGAGGATGCTAGGATTTGTAATCAGGGCTGGAGAGCCGGAAAAGTAGGGCTCTGGTAATTTGGGAAGGCCGATGACCCCCATTTCAGGGAGATAGGCATGGCATGGCAAAAGTGCTATGCCTAGAAAACACCTAGAATGCCTTTGAACCCATGCACTTTCTGCACTACACTACGGTACACAGAGTAATACTTGAGCGTTTGGCAATTACATTTTTGGAGCACCATTTTCAGCTTCAATATACTTAGTGTGCCTTCAGTTACCTGCTGCCTATCAGCTTGTGGTGCAGACTTACTAACCAGATTTACTAATTTGCCATCGTCCGCTTCACACCCATCGCCAGGCAACAATTCGCTTTTAATTCACTAACATGCAGAGTTTCGTCCTGGGCGCCGAACGCTGGCAAATTTTCACTAGCGTTACTTCGGCAATGCGAGCAAATCAAAGCGAAGATGCGCTAGCGTTCAATTCTGCCTAACACAAATTCATTAGAGGTCTTGCACTCAGGCTAATTTGCATTCGGCTGGAAAGTCTTTATGTTGCATGTTGCATCTAATACATTACATTGACTCTGATAACTAGACATGTACAGGGAACCTTAATAAAGTCAATAGAGTTGTTTTAATGCCCTACACATGAGCCCACTGTAAAATAATGTTCCATATGTTAGAAAATGTATGGGGGAAACCGGGTACACAAAAATGTTTTTTAAAACTTTTGCGGCCTATCACCCTGAAAAAAGGAAAAGACACTAGCGTTTTTTTTTTAACTTCGAAGTTTTTCCACTCCACCAGAAAATATGTTGTAAGTAACTGAAGGTTACTTCGAAGTTTTTCCACTCCACCAGAAAATATGTTGTAAGTAACTGAAGGTTGAATAAGTTCTATACATTCCATTGCACTTCGCCTGGTCTGAGCTGGCGAAGGCAAGTCTGGCGAAAGAGGTAACATTCAGTAAAATCTTAATTTTAGTGAATTTGCGGAGTAACGTCCATTTGTCAGAGTGAAAAGTCGCCAAGCGATAGTGTGCGAATGACCCCTAGCGTCTTATCTCTTTCGCTAGTGAAGTGATAGCAAATCGGCGAAGTCCCTGCGGGTGGTAATAATGATGAATTGTCGCCAGCATTAGTCACTTCGCCCTTTAGTAAATCTGCCCCTACGTTCCAGGTGCATTTTGACTGAGCCTTTCTGTGACTTCCCCTCACTGGCTCAACAGAAGAATATATATCAGTATCACATCACATAATAGCCAGCATCACATTTTACACAACATTCTTAGGGCTCTAATGACACTTAAAATACAAGCAGAATATTAGATAAGATGGTTTAATGTGCCAGCAATGAAGCAAGTTATAGACATTTCAGTATAATAAATTTAGTAGGGATGCACCTAATCCATGGATTCGGCCGAATCCCGAACCGATTCCTAATTTGCATAGGAAAATAAAGGGTCATGAGAACCGTGCGCTACGCATATGATTAGAACATTTTTTAATTCCTTGTTTGTGTGATGAAAAGTCGGTTCAGCCAGACACTTGGATTCTGGCAAATCCTGCTAAAAAACCCAGAATCTTTACCAAATCCTGGATTTGATGGATCCTTAAAATTTAGTAAAGCTTAACTGTTTGATTACAAGGGTTTAAAGATATATTAAACCTTTAAATTGACTATTTTAATTTGTCAAAATATAAATATGTTTATATATATATATATAGTTTTCTTTTTAAGGGCTTAACTGGGGGTAATTTTTACAAGTTTCTTATAAATGACTAAGCCTTTTTCATTTGAAGTAGGATAATTTTTCATTTTAACTATTTTGAATTCATCCAAATGTGTTATTTTCAAAAATATATGGCTTACTGGAGACAACTTACTGTTAAGGGACTTTTACAATGCATTAAATGCAGACAGTGTATTGTGTTTGCAAAATATTTATAATATTTTGTTTTAGTATCTAAGAATATAAGTGAGATAACTTATTCAAGCTCTGAGGTGAATTCAAGAAGTTTTTACAATACTCTTATTGTCAGCAAAAACTTTCTTTGGTTGTTTCAAGTAGAAAGATATATTTAATAATTTTGAAACTGTTCCAAAACATATTACTTTCTGGGGTCAACTTAGACATGGGGGCTTTTATCGCACACAGAAAGCAAGCAATTTGTTGTTTTTGCAGTGGCAGAAATGTTTGCTGTGTTATTTGTATGAAAATAAAGTTTGGCCTCTGAATCTGAAATCTCAAATATGCTTATTTCTGGTGCTATGATTTGAACATTTGCCTTGTACCACGGGGTGTTTGTTTTCCCTAAGCCAGGAAGACTATACATAAACCTGCCAAATAAGGCCCCTGATCCACTCCAATCCTTGATCCCTTACTACACAACACCTGCCCAATCTGAATAAAAGCAGCAACTCTAGAGCCAACCAAGTACTGCTCAATGATCACACTCCTAGGTATCACCTTTGAAAACAGCTCTTTATCAAATAGAAAAAAGAGTAGATACTGACCCAAATTAAAAATTCAACATATCTGTTCTAATCTCTAGTGAAAATGACAATACAAAATCTGTTACGTTTCACAATGCTCCTTTCCCCAAAGTGGCCCATGGATAAACCAAATTTGTTTATGAATTTCTTTAATTTTATTTCCATTTCCCCTTTTAGGTAACAACCTGGATGCTATCCATGACATCACTGTGGCCTACCCCCACAACATTCCTCAGACCGAGAAACATATCCTAAATGGAAACTTCCCCAAGGAAATCCACTTCCATGTCTGCCGATACCCCATCAGTAGCCTGCCCGTCTCTAAAGAGGAGCTGCAGCTCTGGTGCCAGCAGAGGTGGAAGGAAAAGGAAGATCGCCTACGTGCCTTCTACCAAGGAGAGCGATACTTTGATGCCACCAGGCGCAGTAGAATACCACCTTGCAAGTCTGAGCTCCGTGTGCACCTTATAAAGTTGGCGTCGCTGCTCTACTGGACGCTGTTTCCCATAGCTATGATTGTACTCTTGTACCTGTACAGCCTGGTGCGATGGTACTTCCTGGTGGTCATTGTCATTTTTGTCCTACAGCAGAAGATTTATGGTGGTCTTGAGCTGATCGAGCTGGCGTGCTACCGATATTACACCAGGAGGTATAAGAGAGTGTGAGCTCTGTGTCTGACGTCACAAGGGCTTTTGCATGGTAATCATGGAAAGTATTTCTGTATTATTCTTTTTTTCCCTAAGGAACACATTCAGCATAGAATTAAACAGACAGAACTATATTCGTACCACCCAGATCAAGAATGGATAACCCAACTCACTGTTATCACTAAGAAGCTTTTTATTTGCACCTGAAATCATGAGGAACCTCCATGTAACTAGATGAAGGTCGAATTCTAGCCACTTTGTAGTCACATATATCTCATTGTATTTGTGTGCCCATCTAATTCATTCAAGCCTCTTGCTGAGTATATTGCTAGCACTAGCTGTTATTACTGTAGAAACTAGTGATGTGTGGGCAGGCCCGAAAACCCGCGGGTATACCTGCGGGTCTGGCAGGTTCTGGCCGACTCCTGCACAAAATCTTCAGGTCATGGTCGGGTCCGGGTCGAGCTCTTCTCCTGCTCTCCCCACCCACAACCTAGCAGTTCCGGCTTCCGGCACCGGAATTTATAGACTTCCGCCTGCCCCTTTTGTGACATCACTGCAGAGCAGGCGCTGGTCTATAAATAGAGGGCAGAAGCGGGCCAGGTGCAGATTGGGAGGGAGCGGGTTAGGGTTGGGTGTGGGTCAGGAAATTCTCGACTCCTCACATCACTAGTAGAAACCCTACAGCCCCAAGAGATAAAGCGACTCTGCTCTCATATGCACTCGGTTGCCCTTTTTTAAAAAATTTTCATATAATTTTGTATACACCTTAAAATGGCTCTCTGTCGCTTCCCGGTGGGTAATCAAGTTTGTATTTATTAAGAAGAAAACCTCAATTGTTCTTTGTTTTCTTACAGTATGGCACCCAGGGGGTAAATTTATCAAAATGTGAATTTAGAGCTTAATAAATAAAAACTTCCCCACATTCTATTTTTTGAAAGGGATTTTTAGAATTGTATTGTGAAAGTTAGAACTCACCATTTGATAAATACGGTTCTAAAAATTCCATTGGAATGAACAGAATGTGGATGAGTTTTTATTTATTAAGCTCTAAACTCACATTTTGATAAATCTGCCCCTAAAGGTCTGCCCCATTAGCTGTCACAGCCTGGACTGGCATTGACATGAATGGCAACTGTCTGTATCCGTGGTTCCAGGAGGATTCCAGGGAATGTGAGTGATTACCATTAGCTCAAGTAGAGACAGCCATTTGCACTGGAGGAGACTGGAGGGTTTTTTTTTTTTCAATAAACACAGTCTAGAATTTTTTCAAATTCTGTTTTCCACGCTCCAGTTTTCATGATTTAGCAATCAAAAAAAAAATGAAAAATTTTACATTTTCAATCTCTTTAGTTAATATAGCTTGAATTTTGAAAAAAACATATCCCACTGATTTCTACTGAAGCTCATCGGATTTTAGATGCTGATGTGATCATTCCATTTTTTCGTTTGACAGATCTCAAATTTGAAAAAAATATTGCAATCAACTTTTTTTCACTGAAAAATAGAATGCAGAAGAGTGTGTCAATAGCTTGTGAGGATAAAGGGATTTCAGACCACTGACTCTTAGTAGTTAGTTAGAGGAGACCGGTATAATCACAGGACTAGATGAAAATATATATGTTTTTTTAAAAAATAATTCACTAAACTGTTGACATTGCATTGATTTTTTTTTTTATTTGATTTTTTTTAATATATTTAAGGATAGTGTTGCTTTAAGATGGCCATAGATGCAAAGATTCAATCGTTCGAATCCTGGAATGATCGGACTTCCCCATCTCCTGACCTGCCAATAACCATTCAGATCAAATAAAGTAGTAAAAGAACAGATCAGCCGATGTTCTGCCCCTGACAGCAATCGTACGAAAGTTATGTCCGACCAAAGCTGGTGACAGTCTCCCACTGAAAATCGTACGATCGGCAATACATGCAGGGAAATTATAGAAATCTTTTAACCTGTCCAATCAACCAAACGACTGATCTCCGTGGGACGAAAAATGTTCACACATGGTCCGAAAATAGTACAAATCGAGGATTTGTACTATCGGATCTTTGGGTCTATGGCCAGCTTTAAACTCAAATTCCCAGCATGGGTGTGATGCTGGAAGAGCAATTGGGGGGTTGTAGGTTAAACATACCTTCTCCAAGGGAACCCTGAGATAGCTGTACTGCATCTGGCACTGCCTCAGAAGCAACACGTACAAGTATAATGGTGGGAGGGACTTCTAACAATCAGTTTGTGAGTGGTGTTCAGTGTATCTAGGTGTGTTGTGCCTTCACTGATTCAGTTCTACCACGTGACACCACGCATTACGGGTGGGTGATTCATATAAAAAGTAGTTTGTATAATGTGTTCCCAGTATGTAGGTGTGTGTTTCTTTTGCAGTTTCATGCACAGAACAGAATGTTGCCTTTGAGGAGATGCACACAGACCGCTAGAACTGTTGACGACAAAACTTGTGTTAGAAATTCACAAAAAAACTATCTTTGTGCATGGTGTTGGTTTATTTTGCCCTTAATGCTGTCTTTTGGCTATAGATTAATTTCTACTGTTTTCCTTGTGAAAAATATGAATGTGTTTTAAAAAGTTCAGTAGCCCCGTAGCAACCAATCAGAAGTGTGCTTTAACTATTCAGACTGCATTAGATCAATAAAAGCAAGCTGCTGATTGGCTAATAGGGGTTAAGCTGGCCATAGATGTTGAGATTTTTAAAAGATCAGATCCTCATCGTGAGACCACAATTTTCTCGGAACAATCGTACGAATTGACCATCAACTAAAAAGACCAATTTGCCAGGAAAACAAAGGGGAGCTGCCTGCTTGGCCCTGCAAACATAGATAGATTGCACTGGGACCGACAAAGATTTTTTTAACCTGGCCGATCAATTTCCTGACAGATGTCGGCTAAAAAATTATAAGATGTACGATCGTTGGAATCCAACTAACCGCACAATAATTTCGAAGGATTGGTCGGACTTCGCTAAAATCGGTCATTCGGCAAGAAGAATCGTCGCGTCTATGGGGAGCTTTACTGTTTGAGACAGTCTTTTTATGTTAGAACTTTATCTTCATTCTATGTATATTAAGCTTGCAGCCCGGCACATGTAATGCCACTCTGTTATACACCAAGGCAGTCAATAATATTTCGGCTTCACCTTTTTATATAGTTTCTAATGTCCTATATTTTGTGGCAGCATCAGTCACATACATGACAGTAAAATAAGGCAAGGGTGGGCAGTATTGTTCTGCTGGGAGAAACAGCATTCATATCTGCTAATACGTTGTTTCCCTACTTTTGGAAAAAACTGAAATGTACTGTAACAATATTCCAATGTCTCCTTACGAGTATAGTCAATGCATAGAGAATGTCGCTTACTTTGCCTATTTGCTTATAATTTGTGTATTGTCATGAGCTGACCCAAATGACCCATCAGATACATTTTTAGTAGAGCTTTAATGATCGTTCCATCTTCTGTCCAGAAATACACAACCATTATGGTTGTCAACAACTTTGGGTGGATGCCCTAGGAAGCTATTCACCACCCATTGCAATTCATCTCTACCTATAGTTTTACTTTAGTGCTGCTCCAATTAAGGTGTCCAAATAACCTTTCAGCAGCAGCCAACTGTTCCACATCTCATTGTGTTCAGCAGAGCTGGCATCACTTAGCACTTTGCATTGTAGGACACCCTACTGTGCTTCCAAGGAATGAGTGACTGGGCCACCTTGTTTTTAAGGTGGCCAGTAAAAGCTCTGTCCATCCAGACTAAGTTGGCATCTTATTGGCCTGTATATGGGGCTATTTAGAAGGACAGTCTGGTCCAAACATTGTCCAGATATCAGGAGGTTTTGAAAATCCCATTAGATGAGGACCACGTTTACATAGTGGTCCTCGTCTGATGGGTCTCCGCTGTGTGACCCATGCCAATGATCCTGTCAGCCTAATTTGACTCCATCAGGTGTCAACTCAAGCCGAGATCTATTAATTTGGTGTCCTCACCAAATGAGTGATCTTTACATCTATAGCCAGCTTAGTCCAGGCATAGACCAGAGAGGATCTAAGGGGCTGCAATAAAAGTATAATCTTTAATGGTAGATATCTTTGTTTGTCCAAATGTAAGTCAGGCACCATATAGTATTTATAAAGGGTCACCTGATGAGAGAGATTATAAAGTACAGTATGTTCCCCTTTAACTAATGAGTTGCAAGGACAATCTAAGAATATGGTTAGAAATTCTCTCGTATTTCAATCTTTCCATCTTGTTGACAATCAACTTAAAAAGTGTTGCGTTACAATGCGTGAAGATTTCACTATAAAATCAGTGAGAGAATATTTTTGTATTTGTGCATGAGGCTGGCACCCTGGCTTGAGTAGGGGCCAGTGTCAAGGGAGTAGCTTGACCTTCCCAAATATGTACTGTAAGCACCTGCTGTGGCTCAAGCCGTCCAATCTGAAATGTTCAGTAATAAAAAGGCGCAACTATTGAAACCTTTCCGTCCGTAGAACTAATTCAGACAAGGTAGCCTTCTGTAGCAGCTGTGCTTTATTGGCAGAAAAGAAAGTTGTAAAGATGTACGCTGCTAAATTGCAATTGCTGTCTCTTTGATACAAATGCTTTTGTTATTCCGTATTGTCATCATTCTCTCTGATGTTCCTGGGCTAGTGCAACTTTGTAGTCATGATTTTAAAGGGATCAAATAAGTTGAAAGTCTTTGAAAGTGCATTATTTGCCTGTACAGTGGCACTGCCTCATAATAATTTGCATAATAAAGCTGGAAAATATCAGTCTGGCAATATGTCCTCATCTGAAAGTTCTCCCATATAGACACCTCAGTAAAATCCATCTTCTTCAACCTTACAGGGTATTAAAGGTTCAGGGAATTCTATTTTAAAGAGATAATGCCGGCAACGTAAGAACTATGTGTGAACGTGGCAGTAAAGAATACATCTTTTTATAAAGACAGTGTTGTTTTGATGGGAAAAACTTAGATGTGTGTGTTTCCTGGTTTTTGTTGGTCTATCCCTTTAGTAGTTGGCGTAAGAGTAGATCGACATTAGGGCAAAATGGAGACTGTAGGGTACTGGTTAGTAAACTATGGAACTTAGGTTTAGTGGACTCAGCCTGAAGACCTGTTAGAACACAATTTGAACCTTTTCTCTCTCTCTCTCTTATCTCCTATATACATATGAAAGCCCTGTCTGAAGGTTGGAGTGATACCATGTTTGATGGCATACGTGCTTGTGGAAACATGGATGAATGACAGATACCCCAATGTTTTCCTGTGATCTTGTTATGATCTAAAGGGGATGTTGCACACAGGTGTAGACATAGGACTAGAGCCCTGCAGTGAGTTAGGGTATCTGCAGTGGTTCATACCTTAGTGCTATCAAGGGTGGTGGCTACAAAAGTCTATCTAGGTTGGCACAAGGAGATCTCTTTATAGGACTAAAGTAGGGTGCTGCAAATTATTGGTAGCATTATTAGACTGGGATGTCAGGGGTTGCACTATAGGAAGGGAAATGGGCAGATATACATCCGCTCCTTAGCCAGGTCCCCAAACAAGAAGATCTTTGGCCACCAAAATGGACATATTAGGACATAGTATGTTGTGTAACTATTAGTGGATATTTTCAGTATAAACAACAATGATGTGAAACTTGCGGACCGCCATCTCCTCCTAATTATTGTCTGATTAGGCCTTCTAGGGCCCACTGGATTACCCAATACCCAGGGCCCTCTGTAAGAACTGTATCTGTTTATGTTGGCAGTAGGTTGGTGGAAATAGTCCTACATTGTGGCCCTCCAAGAGATTCCATTGTATCTTGGTATGCCAGCCTGACTGCCTGTATGTTCGGGTGCAATTCATGATGCATATGTTTATTTCCCCTTGTTGTGGGGGCTAATCTACCCAAAAAGGGGCAGCTGTTGGTATGTTTTAGCGTGATGAAGTCAGTGGTATTTTAAGAAACATTGCCGGTGATTTATGTTCTACATTTAATATGTTCTTCAGCAGCTCTCAAATACAGAATTGAAACGATTACCTGGTTGCTAGACAAGACTACTCTAGCAACAGTACAATGGTTTGAATGCTATCACTGTCTATGTAATGCTAAAACTATATTTTAATGGTAAACTACACCTTTAAGCTATAGCACCAGTTAAACTTTGTCCGCACACATTCGGATTCCGCAGGGACACGCTTTCCGTCCAATCAACGGCCACAGAACCGTCCCTTAAATAAGTTCCACTATGGAATTACTACCTCTTTCCTTGCTTGGGTATGGCAGGTATTCTGGCTTGTATTTACTGTGAGTCACTTGATCAGTGTAGTACTGTTCTTGTAGTGTCGGACTGGAGACCCATGGACCCACCGGAGGACCTGGCCTCTCATTAAAGCCGGGGGCCCACCGGGATTTCTCTTGGTGTCCTGATGGACCAGTCCGATGCTGTATTCCTGAACCCCCTGGTGTATATTATCTGCCAGTAGTGCTAGAGGGGGAAACTATCACCAAAAACTTGCAAAACTGTCTTCAAACATTTATTATTATTTAATAAATATGTTTTATTCTCCTGGTCTCTAATTCATTTCATTACGTATGGATTCTTGCAGGGAATTTTTGCTGTGGCTTATGACAATATGAAGGTGGCACAGTGGGTAGCTTGCAGGAGTAGGGCTCAATGTTGGATTCTATCCAGGGTGCTTTCTGCAAGGTTTTTGCATGGGTTTCCTCCAGCTCCCAGGACTCAAGCACACTTGAGTCCAATATTGGTTACTCCATCAGCTCATAAATAAATCTGTATGTGAATCTTTGCTGGGGCCATAGATCATTTACAGCTTACATTGAAATCACCCTGATGTCACATGCACAAACACCCTATTTGGAGTCTACAATTTGGGACAATTCCATGGAAATAGAGACCATAGGACACGATGAACTCTAGAGGCCAAACCCATCAAGTTTAATGTAACATAATGAATATTCCTTGTTCTACTGACTCAGTACCTGAAATACTATCTGTTATTCTCCTCTTATCCAACTATTTCATGAATAACTAATCCTTTGGTTATTGAGCTATTCGAGTCCCTGTTGCTCTGATTAATATCACCGCTGATCTAATTTCGGCATCTGACCCCCAAGCCGCAAGTGTCTCCGGCTTCCGCCATTAGTCTCCATATGTAGTGAGAGAGACTTGTTTCTTAGTAATAAATACACAAAATAATGTTAGAATAACCAATATCTCAGCAATCTGTGCTTAATTATCTCTTCAGCCCTTTGTGCCCCCCTGTTCAGTGATTCTGGTTATTATCACGTAACGAAAATGGAAAAAAATATTGGGTAGAAACCTGCTGTTCCCACTGGGAAGGTAAATACGTTACTGGCCCCTAGCAAAATTTTGTTAGGCCCCCTAAACACTGGGAACAGAACCTTTTTGTGCACCTTTTAATAATAATGTGCAGCCAAAATGGTCTTTTGCCACCAACCCAAAGCTCACCCACTTTCTGCCAATTCCCACCACTTTTTGGGTGCATGATTGATTGTGGGGTGAGAATAGATGAATGTTGTTATTCAATACATCAATTTTATATTGAGCCATGACTGTGTCACACATCTTCTATGAATTAATATATGAGATTCAATAGAATCACACATAATATTCACTTCCCTCAATGCACATCAGAAACTTTTCCACTAACTAAAAAACATTTTTATGCCCCGCCACTTTCTTCCTGGTCCCACCTCACCCTGAGACTCATTCTATTCACCCTACCTAATCCAATGTGCTGCTCTCCAGAGACAGACCAAGGAGCTTTGGCACCAAAGGCAAGGGAGCTCTGTGCCCCCCACACCATGATCCCACCACACATTTCTCCTGGTGGACACAGTCCAGGTTGAGGAAAGACAGGGAGGTGGTCTAATGATCAGCTGTTCAAATAGTGTGCCACTCAGCATTCCATAATAGATTTATTTTTATGAATTGCGTCCCCCTGTTTTCCAAAATAGTTGCGCCCTAGACAGGTGCCGCCTTCTTACCTATTGTTCCAGTCCTACTGCTCTTCCTCAGTCTCTTCTTGGCCTAAATGCCATTTTCCTCTAATCCATCCTTAATCTGATGCCACTCTCACACCTACTCACCCCAAATGCCGCTTTAATCCATACCTCTTTGTGCTCCCTCCTTGTCTAAAGTACGACTTTTGTCTGATCCCAGTTGTTGTTCCCCCTCAAATTCTGCTTTCTTAGACTGCTTATGTCACCCAAGCCCTTCTTGCCCACCCCAATTTCTTCCCACATCTTTTCCTCATTGCTCTAAGTGCCACTTCTACTGATCCCTATTTGGCCTGGGTGCATTCTTGCAGAGTTCTTATTTGACTTCAGTGCTTATTTTCTTTGATCCCTATATTCCCCCTATTGAAGATCTCCAGCTAACCACTGTTTATCCAACTGTCCCACTTTCCACCCTAAAAGTGAATGAGCCATTGTTAACTCGAACACTTGCGCTCTAGTTCAGCACACAGGTCAGTTTTGCTTTAAAGTCAATTTAAACCTCTCTCCATCTGAAAGAATTTCTGGAACTATTTCACATTTTCCCTAGTGTTCCAGAGTTTGTTTTTATTGCTCATTTCATCCTGTTTTCTATTAATGGGATTGTTTTATTTAATTAATCCCACGTCCCCCAAGACTTGTTTTACTCTCTATGGAATCACATTATAGATTTTGATATTAAAATCATTTTATATAATGAATACAATCTGGCAGTGCCTTTTGCTTGCGGTGATCTGCAATTGGGAGCACATGTTCTGTTATTTGCTGACTCATACGCTTTCCACTGGTTTATGTATTTAGTGGGAAAAGTTTATCCTAATTATAAATAACAGATTTTATTTATGGACTCCCAGGCTAATTTTAAAACACAAAGAAATACTTGGGAACCCAAGTGGTAAATGTTAGCAAAGTTTGTGGTACAAGATCTGGACACGTTTGTTTCCAGTTGGTATCAGATAGGATCTGTGCAGCCAATGGGACAGAATGCTCTGTTATACAGATAGCTAGAGTCTCAGCCATAAAGCAGGGCAGGACTGCTGCTTACAATGGGGATCAGATCGGATCTGTGCAGCCACTGGGACAGAATGCTCTGTTATACAGATAGCTAGAATCTCAGCCATAAAGCAGGGCAGGACTGCTGCTTACAATGGGGATCAGATCGGATCTGTGCAGCCACTGGGACAGAATGCTCTGTTATACAGATAGCTAGAATATCAGCCATAAAGCAAGGCAGGACTGCTGCTTACAATGGGGATCAGATAGGATCTGTGCAGCCACTGGGACAGAATGCTCTGTTATACAGATAGCTAGAATCTCAGCCATAAAGCAGGGCAGGACTGCTGCTTACAATGGGGATCAGATAGGATCTGTGCAGCCACTGGGACAGAATCCTCTGTTATAAATATAGCTAGAATCTCAGGATGGGGTCTTCAGCCGGGGCAGCAGCAGAAGGACTCCTGATTCGGGAGGAGTCACTTTGGCTAATTCAATCATTATTCTGTTTGTTGCCCTTTTTAATTGTATAGCTTATCATTGAGAAAAGTAAACATTAATAGCCCGAGGGAGACAGATTCTCTATAAAAATGCAAAGTTCTAACTAAGGTCAGTAACAAAATTAATTGTGTTTATGAGGGCACATCTGTTCCTAGAATCATCTCATTTAAAGAGAAAACATCATTAGATTTATTTAATAATCTTTCACACTTCTAAATCCCATGGAAATATTTCTGCTCTGTAATGCGTTCCCGTCCGTGGAAAACTCTCAGCACAGCAAATGTTTTGTGGAATGGAAAATCTATTAATGTTTCAGGTAATATTACCTTGGTTTTTTTTTTCTAACTTCTATGTTTTCACTTCCTTTCCTCCTTTTATACCTTCTTTTTGCCCCTTTCCCTTTTGCTGTCATCTTGTGTCCTGTCATTTACTGTGGGAGCCCCATTTCCTTGCTTTTGTATTTTCTCATTATTTCTCCTATTCTATTACCTATTTAGCCAGAGCAGGGCTTTAGTGTGTTAATGGGGCTTAACCCTTTAAGTAGGGTTGCCACCTTTTCTGAAAATTTTTACCGGCCAGTGGGGGGCGGTCCGTGATGCAAAAGGAGGCGGAGCACCATTCTGACCGTTCTGACCAAATTGGGGGGTGGGCCAAGGGCTTTTTTTTTAAGGTAGGACTACACAGAAGTTTTCAGCGCAATCCGACGCGCTCCAACAAAACGCCTGCAACAAGTTGCATGTGACGGAAGTAAGGGAAGAGATACCTACCTTTAAGTGCCACAGTTCGTAGAATCTACAATCTGCAGCACTTCCTGCTTGAGGTGAGGATCAGTGGGTTTTCAAGCCACTCATTCCATCCCCCCTCGTTCCCCTGCCCCTAGGCAACAAGCAGAGTGGGGGAACGAGTGGCCCCTAGAGGTGAAATTGCCCAGGGGCACCAAGGCAGCAGCATGTATGTGGAATCTACATGTCCTGCTGCTGCACAATCTTCTTGGACCCCCAGCGTTCCCCCCCCCGACCGGATCCTGGGTGAAGACTGCTTCGTCCTCTTCGTGGGACCCCTCCAGCCCCTCCAGAGGGATTTTCAGCCTCTACCCCTGGTCAGTATTACATACACACACATGTGTTTTACATAGTTGTTGTGCACTTGTTTCTGTCTATATAATCTTTTTGGCAAAGCTAAAATATTTAGCAGACCCAGCATCTCCCCCCCCCCCTCCAACCAGATAAATAAATAAATAAATGTAAAAAATATACGCATCAAAATAATTGAACCAATTGCGTGCCACAGATTTTTAGAATTACGGCACTAAATGACTTTTGAGGTCGTGCCCACCAAAAGTGTTAACCTAAAGAATGCAGAATACAAATTGTCTTCATCCTATTTGAAACCTATAGGCTTTTGGTGCATAAAAATGATTGCTTTCTCTTCTTCTTCTTTTTGGACCAGTTCAAGTCTCTAGTGTTGGAGATGGAATTTTTCCAGCCATGAGTTTGGCGGGAGTGGAGATCCGCACCCCACTGATTCTCTTCCTCAAATTATAATAATCCCTAGCTAGAAGAATAATAAAGAATGTTAATCACATGGCTAATCGCTTTATCTTAATCCAGTGGAATTTGCCTTTCTCCCCCCGCCATAACTCCCAGGCACCCACAGGTCTAACTAATAACAAGTGCACAGCACAATCCGCCCTGTGACTTTACCAGCATTACAGAAATAGCTCTGGTGCCTAAAATAGTGATGCTAATCCCATGAGTCTATTAGCTCAGGATGATGAGTCTCGTTCAATAAGGGGAATCAGGATGATCAAGTTTATGTCAATTGTTTTGTTGGATGAACTCTGTAAGGCAGAGATTCCTAGTAGGTGGGGTCTTGAAACAGTGGGAGAGAGTCCCAGCCACAGTTGAGGGTAAGGTTGCCACCTTTTCTAGAAAAAAATACCGGCCTTCCTATATATTTATCTTTTTTCCCTATTAATAACATTGGGATCAGCCATCATTTTTACCAGCCAGGCCGGTAAAATACCGGCCAGGTGGCAACCCTAGTTGAGGGTGAGGCTTGGGGAGAATGACCATCAACATGTATTTGCTGTGATATATATTCTTGAAGCTATGTCTAAATGACTAGTACATCAATATCTTCCTATATATGTCCTTTTTGCATGAGCTAATTGGGGTTCTAATCAAAGGTTGGACCTTCAAGGGGAGACTTGGCCAAAGATTGGACCTTCTAGTGGGACTGTAAAGGGAAACCACTGCTGTAGGGATACATTAAACCTGATAGGTTCCAAAATGTGCCCCCTATTTGGTTCCACTTGCACCAACCTACCTGCAGGAGGGGTGTTTCCTTGGGACAGAATTGGAAAAATTGAGGATAGTTCCACTTACGACCACAACTGCAGGGTGTAAAGTGTAAGTTTTGGACACAAATATCAATGGTTTTTACCCACATTGCAGCGTTTTCTTGCACTATTGTCATTGTGGTCTAGTGCAATATTGCCTTTGCCGCAAATGTCAAAAATTTACACTCCATGAGCAGTTGCTGTGGGAACCCTGAAATGACTTCCACATTTGGATACTGGTAGCTCCAGGGTTCCCTTGTGTTAACTGGTACACTTTCACACAAGTCTTCAGGCACACGTCAATGTTACATTTCAAAATATGGCAGACTGTATCTGAAGGCTGTGAGTTATAGTTTAACCACGTATGAAAGGAGGCCAGTCCTTTTACTCAAGAGTTCTTTGTAAAAGCTGAAATTGAGTGCAAATGTTCTTTCGGGTTTCTTTGCTCTGTGATCTGAAATTCTCTTTGTGAAGTTTTATCCCGCAAATTCCCTGATGACCGACTCGCTGTGCAAGTAAATAATGCTAGAAATAACAAAGATCTGATTAATAATGCATGACGAGGAGATCTGAGCACCCCGGGACCTATAGATTTTTCTCTGATAGAGCCAAACCAAATGCAAACCCAGAGCACCTACCTACATCATACTCCTATCAGATCATATGTGCTGTGTATACACGGAGAGCATCGTATTCGTCTCTGTGATCTCAATGATTGTTTCCTTTAGCCATTGGTTTCTGGGAAACATTTACATTAAAATACTCCAAACGAACCAGATATTTATCTGAAATGTAAGCTCAGAGCAGGTAAAACACATTTAACCCTATGGAGCAAATCCAATATCTGTATATTTCTCCAAACGGCATCAGACTGGATGGTCAGATGCCCACTGGGGCTTCCACCACAGGGCCCCCCTGCTCCAGCCACAACACTCCTACAGGCCCCCCACCACAACCCCCTATAGGTGCCTACACCAGCCACAACCCTCCTGCACCAGCCACAAAGCCCCTCCAAGCCTGGGCCAAGCCAAAGGCAACGCCAAAGGCAACCCAAAAAGCCACTTTGCCGATCCCTAAGCCAGATGTAGTGATGACTGCTTGGGGGGGAGCTCGCACAGAGGAGCATGCTGAGTGCCAGTGGGCGCCAGCGTTTATTAAAGTGATTATATTGTATAATAAATCAATGGATTGTTACACATACATACTTACACTTAGACTAAAACAATATTTACAATATTAAATTATACAAGTCTACATTGTTGTTGTCACCATAGCTACGGAATAGAGGTCCGTTTCATTATGGCTTCCCACTGGTCTGCAGTCCTCACATACTGTCTTGTCCCAGCCTCCTCTGTATCTTCCTCAGGCTTCTCTCTCCTCCAGCTCTTCTTCCTCTCCTGTCCAGGGTTCTTTTATCCTGGTTAGTGACACCTTCCAATTGATAAGATGCTAAGATAAACCCCCCAATTTGCCCACATCCTGTTGAGTGAGTTTTGAATACAAAATCAGTTTAAGGGCAGAGACAGACGAGAAGATTTGGGGAGATTTAGTCACCCAGCGACAAATCACCTCTTCTTCTGGGACTAATCTCCCCGAACTGACTCCCCGCCGGCTAGAATCTAAATCGTCAGTGGGATGCCACTAAGAGCACTGTATTTTCTGAAGTTGCCCGAAGTTGTCTCACGAGGAAACTTCGGAAAACAGATCGCTCCGACTGCCATCCTGGCAGCGATTTAGAATCTAGCCAACGGGGAGGCAGTTCGGGGAGATTAGTCGCCTGAAGAAGAGGCGATTTGTCACCGGGCAACTTATCTCCCCGAATCTTCTCGCCTGTCTCTGCCACGCTCCTGTAGAAACCAACTACAATTCCAAGGAAAACCTTTGATATGTTTGTGATTTGAAATTCAAGCTCCCCAGAAGACTCAGTTTGCAGACAATGTATATGTAATAAAACATAATGGCATATCCAAAATGGCTATTTCCTAAAACACGACCATGTATTCCTTCTCTCCCCAGAGAATGTATGGAAGAGCAGAGGTCTTTCTTGTTAGTGGATCTCCATAAACCTTGATGGCGTCTGTTTGCTCAGTCTCTGGGGCAGGCAGAGCTGATGAAAAGTCTGGGGTTGGAATGATTTCCTTGGCAGGCTAGCATTATCCTGGAAACAAGTAGTCGTCTAAATGAATGTCTGGCAGAGCAGATAAACCAAAAACAAATCACAGCTAATCTTGTTTCATGATCTATCTGGATAGTGATTGCTGGGGTCCCTGCAGCAACTTTGCTGAGTTGTCTTAATGCTGGTCATGCACAGCAAGGTCTCAAACTATAAACCTGACTTAAAGGGGGACCTGTTACCCTAAGAAACATTTCCAAATCCTTCTCTATCATGTTAGTTGAGTAAAATAAATTTAAAAGGTTATATTTCCTACTGTCTTAAAATTCACAATCACAGCAAGAAGGCAGGTGCCATTTTGAGGACACTGTTATTAAAGGGGAAGGAAACCTAGTTGGCGCAAAAACCCTCCCCCCTCCCATGTGTTGCCCACCCTCCCTCCTCCCCCCTGGCCTACCCGTCCCACTGGGCAAATGCCCCTAACTTGTTACTTACCCTTCTGCGCAGGTCCAGTCCAGGGAGTTCACAGACGACATCTTCTTCCACGCAATCTTCTTCCTGCTTTGAACGGCATTTTGGCGCATGCGGAGTAGGAGCATTTCGCCGGTACGGATCTACTGCGCATGCGCCAAAAGTCATGAAGTACTTTTGGCGCATGCACAGTAGATCGTACCGGCGAAATGCTCCTACTGCGCATGCGCCGGTTAAAGCAGGAAGAAGATCGCGTCGAAGAAGATGTCATCTGTGAACTCCCTGGACTGGACCTGCGCAGAAGGGTAAGTAACAAGTTAGGGGCTTTTGCCCAGCGGGACGGGTAGGCCAGGGGGGAGGAGGGAGGGTGGGCAACACACGGGAGGGGGGGGAGGGTTTTTGCGCCAACTAGGTTTCCTTCCCCTTTAAGGCAAATTTATTTTTATCTCAAAATCTTGTGTATTTGCCAGAAAGATGGACCAATGTACATGCCCCTGCACAGTCTAGACAATTATAGAGCTTGTGAAGGGAGGGGAATATGTGAGGATGATGTGTAAAACCCAGACCCGGCCTCCCTCAACCCACCCAAGCCCGAATTCTGGGTCCCTTTTATAGATCCATGCCGACTGACCTGCCGATGATGTCACAAAAGGGACGGGGCGAGCAGACGTGCGGCTATAAAGCCGTGCCACCCGCAAATTGTAGTGCGAGATTGGCCTGAACCTGACCCATGGGTCCCGCGGGTATCGGGACGGCCTACACACCACTAGAGAAGAATGTGATGGAAAAGCTAAATGGAAAGTAATTGCTGCTCTGCCTCTATGCTTAAGGGGCAGGCAATATATGATTGACAGCTCAAAATTGAAATACAATATAATACAAAAAAAATACAAAATATAATAGAAATGCACTTTTTGGGATTCGGCCAAATCCTTTGTGAAAGATTAGGCTGAATAATGAATCTGAATCCTAATTTGCATACGCAAATTAGGGACGGGAAAGAAAAACGTGGAAAAATTAGTTTTACGTCTTTGTTTTGGGACAAAAAAGTCATGTGCTTTCCCTCCCCGTCCCTAATTTACATATGCAAATTAGGATTCAGATTCAGTTCGGCCAGGCATAAGAATTCGGCCAAATTTGAATCCTGCTGAAAAAGGATGATCCTGGATTCGGTGCATCCCTAATTTATTACGGGTATGGAAGTTTTAAGAAGAAAAAAAATTTGGGTCTCATGTTTAATTTGCAAAGGACTTTTATTGTACAGCTGTTTATGTGTGGGTGACAGGTCCCCTTTAATTCACATTACATTACATTTCCTGTACAGTTCTTTGCTTGCAGCAGAAAATTACCTTTTTAACCCACAGAAATTATTTACATTCAGATCCTCATTCAGCAATTAGGTGGAAACAATAAGGACTGTGAGCCAATTTGACGGCACCAATTTAGAAAAATAAGGTTTTGCACTAAATGAAACAATAGCAATCAGAATCATTTGCTGCCACATTCCTGCTGATTAAACTGCAAACTAGCAAAGCATTTCCTCCAGCATTAGGAGGTCCTTTTTATTCCAATCATCTTATGTATTATTCAATCATCATACTGTTTGTGCTGTACCATCAATTAAAGCATTGCTAATTAGTTCATTTTTCAGAAGGTGCAAACCCCAACATAGCAAACAAACACTGATTTTCAATAACAACCTTCCCATGAGCCAATTACAAATCACAAAATCGTCACTGATAATATGGCCTCATTAGAATAAACTCCTGCGCCGGTTCATGGAGAGCAAATAATCTTTCTTCCATAGGTTGCTGATATCTTAAAGGGGTTGATCACCTTTAAATTAACTTTTAGTATGATGTAGAGAGTGATATTCTGAGACAATTTGCAATTAGTTTTCATTTTTTATTATTTGTATATTTTGAGTTATTTCACTTTTTATTCAGCAGCTCTCCAGTTTGCAATTTCAGCAATCTGGTTGGAAGGGTCCAAATTCCCCTAGCAACTATGCATTGATATGAATAAGAGACTGGAATATGAATAGGAGAGGCCTGAATAGAAAGATGAGTAATAAAAAGTAGCAATAACAATACATTTGTAGCCTTACAGAGCATTTGTTTATTAGATGGGGTCAGTGACCCCCATTTGAAAGCTGGAAAGAGTCAGAAGAAGAAGAAGTCAAATAATTCAAAAACTCTAGAAAAGAAAAAATGAAGGCCCATTGAAAAGTTGTTTAGAATTGGTCATTCTATAACATAGTAAAAGTTCACTGAAAGGTGAACCATCCCTTTATCAAATTGCGCTACGGAATGTTTGGTCTGAATCAAATGATTTACAGCCATTTAGATCAGAAATAGAAATGAAGATTCTTGAGTTTAGGAACGCGACTGTTTTGATGGAAGTTGAAGTTCACAGCAGTTGTTGTCAAGGCTGGGCTTTCAGGTGGGGTTTGAAATGTGGGGAGTGTGGTGGCATATTGCTTAGAACTTCTTCCTTACAAACTATGGTTTTAAGGGAATAATTCATTCTAAGGCCAACTGTGACGTTTGTGAGTCCTCCTTGTGTTTGGTGTGGGGATCCTTGGCCTCCTGTTATACTCCAAATATACGATTAGGTCAGTTCATTCCTCTTTAATTTGGTATTTGAGGTGGATACTATTCTTAATTAAAGGGCATGTAAAGGCAAAAAAATGAAATCCCATTTTTAATTTCTTTAACGAAAAAGTATCCTATCTCCAATATACTTTAATAAAAAAATGTGTACCGTTTTTATAAGAAACCTGACTGTATGCTGTGAAATTCTCCCTTCATTTACTGCTATGGAAAGTATCTGTCAGATGGTCCCTAACTGCTCTGCAGGGAAACAATCATACTTATGAACAGTAGGGGGAGCCCCGCCTTACTTCCCAGCCATGCAGAACTCAAGCAGCTTTGTTTGTTTCCCTGTAGAGCAGTTGGCGACTGTGTAGAGATTTGTATTGGATTTTATTTTTGCCTTTACATCCCCTTTACTGTTTCCAACTTCCAAGATCATGGAGCCAGATTTAAACAGATTAACTGGGATTCTATTTGGAGGAATATTTTACTGCAGCCACTGGTTCTGCAGAGTTGGAGAAAGTTTGTATTAAACAATACAAAAACTATAAAATCCACATTAGATTACATGACAACAAAAGACCCAGTGCAGTCTGTATATTCTGATTATTAATCAGTCTTGTTGTATTGGCTACTGGCAGATATTATTTGACTTGTGCTCTTTTGAAAATTTATGACGATCCCTAAGCAGCCCAGATCACACTGAGCATGTGCGCAGTCTTGGTCTTGCAAAGATGTTTAATAAAGTTACAAGATGGTGACCACCCGTGGCCAACTTTGAAAACATAAATCATTTGTTTTATTAGGCTTGTAGTGTTTATGTTTAGTATACAAAATACAGCATTTCTAGCATTATTCTATTTTAGACTTTACTTCCCCTTTAACATTGTAATCTATATGACCTGCTGTACTCATTCGAGTGATTGATCCTTCTGCACTGTGCCAACTGTAATTGATACATTTGCTGTTAATATGTGATTGCAATCAATGTCTTGTCTTATATAGGACTTCTCAATGTCATCCTTACATTAGGAGCATCTCCATAGTTAAGTCTGCAGAACCAAGGATAAAGGTCCCCAGAACAAGGATAAAAGTCCCCATGTACAGAACTGAACTGGTAGTAAGCGCATAGTTCAGTCTAGCATAGAGTGAGATGCTTCCCAGTGACTGCCAATAGAGTCATGGCCCATACTGTACATATGAGTGCAGGGCACAATAAACATCATAATTTAATATTCAGGGCTGCCATCAGGGGTACAACTGTCCCGGGCCTGAAGGGGGGCCTAGCTGTGCTGCACTTTTCAAAAGAGCCGGGCCCCCTGAATATTTCCTGTTATCCCGGTGGGCCAGTCCAACCCTGCTTGGCATCAGTTACTATTAAAAGGCATAATATATCTAGTGATGAATGATTTTTTGCAGCAGCCATGGATTTGCGTGAAATTCTGCCCTCTGTGAATTTTGCCGTGCAACTGTGGCAAAAATTTGCCGTGGGAAAACTGTTTTGCCGCAACAAAACAGTCACTGAAAATAATGTGTCACCGAGACAAAAAAGTCGCCATTACAAAAAATGCCCATTGACTTTAATGCATTAGGAAAAAAAAGTCGCGATAAGAAAAAATTCCCATTGACTTTAATGCATTAGGACAAAAAAGTTGCCATAACAAAAAAAATGCCCATTGACTTTAATGCATTAGGACAAAAAAGTCGCCAAAAGAAAAAATGCCCATTGACTTTAATGCTTTAGGACAAAAAAGTCGCCAAAAGAAAAAATGCCCATTGACTTTAATGCATTAGGACAAAAAAGTCGCCAAAAGAAAAAATGCCCATTGACTTTAATGCTTTAGGACAAAAAAGTTGCCATAAGAAAAACTCCACCATAAAAGTCGCCATAAGAAAAATTCCCATTGACTTTAATGCATTAGGACAAAAAAGTCACCATAAGAAAAAAAATGCCCATTGACTTTAATGCACTTGGACTAAAAAGTCGCCATAAGAAAAAAATTCCCATTGACTTTAATGCATTTGGAGCGAGAAAAATTGTCACGAGCGTAAAAAATTGTCATGTGTAAAAAAAGTTGACGCCCATTGACTTCAATGCGTTTTGCAAATTTTTTTGCAGTTTCGCTAATTATTTTGTGAAGCAAAACGGACAGTGACAACGTTCATTTGACTCTTTACATTAACCTAAAATAAATCTGTAACCACTCAAATCTCTGTTCCTACTCTGAGAGAACCACAAGCAGTTCAGATTCTGGAAATAAGCAGCAAATTAACAAAAACATGATCTTGCTGCGGGGAGTTTATTTTTAATTCCATGAGTATCCCCCCCCCCCCCCCGCCACACACACATTTTGGCTTGGTCTATGGAGAAAGAAGCTGGAAATGCTGATCTAAATCTGCACATCATTATTATATGGTTACAAGTAGTGTATAACCCCACACCATTCTGCTCCGATATTCAAGGCCAACATTCTTGTGTTTTTTTAATTTAAATCTAAATATCTGAGCTTGTTCTTTGTGACTCTTATTCTTGCTGTATGGCATTAAATAAAGGGTAGAAGGTGGTTAGAGTCCCACAAAAATCACTTTCAGCTCTCAGAAGATATTTCCAGAGCCAGAGCTTGTCCTTTGAAGTGAATCCAGTGTTCCTCATCTGTTTGGAAGAAATTGGAAAGTACAGTTCCCACTTTAGTGCAATGAAGCTTCACAGTCTCATTCCAGCGGCTTCTTACAGTCAGGGGGAGCAAACATCTGGAGGCAAGGAACTGGCTCCTATATATATATATATATATATATATATATATATACTGTATACAAATATGGGATCTGTTATCTGTAAACCTGTTATCCAGAAAGCTCTGAATTATAGAAGGTGTCTCCCATAGGCTCTATTTTATCAAAATAATCAAAATGCTTTAAATTATTTCCTTTTTCTCTGTAATAATAAAACAGTACCTTGTTCTTGATCCAAACTAAGATATAATTTATCCTTATTGGAGGCAAAACCAGCCTATTGGGTTTATTTAATGTTTACGTGATTTTCTAGTAGACTTATGGGGCAGATTTAGTAAAGGGCGAAGTGACAAATGCTGGCGACGATTCGCCAGCATTACCGCTTACAGGCACTTTGCCGACGTTGACGTTAAACACAGGTGTAACGTCGCTAGCAAAAGAGACAGACGGTAGCGGTCATTCGCAGGTTCACTAAACGCCGAATTTGCGCTACCGTCCACTTACATCGCAACACTTCGCCAAACGTAAATTCGCCAGGACAACGCTAATTCACTTAAATCTGAAGTTGCGTCCAGGGCGCGGAACGCTGGCGATGTAGCAATAGCTTTTTTGCGGCAAGCGAAGTTGCGCTAGCGTTGGCTAATTTGCATATAGCGGGAAGTTGAATGGACGTATATGTTGCAGCCAATACATTACACTACACAAGCCTCTAAAATAAAATGATATTGCCCTACACATGAGCCCAGTGTATAGTTTATGTGCCGTATGTTAGGAAATGTAGGGGGGAAGCCGGGTACCCCTGAAAAAATGTACGATATTTTGCAGCCTATCACTCTGAAAAATGAAAAGTCACCAGCGTTTTTTGGGAAAAATGTTCAACTATTTGTTTAGGAAGTCCTATCTACTCTATTGCACTTCGCCTGATCTGAGGTGGCGAAGGCAAGTCTGGCGCAAGAGGTAACGTTCAGTAAAATCCGCATCTTTCTGAATTTACGCAGTTACGTCCATTCGCCATAGCGCAAATTCGCCAGGCTCCTTCGCTAGCGAAGTTACGCCTGCGCCCGTTAGTAAATCAGCGAAGTAACGAAATGACGTGACGCTGGGCGAATTGTAGTTACTTCGCACTTTAGTAAATCTGCCATGAAGTGCGCTGGAATGCATAGATCTTCCTCAATCTTCTGTCACTTACATCATATTTTTAGTGGAAAAAGTTTAGAGGTCCCAAAAAACTCTGGCATCTGTTTTCAGAGTGATAGCCTGGAAAAGTCCTTAAATTTTTTTTGGGTAACCGGGTTCCCCCATACATTTCCTAACATATGGCACCTAAACTATACTGTGGGCTCATGTGTAGGGAATTATAACAACTCTATTTTCTTTATTAAAGTTCCCTGGTAATGTATTTATTTTATAATTTCCCGCTGTATGCAAATAAGCCTGAGCGAAGACCTCTAATGAAGTTACGCTAAGAATAATTGAACGCTAGCGTATCTTCACTTTGATTGTTGAAGTAACGCAAGTGAAAATTCGCCAGCGTTCGGTGCCCTGGACGCAACTTCGCATTTTAGTAAATTAGCGTTGTCAGCGAATTTTCGCCTGGCGAATTGTTGGCTGCGAAGCCTTCGCTGGTGAATTTTCGCCGCTTAGTTAATTTACCCCAAGGTATAAAGAATGGGACCTGGGGTTTTTCACGGATCTAGAATGAAACATTAAGGTTTGTAGACTCTGTTTACTCATGATTGATGTGAGAATGTTTTCGATGGGCGTCAACCTCGGTGGAAGAAGATAAAGAACCATTGGTTCCTTTATCTCCTGAGCTTTGTTTTTTTACATTCCTCCATTACATTCACTGCCATTTCTTCACTGTTAATGAGATCCAGGGACAACTCTTCCTCCTGTGTCTCTGAACATGTGGCACCTAATCCTGGTAACTATTTATTTTTTGCACTATTAATGTTCTGTACTATTAATGAATTGTACAAATATACAGAGCTGTGTATACAAGTCATGATATATAAAGATGTCCAACAATCCACACAAACACACACACACATACTCATAAACTGTCACTCACACAAATTGCAGGTCGCGGGGTCATTTGTTGGAATAATAAGTCGCATAATTAAGGTCATTTTCATGATTATCTCGTTTAATTGAACCTCATCAGTTTTGCACATAGAGATAATATATTATCATAGAGGTCTTCTCATGGCCATGTTTGGCTCTCCTGGAAGGAATAATATACAGTATATATATATATAACATTTATTATTCAACATGATTACTTTCTGGTCACAACATAATCTGCCTCCTCTACCAATTTCCGTGTACTTTATTCGGGGCATTTGGTTATTTCTAATCTCAAAAGACAAGAGTCAAAACAAGGATCCATAATAGTAGTCATTGTGCTGGAATGGAAGGATAGAGAATGGCACTACAATGCCGCTGTGCTTAATGGCAGCTATTAAATGTGATTAGCAAAAAATGGACAGTGAATATGATGGGAAATGAAAACATCTTGGGTTGCCCATTCCTTAGCTGTGTCCGGGAGATGCTGAATTCTGTATCACTGGTAGAGCTTGTGCTCCTTTTCCATTTATGCTTGCGTTTAACACTTCCGACCTTGGAACTACTAGAATGTCACATTTTAGCCTATTGATTGAGTTACAGACTTCCTGCGCCCTTTCCCTGCCATCAGTGTGTTCTAGTGCCGCTCCCTGTACAGGAGTAAAATGAGGGGCTCTTGGTCAGTGCTGGGAGTTATACTTCAATAATAAAGAATGGGCAGCACATTGAGTAAAATTCAGTGGTTGATGTGGCTCAAAAATGGTGCAGGAATGGTATATAACACACAATGATGCAAGATATATAACACACAATGGCTAATGAAATTTGCTGTGCACTATGGAAAGTTTCCTGAGGTCATGTCCACCTTTGAAGGCCACACCCACTTCTGCAAAAGCCACTCCCACTTTTAATACACACGTGAATCACTTGATAAAATTGACAGTGATCACTTGACAGTGATCTCCCCGACTATCAAAAGGCTCAGTTACTCCCAACATAGGAGAACATTGTGGCCCCTGCAGCACAGAACAACTCTGCAATTCTCTCTTGCAGTGGCCCCAGCATTTCATGACACGGTACTCCCAGCAATATACTTTCCTCTTTGTTACAGGACAGAGCAGATTATGTGATCGAAAATTGTATTTCCCCCGTTTCGTCACATGCTCTTGTCTGTCCAATGACAAGAAGGACATGCAGAGAAGAAGCTCTAGAATGCAAAATACAAAGCTCTGGGAACTATCACTGCATCCTGCCTGGTGGAATGCTGTGACCCTGAGAAAAATGTGGTGGGATGACAACCCTTCCTCCAAATCCTGCCCTTCTAACACTGGCAGCACAGATGTAAAGGGTTATTCTTTACATCTTGCCCTAGTGTTGAACCTTGCCCAACGGTAACCATTTGTATTGCAATTCTCCACTTGTCCTGCTATCACCATTCAGCACTACAGTCCCCATCTTGTCCTACTGTTTCCATGTCGCTCTACTGTCATCATGTCAATATTTATACTTTCCACATCTTGCCCTACTTTATTCACTTTATATTACTGTCTATAACTTTCTTTACATCTTGTCCTACTGTCCCCATGTTGTCCTGTCTTAAACTTGCCTTGCTGCCTCCATCTTGACCTACTGTCTCCATCTGTCTCTACTATCTCCATCTTGCCCTGCTGCCTCCACCTTGCCCTACTGTCTCCATATTGCCTATTGTCATTATCTTACCTTATTGTCTTGATCTTACCCTACTCTGTCCATCTTGCCCCATTGTCTTCATCTTACATTACTGCTTCCATCATGCTCTACTATACACATCCTTCACTTTTCCTACTTACAAACTCTCTCTCTCTGCGGGGCCCAGAGCTCTCCTATCTCCCTGACTTTTGAAAAAGTGAATTCAGTGAGTCAAAATGTAAATTGTGGACATCCTAAAACCAATATAAATAAGAGATTACATCAAAGATTTGGGTTACATTTTCCATTTTGGTATTGACTTGCTCAGAACAGAAATGAACAGACATCAGCTTGTTCAACTCTGACAAGAGTCTAATCCTCTCCAGAAGGAAAGAGACTCCGCCTGCTCATTGAGCGATGGAATGAAGCAAGTCAGTGAGTGAGTGCTCAGGTGATGAGGTTATAACATCTGAAAATTCATTAACAGAAGCAGAAATATCACAATCTAAAAATACTTACTCGGTAATTGATGGAGAATCTCATGTCATCTCTTTCAGGAACCTTTACACCAGTGTAATTAACGCGGGATTTATCGGAAATGCTTCTTTGCTCATCTACAAGTCATGATTGGCAGTTTTTATTCACATGCTCGTAACTGTGCTGGGTCTGGTGAAATAGGTCCTGTTGTCTTTTTATTCTACCCATAGTATGAAATTTAAAGGGAACCACGCCTTTGAGTTTAAGGGGATGATCTTTTAGCCCTATTTCGAGTAATAAGTGTGGCAAAAATCCTAAATTTGAATTATCATTTTCAGAACTCAAATTTTTGATTTATCAGCCAACAAAAACTCATATAAATGTTTGCCAACGATGTATATTATTAACTTATCAGCTATTTTATATTTGGAGTTTTTAAACTGTCAGTTTTTCCAATGAATTCAAGAGATGTTTCTCTTTTTTACACAATCAGTTTTTTGCTATTTGAATTTTTTCTTCAATAAGCTATCAATATTTTTCAGATATTGAGTTTTATCGGAAATATTTTCATAGCACTCTAAAATACTTGATTTTGAATTTTTAGAAATCAGTCTCCAAGCCTATACAGGTATGGGACCTGTTGTCCAGAATGCTCGGAACCTGGAGTTTTCCGGATAACAGATCTTTCCATAATTTGGATCTTCATACCTTAAGCCTACTAGAAAATCATGTCAACATTAAATAAACCCAAAAAGATGGTTTTGCTTCCAGTAAGGATTAATTATATCTTAGTTGGGATCAAGTACAAGTTACTGTTTTATTATTACAGAGCAAATGGAAATAATATTTAAAATGTTGGATTATTTGGATACAATGGAGTCTAGGGGAAAAGGCCTTACCGTAATTCAGAGCTTTCTGGATAACAGGTTTCCAGATAATGGGACCAATACCTGTACTAGGAAAAAAGAAATACAGGAACCCCAAAAAATAAAATTCCTTCAGTACTTTTCTATTATTTGAAATTAATTTGTCATCTAAAAAATATTTTAATTTACTATTTTCCAAGAAAGAAAAAGCCGATTATTTTTCACTTCTCATTCTCCCCTTTTCTGACCTGCTGTAATCCCATTAAATTTAGGGGAAAACTGTAATTTTTAACATTTCTTCTAAGATTTAACTCATGTATTACATATTATAAAAGTGCTTATTTTATAAATATATAGCAGTAAAAATAAACAAAATAATTATAAACATTACGTTTTTCAACCATTTTTTTAATGTATTTTAGATGCGCTATGCTATAGAAGAGATTAATTTCCATTCCTTAAAGGGATACTGTCATGGGAGAATTTTTTTTTTCAAAACGCATCAGTTAATAGTGCTGCTCCAGCAGAATTCTGCACTGAAATCCATTTCTCAAAAGAGCAAACAGATTTTTTTTTTATATTTAATTTTGAAATCTGGCATTGGGTTAGACATATTGTCAGTTTCCCAGCTGCCCTCAGTCATGTGACTTGTGCTCTGATAAACTTCAGTCGTTCCTTACTGCAAGTTGTAGTGATATCACTCCCTTTTTACCCCCAGCAGCCTAACAACAGAACAATGGGAAGGTAACCAGATAACTGCTCCCTAACACAAGATAACAGCTGCCTGGTAGATCTAAGAACAACACTCAATAGTAAAATCCAGGTCCTGCTGAGACACATTCAGTTACATTGAGTAGGAGAAACAACAGCCTGCCAGAAAGCAGTTCCATCCTAAAGTGCTGGCTCTTTCTGAAAGCACATGACCAGGCAAAATGACCTGAGATGCACCTACACGCCAATATTCCAACTAAAAAACATACACTTGCTGGTTCAGGAATGAAATTTAAAAAATGAAAAAAAATGAAGAAAAGTTGCTTAGAATGGGACATTCTATAACGTATTAAAAGTTAAAGCAAAGATGAACCACCCCTTAAACATATTCAACACATCTCAAACACCCCTTTGCAGATCTACAGGTGCCTGCAAGCATTACTGTTTCACCTAGATATCCCCATAGAGCAAACTCTAATTGAAATGAATATTTTAGCAATGTAAGTGTAATCCTTTGCAAAACTATTGCTGAGAAACCTGTCTTTTCTCTAAACTCAGTTCATGTCATGTTACACCCAGATTATCCACCAGAAACAGGGGCATAACTACAGAGAAAGCAGACCCTGTGGCTGCAAGGGGCCCCAGTCAAGGGCGATCCTGGCCATTTTGCTGCCCGAGGTGGCCTTAATTCTGCCACTCACTCCCCACGGCACTCACATTTTCAGCACTAGAGGGGGTGGGGGGCATCTGCACAATTGCGATCTCTGCAATAGAAGAGCCGAATTCCCGGGTTTAAAAAATGGAAATTCTGCGTTAGTTACCAGGAGCGGAGTTTCTTAACTCGCCTCATTGGCGGAGCGCCCCTGGCCCCAAGAGGTATAGGGGGCCCCATGAGGCCCTAATAAATGAGCAATTTCAAAATGTATTGGTAAATCAGGACAACCTCTGGATATGTTGGGGGCTTTAAAATTAATTTGCTGTGGGGCCCAGTGTGATTTGTCCTATCACTGTAGCCTTGTCTGCTACGTCTAAATGCCGTGACTGTTCACATACTGGGAGGCAAAAGGGACAGACAAGGGCATTTTCCTGGGTGAAGAGAGCAGCATCTGTAAACAGGGCCGCATTTGGATCGCGGGGCCCCTAGTGCCTGACTGCGGGCCCCGCTCCTCAGCAAGTGGCCGGGCGGCATTCTACCCCTAATAATTTGCCACCCTAAGCCCGGGCCTTTGTGGCCTCTCCACAAATCCAGGCCTGTCTGCAAATGCCTATTGTCAGGCGACTCACCATGAATTCCGCAGATAGATAACCTATAGAGGAGTAATAAGACTCATGGGAAATGTATTTTTCCTTGTAATATTTGCATTGGGTGTATTTTCTGTTTCTAACTACTGAGGAATCTTCATGATCAGCAATATTTATAGTGACCCCACCACCAGGCCGTGGCATTGAATGCAAAGAGAAGATATTTGGCACAAGAATCCGGCCAGAAAGTTGCTGCCAAGGCTCCCATCCCTATAACAGCTGCCGGCTGCCGGAATGAAAATACAAACAGACAGCTTTCATAGCTTCTTATTGTGTAGCTTGACTGATTTCTCAAGGTTTCCTATCTGCCGTGCATATGATTATTTGTAAAGAGGAGTAAACTCATTCAGACTGGTGCTTCGGTCTGCTGACTTTTATTTAGCCTTTTTCAGCAGGATTCGGATTTGTCGAATCCTTCTGCCCTGCAGAACCAAATCCGAATCCTAATTTGCATACGCAAATAAGGGGTGGGGAGGGAAATCACGTGACTTTTTGTCACAAAACAAGGAAGTAAAAAATGTTTTCCCCTTCCCACCCTTAATTTGCATATGCAAATTAGGATTTGGTTCGGTATTCAGCCAAATCTTTCGTGAGGGATTTGGGGGTTCATCTCTAATTGACTTATACAGGACCTCTAAAAATTCTAGTTTTCTAGTGAAATATATCTCAAATTTTTCAAGATTTTACTATTTGGACCCCCTAGATGTCTAATTTTGTGCATCCGCATTTTTCTATTTTAATTGTACCGATCTAATGACTAGTTATGATTATTACAATGGTTTATTCAGTGGCTGAAGCCGTGAAGCAGAGAATCAAGGCCTTATTTTATAATTAATTCGCATGTAATTGTCAAAGGCAACTGGTTGGGAGCCGCCATTTGTATTCCTGCGAGCTTCTCCGTATCAGAGCTCCTCTGGCTTGTCATTCCCGTGCAAATGTTTTGTGCCTCGGTACGTGGACAGCAATTAATCACAAGGAATCATGATCTCTCTGTGTCGAGTTCTGCCAGCTTCACTGAATATCAGAATAAAAGCAATAAAAGCTGAGCCTTGTTAGATAATCACATCTCGCCCAGCGACACTATTACAGTTGTCACAGAGATAGACTGGACTAATATACAGAGAGATTTGTAATGAAGACATTTTATTACTATAGGGGGGACAAAAACCCATAGCTGCGGGAGGGGGAGCCATGTAGAGACCACTTATTAGACAACTGTGTCTGCAGACCCCCTACACCCCAAATGCAGCCCAAGATCCCCCCTTGGAATGGTGGGAAGGCCCAAAAATATATTTTGCTGAGGGACTGAGGATGAAATTTTATATCTCTTTTTTCAATTGAAGCCTCTATTGAAGGTCCAACCTTTGGTGGAGGCCCCTCTTAGCCTGTGACATGTACAGATATAGAAATAAATCAGCCTTCAGCCATAATTCCAAAACGATGTAGTGCAGCAAATACATATTTACCCAATGTGCCCTTTAAACAGGATTTTTGGGGTGTATCTAGAAGATCAAATGGCCATTCTCCCTAGTTCTTAAAGTGGTTGTTCACCTTTAAGTTAACTTTTAGTACGATGTAGACAGGGTCGGACTGGGGGCCCAGGCCCACCGGGACCGATGTCCAGGGCCCCCTCTGCCCCCCCACCCCCCTACTGTGAGGCGCCGCTCGGGCCACATGCATGAATGCACAGATGGCGCTGCACGGCGCAGAAAACCTTTTTTTTTTGTGGCATTCCTATATCGGAAGAGAATCGGGGCCCACCAGGTTTTTTCCCGGTTTGCCGCCAGGCCAGTCCGACACTGGATGTAGAGAGCGATATTCTGAGACAATTTGCAATTGCAATTTTATTTTTTATTATTTGTGGTTTTTGAGTTATTTAGCTTTTTATTCAGCAGCATTCCAGTTTGCAGTGTCAGCGATCTGGTTGCAATGGTCCAAATTACCCTAGCAACCATGCATTGATTTAAATGATAATTTGTAATATTAATAGGGGAGAGTCGGAACAGAAAGATGAGTAATAAAAAGTAACAATAACAATAAATTTGTAGCTTTACAGAGCATTTGCTTTTAGACTGGGTCAGTGACCCCCTTTTGAAAGCTGGAAAGAGTCAGGAGAAGAAGGCAAATAATTCATAAACTATAAAAAATAAATAATGAAGACCAATGGAAAAGTTGCTTAGAATTGGCCATTCTATAACATACTAAAAGTTAAATTGTATATACTGTAAATGATATATTACAGAGAAAGGGATGTTCTGGCTGCTCAGCAAATGATTCCTCTGACTTTATTTAAGGAAAACTAAATTATAATCCTTCTTGTTCTTCCTTTTCTTCCCCTGAAAGGTCAGAAGCCCAAGAAGGGTAAATGCCAGCGCTTCTCCGGTGTTGATTTCATTAAAGCTCCTACTCAGCACCCACCTGCAGTGAGAATGATCTTTCCGTTCTTCCCAGGCCTCTGCTTTTCATAAAATATTTAATGATAGCGGCTTGTGGCCTGGCCCCCGGGGGGCGCCAAATTGCTCCCGCTGGAAGATAAATGATACATCAGAAGTTAATAAAGTTGGGTCGTTTAGGTGAGCATATGGGCACAGTCTGGGCACAACAGGGTTTGGCAGTCTGTCCATCTATTATGGATGTAACTTGTTCAGAGCTCAGGAGGGGCTTCTATCTCTTAATTAGTGAGAAGTCACTCTACTGTAATTGTAATATATATCATGTTTTGCATTAATGAGAGATGCATTGAGCCAGGATCTTATCGCTGCTGAATGTATATTTATACAGGCTAAAATGGATAAAAATAATAGCAATGGATTCGGCTGAAGCCTTTGCGAAAGATACCAAACCAAATCTGCAAATTAGGGGCGGGAAGGGGAAAACATTTTTTACTTCCTTGTTTTGTGACAAAAAGTTTCGCAATTTCCCTACGGCCCTTAATTTGCATATGCAAATTAGGATTCATATTCGATCCAGCCAAATCCTGCTGAAAAAGGCCGATTCCTGGCCAAATCCCGAACCGAATCCTGGATTCAGAGCATCAGGGCTTAACTACAGAGGAAGCAGACCCTGCGGCTGCAGGGGGCCCAGGAAGTGTAGGGACCCAATGTGACCCTAATAAGAATGGGACCTGTTATCCAGAATGCTCGGGACCTGGGGTTGTCTGCATAAGGGATCTTTCTGTAATTTGGATCTTCATTCACTCACCTTGGGTCTACTAGAAAATCATGTAAACATTTAATAAATCCAATAGGCTGGTTCTTACTCCAATAATGATAAATTATGTTTTTTTTTGGGATTTTTAGGATACTGCTATCTGCCATGTACTACAAAGTGAGGCTCTGGCCTCCACCCCTTCTGGAGGCATTTCCACAGGCTCCAGGTTCTTTACTAAAGTTGGAAAGATTTATAAGAAGAAGGCAAATAACTTACTAAAGAGTAACTTAAAGGTGAACCACTCCTTTAATATGTATAAATCCCTTTCTCTTTTGGTGTTACTGGCTTTTTAAATGATTTCCTAACCCACGAGTCTAAGCCCCAATTCTATTTCTCTAATATTTTAACTCTGTAGTGGGAGAGACGTGCAAGAACCACACTGAGCACAAATATATCTGAATATTTTATTAAAAAAAACTCAACCTAATGCCCATCCACGATTTTAACTTATTTATCGATAAAATAACTCTAAAAATTCAGTGCGGGAAAAGATTTCATTGTACAAATTTTTTCGGATTTGCTAGGTTTTTTCTTGTTATTGCTCGAAAACCCCACATTTTTCAGATTATCTCACAAAGCCCAGCTCAAATCACGATATTTTCAAATTGTAAAAGGGAAATCTGCAATTGACTTGTACATGACCTCGACAGGTTTGAGATTTTTTCAAATTCTGACTTTTAGCAGCTTCGGGGTATAATAAATCTTGAACAATTTGAGTTTTTTTTCCTTCTAAAAATTTGAACAACCCCTTTAAAGGAGAACTAAAGCCTAACGAAAGAAGTAGATAGAAATGTTGTACATTATGTTTTGTGCTTCTGTACCAGCCCAAGGCAACCACAGCCCTTTAGCAGTAAAGATCTGTGTCTCCAAAGATGCCCCAGTAGCTCCCCATCTTCTTTTCTGCTGATTCACTGCACATGCTCTGTGCTGCTGTCACTTACTGAGCTTAGGGACCCACTCACAATATACAGTACACATAGAATAGAAATGTCACAATATAAGGCTGATTAGTAATTAATACAGATAATTACTACATGGCAGCACAGAAACCAGTGCAATTAGCATCAGAATTTAATAATCAGCCCTGTAGCATCAGCTTATATTACAGACCAACCTCATTTTCTGCTGGATAATTAGTGACGAGCCCTAAGCTTAGCTTCTCAACAGCTGCTCAGAGCCCACTGAGCATGTGAGTGTCACAGACACTTTCCAAGATGGTGACCCCCTGTGACAAGTTTGAAGTCCTGGATCATTGCTGCTATTGACAAGCTGAAAGTTTTGTTGGCAGATGTGGTCTTATTGATGATCATGCAGGGAACATACACTGGTGCAATAACTTCAGTATATAAAATATGACATTTTAGCCATATTCATATTTAGGTTTTAGATCTCCTTTAAAGGTGAACTACCCCATAACATATTTTTCCTGTTCTGGGGGGGGGGGGTGATACTGGGATTGGCATTCCAGATTTAGGCATTTGCAGGTTATAAATAAAGAACAGTACAACAGGGTTGATAGGAAAACCCTGAAGCTAACATTCATTTGATGGCAGGAACTGGTGCCCTCTTGCGACTATAAGTGCGTCACGCCCAACGGGATTGAAGAGATTGACTCACTGCACTGGGTGAGACCGTCCGTTCCAATTTACCATCTCCCCAAGAGCCCGGACAGACGCACAGCTAGTGATGTCTCTGCCCTTGAATGTCAAATGCTGTCAGGGGATTTACATTGTCATACAAACCATCCCAAGCTGCCTACGTATTGTATATTCGCTACAGCAATGAGCCTGCTAACGGCTTTGCCTGCTAATTACTTACACTCAGTATGAAACCAGACACTTGTTCCCTAGTTATTTAATCAAATCACATAAAACATATAAATGAAACAATAACATGTCTTTTACTTCAGCATTGGCAAACAATGGATGCCAACGGAAAGGAAAAATCAGCCTATTTAGGGTTTGTCATCCAACGTACCCACAATGCAACATTCTGTCCTAGAATTCCAACATTATTTCCCTCTTACTTTGTATTCTCTAACTTCTGTGATGCCGTTATTGACTCTGTAGATTTATTCTGGCATAAGGCTCCATTATTTAAGGGCTGACAGGCAGACTATAATCCATTTTGTTACTTCCATAGCCTTCCTGTTCTATTATCACCCTCTTCAAATAACTTTTCATTCCAAAAACACACCCCCTGCTTCTGATCCAGTTGGCCAAAGCCCCTGTTGTAACCTTACCCTCTGCTGTAGTTTTAACAATATCTAGGGCTGCAGGTAACTGTTGACATTAAATTTCACCTTAACTGACCTACAGACTGGATTTCCTAAAATATCTGGATTAGTTGACCGGTCTGTCCAAAGTTCTCCTTAACCAGAATTCCCACCGGGAACAACTGATTTGCCCCAGCCTCCCCCTTTAAAGAAACAAACGAGTCCCACGACTTGGGGACTTCGGCCTCACAAGAAGCCAGAAGAAGGGGTGACCCTTCAGTCAATAGGGGTTCATCTGATGTAACCAGGGGGACATGGACAACTGAATAGGACCATTTATGGAGATAACTTCCTAGGTTTTCTTCTAGACTGTACAGATAGATGCTATAAGCAGTTTTTTTCTGTAGCCCTTTTAGAGCTGATGGTGAACCCTCCTACCCCCTTGTCTTCTACACTGTCTTATGGACAAAAGTTGCTGTTGAACCTCAGTTCCTTCTTCTGCAGAAGAAGTGTTAATTACAGCTTACCCACAGCTTGAGGTGCAGACATGAAGGCCTCTAATAGCCATGATGTAGGCAGGACTTGACAGTGAGTAGGGTTCCAGGTGGATGGGGCATGTCCAGGCAAAATGACATGTGATCAGGAACATTGCCTAGAAATTAGAATCCAGGGAGCACCAATTCTTATCCCACTGTTTGCCTGTGTCCCTTGGGTGGTGGACCCTGCCCTGAGGTCCCAATTGAAAAAAAAAAATACTCCTTACATTCATGGACACACCTGAAATGCCCTGGCCACTTTCCGATGATGCTAAACTCAAACCTTGATCCTCCCTGGCCACACCCCTTGGATTATACCAAACTCCACCCATGATCCTTCTAAATCCAACACACTCAATTCAAGCCCTGCCCCCTTTGGGAACAGCTAATTAGGATTTCAATCTTGAGGCCCCCTCACTGCCAAGGGGCCCCTGATAGTGGCATGGCTCATTCAAATATGCACATCAAGTTTTTGGAATCTTTGATGGATGTTTTGGAATTTGGCCAAATCCAAAAATGATAAACAGTAAAATAGGGGTAATTTATCACCAGGGCCGCAGTTACAGTCTCACAATAATGGACTTGTGTTCATAAATGACCCCCTATGTCTTCTCTACTTATATCTAACTTTTTCCTCCGCCAGAGACCCTTGGGATGTTGGGAGCATAGGGCCTTATGCTGTCTGCCTACCCTAATGTCTGTTGTAATGTGATATTATATTTATATGATTGGCACCAATAATAATGAAGCTATTTCATCAGATTACGGTTCTGTGCTGCTATTTATCCTCGCCCATTGGCCAAGGCTGTCAGAATAAAATGAGCTGCTTCTGATTTTATGTATTTGAAATCAGCAAAAACGGGGAACGTGAAAATATAAAATAATTTTGTGGCCCAGCGTTTTGCTTTTGTCGTTTGCGGCGGCGGCGAGATAGGGCAAACGTAATTACAGGGACGGCGGCGACACTCACAGCTGAGCCACAATTTGGAGCAATGTTAAATTCAATAACACAAAGGGAGATGGGACTCGAGCGGCACCGCTGAAAGCTTCTGGTTCCCGAGGATTAGAATAATTCTGCACACAAATGCAATTATGAGAATGTTGCTCAGCAAATGAAATTGAATCTGAAACAGAGGATTAGGTGGGAGATTTAGGTAAATTCAAGATAAATCAATTTTAGCCACTGTCAGGAGATTAGGGGAATTCTAAAGGTCTGGAGAAGGTCCAACACATGCTGACGGCGCAGAACCACTTCCAAACTATTTCCATGGGGTGTTTCTTAAAGGGGTTGTTTGCTTTTAAATGAACTTTTAGTATGATGTAGAGAGTGACATTCAGAGACAATTTGCAATTGGTTTTCATTTTTTATTATTTGTGGTTTTTGACAAATTTAGCTTTTTATTCAGCAGCTCTCCAGTTTGCATTTTCAGTAATCTGGTTTCTAGAGTTCAAATTACCCTAGCAACCACGCACTGATTGGAATACAAGACTGGAATATGAATAGGAGAGGCCTGAAAATAAAGATGAGTAATAAAAAGTAGCAATAATGATACATCTGTAGCCTTACTAAGCATTTTTTTTTTAAATGGGGTCAGTGACCCCCATTTGAAAGCAGGAAAGAGTCAAAAGAAAAAGGCAAATAATGCAAAAGCTATGAAAAAGAAAAGTGAAGACCAATTGAAAAGTTGCTTAGAATTAGCCATTCTATAACAAACTTAAAGTTAACTTAAAGGTAAACAGCCACTTAAAAGTCTTCAACTACATCATACACCTAAACTGGATGGACATAATCCATCCAACAGATCACTGTTTTTCACTGTCATTTCCACTGCTGGTTCAAAAATGTGTCATAGTATCAATCAAGTAAAGATGCCCATACTGGGGCATCGGACCCACCAGAACTGTGACTTCAAGAGCCCTCCATGAACTGAAGGGCAAGACGTCCAAACTTGCACAGTCCCCCCCCCCCCACATACATGCACTGCATGCTTCAATCCTTGCAGATGTGATCTGGGGAGAGGGGATGGTGTGGGCGGGGAAGTTGGCCTGGCTTTGGTGAAGCTCACCAGGGTTTTTCCCAGTGTCCCTCCGACCCAGTCTGACATTGCCCATACATCAGCTCTTAATGGTGCTGACCCAGTCTTGGTCAGGTCCTGTGAATGGGTCCAAAATGATGTCCTTCCCTATTTATATCTGACTGGGACTGGTCATAGATTGGTGGGTCCAGGGGAAAACCCCTGCCAGCCAAGGAGCACATCAGACATAGTCAACTAAGAGGTCTACACTGGCTGCCCATGGGATCCAATCAAGGGCTTGAGGACTGTATTGGTCTTCATGATGCTCAAATGGGGTAAATTCTTCATTTACCTCTCAATATTGCTGATTTGACTCTACTCCCCAGGAGTATAGCCTGTAGCAACCAATCCATAGTTTTAAATGGGGAATTCCGACGCACATCCATCCATCCATACATGCAAAGAATGTCACTCGTGTTGATACATAGCATGTAATAGCAGTAGCTACAACCCCCAGCCCCCATAGCACATTGAAAGCTTAAATAAACGTTAAATAGAAAATATCCAAACACTTATTTCTGTTCTACATCAATCAAGAGAAACTGAAAGAAAAACCAGAAGTGGAGTTTTTATACTCGGCGCTGTGATTATAACATGAATGTGAGTTATAGGAAGCTCAGTATTAGGGCTCTTACACACGGCCGTCTTTGCCTGAGCTCCCCTGCGTTGTGCTTTCTTCCGTTCAGCCGCAGGGGAGCGCAGGAGTAGACGCACTCAATTATTTTGAAGGGGGCTGTACTCACACAGACGCATGTAAGCGCCAAACGCAAGTGAAATGTAACAGGCTGAGTCCCAACCTGCGTTCGGTGCATACATGCGTCTGTGTGAGTACAGCCCCCTTCACAATAATTGAGTGCGTCTACTCCCGCGTTCCCCTGCGGCTGAACAGAAGAAAGCGCAACGCAGGGGAGCGCAGGCAAAAACGACCATGTGTAAGAGCCCTCAGAGAAGACACTGCTTTGTGTTTCCATAGCTGAAGGCTGACATCTATTGGCCAAACAAATGCTGAGGCTACAAATAAAAGCCTCAGATACAGCTCATAATCAACATTTTAGCCATTAAACTATGTCCCCTGAATATATATATTTTTAACCCTTTATTTTAGGGTGGGTTAATAGTGTGATGTCTGCAATGCCACTCAAGGCTCACTCAAGGCATAGACAGATCCGGTTGTCGGGTTCAATGCTGGGTGGGGGGCATGTAACTTGTTCACCATTTAATTGCACTGGGCATTCAGATAAAGGACAATAGGGTGTCATATGTTCCCCATAGACTTGTTCCATGTTCTCTCTAAGCTAAGTATGTAATCAACAAAAACATACTAAGGGGTCACTTACAAACACAGTTGCAGTTGTGCTATAATACACACAAATGTTGCACATACCAGGGTTCCCATAGAGCAGGGGCCCCCAATCTTTAAGGCTTCCCATCTAATACGACTAATATTAAAAATGTAAAAAAATATTCAAAAAAAACTTTGGTTTAAATAATCCAGTGCAATCAAGGCAGGAAGGAAAGCAACCATCCGGATAGTTGCTATGGGTTACTAGACCTGGTGCAAGTTGTATTATAGTTATTATAAATTTTCACTGATTCCAAAACGACAGACAGACATGTCCCTGCATGGGATGTACGTACATGATATGATTGACAAACATTTATAGTTAGTGCTTAAAAAAAAGCTTTTCCAGGCAAATGAAATGGTCATTATTAAGATCGATTGACCTGGGGAATTCTGCCTGTGCTTCAATAGAGAATATGATCGGGTGCAGCAAGTGCTAATCAATGGCTCATTATCTAATTAAATTAAGCAGAGGGACCTCGTCTATTTCATTTGGTCAATAAAGACTTGGCCAGTGAAAGTAATGATTCTGAGTCTGATGCAACACAAGGCGGTGTAGATCAATAGTATCAATGTAGTATCATTGCAGGGGGCAATAGGCAGCAACGGGAATAACTTCAGACGATTTGGGGTACTTCATCATACACAACAGCAAACAAGCTACTGTCTGTTCATCTTTCTCATGTTCCACAATCATGTTACACAATCATGCCGAAAAAGGTACTAGTACCAGAGTCTTCTTCACCCATAGGCCAATACCAGCTCAAGGGCAAGTTGACTGAAGTTATTGGTCTATGGCTCCAGGTCTCAAAGGCACCATCCCGTCTAACTGGTGCCTATAGTAACAGTGGGAAGGGAGTGTGACTGTGGGATAACAGGTATAGTAGGGAGAGATGGTGTCTATAGTAACAGTGGATAATAGTCTCTGGGAAGGGAGTGTGACTGTGGGATAGCAGGTATAGTAGGGAGAGATGGTGTCTATAATAACAGTGGGATAATAGTCTCTGAGAAGGGACTGTGGGATAGCAGGTATAGTAGGGAGAGATGGTGCCTATAGTAACAGTGGATAATAGTCTCTGGGAAGGGAGTGTGACTGTGAGATAGCAGGTATAGTAGGGAGAGATGGTGCCTATAGTAACAGTGGGATAATAGTCTTTGGGAAGGGAGTGTGACTGTGGGATAGCAGGTATAGTAGGGAGAGATGGTGCCTATAGTAACAGTGGATAATAGTCTCTGGGAAGGGAGTGTGACTGTGGGATAGCAGGTATAGTAGGGAGAGATGGTGCCTATAGTAACAGTGGATAATAGTCTCTGGGAAGGGAGTGTGACTGTGGGATAGCAGGTATAGTAGGGAGAGCTAGTAACATTGTGCTTAGATTCTACTCCATAAAAATATGCCGCAGCCCCTATAGACTGTAAATTCCATCACTATGAAACTCAGAGCCGACGCACAGATCAGACACACAGTTTGACTGGCAAATTCATGAAGTACAAGTCAGTGGATGAGATGTGCCTGTAATTTGCGCTAATGTTGGAACATGACACATAATTGCCGTTATCTTCCAGCCCTTCCTTACGGGTTTTGTAAAGATAATGGACAGAAAAAGCTTCCAGAACCTGGAATAACTTTGACCTTTCCATTCTCGTGTGTTAAACACATGTTCTGCCTGCCATTATCCTGAATTAGCAAGTGAATGGAGCGGAGCTGACAATCAAACTCCTTTCATCGTGGAATAGAAAGGTTGACGCCTGCAATGAACAGGTTCTATAAATACGTTATTGCTGCTGACATGAGAGCTGCCTTCAAACACTTTGTACAGCAAAATAAGCTGAAATGTTTTTTTTAGCTCAGAGAATTTGTGGCCCAAAAATTGTCAGAAATAAAAAAATTCTAGAAATATCCCATTGTGTTTCTATCCAGTCAGTGGGAAGATTCTGTATGCACAGAGATGGTGGTACCAGCAGCAGGGGAAGGAGCAGATAGTATTGAGAACTGTTATGAGGTTATTGAAACAGATGATTAGGCATGAGCGTTTTTTTTGCCGCGTTTCGCTGTGGAAATGATGCCTATAGACTTCAACGTGAGAAAAAACATGTTGCGCGTCAAAAAAATTCCCTGCGCGTCCAAAAAAAATTTGTCATCCTCCGATTTTAATGCATTTCGGTGAATTTTTGCCGGTGGCGAATTTTGGCAAAAAACGGTTAAATTCGATGATGACATAAGAGTTCTGGGCAGGATCATTGCTGTAAGTACTACTTGCAGTCCCAAATCCTTTGTGGCCAAAAAAGAGACTCACCCCACTCAATGGAACAAGGATCAGGATTACTACTCTGTGTCTATAGAAGTCAGACGTGACCCACTTTGTTCCATTCTATTAATAGGGTTGTAGGGCTTAATATTTTGGCCACGTCAGATGGGAACTGCAGTTGTGGTAATAAAATAAAAATCCAAATAACTGCTGCGTTTTTCTAATATACTCTATCTGATATACAATTTCCTCATGCAATCAACTCACCGTGGGTTTCAGACTGATAGCAGAAACAAATCCCAATTCAAACAAAAGAATATAAAAGTGAGACAGAGTCAAGGTAGTCACTGAGGTACAGTAGATGTAAAGCTCTGCCCAGACCCTCCCTCTGCTGAGAGAAAGGCATGATGGGTGCACTATGTTGTAAAAAGTTGGGGTAAGTAGGCCAGTCTGTCATGAAATGTTGGGGCTGGGGTCACTGTGCCATGAAATGGAGGGTTAAAATGTAATTATTGGGGCCACTGTGTTATGAAATACTGGGACCATTGTGTCATACATTGCTAGGGGCTGGGGCCACTGTGATATTGCTGGGACCATTGTGTTATTATGAAAACTGGGGCTATTGTGTCATATGTTGCTTGGGTCTGGGGTCACTGTATTAATGCCGGGGCCACTGTGTTATAAAATGCAGGGGTAACTGTGTCATATATTGCTAGGGGGGTGGGGCCACTGTGTTATTCCTGGGGCCACTCGGTCATAAAATACTGGGGTTAATATGTAATTTATTACTAGGGGCTGGGGCCACTGTGTTATGAAATACCTGAGACCATTGTGTCATATATAATACTAGGGCTGGGGCCACTGTGTTATTATTGAAACTGGGACCATTGTGTTATATGTTGCTAGGGTATGGGGGCCACTGTGTTATTGCTGATAGCAGAAACAAATCCCAATTCAAACAAAATAATATAAAAGTGAGATAGAGTCAAGGTAGTCACTGAGGTACAGTAGATGTAGAGCTCTGCCCAGACCCTCCATCTGCTGAGAGAAAGGCATGATGGGTGCACTATGTTGTAAAAAGTTGGGGTAAGTAGGCCAGTCTGTCATGAAATGTTGGGGTTGGGGTCACTGTGCCATGAAATGGAGGGTTAATATGTCATTTATTACTAGGGGCTGGGGCCACTGTGTTATGAAATACTGGGACCATTGTGTCATACATTGCTAGGGGCTGGGGCCACTGTGATATTGCTGGGACCATTGTGTTATTATGAAAACTGGGGCTATTGTGTCATATGTTGCTTGGGTCTGGGGTCACTGTATTAATGCTGGGGCCACTGTGTCATAAAACGCAGGGGTAACTGTGTCATATATTGCTAGGGGGGTGGGGCCATTGTGTTATTGCTGGGGCCACTCGGTCATAAATACTGGGGTTATTGTGTAATTTATTACTAGGGGCTGGGGCCACTGTGTTATTGCTGGGGCCACTCGGTCATATGTAATTTATTACTGGGGGCTGGGGCCACTGTGTTATGAAATACCTGGGCCATTGTGTCACATATAACTAGGTGCTGGGCCACTGTGTTATGAAATACTGGGACCATTGTGCCATACATTGCTAGGGGCTGGGGCCACTCGGTCATAAAATATTGGGGTTATTGTTTAATTTATTACTAGGGGCTGGGCCAATGTGTTATTCCTGGGGCCACTCGATCATAAAATACTGGGGTTAATATGTAATTTATTACTAGGAGCTGGGGCCATTGTGTTATATATAATACTAGGGGCTGGGGCCACTGTGTTATTATTGAAACTGGGACCATTGTGTTATATGTTGCTAGGGTATGGGGGCCACTGTGTTATTGCTGATAGCAGAAACAAATCCCAATTCAAACAAAAGAATATAAAAGTGAGTATGGGGCCACTGTGTTATTGCTGGGGCCACTGTGTCATGAAATGCAGGTGTAAGTGTGTCATATATTGCTAGTGGCTGGGGCCATTGTGTTAGTGCTGGCGCAACTGTGACATGAAATGTTGGGCCAGTTACTATCACCTAATTAAAAAATGTTTCAATTCTGACTTCTGTTAAAGTAGGGGTGACAGTTAGGGTTGCCACCTGGCCGGTATTTTACCGGCCTGGCCGGTAAAAATGATGGTTGGTCCCAATGTTCTTAAAGGACAAGGAAAGGCAAAAAAATAAAATCCCATTTTTACTTTCTTTCATGAAAAACAAACCTATCTCCAATATACTTTAATTGAAAAATGTGTACCGTTTTTATAAGAAACCTGACTGTATGCAGTGAAATCCTCCCTTCATTTACTGCTGTGAATAGGAATTGTCAGACGGTCCCTAACTGCTGAGCAGGGAAACAATCATACTTATGAACAGCAGGGGGAGCCCCCGCCTTACTTCCCAGCCATGCAGAACTCAAGCAGCTTTGTTTATGACGATCCCTAAGCAGCCCAGACCACACTGAGCATATGCAGACCACACAAGATCACAGCCCCCTGTGGCCAACTTTGAAAGCATAAATCATTAGTTTGATTAGGCTTGTGGTGCAGTAAGTTCATGTTTATGTTTAGTATACAAAATACAGCATTTCTAGCCTTATACTATTTTAGACTTTTAATAGGGAAAAAAGATAAATATATAGGAAGGCCTGTATTTTTTTCCAGAAAAGGTGGCAACCCTAGTGACAGTGGGAGGTGAGCCATGAGGAGTCTTGTGACACTTTAGGCAGGACAGATACATCACTTGCTGTGACCACTGGACTCAGTACAGCTTTTATGTTACAGCTACAACACTTCTAATTCAGAATTTCTCTTTCTCTAGCCTTCGCTATTGAGATATTTGCTTTATTGTTCTGTAAGGACTCTCTGCTCAGGGCACATAAGGTAAAGTACTTGAAGAGCTCGTAGTCAGTCCTACAATCCCCCACCATTTCTGTGAGTCACACGGCTTTTATTTAAGTGCACAATGTTCTCATACAGCTCTGACTCCCATTAGCACCCGGGCTCAAGAGCTCGCACATAAGAGCCAACAATAGAGGCTGTGATTTGATGCAAAATAGACAACCCTGAAGGAGACGCGAAGTCATGTGATGAGTAGCAGCCATTCACTTGTTTGATTCTGATACTGTCTTTTTTAATTAGCTCTGGTTGATCAGCGACTGACATGGATTTGGCTAAATGGAAGCGCGACTGGAAATTTAGATTAATCTAAACCTATTCAAAGCCAGTGCCGGTGTTGGGAGGCTAATCAGCAGCGATTGTGACGGCGCCTCGGGGTGGGGAGACTGAATTTACCTTTCCCGACCTTGTGCTGCAACATTACTCTTTCCAAGTAGGGCAGAGACACACGCTGCAATTTGGGATATAAGTCGCCCCACAACAAATCTCTTCTTCTTCAGGGCGACTAATCTCGCTGAACTGACTCCTCTGCCTTCCAGCCGGCTAGAATGTAAATCTCCGGTGGGATAAGACTCGGTGCGCTTCCTAATAAGGCAACTTCGGGCGACTTCGGAAAATGAAGCACACAAGTTTTATTCAAAAATCATGTTAAAAAATAGGCAAACAGACCACATGGTATTCCTCCTTACACATTTCATACCCCCAGGTACTTAATCATAGGCATGCCTATGAATAAGTAGCAGGGGGTATGAAACGCGTATGGCGGAATACCATGTGGTCTGTTTGCCTATTTTTTAACATGATTTTTGAATATAGAGTATATTTTTAATTTTAAGATTGAGTTTTGGGATAACTTTTCTTGTTTTTCATAAGTTATTTAAACCCCATTGATTTATTCACCTAACTAGTTTATATAGCAGCAATTGAGATAAAATCTGGCGATAATTATTGACTTTACACCGCTGATCCACTCTGTGTATTTTTTACTAACTGTTGTTTTATGGACACGGCCCAGCGCTACTCACGATGAGGCATTGTAGGGAGTCTCTTGTATTTGGCAGCGTGTTTTTTAGTGAATTATTTGATCATACTGAGTTTGTCTGCCACCTGAACTGGTTAACTTGAGGTGCACAAAGTGGAAGCAAAAACTACAACATATTCAACTTTGTAACAATTCAGTTGTAATTATTATTGGATACATATACTTTAACCTGCAGGTGTTTGGATTGACATTGAATCATTTAAAGCAGTGGTCCCCAACCTTTTTTGGCCTGGGGGGGGATGGTTCAGGAGGGGTCGGTGTCTAATTCGGGAGCGCCGGTGGTCCAGTTCAAGACCGTTCATGGCCCGGTACTGGGCCGCAACCCGGCGGTGGGGGACTCCTGGTTTAAAGCTCTGTTATACAGTAGAACCCCCATTTTACATTCCGATTTAAAGTTTTCACTCATTTTACATTGTTGTTTTGTGACCCACCTATGTATTATGCATAATACATTTCCCTGATTTTGCTGGATTTTACACCATTTTTTTCTGGTCCCTGAAAAACGTAAAATGGGGGTACTACTGTAGGTGAGTAAATACGGCCCTGCTCACAATATTCAGTATCTATACAATATAACACTCACTATACAATGCTGATTAGGAATGAATTCAGTCACATTACATGGCAACATAGAAACCAGTGCAGCCTGCATCAGAATTGAGTCATAATTCCTCTATGACAGACAAACTTCACTTTATTCTTTAATCCCCTAAATTTAGCTTCTCTCCAGCAACCCAGAGCTCACTGAGCATGTGCAGAGCCACTGACACACAAAAGATGCCTAACAAGATCCAAGATGGCTTTACACTGGGATTACACTTCAGAAAGGGCCATACCCGAAACATGTCGTGTGATTTGTAGTCAATAATAAAATGTTTTAGCAGTATCTGCTCTCCTCTAACTACTATTTTATGGATTAATATGGGATTGCGGTAACCCTTTATGGAGGATTGAGGCACCGGCAAACTTGTTCTAGCATCGGCAGAGCGAAGGAACAATCTCCCTGTTGTACCCAAGATGGGGAGCTGCTTGGGACAACGTTAAAGTGCTGAATCATTATAAGGCTGCTGAACCTTTGGGCTGGGGCAGTACGTTCTGTTTTAGATGCTTTTCTTGCCACATTATTTTTAAAGGTTTTAGTTCCCCTTTAAAAAATTGCAGGGTATATAGACATACTCTAATACAACGGCTGTAGTTGTGGGGTCCCAACAAACAGCAGGGCCCAGGGTAGAAGCTCCGGTTCAAATATATCCCTTTAGACTGCTCTTTTTGCTTATATAGAAAAGGAAGAAAGGACAGATTGGCTTAAGGGTGTAACGTGCCAGCCTCCCAAATTTCAGATATGGGAACATTTAAGCCCATTTTCAGATCCCTGTAATGAAACAATTTAATTCTTAGAAAATTGCAAATACAGGTACTGTATCCGTTATACGGAAACCCATTATCCAGAAAGCTCTGAATTACGTAAAGACTGTCTCCCATAGACTCCATTGTATCCAAATGATCCAAATGATGTCCCTTTTCTCTGTAATAATTAAACAGTAACTTGTGCTTGATCCCAACTAAGATATAATTCATCCTTATTGGAAGCAAAACCAGCCTATTGGGTTTATTTAATGTTGACATGATTTTCTAGTAGACTTAAGGTATAAAGATCCAAATTATGGAAAGATCTGTTAAAACCCTTGAGCATTCTGGATAAAAGGTCCCATACCTGTATTAGTATTATTACTTGAATTATCTGATGCTGGAGCTCACAGAGACCCAATGGGGCAAATTCACTAAGATGCGAAGTTGCGCCAGGCGCAACTTCGCCGCGCTTCGCCAGGCGTAGTTTCGCCAACACTCTGCAAATTCACTAAAATCCAAAGTTGCCCACAGGGGTAGCGTAAGGTTGCAAAGTTGCGCTAGCGTTGATTCGCTATGTAAAGCGAAGTTACGCTAGCGAAGGCTAATTTGCATACGGCGCAAAATTCAAATTTCAATGGAGGAACACGTATCTGCACTACAAATGCCTAGAAAACCTTCAAATCAGCAAATAAAAATGTTATTTTGCCCTACACATGTGCCCACTGTCTAGGTAAGTTGCCATGAGTCAGGAAATGTAGGGGGGAAGGAGGGGAGCCCCAAAAATATTTTCGATCTTTTTCAGCCTATCACCCATCATGTAGAAAACACGCCAGCGTTTTTTGGGACTTAGAAAAAAATTTGACTTTTTTTTAAACAATCCCTATATATTCTATTGCGCTTCGCCAGGTCTGAGGTGGCGAAGGAAGTCTAGCGTAAAAGGTAGCGTTCAGTACACTGCGCAAGTTACTGAATTTGCGTAGTTACGTCGCTAACGAAAATTCGCCTGGCATAAGGATGCGAAGTAACACTAGCGAAACTACGCCAGCATTTGTTAGTGAATTTGGCAGTAACGAAAATGCCAAACGCTAGCGAATTAACGCTAGCGTTCGGCGCTTCGGTGCTTAGTGAATTTGCGCCATTGTTTGAGTGTCCAGCTTTTAACTGCAGACTGTGTCCATACAGCTGGTCACTAGAGGGCAGTATTGCTCTATCACAGCTCTGCAGTCTGAGCACAAACAGCTAAAAGACTGGACACCAATGTTCATCTGTTTCTAAAGGGTGTGAGTGAGTGGAAAGCAGTGAGTGTGCCCCAAGTGTGTGCAAAACAGAGGTTTAGGCTTATTTACAACCAACAAAATGATTTTGTGCACACAGCAACTTCTCTTTTAGATATAACTAATGCAGAATCTGATTCAGTCTTCTCTTCCCTCTGTCAAGCTGAACTGGTGAACATTGCCATCTGCTGGCAGCTGGTGCTATTGCAGCAAATCTTTGTTGTATTTACCTGAAATAGGGGGTCCATTACCCCTTATACAAATAACACACGATGGAGAGGCCCAGTGATTGATCCAGAGACCAAACTACAAAAGCAAACGGCAACGTTTTTTTTTTAAATTGAATTTATAGTTTACAGTTAATTCCGTGTATTTAAAAGCTGCTCATTTAACCCTGAAATTGACTTTCACAGCGAGCGCATATGTGTGCAGATAAAATGTCCAGCAAGCCAGGCCCATGCTGTAATCTTAAGAACCCAACTATAATTGCCATGTTTCATCCTGACGCTGCACAGAACAAGGGGAAAAAATCCCCCCCCCAAATATCTTTTCCTAAAAATTCTCCGTCGTCCGTTGTTATGTGAGTGGATATGTGTCACCAAATTCCAAAAATTCGAACCAGCTACAAGGAACTTCGATTGATGTCAACTGGACATTATTATCTGCATCCACTGGAACATAAGAAAAGAGTAAAAATCAATAATAATCCCAACAATTCCCAAAATTCCAATGTATCCTCTGTACAGGTATAGTGAGACTTGAAATCACATTAGAATGAAAATTTACATAACGTTTCACTCATTTGCAAAAACAACCCTTACGCCTCCCAGGGAACATTTAAATAAATATATATTTTACCAATATATATTTTAAATTTAAATTTAGTTCTTAGGAAATCAGAAATTAAATAATGAAAACAAAAATGGTTCAAAATTGATGGAAATTAACCTTTTAGTATGATGCAGGGAGTGATTCCATTTTTTATTATTTGTGGTTTTTGAGTTATTTCGCTTTTTATTCAGCAGCTCTGCAGTTTGCAAATTGCGGCAATCAGGTTGCTAGGGTCCAAATTACCCTAGCAACCATGTATTGATTTGAATAAGAGACTGGAATATGAAAAGGAGAGGCCTGAATAGAAAGATGAGTAATAAAAAGAAGCAATAACAATACATTTGTAAACATACAGAACATTTGTTTTTTAGATGGGGGTCAGTGAACCCCCATTTGAAAGCTGGAAAGAGTCAGAAGAAAAGGGCAAATAATTGAAAAAAACTATGAAATAAATAAATAATTAAGACCAACTGAAAGGATGCTTACAATTGGTCATTCTATAATGAAACAGCCCTTTAAGAATTTTCATCCAAATAGGGTTTTTAGAAAGAGTCAAAGTGGAAAAAAAAATAGAATCGGACCAAATTTTACAGAAAATCTGTGCATTGGACCTTCAGACAACCCAAGTGAAGTGCCACGGTGATATCTGATGGAGAAATGCTAATTTGCTGCCCAATGCAGAGGTTTACAGTATATGATAAACACTGACCATTGCTTTCGGTTGTTCCCATTGGCTAAACTACTGTAATGAATATCTGCCCAGGTAGTGTGAACACTGGCATGTTGTAGTGTAGAATTCTCTTCCTTCTCAGAGTTGTAACTTTACAGTTCTTTCTACTCAAAGAAAAATGCCCACAGCATATTTGGGATAGAGACTGACACTAGTCCGTATTAAAAAGATAAGTAAACCTTTAAAATAAGTGAATGTCCAATTGATGAGGGGGCTATTCTAATACATTGTGTCATTTACATTCATAATTTTTTTTGTTTTTATACAAAGATATTAAAGGGATCCTGTCATCAGAAAACATATTTTTTTCTAAACACATCAGTTAATAGTGCTACTCCGGCAGAATTCTGCACTGAATCCATTTCTCAAAAGAGCAAACAGAATTTTTTATATTCAATTTTGAAATCTGACATGGGGCTAGACATTTTGTCAATTTCCCAGCTGCCCCAGGTCATGTGACTTGTGCCTGCACTTTAGGAGAGAAATGCTTTCTGGCAGGCTGCTGTGTTTGCTTCTCAATGTAACTGAATGTGTCTCAGTGGGACATGGGTTTTTACTATTGAGTGTTGTTCTTAGATCTACCAGGCAGCTGTTATCTTGTGTTAGGGAGCTGCTATCTGGTTACCTTCCCATTGTTCTGTTGTTTGGCTGCTGGGGGGAAAAGGGAGGGGGTTGATATCACTCTAAAGCTGGCCAAAGATGCAAAGATCCGATCGTACGAATCATCGTACGATTGGACTTTCCCATCTCCCGACCCGCCCAGGGACGGATTTACCTTTTTGCTGCCCATAGGCCGCCCGGTTCCTAGCGCCCACCCACCCGCCCTGTGAGTGCATGTGCCGGGCACCGGGTCCTAGTGCCTGGCGGTGAACACACTCACATCCTCCCCCTTCGAGCGAGTAGGAAGCTACTGAAATCTTCCTCCGTCACATTCCTACCATGTGCGCCGCTTCCTCTGCCAATTCCAGCTATATTAGGTGCAGTCGCGTCAGAGTCATTGCGCACCAGGTCCTAGTGCCTGCTGGTGCGCGAATGTGGTCACATCCTCCCATGCGAGTGTGTGGCTCCCAGTGCTACTCTAGCTGTGCGGCAAGCCGCCCCTCAAATTTTGCCGCCCTAGGCCCGGGCCTTTGTGGCCTCGCCACAAATCCGGGCCTGGACCCGCCACTAACCATTCAGATCAAAGTCTTACCAGTCAGTTTAGTTAAAGAACAGATCAGCAATGTTCTGCCCCTGACAGCAATCGTACGATATCTATGTCCAACCAAAGCTAGTGACAGTCTCCCAATGAAAATCGTACGATTGGCAATACACGCAGAGATATTATCGGCAGCCGACAGAAATTTTCTAACCTGTCCGATCGACCAAACGACCGATCTCCGCCGGACAAAAATGTCGGGACTCTCCACACACGGTCGAAAATCGTATGAATCCTCTATTCGTACGATCAGATCTTTGCGTCTATGGCCAGCTTAACTTGCAGTACAGCAGTAAAGTGTGATTGAAGTTTATCACAGCACAAGTCACATGACTTGGGGCAGCTGGGAAATTGACAATATGTCTAGCCCCATGTCAAAATTGAATATAAAAAAATCTGTTTGCTCTTTTGAGAAATGAATTTCAGTGCAGAATTCTGCTGGAGTAGCACTATTAACGGATTCATTTTGAAAAAAATTTTTTTCCCATGACAGTATCACTTTAAGGGATATATGTACTGTTAATATGAATGCATTTTGTTACAACAGCACCACCTGCTGGACACTACCAAATAGTCAAGGAAGTTGTCAGGACAAAGAAAGAGGTCTGGTTTGATGTTCTTTTGCTTAGGAAAGATGTTGCTATTTTTTTTCCTAAGCAGAAGAACATGAGAGCAGCCTCTATCTTTCTCCTGACAACTTCCTTGACTACTTGGTGGTCAGACTGGTTGGAAATTGACCAGCAGGTGGCTCTGTTATAATAAAATTCATTAATATAAACAGTACATGTATCACTTAATATCTTTGAATAAAAACAATATACATAATGAATGTAAATGACAAAAGTGCTTAGAATACCACCCTCATCAATTGTACATTCACTTATTTTAAAGGTTTACACTGTCCCCAGGGGGGTACATTTTCCCACCTCCCCCTGAACCTGTAGGCCACAGTCAGTCCACTGCGTCCATGAAGCACTGGGAGTTCGATGTCTGCTCATTCTTATCTATGGGAACGTAGAGCATGCTGCCATCTTAAACCGCCTCTTATACAGTTTCATTTGTGTCAGTAGCCGTTTAAGAACTTGAAAGAAAAATGTAGTCTCTGAGTTATGGGCACATAGGTGAAGGGACCTGAAGCACTCGTTGGGATTCAATTACGTGGCAGAAAAGGTAATGTTTCAGGCGTTACACCAGCTCTGTATTAAGCCTGCCAGGGAAACTTTTTATTAAAGGAGCAGGTTTTGTGGTTCCACTTTGTGTTTAAGAGGTAAAAACTGCCATACCCTACAGTAGATAATTCCATACTCAAGATGAGAAAAATCCTCTCCAATGATGAACAAAGAAAAACTCATCCCTATTAGTGATCGCCGAATTTGCGCCATTTCACTTCAGCAAAAAATTCGCGAAACGGCGCCCGTTTTTTGATGCCGGCGAATTTTCTCGGGGCAAATCTTCACAGGCGTTTCGCGAATTTATTTGCTGGCGGGGAATCACGCAAATTTGCCGCAAATTCGCGCCTGGCGAATAAATTCGCCCATCACTAATCACTATACTTTTGTCTCAATAGACCATGCCAGTAGAAGGCAGGAGTCCTGCTAGAGACTACATGGGGAACATTCCCTTTGCTATCGATACTCTATATTACTTTGTTCAAGAGTCTTTGATAATCTCTTACTCTGCAACCTACCACCACGAGCCTGTTCCCTTTCTTCTATAGTTTCTGACCTCGCTGGGTGATTAGATATATTTTGGGAACTTTATACAAATTACTGCCTTACCTCTTCTCCACTTAGGTAAACCCCTCTGCCATCTTTTGATAGGTTCTTAAATACCTCTAGAAAATATGAAAACAACATTAAAGAACGGATATACAAAGCGGACCAGGCTGTTTGCCATGTAATGTATCAATGAGGCATTCTTATCTACCGGTGCTGTACGAAAACTTCTAACGGATATACAAATGCAGGAAAAGATCAGCTTTTCTAGGGGTAGTGGTGCCATTTATCCCCCCTAATGGTGTAGGTGCAGTGAACGAACTGTAAACACAACATCTAGGTCTCCCTTATTGGCATTTTTCTGACTATGGAGAAAATCTGATAGAAGGTATTGTCATTTATCTACAGGGACGTAACAAGAATTCTGGAACTAACAATGCAATTAAAAATGAAACTTTTTTTCTAGTTAGATTCTGTTCAGCAAAATGATATTGTGTACTTAGCAATATTAGTTGATAAATAATAATATTTATATATTTTTAAAAAATACATTTTCTTATTGTATTGTACAATAGGGCTCATAATCATTATCTATAGAGGAAGCAGACCCTGCAGCTGCAGGGGGGCCCAGGAGTTATAGGGGCCCCATGAGGCCCTAATTCATATACATATTTCAATAAATATTGGCAACCTCTAGACATTATTGGGGCCTGAAAAACTATTTGCTGTGGGCCCAGTAATATCTAGTTACACCATTGGATAGGAGACACCACAATGTTATTATTTCTACAGGACAATGGAGATGTAGAGATAATGTGACACTTGGAGAACATACTTGTTACAGTTTCCAGGCGTATAATGCAGCAGACAAAATCGGCAAAGTTGAGCTTTTCCGAGGAGTTGGCGTATCTCAGGACCATGACGTTGATTACAGCGTTGCTGATTGGCAGCCCTGAAGGGTGAAAAGATTGGCCATGTTTAAGCTGAGATACAGTCACATTATGTGAGAGTTTATTTAACAGTGGCCCCCAACCAACGGCTCATGAGCAACATTTTGCTCTCCAACCCCTTGGATGTTGCTCCCAATGGCCTCAAAGCAGGTGCTTATTTTAGAATTCCAGGCTTGGAGGCAAGTTTAGTTGCATAAGAATCCGATGTACTGCCAAACAGTCTCCTGTAGCTGCCAGTCCATATAGGGGCCAATCACTGCCCTTATTTTGCACCACCCAGGAAGATTTTTCATGCTTGTGTTGCTCCCCAACTCTTTTTACATCTGAACGTTGGGGACCCCTGATCTACATACACAGGATCAAAGAGGAGCAACAAAAAATGACTCTCCCAGTGTGTCCCCACCAATACTCTAATTGGAAATATATATTTGGTGATTGTAGCATCTTGCAGGGGTGTTAGTTTGAATCCCTCCATCACCCCCTCCATCACAAGGTCCAATTGGTCAAGTCCCCAGACTAAAGGTCAGTTAGTGGATAAAATGTCTAATTGTCCTGTAGATACTACTGGAAACCCAACTTTAAAGGAATAGTTCAGTGTGAAAATAAAAACTAGGTAAATAGATAGGCTGTGCAAAATAAAAAATGTTTCTAATATAGTTAGTTAGCCAAAAATGTAATGTATAAAGGCTGGAGTGAACAGATGTCTAATAAAACAGCCAGAATCCAACTTCCTGCTTTTCAGCTCTATAACTCTGAGCTAGTCAGCGACTTGAAGGGGGGCCACATGGTACATTTCTGTTCAGTGAGTTTGTAATTGATCCTCAGCATTCAGCTCAGATTCAAAAGCAACAGATATGACCCATGTGGCCCCCCCTCAAGTCTCTGATTGGTTACTGCCTGGTAACCAGGGTAACCAGTCAGTGTAAACCAAGAGAGCTGAAAAGCAGGTTCTGACTGACTTGTTATACATCAAATCACTCCAGCCTTTATACATTGCATTTTTGGCTAACTAACTATATTAGAAACATTTTTTATTTTACACAGGCTATCTATTTAGCCAGTTTTTATTTTTACACTGAACAATTCCTTTAAGGTGAAAACAAGTGAGATTTAGACATGAAAACTTAGTTGCTGTCAGGTATTTGTGGAATTATGGCTGATACAGTGATGTGTCAATATGACTGTGACCTTTCTTGCTCATAAGCACATCTCCCTCCCTTCTTACTACTAGTCTACTCCAACAATCACTCAGAATACGTTGTACTGTACCTGTAAGTTGAGCTGCTTTCCTCAAACCGGAGGCATCAACGAACCCTGTCTGGTTCAGATCTATGGATCTGAATATGTCCTGCAAAAATACATTTCGATTTCATGAACAATGCTCCCCATATGAAATCAGCAAGGACAAGAACTGTAAATGTAGAAACCAGCGAACTATGAGGATCCATGATATTCCATGTCAGACCTAATAATATTATTAGGTCTGACATGGAATATCATGGATCCTCATAGTTCGCTGGTTTCTACATTTACAACAGGAGAACAGGAGCCCATGCAGCACACAACAGGATTGATATTCAAAGTTTAGGGTGACAATCTTACAAAAATACTCCATGTGGGCTTGGTAAAATAGAATTTATGAGCAGGGCAGAAACGAATAAATAAATCATTGACTTACTTTGCACATACTGAGTCGTTTCCAGAGGCGCTCAAATTCTTGCAGATTAAGCCTGCCGTTGGCATTAAGCTGTGGGTATTTGTTAAGGTCATAAGTATCCAAGAGAATTGTACTAGAATGGCTGCTCCACCAATACCCAAAGATCACAGCTTTATTGGTCTAACCCAATAAACATTCCAATGCCAGTTACCTATAAGTTGGTCTACTTTTGACATTCCATTGCTTATCCTTGCTTATACCCACCCAGTTGCTTCCTATAAGAGAAGACCCCATAAAGAGACATGTACAGCATATTTTACTATTGGTGTCCCTCTAATCCCCTCTCATATTATAGAAGCCATTCTGTAGTTATTATTGATAAGTATTAAGGCCTCTTAATGAAATGTATTGCTTGGTGTTTAACATGCACCCAACGAGCAGAGAATGAGGCTGCTAAGGAGCCGCCCAGACAGATGGGAATTCCGTTAAGAAAGATACATCCATCAACATTAGGATCCCCCGACAGGCATCCAAGGTGAAGTCTCCTCTGCTGGCATTGAAAGTCTGATCTGTCAGTGAGAAGAAGGAAAGACATGCTTAATCAGTATACTCCATTTAAAGGGGAACTCTTCCCAATGACATGTTGTTGTCTAATGGAAGAAAAACAAATTCTTTTATTCAGACTAGTACCCGACAAACTTACCTTTAATAAACACCTCATTCAGGAGTTTCTGTAGCTGTTCTGCGTATAATTCCGAGCTCTGATAACGACACAAGCAGAAGAGTGATATCTTATTGGCTGATGATGAAAGCCACCGAAACCCAATGGGAAATTAGCAGCTTTTTAGTAGTTTTACAGCCCCATCTAGGTCAAACTGTGTATAGGAGTATGAATGTGCCATTTCATTTATATTATTATTGGGCTAAATACACCATAAAGGCTTCTGTCCTACAGGCTTCTGCTAAGTAGACAATAAGGTCTGTGCCCAAAATATATTGTGCGTGTATATGTCATTTCTGATTTTAAAGGGCATGTAAAGGAAAAAAAAATAAAATCCCATTTACTTTCTTTAATGAAAAAGAAACCTATCTCCAATATACTTTAATTAAAAAATGTGTACCGTTTTAATAAGAAACCTGACTGTATGCAGTGAAATTCCACCTTCATTTACTGCCGTGGATAGGAATTGTCAGACGGTCCCTAACTGCTCTGCAGGGAAACAATCATACTTATGAACAGCAGGGGGAGCCCCCGCCTTACTTCCCAGCCATGCAGAACTCAAGCAGCTTTGTTTGTTTCCCTGTAGAGCAGTCGGCGACTGTGTAGAGATTTGTATTGGATTTTATTTGTGCCTTTACATCCCCTTTACTGTTTCCAACTCCAGCTGCAGGGACAAAGATCATGGAGCCAGATTTAAACAGATAAACTGGGATTCTATTTGGAGGATTATTTTGCTGCAGCCACTGGTTCTGCAGAGTTGGAGAAAGTTTGAATTAAACAATACACAAACTATAAAATCCACATTAGATTACATGATAAACCAGGACCCAGTGCAGTCTGTATATTCTGATTATTAATCAGTCTTGCTGTATCGGCTTCTGGCAGATATTATTTGACTTGTGCTGTTTTGTTCATTTATGATGATCCCTAAGCAGCCCAGACCACACTGAGCATGTGCACAGTCTTGTTCTTGCAAAGATATATAACAAAGTTACAAGATGGTGACTTCCCCTGTGGCCAACTTTGAAAGCATAAATCATTTGTATGATTATCCTTGTGGTGCAGTAAGTTCATGTTTATGTTTAGTATACAAAATACAGCATTCTAGCCTTATTCCATTTAAGATGTTACTTCCCCTTTAAAGGGTTTATTTAAAAAATGCACCCAAATCAGCTTGTTTTTACTCACCGTGCAGTATTTCCCCCAAAATTCCACTGTAATAGCAGTGCAATAAATGCCATAGCGCTTAATTCAGGGACTGAGTGCTGCACTAAATACAAGGATAAAAGATATGATAGAAGAATAAGGAGCTTGGGAAAATGGGCCCTAACAATGGGCCCTGATGGTGCCAGGCCCCCTCACCAATCATTAATAGGTGTTTGCCAGCATCACTTTGACTGTCTGTCAACTTTCATAGCGCCTTAATATATCAATACATTCGTTTTAATAAAGTATTCATTTTTACCTTATTACAGTAACGGATAAAAACTTTTTCATAACCGTCATCTTGATATTTCTTCAGCACAGCCTGGGGGGAACAATGATATTGGGGAGTATCCAGCAATAGGAAATATATTGAATACATAGTAACAAGGTCAATAACTGCCCCCAAATTACGAGTGACTATCGCCTACACAATGTGATTGTCACCACCCAGGAACCACCCTGAGATGAGAGGTGCTTGGAGGTTTCTCCCAAGTTGCTTATTGGTCACTTAGTGTCAATCAGTTCATTCAAAAACAAAGAGGTACCAGATGTCCTGCCAAAGGCACCTTGTTCCCAAGGGTTTTGGGTTTAGTTGGGACAGTCCCAATTGGTTGACCTCAAAAGAGGTTGGGCTTACCACAAAGTGGGTGTGGTTTTGGCAAGGCTGGTTGGGGTATGACTAGGGTTACCAACTTCTATAAAGAATAAAAAAGGCTTACCCATCTATTAGATTTCTCTTCTATTAATAATGTTGGAATGAAGCTTTTAGTTTATAAATATAGCTCCTTTGGCCGTAGCCTTATCGGGGTAATTGCCCTAAGCCTTCCATATTCAGTTGATATATAATGATATAATATGTTAAATAATCGACAGTAGCAGTTCCTAGAGGGGAGCGGGCCCTGGTGCCCCACCCCCCTCCGTACGGCCACATTTGGCCGCATTTGTCAGTGACGCACAAACTGCAGGGGGGGGGCCCTGAGGGGGTGCGGGCCCTGGCCCGCTCGCACCTCCTGCTCCCCCGGTAGTTCCGCCACTGATAATCAATGTTTTGGCCTTTTATTACAAAAAGGGCTAAAGAATAAATGATTAAATATGATTCTGCAATCAAAAAAGGCACCTTATCTCATAGTAATTAATCACAGGGTGACGGACTAATGAAAGTTTCCTATTTCAGCATGATGAAGCGTATATTACATTTTAATTTTCTGGATAGTTCCCCTTTAAGTTAAACGTTAGTGACCGATACATGTTACATAAACTGAATAACCAAAAACATGTGTTTACCTTGGGAATCTGGGAGTTCATGCTGAGGCTGGAGCTAAACTCACTGAAAGACACAGAAGATTTTATGCAAACAATGAAAAGTCTGTTTTATCTATTAATTCTTTCTTTTACCTCCTCCACCCCAAACATACACTGTGACATTCAGACCCATTCAGGTTCCAATTTTCACAAGTAATATTCCCATACTATAACATACACACACCTTAACATTTCCAGGGTTGCTGGGAGTTCTTCAAAAAAGACCAGACTTTATGTAATTAGTGATGCCCACAGAAAGTCTTCAACCCCACAGCAATTAAAGAATACCCAGGTATCTATATGATATTTACCTTAAGCCGGCATCACTCGCATACTGGTACTGGTTCTCTTCTCTGGGGAGTGAACTGCTGCTCTGGTTCCTGCAATAAAAGCAAATGAACAGGAGGCTCAAGCTGCATTAGAGAAGATCCCATGTCCAGGGGTGGCCAGGGGAGAGGGGGCTGCTTTATGCTCTACTGGCAACGTAAGTTTGGGTCACTGTGCAGCTAAAGGTGTCAGACACTCCTGCCCCCCAAAGTGGGGCCTAGAAAACTTTTCTTCTGTGGGGCCCAGCCTTCATTTGTTATTCAACTATAAGTGCCTACTGCCTCTCCCTGTATATAATGCCCTTGCAGTGCCAGTACCCACTTCGACTCACTGTAAATAATGTGTTTTGGGTGCCAGTACCCACTGACTCTTTATAAAGTTTATGGGATGCCAATATCAGCTTCTTCTCTCTGTATATAATGTGTTTGGGTTGTCTATATTTAGTGACTCTCACTGTTTACAACATGCTAGGCTTGTCTTTACCCAGTGTCTCTCACTGTACGTTATATATAATGGTTCAACCCATTTTGTTTTTGGGTGCCAGTACCCACTGACTGTTTATAAAGTATATGGGGTAATGACGTGCTTAGCTGTAGGCTGGCACAAACCGGACTTCACTCCAAAAACTTGATGCAATTAAAAAAGCAGTTTTATTTAACAAAAAAGAAACATCTCAAGCGATAGCCTTACGCGTTTCGTGCCTTGTGGTCACTAAGTCACAGCCTATGACTAAGTGGCCACAAGGCACAAAACGTGCCAGGCTGTCGCTTGAGATGTTTCTTTTTTATTAAATAAACTACTTTTTTAATTGCATCAAGTTTTTGGAGTGAAGTCCGGTTTGTGCCAGCCTACAGCTAAGCACATCATTGCCAAATTGCCTCCCCGAGCTGAAGGTCTTGAGCACCTGGGCCCCCTGTTATTTATGGTAAGTGTACCTTACTATCCGCCCCAAGAAAATACTGAATATTCACCCTTTTCCTCCCTCTCCAAGGCGCAAATTCACTAAGCGCCGAAGCGCCGAATGCTAGCGTTAATTCGCTAGCGTTTATTCGCTAGCGTTAGGCATTTTTCATTACTGCGCAAATTCACTAACGAACGCTGGTGTAAATTCGCTAGTGTTACTTCGCACCCTTAGGCCAGGCGAATTTTCGCTAGCAACGTAACTACGCAAATTCACTAACTTGCGCAGTGTACTGAACGCTACCTTTTACGCTAGACTTCCTTCGCCACCTCAGACCTGGCGAAGCGCAATAGAATATATAGGGATTGTTTCAAAAAAAGTCAACATTTTTTCTAAGTCCCAAAAAACGCTGGCGTGTTTTCTACATGATGGGTGATAGGCTGAAAAAGATCGAAAAAATTTTTGGGGCTCCCCTCCTTCCCCCCTACATTTCCTGACTCATGGCAACTTACCTATAAAGTGGGCACATGTGTAGGGCAAAATAAAATTTTTAGTTGCTGATTTGAAGGTTTTCTAGGCATTTGTAGTGCAGATACGTGTTCCTCCATTGAAATTTGAATTTTGCGCCGTATGCAAATGAACCATCGCTAGTGAAACTTTGCTTCGCTTGGCGAATTAACGCTAGCGCAACTTTGAAAACGTACGCTACCCCTGTGTGCAACTTCGGATTTTAGTGAATTTGCGGAGCGCTGGCGAAAATACGCCTGGCGAAGTGTGGTGAAGTGTGGCGAAGTGCGGCGAAGTTGCACCTGGCGCAACTTCGCATCTTAGTGAATTTGCCCCCTTATTTCCTTCCTTCCCACGAATAGACCAAAGTATATGGGATGCCAATATCAGCTTCTTCTCTCTGTATATAATGTGTTTGGGTTGTCTATACTCACTGCCTCACTGTTAACAACACAATAGGCTTGTCTTTATATATATATATATATATATATATATATATATATATATATATATATATATATATATATATATTTCCACATAGGCAGCCGCACTCTGATCCGGATCTGTTAGTTCGATAGTGGGTGCTGGATCAAAAATTTATCATATAATTCCAGAAAGAACCGCACTCCAACTTGTTCTGTTGAATAAATTCACATTTTATTGTGCTCAATTTGCGTGTCCAACGTTTCTGTGGGCCGAAACGTTGGACACGCAAATTGAGCACAATAAAATGTGAATTTATTCAACAGAACAAGTTGGAGTGCGGTTCTTTCTGGAATTATATATATAAATATATATATATATATATACTGTATATATATATATATATATATATATATATATACAGGGCCGCTCCGGCCATGAGGCAAGGTGAGAATCTTGCCTCAGGCGGCACGGAGCGGCCAGTTACCAGGGGCGGCAAAAAGCCGCCTCTGGTAACTTTAAGAGCCGAATTTCCGTTTTTTAAAACGGAAATTCGGCTCTTCTAGCGCAGCGAGCGCAATATCGCTCACTGCACTAGCGATGCGGCCCCTCCTCCACCCGCTCCGACGCTGGTAGTTAGAAGAGCGGAGCAGAAGGAGGGGCGGCATTGGGGCTGCTGCCTCAGGCGGCAGCAGCCCCTGAAACGTGCCTGTATATATATATATATATATATATATATATATATATATATATAATTATATAATAAATTACAATTATAGTTTAGCTCAACTAAGTGCCTTGCCACAGAGCAGAATAGGGTTCACCCTTTGATTGGCTGGCATGTATTTCACTCACCTTGCTCTGATTTCATTGGGGTAAAATAATTGTTTTTCATCCCTGGGCTTAGGTTTTGTGTCTTGGTACCTGAAAAGGCAAATGCAATGAACAGATGTATAACAACAGCATTTGATTTAAGCTAAAGAGAAATAAACCCTCCTACAAGGGTCAGTGATCAATAAGATTATGCTAAGGTGTGTTTTGTGCATTTCTTTAAATAGGAAATCCAAGGCACCCACCTTAATCTAGAATCACTGGGGTACGTTTGGTTCCCTTCCCTTGGAACCAATGTAGTGTCTTGAAATCTAAAATGACATAATGAGAAGCATTATAATAATTCTGATATTCAAATTCCAGCTGGTTTACTGTCCGAATCTCCCAAATAAAGGCAAGTGGTTGTCAGATACAGCATACTTGAGGCCCACATTATATTGATATGATAATATAATGCTAAGCAATCTATGGAGCCAATAGGAGGCCTGTGGGCTCCTAGTTGGACAACTCTGCTTTAGGGTAAGGACCATCAAATTTGCCATTGAAGAATTATAGAATAACTTATAAGGCACAAGGGAACTGTTTTCTGTTATGTTTTTTTGAAATTCACTCCTCCATGTAGACTTGACCAGCAGAGACCCCCAGTGAGAACACTACTAAACTCCCAGAAAGTCAAGAGAAAGAGCCTTACTTATCAATCTCTTTTGTTTTCAAGAAGATCCGTAAGAGAAACTCGGACTCCAGGCCTTTACTTTGGGTGAAGGGGATAACAACATACGTCCCGGGAGGAGCCCTAAATGAGCGAGTGATTTCGCGGCTTATTTGTATCTCTGTATTGATGACATCCACAGCTTGGTTTGGAGAATAATTCTGCTGAGATAAACTCTTCACACCCTATATAGATGTGCACAAATTAAATATGTATTACACCAGTCTGGGGTAGCATTGCCCAAGCTGACTCAGATAAATGATATTTATTCTATTGCATTTTTCTCTTAAAAAGAAATTTTCATTTTTCGTACTTTTTTTTACCAGTATGTATCCAGGTTCTGAATCCTGACACTAGAGTGTATCAACCCAGGGCCCCTCATGTTAATTACACGTATGATAGGGTTGGATAAGTAACTACTGTTTGTGTGGAGCTCAGGAGGATCAAGAAGAACATATTAGAAGCCTGCAGGTCTACACTGGGTCTACACACCATGAAGTTCTTATTATTACTTCTTTATATATTTATGGGTTCTATTAATGAAGGTTTGAAAATGCATTTTTCCACCAAGGGTTCCTATGGGGTTGATACTGAATTTCCTTTATCTGTAATTATGTTTTCACATTTTCTGAAATACGTATTTAGTGAAGTCATCAAATTGGTATAAAGTACATTCTGTAGTGTGTTTTGATCTGGAAAATATAGTAAAATATGTCATGTCAACCTTACATACAGAGTCTTCTAGTTCCATCTGTGTGCTTCATTATGAATGAAGGTGTAATGAGGACATTTTATTGTATTTTATAGCACTATGTTATACTGAGTTATTTTGCTCTATGAGTCCTAAACTATTTAGATTATGGGATAAGTGAATGACTTTGCTTTAGTCTCTGCCTCAAGTCTATCAGCTGAAGACAGAACAGACAAGACTTACCTTGGATGCCACCTGTGTAAAGAAAAGAGACAGTGTTATTACATTTACCAATTATTATTAATTATTAATAAACCAAATAAGAGTGACAGAAGCTTAATTATCATACAAAATCTAAAATAACATTGACATTGAACCTAGGTATCCTACAAAGAAAGTGAAGAGGTTCAAGTAAAGAAAAGGAAGGAAGGCAGGAAGGGATATAGAAAAAAGGAATTTAGGTATAAAGAGAAAGGAAGGAAGGAAGGTAGCCATAAGGAGAAAGGAATGAAGATATAAGGAAAAAAAGGAAGGTATAAAGAAAAAGGAAAAATATATAGAAAACTAAGAAGAAAGAAAGGAAGGTAGGTATAAAGAGAAAAAGGAAGATATAGAAATAAAGTATAAAGAAAAAGGAAGGAAGATATAGAGAAAGAAAGAAAGAAAGAAAGAAAGAAAGAAAGAAAGAAAGAAAGAAAGAAAGAAAGAAAGAAAGAAAAGAAAATGGATGGAAGAAGGGATGGAAGGAAGGAAGATATAAAGATAAAGAAGAAATAGAAAAGAAAGGAAGGAAGGAAGATATAGTCAAACAAAAAGAGGACAGAAAAAAAAGCTGTGATACCCCCCTTTGCTGTGATACCCCACTGACTGTGCCACTGTCTGCCCCTCAGATCTTTGCTATGAATCCCCTGCACCCCATTTTCTTCCACATTCTACTTACCTTGCAAAATGCAAAGCCAATGCCCATCCATTCCTGGTTGTACTTATTCTGATTCTCCAGGCTCTGCATTAGCGCCACAGTCACATTATACCCCCTATTCATCCCTTCAGAGTCCGACACTGATATCACAAATTGGGGGTTCCTCCACAGGTCCTCTGTGACAATCCAATGAGGGACACACAGGAATTAAAGAGGAAGTTACACAAGTTTCCTGTATTTCTGTCAATGACTTTCATTACATCTTATGTTTAACTATGTCAAAGTTTCCTCTTGGGTCTGGTCTCTAGCAGCTTGAGCATCTCATGAACCAACCCCACCTCTGCTATCTTCTCTACATTCTCATTAGACATGCACCTAATCCATCACTCTTAATAGGGATGTCGCGGACTGTTCGCCCGCGAACTAGTTCGCGCGAACATCGACTGTTCGCGTCCGCCGAATGTTCGCGAACGCCGAGCGACGTTCGCCAATTTGGGTTCGCCTTAGCTGGCGCTTATTTTTGCCATTTCTCCCCCAGACCAGCAGATACATGGCAGCCAATCAGGAAGCTCTCCCTCCTGGACCACCCCCACACCCCCTGGACCACTCCCCTTCCATATATAAACTGAAGCCCTGCAGCGTTTTTTCATTCTGCCTGTGTGTGCTTGGAAGAGCTAGTGTAGGGAGAGAGCTGTTAGTGATTTGAGGGACAGTTGATAGTAACTTTGCTGGCTAGTAATCTACTTGATACTGCTCTGTATTGTAGGGACAGAACTCTGCAGGGATTTGAGGGACAGTGAGTTTAGGTTAGTTAGCTTTGCTGACTAGTAATCTACCTTCTACTGCAGTGCTCTGTATGTAGCTGCTGTGGGCACTGATCTCTTTTGATCTCATCTGCTGAGTGCTGTAATAACCCAATAGTCCTTGTAAGGACTGCTTTTATTTTCTTTTTTGTTTTTTTTACTTTGCTACTATAAGAGCCCAGTGCTATTAGTCTAGCTGTGTTGGGGAGTGGGACTGGTGTGCTGCTCCTAGTAGTTCAGCACCAACCAGAGTAATTTTTTTTTTTTAATATATATATATATTTTTTTATTTTACTTATCTTACTGTTCTTTAACGTGTCCAGTGCTGTTTGCTGTTCTTCACAGTAGTGCACCAATAGTAGTGCACTTGCAGGCATTGTTTGCCCAGTGTGTTCTTCAAACAACTGCCACCTAGCTGTGTGAGCTTTTTCACATTCTGTCTAAATATCAATAATAATACCGTCTCCAGAACCACCACCTGAGTGACGTTTTCCAAGCAGCAATAATATATTCCGTATCCACTGCTGTAGTGTATACGTTGCCCTTGCAGGCATTGTTTGCCCAGTCTTTAACCAAGTGCCACCTAGCTGTGTGAGCTTTTTCACATTCCGTGTCCAGAAACATCACCTAAGTGACGTAGTGTGATTTCTGCCCTTTACAACACAAAACGCAGTGCTCTGTCAACAATGTATTTTTCAGATACATTTTTGCCCTTGATCCCCCTCTGGCATGCCACTGTCCAGGTCGTTGCACCCTTTAAACAACTTTAAAATAATTTTTCTGCCCAGAAATGTCTTTCCTAGCTTTTAAAATTCGCCTTCCCATTGAAGTCTATGGGGTTCGCGACGTTCGCGAACCGTTCGCATTTTTGACGCAAGTTCGCGAATATGTTTGTGAACATTTTTTCCTACGTTCGCTACATCCCTAACTCTTAATTCCAACAGCAAGTGCAATAACTTGGTTGGAATCTGAACTGGATTCTAATGAAATTGGCAAAACATTGGTCCTGACATTGTCCCAAGTAGTGACCACAACCAGCAATATGTTTGACACTTGTGATTTGAGTGGTAAATTGGTGGTTCCTCAGTTACTCTGGCAGGGTTAGTTGCTTTGTAATTCAAAATACCACCAGTCAGAATGGTCTGGGTGAATAGGTTCTAGAATACACAGAGGTTCTCGAGTGCACTACTTGCCACTTGTGTATAGATTTGGCACAATGATACAGTAGAAACCAACACCAAGTATGTGAGTTTTTCCAAAAAGTATTCAGGCAGCAAGTAAAAAATACAAAAATTTATTAGGACATAATAAGTCAGGCAAAACAGGCCTGGGGTACCTTAAAGGGGGTTTTGACCTTTGCGTTAACTTTACGTATAATGTAGAGGGTGATATTCTGAGACAATTTGCAATTGCTTTTCATTTTTTATTATTTGTAGTTTTTTCATAATTTCACTTTTTTATTCAGAAGATCTCAAGATTGGAGTTTCAGCATCAATCTGGTTGCTACAGTCTAAATTATCTTAGCAACCAGGGAGTGGTTTGAAATAGAGACCGGTATATGAATAGGAGAGGACCTGAATATAAAAATAAGTTATAAAAAGTAAAAAGAACACTTTAATGTATGCTCACAGAGTAATATTATATTGGCTGCTGTGGTCAGTGACCCCCATCTGTAAGCTGGAAATAGTCAGGAGAAAAAGGCAACTAATTAAAAAAAACAAACCCACAAACAAATAAATAATGAAGACCAATTGAAACATTGCTTTGAATTGTCCATTCTTTAACATACTAAAAGTTAATTTCAACTTATCAAAATGAAAATAAAATCTACTAGTAACTAGTAAAATAAATGGGAATAAAAGAAAATGTACCTGAGGTGCTGCAGCCGGCGGCCGTGCTTCCTTTCACCCAGCGGTCGAAGTACGTGAGCTCCTGCCAAGCGCGTTTTGGGTTCTCAAAGTCAAAATACGCCGGAGTGTGATTACAAATACTCACAAAGCTGAAATTCTGCAGGAAATCTTGGCAGGACATCCTGTTGGGACGGGACATGTGTCAGTGTTAAGGGTCAGTACCTGTCTCGCTTCCCTACTCACAAGGGCTGAATAAATTGGCTCAGTCGCTCAGAACCAGTGCCCCCTAGAGTCCATAAGAAGGAGACTCAACTTGAGTGTTTCATCTTTGTGTTAAAGGAACAGTACCACCAAAAAATGATAGTGTTAAAGTAATGAAAATATCATGTAGTGTTGCCCTGCACTGGTAAAACCGATCTGTTTGCTTCAAAAACATTATTGTTTATATAAACAAGCTGCTGTGTAGCAATGGTGGAAATTGAAAAAAAGTTATATGGCACAGGTTAAATAGTGGATAACAGATAACACCATTATGTTCTACAGAGCTTATCTGCTGTCTGCTGTGTAACCTGAGCCTTTTCTCCTTTGAATGGCTGCCCCCATTGCTACACAGCAGCTTATTAAAGGGATCCTGTCATCGGAAAACACGTTTTTTCAAAACGCATCAGTTAATAGTGCTGCTCCAGCAGAATTCTGCACTGAAATCCATTTCTCAAAAGATCAAACAGATTTTTTTATATTCAATTTTTAAATCTGACATGGGGCTAGACATTTTGTCAATTTCCCAGCTGCCCCATGTCATGTGACTTGTGCCTGCACTTTAGGAGATAAATGCTTTCTGGCAGGCTGCTGTTTTTCCTTCTCAATGTAACTGAATGTGTCTCAGTGGGACATGGGTTTTTGCTATTGAGTGTTGTTCTTAGATCTACCAGGCAGCTGTTATCTTGTGTTAGGGAGTGGCTATCTGTTACCTTCCCATTGTTCTTTTGTTTGGCTGCTGGGGGGGGGGAAGGGAGGGGGGAGATATCACTCCAACTTGCAGTACAGCAGTAAAGAGTGATTGAAGTTTATCAGAGCACAAGTCACATGACTTGGGGCAGCTGGGAAATTGACAATATGTCTAGCCCCATGTCAGATTTCAAAATTGAATATAAAAAAATCTGTTTGCTCTTTTGAGAAATGGATTTCAGTGCAGAATTCTGCTGGAGCAGCACTATTAACTGATTCATTTTGAAAAAAATTTTTTCCCATGACAGTATCCCTTTAAGCAACTTTTCAATTGGCCTTTGTTTTTTTTTTTTGTTTGCTTTTTTAGATTTTTGAGTTATTTTCCTTCTTTGTTCTTTTCACCCGCAGCAAACTGGCAACAGCATATTTGGGATAGAGTCTGACAACAGTTAAACCTCCATTTCAGTATTTAAGGTACTAAGGGTGGTGCATTTTCCCATCTCTCCGTGAACTTTTAGGCCACAGTCAGTCCCCAGTGCCCATGAAGCACTGGGAATTAGGTAGCTGCTCATTCTTACCTATGGGAATGTAGAGCATGCTGCGTTCTTAAATTGCCTCTTATACAGTTTCATTTGTGTCAGTGGCCCTTTAAGAACTTGAAAGAAACATTCAGTCTCTGAGTTATGGACACATAGGTGAAGAGACCGGAAGCACTGATTCAATTAAGTGCCAGAAAAGGTAATGTTTCAGATTTTACACCAGCTCTGAATCAAGCTTGTGGGTATCTTTATCTATAATATGTTATGTCCTGATAAAGTTACCTAGAGCAGGTTTTGTGGTTCTACTTTATGCTTAAAAGTGTAGTTCACCTTTAAATTAAATTTTAGTACAGTGCTGTCCAACTTCTGTGGTTCCGAAGACCGGAATTGTTCTGGCCTACGTGGTATCTCAGAATATCACTCTCTATATCACACTCAAAGTTAACTCAAAGGTGAACAACCCCTTTAAATTGTGCAAACTTCTTTATGACCAAGTACAACTTATAGCTGTTCATATTTACGGAGCGGTACCGATCTATAAAATAGTACTATGCTTTAGAATTAGCCATTTATTTTCTGAGCTGGAACTGTTCAAAAGGCTATTAGTTTGTTGCTGTAGAAAAAGAAATGTTTTTAAAAAATATATGTAATTACCAAAATTCTCCGTCGTTCTTTTGAACATTTAGCTTGTGTCTTATATCGGCTCTGACCCGGTCCCACTGAGGTGAACTGAGACAAGAACAAGTCAAAGTGAGGATAATGGAAGTTTTTTTTTATAAACAATCCATGAGTCAAATCCTAACAATATGTTACTGATGCTGACAGGTGTAATGTCCCCTATAATGAAAGCTCTTTAAATATTGCCCTACTGTCTCCATCTTGCCGCACTGTCTATATCTTCCCCAGCTGTCTCCATCTTGTCCTACTGCCTCCATCATCCCCAGCTGTCTACATCTTGCCCTACTGTCTCTATCTTCACCTACTGTCTCCATTTTGCCCTACTGTCTCCATCTTCCCCAGCTTTCTCCATCTTGCCCTGCTGTCTCCACCTTGCCCTACTTTCTCCATCGTTCTCTAGTTTCTCCATCTTACTCTACTGTCTTCATCTTGACCAGCTGTCTTCATATTCACCTACTGTGTCCATCTTGCCCTACTGCCTCCATCTTCCCCAGCTGTCTCCATCTTCCCAAGCTGTCTCCATCTTCCTCAGCTGTCTCCATCTTGCCCTACTGTCTCGATCTTCCCCAGCTGTCTCCATCTTCACCTACTGTCTCCATCAAGCCACACTGTCTCCATCTTCCCCAGATGTCTCCATCTTGCCCTACTTTCTCCATTTTACCTACTTTCTCCATCTCTTTCTTGCCCTACAGCCCTAAATCCCATTGTCATAATTTCAGCCTGAAGCAGGTAAATAACTGTGTGTACAGAACTCATCTGTCCATACTTATCACTCCATCGTCCATTCCATTCTCCCTTCCCCCAGGGATTCCAAATACGGATCAAATCTTCTGTACCATTCTTATACTCCACCTAAAAGTGCATTGAAAAAAACTGGATCATTTCATTGAGGGCCTTTCAACTCCATAGGATGGATGTTGCTTTTTGTGGTATAGGTTTATATAGCTTTTCAACACACCCAAGAACGCTGTATTATAATTCAAGGACAGATGTGTGCTCTTCCCATGTTTCCATCTATCTTTATATGGAACCCCATTTTCCTCAGGGCCCAGGTTAGTGTACTCTATTTGATCCACTCCTGTCAAAGACAGTGTTGCAAATAATTGAAGCAATGTGTCTCTGGCTCTGTATCTACACTGTGCCTTCCCATTCTCTTGACTATAAGGAGACCCTGGTACAGAGCAGAAAATATGGCACAGATGCAGACAAATCCAACATCTACTGTTTGGCTGCATTCTGTTTTATAACCAGTAGGTGTCAGCACAGGCACAATGTTAAAAAAGTGTTCCCTGCTGATTTCTAGGAAGCTGGAGGTTAACTATTTAACTGCCAACAACATATAACCCCTATTTTGTTGACACTAAGGTTACAGAATGCTGGGGAAATGATTTTATCCCAAGTGTCGCTATACAATGTGTCATCTTGTTTGTGGCTAAAGAAGGATTAAACAGCAAGAAATATCAAATAACATTCAGGCATCAGGTATAGAAGGAATATCTGTTCCCCATAACTTTACTCCTATACTAATGGATCCGGTTGGCTGTGATCAGTCACAACAAATGTAAATCCCTTACCTTTGTAGCATCAGTCACGGTGTAGGCATGACCCTGCACAAGCCCATTTTTCAACTCTGTATTTCCAGATCGTTTCTATTCAAGTTAAATGGAACAATTTAGATATAAAAAAATTAGCTCAAGTCTGTAAATAACAAAATATTTTTGAGTAGAACTCATTTAGAGTTACAGACTCCCTGCCCCTCCCTCTGTAAGTTTCCATCAGAATGTTTAGCCCGGCCCACTACTTAAGTCAATGACTCCTTGCTCCCCCCCTTTAAAGGAAAACTATACCCCCAAAATGAATACTTAAGCAACAGATAGTTTATATCAAATTGAATGACATATTAAAGAATCTTACCAAACTGGAATATATATTTACATAAATATTGCCCTTTTACATCTCTTGCCTTGAACCACCATTTCGTGACTCTATCTGTGCTGCCTCAGAGATCACCTGACCAGAAATACTACAACACTAACTGTAACAGGAAGAAGTGAGGAAGCAAAAGGCAGAACTCTGTCTGTTAATTGGCTCATGTGACCTTACATGTGGTTTGTATGTGTGCACAGTGAATCTTACGATCTCAGGGGGCGGCCCTTATTTTTTAAAATGGCAATTTTCTATTTATGATTACCCAATGGCACATACTACTAAAAAAGTATATTATTATGATAATGGTTCATTTACATGAAGCAGGGTTTTACACATGAGCTGTTTTACTCAGTATCTTTTAATAGAGACCTACATTGTTTGGGGGGTATAGTTTTCCTTTAAGCTCCCATTAGAGTGTTCTAGTCCCACCCACTGCTTGAGTTACAAATTCCCTCCTCCTCCCCCATAAATTTCAGTGAGAGTGTCCAGTTGGGTACGTATCATTCTTTTATACTTACTTTGCCAGGAGTGACACAGCCCAAAAGTGAACCCGTTTTGGCAGCTGCTATAACAATGTCCCTCAGATCTTGTGGGGGCCTCATTAGATCAAACTCCACTTGCACCCCTCCTGAGAAATCTACCAGGGCTTCTGATATGTAACCCCAATGCAGGTTCTGGTAGGAGCCGTGAAGCCTGCAATCAGAGTAACAATGGGTTAAGTCTCTGAGCCAGGAACACAATTTTTAGTTCAACTATTGCTTTTGTCCTTGCATTTATTTATCTATATCTATAATTATTCTTTCATCTATCTATCATTGGTCTATCTATGTATCTATATCAGGGGTGTCCAAACTTTTTGCAACGAGGGCCAGATTTGATGAGTTAAAAATGTGTGGGGGCCAACCAGTCAGCCTGACATTCTTTGAACCATTAACATAATTTAACTCATTTAAACATGGAATATAGGCATAGCAGTAATATTTGGGCACATTAGTGAAATGATCCGCCAATTGGTCTATACTGCTGCCTGTGTGCTGAAGGTGTTAGTAATAGACACGTACTGGCACAAAGTGACGTACCGCTCTCACATACTTATTTAGTTTACTGTACTGGCACGTCACTACGTCTATTGCACCTTCAGCCCTAAAGACGTATGTAACGTGGCGCGTCACTTTATGCCAGTACGTGTCTATTACTAACACCTTCAGCACACAGGCAGCAGTATAGACCAAGTGGCAGATCATTTCACTAAACAGCTAGGCGATTCCTGATTGCACTGTGCTGGCGGGCCGCATTATTATTAATTTAATTATGGAGGCTGAGGGCCAGTGTAAATTTGGAAATGGGCTGCATTTGGCCCCTGGGCCTGACTTAGGGCATGCTCTCTATCTATCTATCTATCTATCTATCTATCTATCTATCTATCTATCTATCTATCTATCTATCTATCATCTATCTATATAATCTGTCTCATGATGGCACAGCCTGGGGTATAGGTTAGTTAGGGCTAGTGAGCAAGAGCAGCCTTGTGCGCCACCAAGGAGAAGCAGTGGGGTTAGTATTCCCCAGGCAACACCCACCATAGTGTAGGGACCACAGCTGGAAAGGACACAGATTTTTACATATCTCTGAGAATCTCCCACTGGAGGGGATCCCAAAGCATTGTGGTTCCCACCCGATTGGTGAAACTAAACTACCATCCTATCAATTCTCCAATTAGGCTGCAGAAACACCAACCAGTTGTATTTTAAACCAGGTGCTTCTTAAAAGTTGTCACCCCCCATTCCCAACCTGTCTGTTTCCCAGGCTTGTGGGTGTGGCCAATGATTTTATTATGGTTTGTAAGTAAAATGTGGGTGCACATTGTGGGTGACTGGGCTGTATCGGGTGAGAGGGAGGCATATATGGGTGACTCATAGAATATTAGGATGACTTACCTGCATCTGTGGGTCTGAGTACTTTATACTGTCTGTTACTGTTCTCTTGGATCATTTTGTCTCATTTCTTATCTGTACTGTTGATGTTCTGTTCAATAAACCTTCAGTGTTCTATAACAATGCTACACTGCTCTGCAGCTGGATATTTTGCCTGTTGCCCCCCATATTCCATGCTTCACTTTCACAGCCCATTGGGTGGGACACTTACTTGGCGTAGGCTTTCTCCAGCAGGCCGGGCCAGAATTCATTGCCACTGCGGGGCTGGACAGACAGGTACTTTCCATTCAGCATTGGCAGCCGGTCATCTATAACCACATCCACCCACTCACCAAACTGCCAGAACTGCAGGACAAATGGACCAGTCATTTCTGGAGGGGTTATATCTATATATGTAATGTTTATATATATATATATATATATATATATATATATATATATATATATATATATATATATATATATATATATATATATATATATAGTGGGTTGGAAACCTTAAGGGTTGGCCAATGGGCATCATGGTTGGGTATATTCCATGAATGGGATATATATATATATATAATTCCCATTCAAGGAATATACCCACCCATGATGCCCATTGGCCAACCCTTAAGGTTTCCAACCCACTGGCACAACTATTATTGTACAGATCAGGACAAGGAAGCAAAATCGAACTCACCCTAAAGTGGAAGACACCTGCGTATTTGTAATTAAACTCCTGATCCTTGGGGATGACATTATCTAGAAATTTCTGGTGCAAAGTCAAAGCCCCGACAGCAGACAGAACCCAGCAGTCAGCTGTGTTATAGACAATAAAGTGAGCAATGAGCATAGCATGTGGTGTATGTCACAGGTACCTGGAGATATTTGCCTCCTAGAAATTCTATTAAAAATGGTAATTATATTATAGAGAATACTGTCATGCAGTAATAACAATCAATAATTAAAAGTCATTCTAAGCAACTTCCCAATATTCATTCATTCATTCATTCAGCATTTACACTAGATGTATATAATATAACAGTAAAGCTATAGGCTCTATCAGTAGTGATGGGCGAATTTATTTGCCAGGTGTGAATTTTCAGCGAATTTGCTTGTTTCACCACCGGCGAATAAATTTGCGAAATTGCTATAAAAATTAACCGGTGAAAATGCGTCTGTGTCCATTCTGATGCCGACGAGAACTCCAACGCCAGCGACAATTATTAGGTGCCCATTGACTTTAATTTGCGTCTGAATTGTTGCTGGCATCAGAATTGTCGCCGGCGTCATATTGACTTTGACACAGGCAGCAAAATTCGTGTTTCGTGAAGTTTACGTTGTTTTCCGAATTTCACAGGAAATTGCCCAGCACTGTCTATCAGTTTATAATTTCTGCACTGTGGGGTCTGATTCTTATAACAATGTAGAAGAAGCCAGCTGATTAACAGACCTGGAGGAGAACTGACTACATTGTTTCAAGAAATGTAAGATAGTTGCAGTTTTGCATACATGGCTGATATAAAGAATTTGGATCAACAGTGTCCCCTGCTGTTCCTTTTGGCTGCAGTTGGCAGAAAATTAAGTTCACGAGAAGGGAAAAGCCTTGTGATGTTGCTCTGCTTAGAAGTGGGCAGGAAAATGTCAGAGGACTCTGTTCATAACCAAAAAGTCCACTCCACTTAATTTTGTGCACTTCCTTAGACTACCTCTAGTTCCAACATCCAATGTTCCAGAATGCATTGCAGATTCTAGATGAGCCCTTGCTAGCACTCTAAGAAGAGCCATATTTATGCTTTCAAGTACATTTTCTTACCTATTGGACCCTGGACAATATCAAAGATACTCGCCCCATCCACCAAGAGCCGGGCATCTCTCTGAATTTCCTAAAAGGAGAAGGAAAAGGCAATACACATATTAATTTTGGGACTCAAAAACATTTGTCTGTGAGGCCGAATATTTCAATAAATGTTATGTCAAGAAATTCTGTGTTTTATATACTGTACTTACTGTACCAGCCCAGAGAGTCAACAACCCTATAGCAGTAATGAGGTCTTCAAAGTTATCCCCAGCAGTTCCCCATCTTGGATCTTGTTAGGCATCTTTTATATGTCAGTGACACTGCACATGCTCAGTGAGCTCTGGGCTGCTTGGGAGAAGCTGAGCTTAGGGATTGGGGAAAATCATTAAACAGAAAATGAGATTCATCTGAGGCTGATGCTTCTGATTATGAATCAATTCTGATGCAGACTGCACTGATTTCTATGAACCTTATTAATCAGCCTTGTATAGTGACTGTTATATTGTATATATACTGTATATTGTGGATGGGTCCCTAAGCTCAGTAAACAACAGCAGCACAGAGCATGTGCTGGGAATCAGCAGAAAATGAGACGGGCATATTTGGGGGCACAGATCGTCCCTGCTAAAGGCTGTGAGGGCCTTGGGCTGATACAGAATAAAATGCAGTATTTCTGCCTTAATTCTTTGATGAGCTATAGTTCTCCTTTAAGAAGAGAGAGGGCTGCACAGCTCATTTTAATGAGGAATATCATCCCATTACTGCCAGGGGTAATTATAGCACTTGAAATCAAGACTATTATAGAATGAAAGAAATGCAGAAATAATAATATGTGTCAGTGGAGTTGCCCCTGCGTCTAATGACAGCGATCCTTCTTCTTCCATTAATTCCGTCTTCCATAATCTTCTGCTTTATGTTCCTTCCATAGATAAAGCCCCGTAATGTCGCTTTGATGCTGCCCTAACTAAAGATCTAATGTCTTCCATCTCTCTCTCTCAATTAAGGGAAAGCTGCTCATCACTGCTCTTTCAGACTTTCTGAAACTGTAATTATTTCGTTTTGATTCTCGCAAGATGATTCCAGTTAATCACGGAACAACATGGAACCAGTCCCTTCTATCTCTCTACAGGGAAACCAACGCTCTACTTTACCAGTTTTCCTGCATCTGATGCAAGTACTTTAACAAAAATACTATATATATAATTTGTGTGTATATGTATGCAATGCTCTGTTAAACAGATACCGTAGCTAGAATCTCAGCCATAAAGCAGGGCAGGACTGCTGCTTACAATGGGGATCAGATATGATCTGTGCAGCCACTGGGACAGAATGTTCTGTTATACAGATAGCTAGAATCTCAGCCATAAAGCAGGGCAGGACTGCTGCTTACAATGGGGATCAGATCGGATCTGTGCAGCCACTGGGACAGAATGCTCTGTTATACAGATAGCTAGAATCTCAGCCATAAAGCAGGACAGGACTGCTGCTTACAATGGGGATCAGACGGTATCTGTGCAGCCACTGGGACAGAATGCTCTGTTATACAGATAGCTAGAATCTCAGCCATAAATAAAGCAGGGCCTGAGTCAGACGTATCAGAATCTAAAATGTATAAAAAATTCAGTTTCAGGCACATTTTTTCCCTTTAATACCGAGTGCAACACTTTATTTCGCTAATCTCAGCTTTAAATCCAGGGAGGTATTAACATTCAGTCGGCGCAGGAGTCTTAATCCCTGAAACTGCCAGTGTTTCATTATAACAGAATCCCTCCCTGAAACTTAATGAACAGTTTCCCTCGCTGCTGACTTCCGAACGGAAAACAAAACAATAAAGGCAGAACTCCGCACCTTATTTTTAAGAGCTCAATCGTGTCACACGGCATTAATTCTGCTGATTTGCTCCTGCCGCTTATATTGCATTTCATTCACTGAATATTGCAGCTTGGAAGATACTCACACTATAGGGCCCATTTGCTTAGTTCGAGTGAAGGAATAGAATAAAAAAAACGTTGAATTTCTAATGATTTTTTTGGCTACTTCGACTACGACTTTGAATCGAACGATTCGAACTAAAAATCGCTCGACTATTCGACCATTTGATAATTGAAGTACTGTCTCTTTAAAAAAAACTTCGACCCCCTAGTTCGCCACCTATGGGAAGGTCCCCATAGGCTTTGGAACAATTTTTAGGTCGAAGAAAAATCTTGTGATCGATGGATAGAAATCCTTAGAATCGAATGATTCGAAGGATTTAATCGTTTGATGGAAGGATTTAATCGTTCGATTGAACTATTTGCGGTAAATCCTTCGACTTCGATATTCCAAGTCGAAGGATTTCAATTCGGCAGTCGAATATCGAGGGTTAATTAACCCTCGATATTAGACCATAAGTAAATTTGCCCAAAAATGTAATGCTAAGGTGCTTAGTTTGCCCAGGAACAGTAACACATAGCAACCAATAGGACAACCTCCCAACATTTGAAAAACGAAAAGAGGGGCAAAAACTTGTGCTGTGATTTTTTTGGGCCACGCCCATATTATGGCCACACCCCCTACTTACCATGTGAATTTTACAAAATGTGGCAGGTTATGAAAGTTTGAACTAGGGATGCACCGAATCCACTTTTTTGGATTCGGCCGAACCCCCGAATCCTTCGTGAAAGATTCGGCCGAATACTTAACCGTATCTGAAGGGGAAAACAGTTTTTACTTCCTTGTTTTCTGACAAAAAGTCACGCAATTTCCCTCCCCACCCCTAATATGCATATGCAAATTAGGATTTGGATTCGGTTCGGCCGGGCAGAAGGATTCGGCCGAATCCGAATCCTGCTGAAAAAGGCCGAATCCCGAACCGAATCATGGATTCGGTGCATCCCTAGTTTTAACACATTCCTGGGAGTTTTAGTGCAATGTTTTATGAATTGTAATGGATTTACTAATGAAAGTGAATTGCCCTTTTAGCTGCTTATCTTAAATAGTTACAATTGTTTCTTTGCGTATCTGAAATTGTTACAAAAGTATCCAAGTGCAGCTGCTGAGTGTTCTGGGCTCTCTGCCAAAAGCCTCTCATTTTAATTAAGTTTCAGAAATTTGTGGGGCTTATTTATAAACAGTGGGCAAATTTGCACCTGGGTAGTAACCCATAGCAACCGATCAGCTTTTTACAGCCATCTGCAGGTTAAACAGTGAAACAATCATCTGATCGCCATGGGTTACTGCCCAGGGGCAAATATGCCCAGTGTTTATAAATGAGCCCCTGTATCTTTTTCTGGTGTCAGTGCAGGGGATTAAAGAGAAAGTCAGGACATTTCAGTAAGAAACCTGGGAGTGAGGTCTGAGCTGTCAAAATTTGGACTGTCCCACAAAAAACAGTTGGGAGTAGTGATGGGCGAATTTATTCGGCAGGTGTGAATTGTGGTGAATTGCCGCCAGCAAATAAATTCACGAACTTGCAGCGAAAATTCATTCAAATTTTTTTTACGCCAGCGACAATTAAAGGCACCCATTGACTTTTAATGTGCATCAAATTGACGCTGGCATCGGAATTGACGCTGGCGTGAATTTCGGGAGAAATTTTCCCATCACTAGTTGGGAGGTATGATAAGATGTTTGCTTTTAAACAGGTGTCCAGAAAATGCTTCCTTTCTACTTGGGCCTCTCCTATTCATATTTCAGTTTCTTATTGAAAGCAATGCATGGTTGCTAGGGTAGTTTGGCCCTAGCAACCAGATTGTTTAAATTGCAAACTGGAGAGTAAAAAGCGAAATAACTCAAAAACCACAAATAAAAAAATGAAAACCAATTGCAAATTGTTTCAGAATATCACTCTCTATATAATACTAAAAACGAATTTAAAGGAACAGTAACATCAAAAAATGTAAGTGTTTTAAGGTAATGAAAATATCATGTAGTGTTGCCCTGCACTGGTAAAACTGAGCTGTTTGCTTCAGAAACACTACTATAGTTCATATAAACAAGCTGCTGTGGAGCAATGGTGGAAATTGAAAAATGGCTATTTGGCACAGGTTGACTAATGGATAACAGATAACACTATTAGACAGACAGAGCTTATTTGCTATCTGCTGTGTAACCTGAGCCTTTTCTCCTTTGAATGGCTACACAGCAGCTTATTTATATAAACAATAATAGTGTTTCTGAAGCAAACACAGCAGTTTTACCAGTGCAGGGCAACACTTGCGTTATATTTTCATTACTTTAAAACACTTTTATTTTTTGACGTTACTGTTCCTTTAAAAGGTGAACAACCCCCTGTAACCAAGAGTAAACTAAACAGTCAGCTGACTCATGCTTCTAATCCCATTGTGGATTCTGTATTGAACGTATCCAGAAAATACATTTCTTTGAACTATAGAACCTTGGACAGGCCCTGTGTGCAATTGATGAAGTGAGCCAAAGGCACAATACATATTATGTTTAACTGTGCCGTGAAACTCCACCCGGGCAAACAGGAGTTCAGGTTACAGAGTGATATGCAGGTTACCTTCTTAAAGGGATTCTGTCATGATTTTTATGGTGTAGTTTTTATTTCTAAATGACACTGTTTACACTGCAAATAATTCACTCTACAATATAAAATTTCATTCCTGAACCAACAAGTGTATTTTTTTAGTTGTAATATTGGTGTGTAGGTGCATCTCAGGTCATTTTGTCTGGTCATGTGATTTCAGAAAGAGCCAGCACTTTAGGACGGAACTGCTTTCTGGCAGGCTGTTGTTTCTCCTACTCAATGTAACTGAATGTGTCGCAGTGGGACCTGGATTTTACTATTGAGTGTTGTTCTTAGATCTACCAGGCAGCTGTTATCTTGTGTTAGGGAGCTGTTATCTGGTTACCTTCCCATTGTTCTGTTGTTAGGCTTCTGGGGGGGAAAGGGAGGGGGTGATATCCTCCAACTTGCAGTACAGCAGTAAAGAGTGACTGAAGTTTATTAGAGCATAAGTCACATGACTGGGGTCAGCTGGGAAACTGACAATATGTCCAGCCCCCCATGAAAATGTTTTCTTTTGTAACCTAAACATAATAAATATCTGAATGAAAAGAATGAAACAGGAGGGTGATATAGACAAGCTGTTTGCTGACAGTGTAAAGGTCTACTGGTAGATCCCAAATCTTTTGGGCATCCCTGATCTAGTCTGATAAAGGGTGTTCCACAAGACCCACCAACCCCTCTGATACAGTGCTGCCAAATGCAACAAGTGCAATATTTAGGTCTCAGGCTTTTACCATACGATCAGCACCCAAGCACTGCACCTCCGGACACAACTCATGATGAAATGTACAAGAAACCCATTGCTGTGTGTCCATTTTTTGTACTTTGCACCTTTGTATCTAAACCCATCAATCTTTAAGGCAGCCTGTAACATTAACTTTTATGATTCTACAGCACAAGCTGTGTAATAACCTGACTTTCCATCTCAATAATTACATCTGATTAGTGTGTGATGGCTGGAAAGTCAACAGTGTTGGAAGATAACAGAATATTTACTTTTTTACAGATATGTGAACTATTATTCAGAATGCTCTGGACCTGGTGCTTTCTGAACAAGGGATCTTTTGTTTGTCTGATTCGGATCACCATACCTTATCTCTGCTAAAGATCATATAAAAATTAAATAAACCAAATAGGCTGGTTTTGCTTCCAATGAGGATTCATTATAGCTTAGTTGGGATCAAGTACAAGCTACTGTTTTATTATTACAGAGAAAAAGGAAATCACATTTCAAAAAGAAAAGTATTTGTTTAAAATAGAGTCTATCAGAGATGGCCATCCGGTAATTAGAAGCTTTCTGGATACAAGTATGGAACCTGGGGTATTCCAGATAAGGGATATTTCTGTAATTTGGATCTTCATACCTTAAATCTACTAGAAAATCATGTAAACATGAAGATCTGGTATGAAGATCCGAATTACAGAAACTATTATCTGGAAAAACCCCGGTCCCGAGTATTCTGGATGACGGGTCCCATACTTGTACTGTTTTATTATTACAGAGAAAATGCAAATATTTGTTTTGAAAATGGGGATTGTTTGGATAAAATGGAGTCTATGGGTGATGGCCTTTCTGTAATTCAGAGTTTTCTGGATGGCGGGTCCCATGGCTGTAATGGTTTTCCGAATAACAGATCCCATACCTGTATTATAAAGGATTTGCAGCAGACAGCACACACCTCCCTTGACACCTTTGTATCACTGATCAATAGATTGTCCCCTTGCAACAAAGTCAATGAATTACTGTTATCAGGTCCCGACTGCTTGTAGCCCAAGTCTGTTTGTCACCTGCTTGGTAAACAGGAGTCACTGATGCATAAACAACAAACAGTCCCTTTTAATCCTGACCATAGAATTCAGCTCACAAGACAAGTACAGTTCATATTAAACCGGCCCATCCATCCATTGTTCCCCGGGCAGAATGAAGCAGCTCCCTGTGTCAACTACAACATTGACAAACAATGCGCCAGGGTGTCAGCGTGCAGCTAAATAAAACCCTGTGCATCATGGAGCAGAAACAACTCATGACTTTACTCACTCGTAACCGTTCAAGCCATTTATGAGAGTTGATTTGAAGTATCAGGGATCAGGGCTTGTGTATTCACAAAGCAAAAGAATATTTTTTGTTATTGTTTGATATTTGTGAACCAAGAAGAGCACAAAGTGTTTTTCGATATTGTTTCGGAACAATGATTCCCAACCAGTGGCTCATGAGCAACATGTCCCAGTGGCCTCAAAGCAGGTGCTTATTTTTGAATTCCAGGCTTGGAGGCAAGTTTTGGTTGTATAAAAACCAGATGTACTGCCAAACAGAGTCTCCTGTAGTCTGTCAGTCCTCATCCAATTAACCAATCACAGCCCTTATTTAGCACTCCGTCCCAGGGAATATATCATGCTTGTGTTGCTCCCCAAATCCTTTTACATTTGAATGTGGCTCACAGGTAAAAAGTTTGGGGACCCCTGATCTAGATCTTTGACCATCTAGAAGCTGCAATGTTAGAACTTTAGAAAAGAACAGGAACATGATGCTGTCTGAATGTGGTGAACAGAATGTCTGGGGTATATGCTTTCTTAACATGCCCTTTAAAGGGGTCGTTTACCTTTTAGTATGATGTAGAGAGGGCTATTCTGAAATAATTTGCAATTGGTTTTTATTTGTGGTTTTTTAGCTTTTTATTCAGCAGATCTCATGTTTGCAATTTCAGCAGTCTGGTTGCTAGAGTTCAAATTCCCCTGGCAACCATGCATTGATTTGAATAAGAGACTGGAATATGAACAGGAGAGGACCTGAAGATTAGTAGTTAAAAGTAGCAATAACAATAGACGTGTAGCCTTACAGATCATTAGTTGGGGATAAGCGACCCCCATTTGAAATCTGGAAAGAGTCAGAAGAAGAAGGCAAATAATTTAAAAACTATAAAAAATAAATAACAAATATAAAATCCAGTTGAAAAGCTGCTTAGAATTAGCCTTTCTATAACATACTGAAAGTTTACTATAAGGTGAGCCAGCCCTTTGATAAAGATGTTAAACTGGTCGGAGTTGGCTTCACAAATGCAGATCATAAAGTAAAACACAAGGAATTGCAGGGAAAGACCATGGCTACTCCCTTTATGGCTTACACTGGTAGAATGACTTGCTCTCCAGAGCTTTACTTATACAAATATACCACAACTTTTCTATCTAAAATATATGCCTACTAAATAAATCAGTTCCATGTAACTTACTTTTGGCCTCTCCCACTGTACGCTGAGCAGCTGGTCTTTGGGCAGCAATTTTTGGCCGATGGAGTTCATGTGCGCGGGAAACGTTTCATCCTCAAACAGTTGCCTCCTGCTGTAGCAGGTTTCCCTGATTGAGTCAAAGTCTTGCCCTTTAAATTTCTTGGGGTTTTCCACTGTTCCAATCCTCCTTTGGACCTGCTGGCCTTCTGCTATCTTCTGGTACACCCCCGGCATTGGCATGGCCACGCTGTTCTGGGTAAGACAAAAAAACAATATTTAAATCACTTTGAGGTCAAATGAAAGATAACTGACAGTTAGGGCAAAGGCATTATTTATAGTGTTTTTCTGCTTTTCCCCCAGCTTCTAGTTTGGTGGGTGGGAGCAGGGCCACCGTCAGGGGGGCACAGGAGGTACTATTGTAATGGGCCCAGGCCTATAGGGGGGCCCGGCTGTGCTCCCCTTAATATAAAAATAGCAGGGCCCCCCTAGACAGCTCCAAAGCCTAGCCGCACCTACCGTAGTCCTGAAGAACCGAAGTCCCGAAGAGCCGAATTCCAGAAGAACCGAACTCCTAAATATTCAAAGTCCCGAAGACCACAAGCCGCGAAAAGACCCAAAGCGACAAAAGGAGCCGAAGTCGAAGTCCCGAAGCCGCAAAAAGACCCGCAGCCCTCCCAGTGCACTCATGGATCAGGCAGTTCAACACTATTAATAATCATCTGACCCATTTATATCAATAGAGAAGATATTCCGAGCATTTTGCCTTCGACTCACTGAGCTGGAAATCAAACACAATAGGGTGCAAACTGCCCCATGTGCCATTGCCATATATTGAATAAAGTACTCCATCTTGTAAAAAATAAGGCTATTCTTAGTGATGAGTGAGTCGCATTAACGTCAATCTGCGTCAAAATTATTTTATGTGCAACAATTTTTACGTGCAAAAAAATTTTCTCGCTCCAAATGCATTAAAGTCAACGGGAGTTTTTTCTTATTTACTTTTTTCTTCATGTACTTTTTTGTTGCGGTGAATTTCGAAAAAAAATTTGGTGCCGAAATGCGGAATTCTGCAGCGAATCCATGGCTGGTGCAAAAATTTGCTCATCACTAGATATTATTAGTTACAGAGGAGTTCCATGACCATATAAAAACACGAGGCCAAAGGCCCAATGTTTTTAAACAAGTCATGGCACTCCGAGGTAACTCCTAATATCCTTATATTTTGCAACAGGGCGTACTTTGTTTATTACAATACACAAGTTTCAGTGAGTCATGTGACGGAAATGACATCACTAAGCTCCAATTATAACCAATGACATCACTGAGCACTGTTTATAAGGATATCATTTACAGGATATTCATGGCTCTTGTGTATTACAATTAATTATAATAAAAAACAGCAAACAATCTAGTAACCAATAGCAACTTATCAGATGATTGCTATTCAAACACTTACCGGAAAATGCTCCCTGCTGATTAGCTATTATGGATTTCATGTTCTGCAGTTTGATTAATATTTAACATATTTGCACTCAGGGTTGGACTGGGGGCCCAGGGCCCACTGGGGCTGCTGTCCAGGGCCCCCCTCCTTACTCACCTGCCCCCCCCACTGCCGTCGTGTGCCCTTGTTCGCAGGCTGGCACACACACTGCGTTTCCCGTGCGGCCGCTGCAGGAAGGAGCCTGGAGATTGCACATCTGGGTGTGGATCTGGGCAGGCGGGGCTCACAAGAGCCGAGAATCTACCACATTTTTTCCCGGTCCAGTCTGACCCTGTTTGCACTGAGGAAGTGCCGGATGTTTAGGCAAAAAATGCGTAAGTCCTGCACACCCACTGCACAATATTTGTACCACTTATTGTGTTTTAATAAAGCCACTTTTATGAAGTAATATTGGTTCTCCGTGGAGGTCCAGAACAGCGCAGTGAATGTGGGAATCCTTTGTGCTAATGAACATATTTGCACTGGCCTGTAACATTTGGGATTATCTCTATTTTCAGTAACGGCCTTAGTTGATTTGTTAATGGCACACAGGCACAAAAAAACCCCACAATTTTTGAGACATAATGCTTCTGTTGTGTGGCATTCCACAAATAAACATTTCCCTCTCCTCCCAGGGCCGGATTTACATAATGGGCGCCCCTAGGCCCACTGCCGTTCATCGCCCCTGTCCCCTTCCCTTTATTCTTGTAAATTTTCATCAATGGGGATTGGTGCATGGGAAGGTTAAAAAACGAGTTTAAAAATCCAGCACATTCCAGTGTTTTTTGACCAATGTGGGTGTGGTTGGGCATCATGCTGCCCCCCTAAAATCCTGCCGCCCTAGGCCTGGGCCTAGGTGGCCTTTCCACAAATCCGGGCCTGTCTCCTCCGCTGCAGAATACTATATATGTAATGAGTGTCAATGCAGCCGTAGCTACCCTATAGTAGTACTCCTGACTATGCCAAATAGAAATCTATTCAGCCATTTTCTGCATTGCATTCCTACTTGTATTAGAGATATATTAGTGTAAGGTCACTTACAGTAACCTCAGCGTTCAGCCTCATTTCTATAAACAAACAAGCACAGCACCAAATAACATTTCCATTATTGACGGATTAATTAATTACTGCCTTGTATTGAGTCAATGTGTTGCCAATGATAAGGGAACGGCTCTGGAGTGTGACAGTCGACTGACAGATGTATTTATTATAATCCAGATACACACCTATATAATAATCCCAGTTTGTTTGCGCTTAAATATTTCCACTGATGCATATCGTTACCCACAATCCCTAGGTGCAGGTCAGGCATATCAGTCATTGTTTAAGGATGCAGTTGGCATGTGGGAGCACTGGGCAGGCCCGGACTGGCAATCTGTGGGTTCTGGCAAATGCCAGAGGGGCTGCTATAAGTTGCCATAGAAACTCAGTATTTAGTGGGCTGGTGAGGGCTGATTGGGCCTCTGTGTACCTGAAATGCCAGGGCCTATTTTAATTCTCAGTGCAGCCCTGGCACTGGGTCATACATTCCTTCTGAAAGGAGTTACTTTGGGTATTTAGGGGATTATTATTAGGACCTATGTTATTGCACATGAAATTATACGGAATGGGCTGCATTGTGCCGTTATCTTATTATACTGTACCGCATGCAAAGCTGCCAAATTAAAGGAAACATATGAAAATGAGCCAAAATAGTGCATCCTCACCTTATTTGTTGCAATGAACATCCCATCATGCACAGGGCCACATATAAACATACTGATCAGCTGACCCAAATTGTGCCTAGGGTCCAAATTACCCTAGCAACCATGAGACTGGAATATGAATAGGAAAGGTCTGAATAGAAAGGTGAGTAATAAAAAGTAGCAGGAACAATAAATGTGTAGCCTTAAAGAGCATTTGTTTTTAGATGGGGTCGGTGACCTCCATTTCAAATGTGGGAAGAGTCAGAAGAAGAAGGCAAATAATTCAAAAACTGTAAAAATTAAAAAAATGAAGTCCAATTGAAAAGTTGCTCAGAATTAGCCATTCTATAACACCCTAAAAGTTTAAAGGTGAAACACTCCTTTAACCTAGGACACTCTAGTCATTTAGAACTACAACTCATTATTTTCCTCATTACAATGGACCGCGCTGTTTTTGGGCTCACAAAATCAGCCAAATATGATTGGAATGGATCCAAGCCCTGTAGGGTAAGGAGTAGCAGGAACAATAGGATCGTGGCTCCAGGCACTTGTTTGTAAATACTTGTGTGTGCACTCAAACAGTAGCAGACTTTATTATGCAAATGAAATTGATATAATCTTACCCATATGTGATAAAATGTACCAAGTTTGCCCAGGAGCAGTAACCCATAGCAACCAATAAGATATTTGCTTTAAAACAGGTGACCAGTACATAATTTCTTGCTATGAGTTACTGCTCCTGGGCAAACGTAGTGCCTTTTATTACATATCACCAATAATGTTCAGAGGCAAAACATAAGGGAGAAGCTGCATTCTGCTTAATATAATGGGTGGAATTGCAGCAATGATGCCACATACATAGAAGGGGCACTAAACACACCCACCAATAAAAGTTGGTCATAATTTACAATTAATCTAGCTGGGTTCATGGGAAGGAATTCTACCCCACTGTTTCCTTTGATCCTTTGACTATTCAGACCCTAGTGCAGGGAACCCCAACCTTTTGAACCTGTGACCAACATTCAAAATTAAGAGGAGTTGGGGAGCAACACAAGCATGGAAAAATGTTCTTGGGGTGCCATATAAGTGCTGTGATTGCCCATTTGGTAGCACCTATGTGGATTGTCAACCTCAATTTAGACTCTGTTTGGCAGTACACTGGTTTTTGTACAACCAAAACTTGCCTCCAAGCCAAGAATTCATAAATAAGCACCTGCTTTGAGGCCACTGGGAGCAACACCCAAGGGGTTGGAGAGCATCATGCTACTCACGAGCTACTGGTTGGGAAACACTGCCCTAGTGTGTCAGTCTGTCTCTGCACAAACCCTGACCTATGTGTTCTATCACTGCCTTATCTGCCTGTACTGTCTCTGTCCACTCTTTGTACCAACTCTGCCATGTCTGGTCTCACTATAACATCTCTCCCCTCTATGTACAATCTCTGTACTCTCTGTACAATCTCTGCCATGTCTGTCTGTACCCTCACCACTCTTGGTACAATTTCTACCCTCTTGGTGCCATGTCAGTGTAATCTCTGCCTTGTCTTGATGTACTATCTTTGCCCATTCTCTACCATCTCTGCCATGTTTGTCTGTACCATCTCTGCCCTTTTTACACCACTGCCTTGTCTGTTTGTACAGTTTCCACCATCTCAGTCTTCTCTGTACCATCTTTGCCTTGTCTGTCTCTGCCATCTCTGTACTGTTTCTGCATTCTCTGCCTGCTATCTCATCCTTTTTGCCCCTCTATCTATCATCTTTGCCTTGACTTTTAAATATACTCTGTTGCTGATTTTGTTCATATAAGTGATATTTATCCAAGGGAAGCTGTTTCTACAAATTGCTGTACTTTGCACTCTGCATATAATTATTATAACATTTAAATTAGAGGCTCTAATCTCAGGTCCACTAGGCATAGAACATAAACTATTATATTTGTCAATAAACATGTTAAACTTATAAAGTAAAGTTATGCAAGCTATAATCCATACCCCGTTATCAATAAAGCACAAATATACAGCATTGCTATTGAATTGCCATTATTTCTTATTGAGACCATTCTTCTCTGTGATAGTTGGAACCTTTCCTTGTTCTTTATTGTAACCCAGATGCATCAAAGTTTTGGTGCAACAATTATATTTAGTTTCTACATGTTTTATGTCTTTAGTCATAATAGTCCAAATTTAAGGACACCCCATGTTGAGAAATCCCAAGGTCCCAAATATTCCATATACTAGATACCAAACCTCTTACAATGAGAGTGTCACCAGTTCAGCTTACAGTTTCAGCCTTCATAAACCTGCCTTTGCCTCTGGCTTTCTTGCTACCTATTTCTTTATCCCCTTCCAAAGCCCTTTTATTTGTGCTATATTCCTCTTAGCTTAGGAATCGCTTGCCCAGGTTCTATCTTTGCAGTCTAAGTTACTTTACTGAAACATACTATAAAACTATGCCTATACAGGTGTTTCATAGTAATAAAGCAGAATTCTGTAGACGTTCATCTGTATTAAGCATTATTCAGCAGGGACAGCCATAAAGCTAATTGTTGGTTATGGTTTACTGCCTTGGTAAAAAAATGCTCAGTGTTTTGTGCCTCTATCATATAATTAGGGACTGAACTATGCTCCTTAGGAAAAAGAAATAGGTGGTAACTATACTAAGCTAACATTTGCCATGTCTAGTAACCCAAATCAAAAAATCAGCAGGCACATTATCATTTTTAGCCATCTGTTTGAATGGAAAGATCTGCTTGGTGTGTAAAGATTTAACAGTCTCCCTTCTACAAATCCAGGGTTACCCAGGGCACAAATAAGCACTCACCCCAAATCTCACCCTAACTGGCCTTCAGGCTGGGCCCCCTTAGCTCATAACAAGGTTACAGATATATAGAAACATTGGGGTAACAGTCACCCTGCTATAGTTCCAGGGGTACCCAGGGCACAAATAAGCATTCACCCCAAATCTCCCCCTAACTGGCCTTCAGGCTGGGCCCCCTTAGCTCATAACAAGGTTATAGATATATAGAAACATTGGGGTAACAATCACCCTGCTATATTTCCAGGGGTACCCAGGGAACAAATAAGCTCTCACCCCAAACATCACCCCAACCAGCATTCAGAACTGCCCCATAACTTATAACAAGGTTACTGGTACATAGAATCATTGGCGTATAACCCTGCTACAGTTGGGGAGGGGATGGCATATCCACAATTTGGGGACCTCTGCCTTAAATACTGTATATAGAATATTCCAGTGATTACAAAGACATATGGGTGAGTGGTCAGATCCTCCTCAATTACCATAGACAGCTTGCAATATACAAACACTACAGGATGTCAATGGGACATGGCAATAAAGTTTAACATCCCTACATTTGTATTCCAGCCGTTATCATACTCATCTTTCTGCCCATTATGTTTTCTAATGTGTCTTGAAAGTTGGGCTTGTAGATCTATTCCCCTTTGCACTGTTCCTGTACAAATGATTTCTAATTAATTGAAATCTGATTAGAACTAACAGACCTTGAAGAGGAGAGAGCTGTCAAGAATCACTTTCCTGTTGCTTTAATTGGATTATTCAGAACATCAGAATAAATGGACTGTGTCTGCCATGGCAAAAATCAATGTGGTGTTTGGCCTCCAGAAGGAATCACTAGGTGACAGTATGAGGAGTTCACTGAGGGTGGGAACCATAAAGTACTTTGCCTAAATGTCATGTGGGACTTTTGAGGTTATACACAATGAGTTTATGGTATGAGATGACATTTGATGACAAACAGACACTCGTGTTTATGCTGACTCACAGTATCTACATGGAGATGTTTGTTTTAAGCATTTCACTCTTTTGGATGAGAAAGCTTTAAAACATTCTTGAGGTGGCCAGGATGATGAATGGTTTAGACATATTTTGAGAAGTTCTTTCACCATGAAAAAGGTGGGAAAAAACATCAGTTAACCATATTGGTAGAGACTCACCACAGTTGGGAGGGTCCCACCACACTGAGAGCCTGGAAGTGATTATCAGGGACTTCTTGAGAGGCAACTGCAGAGTAAACCCATGAGCTTCAGGTGGTGAAATTGAAAAATTCACAGCAAATGATAACTGACAAAAGAAAATCATCACAACAGGAATTCTTTGACACGGCAGACTTGTAACCGTGGACTGCCTTTTTTACAATGATACTAAACACATTCCTATTGTTTGTCTCACCAGTATCACTCACTATAAACTGACACTTTGTGGTTTATTGCCCTTTAAACAAACTCCAGCCAAACATTACCCAACCTTCCTGGCAATCCAACACTGTGAACTGTGCAGGTAATGGAGAGTCAGATATCGGTCATGTTGGCTATAGGTGTTGATTTTGTTAATCGATAAAATACTATAACAAAGTAACAAGAGCAAAACAAAATAAACATTGCACAGAACACGGGATAGTCAAAACTTAGAAATAACAGCAACAAAACAGATGGAATCAAATAAGTAATCTGTAACCTTCAATATTATAATAAACGTTAACTTTCTATACATCAATTAATTTACTTTGAGTGCAGGGATTGTACTTTAGCCGCTGATGTTCCATCTTTTTCTGATCTTTCCCCCAAACCCCACTTGTTCCTGGGGATCCCTCATCCTCTTCTAGGACACTTTTGCCCCTGGCTTAAAACCTCCAACTTTTCCTTCCTTTTCTTCCCAGAATACTCTTCCAACTTCTTACAGTCACATGAGACCTGTTGTTTCGCAGGGGGGTGTAAAGTGTCACCAACTTCCCATCTCCCTTTCTTTCCTCCCCAGAAGCCCCCACCCCCCTCTCTCTCTCTCTCTCTGCCTTCTTCTCTCTCCAACCATTTTAATTACTCTTCCTGCTGTTCCATAATCTCCCCCAGCTTTTCCTACAGAATAAAGCAAATCTATTGGAGGTCTTTAGCTTTGCCTTGAATGTAAATACCCTTCTCTTTCTTCTTTGGTTTCTTACCTAATGCCACTCCTGCCCTTCTACTACTTCTTTGGTTTCTTCCACTCTGACCTTCTTCATCTCTGTGCCACCTTCCTCTCTCCTCTCTGTGTTGCCCTCCTCCCTAGAGGTTTCCCATTCTCTCTCCCCACTACTAACTTCCTTCTGTCCCTCCTGCACTTCCTCCTGCACTTCCTCCTGTCCCTCCTGCACTTCCTCCTGTCCCTCCTGCACTTCCTACTGAGCATTGGGCACTTGCTGTTGTGACTCCTCAGACTGTGTTGGTGGGACCCGTCTCTAGGTCAGAGTACTGATAAAGTTGGCGAGATCTTTATTAGAAGTAAGAACCTAGAGGTTATAAGTGATATTAATTTATCCCCTGTAAGTAAAAGGAATATGTCAATATGTGACACTTACTAATTGCCTTGGCGGGGTTCTTGTCCTTCCTAATAACAATTCTGGTTAGCAAATAAGCAGCAGGTAGTACCAGAGTAACTGGAAATGTAGCTGAAATGTAGCCTATAGTAAGGATACCATAGATCTGTCCTATCGATAGTAGCACCAGTGATCAGTACTATATTGTATGTGACTGAAGATTATATTTGATAGAAGATGATATGTGCTCCCTACTCTCTAGAGGGATTTTCTGCAAGCAATGTAGGCTTCTTGAGTGCACCTTAAGGCCTTCATCTTACAGGCAGCCATCAAATCTCCAAAAATGGACAAGACTTGGGTAAAATGCAGTGGATATCCATGTAATACATTCACCCAGGGGTGCCTGAGTTTTATTTCCTGTTTTATGTATTTTTAGCCCTAAATCAGTATTGAGGGACAAAACAAGCAATCTCAGGATTTTTGAAGGCTACACAAATTCCTGTGTCTGTGGTTGGTTTTCAGTGTGAGTTTAGGGGCCACAGGACTGTACATTGACTGGTTACAGATTGCCAGCGATACAGTGATCATATATTTTAATACAAGATTAAATACCTGTCCAGGCTACCTGTTTTTGGGAAACACCATATAAGGACATTTCTGTATAAAATTTTGAGTGCTCATGGGTGACCTTTGGCTTTTTGTTTTTTAGATAAATTGTCACTTGAGGCAAGGTTGTCACCTTAGCTCATTACTAATAGCCAAGCACAGTTTAGAATACACAAGATACAACCTAATGACCACAAAGACTGGAATTACCTGTCAAGCAAGACTTGACTTGCCCTATCAACATAATCAGCGTTGTCAACTATTCTGCTCCCATTATTCCCGTCAACATGTGAGGTCCAGTAAAAAGGAGACACATTTGGGAGTTATAACCATGCAAAAGCAAATGACAGGTTAAAGGTCCCTTTAAGAAAGCATGGTGAAAGCTAAAGGATCCGGATGAGTGGGTTGAGGACTGACCAGGCCAGGGATGACTATGAGCAGCTTTAATACTGTATGTTTCAATATGTGGATTATATGTGTTTTGTTTAAAAGGAGAGGGTGGATTTTTATAAACTTATTAAAAAACATTAACATTCCATTCCACAACTACAAAATAGAAAGCACAGGCAGGTTGATTAGTCACTCTTATTACCCTCATTAGTTGAAGTGCTATTATTATGTCTGAAGGATGCCTCTAAAAAAACATGAAATAAAAGCATTAAATACCATAGAGATAGTCATTCAGAAGCCACAGAAAATTAAGATTTACATTTCCCAGCAATGGAACAGGCGTCTATCCTTCTGGGCCTGTAGCTACAGAACCCTATGTACTGATCCAGAGAAATATGGAGAATCAGTGGTACTTAAAGCAAAATAACAAAGGTCCTGGTTTGATTCCTATATCAGCTTCTTGGAAGCTTGGGACCATGGGAATGTCATTTTATATAAACAGACATGTGACTCCCTGGGATGGATTTACTGATCCTGCCCAACTGAATAGGTTACACTATCCAATATGTTTTTATAATACACAAAAGCCATGAATATCTTGTAAATTAAATCCTTATAAACGGTGAGTTCTGATGTCATCAGTTATAAACGGTGAGTTCTGATGTCATTTCTGTCACATGACTCACTTAAATTTGTGTATTATAATAAATAAAGTACCCCCAGTCGTAAAATATGAGGATATTAGAAGTTCGGCCTCGTGTTTTTATATGGTCATGAAACTCCTCGGTAACTTATAATATCCTTATATTTTACAAGAGGGGGTACTTTATTCACTATATTATCAACCCCTAGGGTAATGTTACACCTGGTAGAGTCCTGCGCGGGTCCATTTTTTGGGACCCGAACCCGACCCATACCCGCAACCTGCAATCCGCAACCCGGACTCGCAACCCGCATTCTTACCCACTTGGACCCGCTAACCGACCCTACCCGCAAGTACTCGACCCGCTGACCATCAAGAATCAGGAAGTGCTGTCATTGTACACCGGCAGTGACATCATCGGAAGTAGACGTCATCAGGAAAAAAAGGTGTGAAACAGGAAGTGCTGTCATTGTAAACCGGAAGTGACGTCATCGGAAGTAGACGTGACCAGAAGAAAGGAGGAATATCATTATTGAGAAGACCCGCAAACCCGCAGAACCGCCAACCCGCGGGTATACCCACACCTGGAACTTCTAAATGCAACCCGCAGGGTACCGCAGGTTTTTGCAGGTAACCCGCAGGTACCCACCCCGCTGCAGGACTCTAACACCTGGTGTTTGCTCCCCCACAAGCTGAGAATGTCTGCCCCCAGCCAGGCTGCCTACGATAGCACTCTTTGCTGACCGAGAATGCTCAAATGCCATTTACTTCTCTAACAAAGCATTGGCCTGGTGTGATAGTGGCTCAAACTTTGTGCCGATTAAAGTAATAACTTGGGTCCTTTGCAACAATCTGTCCATTGTGTTTGGTCTCTCCCAGCCGCGGCTGAATGTTAATGAAAAGAATAGTCCCTGCTCACTATATGCAGGAAGGTTGGAATGGTGCTCCCTGGATGCTTGGCCGGCAGTTGGGCGCTTAACCCATATATTAGTTGCCACACACTGTGACTAAACTCTTAAAATTTAGGGGGAATTGCTCTGACAAAAGAGCAGAGAAATATTTATCTAAAGCTGTTAATGGGATGAGATATTATCCTACACAGGCGATAATATTATAGTGTGTCACTAGTGATGGGCGAATCTGTCACATTACTCTTCCCCAAAAAAATTTGCAAAATTTTCGAAAAATTTGCAAAACACATTGAAATCAATGTACGTCAAAATAATTTAGCAATTTTTATATTCCTTTAAATGTTTTATAGTGCTGTTCTTACTGTCCCTGGGTTTAGTGTTCTTTTCTGCCATACAAACTCTCCATTCCCCTCGCCATTTGTTTGTCTTTACAAAAAACAATTTTCATTAAAATGTTCTGATTGGTACGTGATCAGTTAATTCAGTACATTTTCCACAACAGCTTCCATTTATCCTATGTTCTTCATAGGCATGCACCGAATCCAGGATTTGGTTCGGGATTTGGCCAGGATTCGGCCTTTTTCTGCAGGATTTGGACGAATCCTTCTGCCCGGCCGGAACAATGCCTAATTTGCATATGCAAATTAGGGGCGGGTGGGAAATCACGGAAGTAAGGAAGTAAAACATGTTTTCCCCTCATTTGCATATGCATATTTGCATATGGAAATTAGGATTCAATTCTGTATTTGGCTGAATCGTTTGCGAATCCAAAATAGTGGATTCGGTGCATCCCCAGTTCTTTATGGCTGATATTGTTATAGGAGTTGACAACACTTGTGAGATATTGTTAGTACTCATTCAGTTTGATGTCATTTTGATCTTTACTATTCTAGTCAAACAAACAAAGAATAAACAAACAAAGAATAAACAGTCTCCCACTGAAAATCGTACGATCGGCAATACACGCAGAGTTATTATCGGCAGCCGACAGAAATCTTTTAACCTGTCCGATCGATCTCCGCTGGACGAAAAATGTCGGGACTCTCCATACACGTTGCGAAAATCGTACGAATCCTCGATTCATATGATGAGATCTTTGCGTCTATGGCCAGCTTAAAGGAACAGTAACTTCAAAAATTAAGTGTTTTAAAGTAATGAAAATATAATGCAGTGTTGCCCTGCACTGGTAAAACTGCTGGGTTTGCTTAAGAAACACTACTATAGTTTATATAAATAAGCTGCTGTGTAGCAATGGGGGCAGCTATTCAAAGGAGAAAAAGCTCAGGTTACACAGCAGATAGCAAATAAGCTCTGTCTGTCTTATGGTGTTATCTGTTATCCATTCGTTAACCTGTGCCTATAGCTGTTTTTCAATTTCCGCCATTGCTCCACAGCAGCTTGTTTATATGAACTGTAGTAGTGTTTCTGAAGCAAACACATCAGTTTTACCAATGCAGGGCAAACAGTACATTATATTTTCATTACTTTAAAACACTTAAATTTTTTGGTGTTACTGTTGCCCTGCACTGGTAAAAATGATGTGTTTGCTTCAGAAACACTACCATTGTTTATATAAATAAGCTGCTGTGTAGCAATGGGGGCAGCTATTAAAAGGAAAAAAGGCTCAGGTTACACAGCAGATAAGCTCTGTAGAACATAATGGTGTTATCTGTTATCCACTATTTAACCTGTGCCATATAGTCTTTTTTCAATTTACGCCATTGCTACACAGCAGCTTGTTTATATGAACTATAGTAGCGTTTCTGAAGCAAACACACCAGTTTTACCAGTGCAGGCAGGGGCGATTCTGGCCCCTCCGCCGCCTGAGGTAGCAGCAGTTGCTGCTGCCCCCCCCTCCCCTGGAAATTCGCTCTTAAAGTACCAGGAGCAGCATTTTTGCTGCCCCTGGTACCTAGTGGGGCGCTGCCGCCTGAGGTGACAGCCTCAACTCGCATCATTGGCGAAGCACTCCTGAGCGCAGGGCAACAGTTAATGTTGCCACCCAGCCGGTATTTTACCGGCCCAGCCAGTAAAACATCTGCGAAGGCCTGGGCCGATATTACAAATTTACCGGCTGCCGGTAAATTTGTAATACCCTTAAAAAGTCCCCTCGGCCTGCCCCCAATTCCCTGTAAAAACTTAGCTTTTGTGGCCGTCTTGAAGTGTCGGCGCCGTGGCCACGCCCTTTTGACGTCACACCCGCCCCTTTTAATTCCCTCCCCCCACCAGGCCGGTAAAACAATTCTGAAAAGGTGGCAACCCTTGCAACAATACATGATATTTTCATTTACACATGTGCACTGAGGGGAGCTAGGTGGCTGTGATTGGCTATTTGGTAACGCCTATATGGACTGGTAGCCTACAAGAGGATCTGTTTGGCTATAAACCTATTTTTTTTACAAAGAAAACTTGGCCAAAAGCCAGGATTCAAAAATAAGCACCTTTGAGGCCACCTTTGAGGCCCACTGGGAGCATCCAAGGCAGGGTAGGGCCAGCCTGGGCAGTCGCCCCAGGCAACGCAACCTGCCCCTACACTGAGCGCGCGCAGGCACGCTGATAAAAGCATCACAGCGCACGCCACTTAGGCGCGCGCATGCGCACACGCGCACACATCGCATGCCATGCCATGCGCACAAAGAACAGTAATGAAGACCGGCCGGGGGTAGGCAGCAGTTAAAGGTACGTGCTGGGCGCCCTCTAAGCTTTGCGCCCTAGGCACATGCCTACTCTGCCTACCCCTAGTTCCGGCCCTGATCCAAGGGGTCGGAGAGCAACATGTTATTCACGAGCCGCTGGTTTAACTGGTAACTGAAGGCTGCAAAGAAACTGCAGTATCTACACCAGCAAAAGGGGGTGTGATTTAAAGGGATTGTTCACCTTCCAACACTTTTTTCCGTTCAGCTGGTTTCTGATAGTTCACCAGAAATAAAGACTTTTTCCCATTACTTTCTGTTTTATATGTGTGACTGTTTTTCTAATATTTTAGTATAAATTTTAATTTTTCACCTTTTTTCTTTCTAAAGCATCCCGGGGGGGTCGCCAACTCGTTAAACTGTTCTAAATTCATATTCAATAGTGCATGAAAGCACATGACCAGGCAAAATGACCTTGCTGGTTCAGGAATGAAATTTTATATTGTAGAGTCAATTATCTGCAGTGTAATTTAGAAATAAAAAATACATCATAAAAATCATGACAGAATCCCTTTAAATAAACCCAATAGGCTGGTTTTGCCTCCAATGAGGATTAATTATATCTTAGTTTGTATCAAGTATAAGCTACTGTTTTATTATTACAGAGAAAAAGGAAATCTTTTAATTTTAAATTTGGATTATTTGGATAAAATGGAAATCCATACCTGTACTGAAACCATTAATGCAAGATTCTGGTGAAACATTTTAGAATCATGAATTGAACATTGTGGGGTGAACCCCGAGTTGAAAATTCTCTGGATAAGCTTCAATACTCTGCTTTGATTCCTACAAGCAATAGCACAGCTTCCAGCTATTTACTACAGAACTCTTACTCAAGCACGTGAAAGGGAGGATCTCAGAATTCACAGTAATGTTATTTTAACAGCCTGAAGATACAAAGTACAAGAGCGGAAATAGCTTGATTCTTAGAAACACATGAAATAAATCAGATAAAGCCAAGCACTTCTGTCACAGAACTACATTTCCCAGAAGCATCTACAGGGGTGTGCCTATATAAGCAAAGCATAGATCCTAAACGTTCATTCTCTTGTTATTCCAACATTCAGACACATAGAAGGGCCACCATTTAACTTGACTACTAATTACCATCATAATAGAGTGATGGATTTGGGGGTCTGCATGGACAACAGTTAGCCATGGTGGTTTATTTGCTGAATCGAATCCATAATTACACATAAAAATTTCCGTTCCAGGCTATGGATGCTGCTGCTGTGTATGTAATCGTGCCCAGTAGTCTATAGAGAGTTTACCTGTGCACGGTCCCAAGTTGGAGATCTCAGTTCCTCTCGAAGTCTCTCTCTTTCTTGTCAGACTTGTCCCCAGGGCTCTCACCTTAGTTAATCATTAAATAGTTTTTTGATAATCAAATTGCGTAAAAAAGGAACATTTCTAATCCTGCTGAGCTTACACGGTGCCCTGATGAGTGCAGGGAGGCGGCTCACCTGGATGTGTGTGTGTGTGTCCCTGTAGCTGCTGCCTATTGTTAGGCAAATGAGATGCACTTTATTCTCACGTTACAGTCAGTCCTGCTGGAGATACAGCCAACAAGGAAGCACTAGGGCAACTGACGTACACTATTTACACATTTACACCTGGATCAGATTCACTTAATCATACAAGGGCTGAATGTACTTCATATATAAAGTATTATTTTCAAGTGAAAGCCTTTAATGTTATGCAGATACAACTCTCTCTCTATATATATATATATATATTGTATTATACATACATGTATTAAGTTACATCCAGTGGTGTAACTATCAGGGGGGCCTGGGAGTACAACTGCACAAGGACCCTCCTCTAACCCACTGGGCCCTCAATTTTATTCTTTTATTGTCGCTTCGAGTAAAGTAAGTCTGACTGCTTTATAATTACAGTTCATAAGGTGCATTCTCCAGTGCATTCACCAGTTCCCTTGTCCTGGGGACAGGCAGTGCTGGGAAGGGGCAGTATTAGGCCTTTGAATGCTGGGATACAGCTCTGTAGGTTAATTTTATTAGTAGGTAACACATCGACATTCCCTGTGCTTGGTCCCGGGATATATTATTATTAATAATAATACTAATATGATATATACTTAGGAATGTAACAACACATTTCACTAGGCTGTACAGTAGGAAGGGTATGTACAGGAAACATAACATTTACACAATATACTGATCAATATGGTCCTCTAAAATGATATATTGCTGTAAAGTGCAAGACATTTATCATCGGCTGGGCAGCTGTGAGGGGGCTTATGGAGCAAATTTACCTGCTTGGAAGTGTCACTAATAGTAGCAGTTGATGAGGGTGCCTACCATATTTCCCCTGAAACACCCCAGGGTGTCCCACCTTAAATTAGTCGTTGGGCTGATGCAGAGGGACCTAAGCCTGAAGGCCAGTTAGGGTGATGCACCTATAAGCTAGGTCAGATAGAATGAAAGAGTGAAATTTAGGATAGAAAATATTGGCTGCCCTATACAGTACATTACTGCAATTATGGCTGAGTGACTATTCCACCAACGAGTTCCTATATCTTCAACCTTGTTGTGAGCTAAAGAAGGTTCTGTCCAGAATCTGAACCTTCAAGGAGGTGTAAACAGAAAAAGTCTGACAACCAATAACCTCAATAACATTCAGTAGGAGGATACACCCTGCAGCTATACCCATGCCATTATCTCTGGCTCCTGCAAGATATTACTTTACCCAATACAAAACTGGCTTAAAACTCACCTGTTTCACCTGTTTTTCCGGCCCTGATCCTCTTGGCTTTAATTTGCTTTTGTATTGTCCATTGTGGTTGAATTTTATTATATATTTTGCACACAGAGCCTTTTTTAAACAAAAATATTTGTATACCAGATATATTTACTTTGCATAACTTGCACAAACTCCAACTAAACCAAGTCTTCAGTTTCCACGGATTATTGTAAATATGGTTGACAGGGGGTGGAGATTCTGCACTGTGCCGTATACTGTAGCAGCCCCCAAGCAGTAACAGTTGAAGGAATGCACAGCTGAAATAACAAATATTGTCACAAGCGGAGATGAGCCAAAGGCCCTTAGTTTGTTTCACTGAGACATTCAGTTTGATTTGACTTGAGCTACGAGTTTCTGTATAATTTCTAATGTCAGACTGTAACTATCATACTGAAATTGTTATTCTATTTCTATCCTACTGTAATAGTACTACTGTGACGGTTGTAATGTAACTGTTGTACAGTAACTTCGTACGGTAAGTGTTCTACTTCTAATGTAACTATTGTACTGTAATGGTACTACTGTAACTGTTCTGCAGTAACTGTTGTAATGAAACTGTACGACTGTAATTGTACTATGGTAACCACCCTACTGTAACTGTGCTACTGTAATAATCCTAATGTAGCTGTACTGCTGTAACTGTTTTACTGTAATTGTGCTACTGCAACTGTTCTAATGTAACTGTACTAATGTAACTGTTTTACTGTAACTGTACTAATGTAACTGGAAATGGAAACTACACCACTGTAACAATCCTACTGTAACTGTATTACTGTAATTACTACTGTAACTTTTCTGCTGTAACTGTACTACTATAACTATCCTATTGTAACTGTTGTACTATAACTGTATTACTGTAACTGTTATACTGTAACTGCATTACTGTAACTGTTCTAATGTAACTGTCATACTGTAACTGTTCTACTGTAAGACTGTAACTGTTCAACTGTAACTGTAACACTGTAACTGTTGTACTCGAATTGATGTACTGTAACTTTACTACTATTGTAATTGTTCTAATGTAACTGTTGTACCATAATTGTACTACTGTAACTATCCTACTGTAACTGGTCTACTGTAAGACTTTTACTATTCTACTGTAACTGTACCACTGTAACTGTTCTACTCTGATGTACTGTACCACTGTAACTGTTACTCCTCACAGGTATTCCAACAAGTCACCTTTCACAACTCCAATCTATTCTAAACGCGGCCACTAGACTCATTCATCTAGCTCGCCGCTCAACATCAGCTGCTCCCATATGTTTGTCCCTTCACTGGCTCCCAATCTCTTCTAGAATCAAATTCAAATTACTTACACTCACATTCAAGGCCCTTAATAATGAAACCCCTCCATATATTTCATCTCTAATCTCCAAATACACTCCTTCACGAAACCTACGCTCTGCTTCTGATCTTCGCCTCAATTCTCCTCTGATCACTTCTGCCCATTCTCGTCTACAAGACTTCTCTCGGGCTTCTGCTTTTCTCTGGAACTCTCTGCCACAAGTTGTCAGACTTTCTCCTTCCTTCCAAACTTTCAAGCGCTCCTTAAAGACCCATCTGTTTAAAGAGGCCTATTCGATGTACCTTAATTAATCATTGCTGTATCAAAAATGACAAATTGTTTATACAATACTAATGTCTCAATTGTACCCTAACCTTTTAGTTTGTAAACCCTATTGTATTCTGTAATCCTTGTCTGTTATCCACCATTTATTCCCTGTTTGCTATAACTGCAGTAAAGCACTGCGTATCTTGACAGCGCTATATAAATAAATGATGATGATGATGATGATAACTGTACTACTGTAACTGTTATAATGTAACTAACCTACTGTAACTATTGTAACATGAATTATTTTTCTTTCTTTCCAAGACAGTGATGTAATCATAACCTTATACAATACATTATTAGCCTAGCCATGTTCCCCATATAAGCACAGTTTAATTGATTTTATAGAGAATATTGCCAACAATGCTGCCCTGTAGAAGCTATTTCAGGAGCTGAAACTAAAACATAAGCTTATTTAAGAGGAAACAGTTTTCAGAAAAGACCCCAATAGGCTGCAGAAGCAAAAAGATGAATCAGTGAGTAAATTTGGCCATAGACACAAAGATACTATCGTTCTCTTTACTACAGGTATGGTATCCATTATCTGGAAACCCATTATCCAGAAATCTTAGAATTACAGAACAACCATCTCCCATAGACTCCATTATGATCAAAGGTTCCAATTTTTGGATCCAAAAATTTGCTCTCCTCTGCAGAAAATGTGACAGGACGACGATCCATTGTGCGGCACTCAATTTCTCCTCCCTGGCTATCTCCTATAGAAGTCAGGAAGGAGAATCTTTATTGATATATAATGAACTAGAGGTTCAAATACATATAAAGATCTGAAAGTTGACATGGCTGCTAAACAGATTATTTATTGCCCCATTCTGCCACCAACAGGTTTGGACAAATTGCTGTTATGCAAGCCTTTAGCCACAAGCCAACCATGAAAAACTTAAGGGTGGGCCTTTCCAATGCTATGGCTAGATGGCCACACCAGTACAGTATCAGCAGAAAGTCAACCTTTTCCCAGTCCTGTTCCCCATGGAAACTTGTTACCATGGTTACCTTGTATTGATCCACTTAAATTATGAACATAAATAGATCACTGGTTGCTATGGGTTGGTGTATAACCTTGAAGTGCAGAGCATCTACATAAGGCAGGAGGATAAAGCTGTAAAGATCTCCCTAAACGTCTGGGGCCCCAAAAACATGTAATTACCACCAATCAGTATATCAGAGCCCAAAGGAAAAAGTCATCGATAACCCTCACTAAATCAGGGCAGTAGATTTAATAGCCCCCATTTAAAGGGACAGCTCATAAAATTGTGTTTAGAAAGAAAATGTTGTTAAAATTACATTCTCTCTCCTCCAGTAATTAGCTACTGCTAAATTCCGCATTGTCCAGCTGGTTGCACAGGGAATATCACACCAGCCGATCCCTACTTCCTATTCCAGATATAACGCTAGCGTTTAGCATTCAGCTCTGATTCTTTCCAGATCATTTGGCAGAACAAGCACAATACAGAGGGTGTAATCATTTTAATAGCAGCAATCATTTATACTGCCACTAAATTCCTTATTATTAAGGGCTGGCATCTACATTTACTTGCTTAACTGAAAATAATTCCTTGTTTCCAATAAGAAATGACAGGAATCTTACAGCAGTTGTCAGAAGCTTAGTACTTACCTATTTATTAGTAGCAGAAGGCCTATTCATCCCATGCCTTCCTACATACTGGAACCACAGCACATTAGTTACTGGTTCTGCTGGCCAAATATTGGTATAGGTGTGGTGCATGTATTGGATTAGCAAAGGTATGGGATCTGTTATCCCCAAACCAGTTATCCACAAAGCTCCAAATTACAGAAAGGCCGTCTACCATAGACTCCATTTCATCCAAATAATCCAGATTTTTAAAGACTCAAAAAATTATTTCCTTTTTCTCTGTAATAATAAAACAGTAACTTGTACTTAATCCCAACTAAGATATAATTAATCCTTATTGGAGGCAAAACCGGCCTATTGGGTTTATTTAATGTTTACATGATTTTCTAGTCGACTTAAGGTATGAAGATCCAAATTTCGGAAAGATCCGTTATCCAGAAAACTCCAGGTCTTGAGCATTCTGGATGACAGGTATAGGAATGGTCTCCAGCATTCACTTACCCATCTAGCCAACCAGAAAGCGGATTGGCTGTGAGGTTAGATTTTAATCATAATCATTATTTTTATATGTGTATTTATGTGCTTACAAATTGTCATTCAATCACTGCCTGGCTGCTAAAGTCACTAATAAATAATGAAATGAAGGCCATTTGCAAAATTTCTCAAAACACCGCTGCCTGTTTTTGGTATTTGTCATAATGTGAGGCTGTGTTCTGGTAAAGTCTAAGAGGTGATGATGGTTGGGGGGTTGGGGGCTGGAGGTTGAGGTGGATCGGGGACAGATCAGGGATGCAGGGGTTAGTATTGGGTTATATTGCTGACACTAACCTTTTTTACCCATGAGCCACATTAAAATGGAAGAAAGAGTTGGGGAGCAAGCATGAAAAAGCTTCCTGGGGGTGCAAAATAAGGGCTCTAAATGGCTATTTGATAGCCCTTGTGGTCTATAGGGAGCTCTGTTTGGCAGTACATTTGGTTTTAAGCAATTAAAGCTTGCCTCCAAGCTAGAAATTAAAGAACTTGTTTTGAGGTGTCTGAGCAGGCCTGGATTTGTGGTGAGGCCACAAAGGCCCGGGCCTAGGGCGGCAAAAAATTAGGGGCGGCATGCCACCCAGCCACAATATGAGGACCTGTGCCTCCCCATTCAACTGCACCATTTTCCGGTGCTTACACGCACGTGCTCATGGCGGCATCGGCGGGGTTGGGGGCTGGGGTTGCGGGCAATCTGACTGCGAGGCCTAGGGGCCCCAGCCAGAGGAATCCGGCCCTGCCTCTAAGAGCAACATCTATGGGAGTTGGTGAGCAACATGTTGCTCTCAAGCCGCTGCTTGGGGATCACTGGGTAAGATCATGGGTATAATTGGGTTGCTTAAGAGAAACAAAGGCTGACATTGGATTGGATCATGGCCATAACTGGGACTGAGTAATAACTGGTGGTTTTCAAGTTAGACCACCAAAATATCAGCCAGGTGGTAACCCTATTCTTGGTAGTATGTACCTGAAGCGACTTCATTGAGTTCATTGGCTGCAGCAAAACATTTCTTGCTCCATTTTACTTGCTTTGGATCCATATGATAGAACACTGCTTTTAATATACCGGTATATATATATAAAAGAATGTCTGCTGACTTCCGTAACCCTAGATTCTATTTCACAAAATGGGCGAGACCTGCACGTTACCTGATAACTTCAACCCTTGTTAAAAAAAAGATTATGACACATCCCCCCCCATTGTGCGTCACACAAAAAGTTAATTCTACAAACTTCTCCTTAAAGGAGAACTAAAGCCTAACTAAAGAAGTAGCTAGAGATGTTGTGCATTATATTTTGGGTTTCTGTACTAGCCCAAGGCAACCACAGCCCTTTAGCAGTAAAGATCTGTGTCTCCAAAGATGCCCCAGTAGCTGCTATTGCTGCTATTGACAAGCTGAAACTTTAGGCTGGTGCAGTAAGTTCAGTACATATATAAAATATGGCATTTTTAGCCATATTTATTTTTCCTTATTGGAAACAAAACCAGCCTATTGGGTTTATTTAATGTTTACATGATTTTCTAGTAGACTTAAGGGATGAAGATCCAAATTACAGAAAAATTCCCTATCCAGAAAACCCCAGGTCCCAAGCATTCTGGATAACAGGTCCCATACCTGTACTGACGTTGTAGTTCTCATGCCCCAAATGTCAGTTCTGCACGAGAATTTCAATGCAAAAAAGTGATGAATTTTTCAGAAGTGTATATTTTGGTTCAGTTATGGGGAAGCTGAGAGATGGTAAGAAGAATACTTAACCTCTACTGATGAAAGATGTGGTAGATCCAGCTAATGGTAACTTATTAAACTGACCTGAGTTTAGATGTCATAACAACCTATGGCCTGGTGATCACTTCAAGTACATATTCATTAAAAGTGGTTTGATTGGAGTCCAAAATAAAGAATATTTTGCTCTTCAGAAATACTGGCTAGCGAAGTCTATGAATGATTTTATTGAGAAGCCCCATTTAGTTAATATTGATCTCATTTCCAAAAAATGTTGGTCGTCAGGATACAAGAAAAAACCTCTTAAAATAATCCTCTTAAAATAGTGGCAGAAAAGTGGTCTGGTTACTTACATACTGCAATTACTCACTCATTCCATTAGTAAATATAATTTGTATTGAGTAGTTGGTGTCCGAAACTGGAGAGTACAACACTTTAAATTGGTTCATCTGGGCTTTGGGAAATTGTACAAAGTCTTTTTGTCCAAAATGTACCCAACAAAATGTACATTTATTTCACTACCTTTAGGGGCCCATTCACTAAGCTCGAGTGAAGGAATAGAGGAAAATAGAGGGAAAAAAAATTGATTTTCGAATGATTTTTTTGGCTACTTAGACCTTCGACTCCGACCTTCGAACGATTCGAACTAAAAATCGTTCGATTATTCGAACATTCGATAATTGAAGTACAGTCCCTTTATAAAAAACTTCGACACCTAAAACCTACCGAGGCCAATGTTAGCCTATGGGGAAGGTCCCCATAGGCTTTCCAAGGTTTTTCTGATCGAAGGATTTAATCATTCGATCGAACGATTATTCCTTCGATCGTTCGATCGAACGATTATTCCTTCGATCGTTCGATCGAACGAATTGCGCTAAATCCTTCGACTTCGACAGTGCCCCTAAGTGTTGTTCTAAAGTATGCATGGTATGGGCAAACTCAGGATTTGTGGAAAGGCCACCAAGGCCCGGGCCTAGGGCTGCAGGATTTTAGGGGGTGGCATGCTGCCCAACCACAGCCACATTGGATCAGAAGCACTGGGCATATGCAGGAGATTCAATAACAATCCCCAATGCTCAGGTCCCAATGATGAATATTTGCCCAAATAAAAGGGAGGGACGCCCGCTATGTAAACCTTGGAGAAGTTTCTGATTCTCAAATTCAAACTTCAAAATAAATGAAGCCCAAAATTTGCACTTTTGCATTTGGACTCTCCCGGATTCAGGAGCAACCCAAATCCCAGAGTGACTTATTGTTAAGCCTAATTTTAAGAACGTTTCAAGAAAGATTTTTAATCTTTTTCCTAAGCAGAAAAACATCAGCCCAGACCTTTCTTTCTCCTGACAACTTCCTTGACTACTTGGTGGTCAGACTGGTGGGAAAATGACCAGCAGGTGGCGCTGTTGTAACAAAATTCATTCATATTAACAGCACATGTATCCCTTAATATCTTGGAATAAAAAAAATAAAGAATGAATACAATTTCTTAGAATAGCACCCTCATCAATTTTGCATTCACTTATTTTAAAGGCTTACTTATCCTTTAAAATCTTGCTTGTTTAAATTTGGAAAACTATAAAAACATTTTGAAAAAAAATGGAAAAGGAATTGAAACATGATCATTAATGACTAATGAGTTCAGTGTTTTGGGGTTTTTTTTTTTTGGCTTTTCATTGTGTCTGACAGCCTCAGAGAAAGGTTGAACTTGATAAATATCCATTTTCCCATTAGAATGACAAATATTTCATTTTCTTTTATCATTACGAGAGGAAAAGCTGAGAATAATGGATGACGGTCTGTCTCTATTCCCCTAATGGCTTTGATTGATGAACGATGTTTCACTGTGTAACAAGGTTAGAGTTTTGGAAAAAGCTAAAATATATTTTGTGAGGAAAACTATGCTCTGAAGTAAAATTGCCTGTTAATTACTTTCTTTGGTGCAGGTATGGGACCTGTTATCCAGAATGCTCGGGGTCTTTCTGTAATTTGAACCTTTATACCTTACTAGAAAATAAATTAAACATTAAGGGGCCGATTCACTAAGGGTCGAATATCGAGGGTTAATTAACCCTCAATATTCGACTGGGAATTAAAATCCTTCGACTTTGAATATCGAAGTCGAAGGATTTAGCGCAGATAGTACGATCGAACGATCAAAGGATTATTCCTTCGATCGAACGATTAAACCCTTAGAATCATTCGATTCGAAGGATTTTAATCCAACGATTGAAGGAATATCCTTCGATCAAAAAAACGTAGAAAAGCCTATGGGAACCTTCCCCATAGGCTAACATTGAGTTCGGTAGGTTTTAAATGGCGAACTAGGGGGTCGAAGTTTTTTTTAAAGAGACAGTACTTTGATTATCCAATGGTCGAATAGTCGAACGATTTTTAGTTCGAATCCTTCGATTCGAAGTCGTAGTCGAAGGTCGAAGTAGCCCATTCGATGGTCGAAGTAGCCCAAAAAACACTTCGAAATTCGAAGTTTTTTTTACTTCGAATGCTTCACTCGAAGTTAGTGAATCGGCCCCTAAATAAACCCAATAGGCTGGTTTTGCTTCCAATAAGGGTTAATTATATCTTAGTTGGGGTTAAGTATAAGCTTCTGTTTTATTATTACAGAGGAAAAGGAAATAATTTTTTGAGTCTATGGGAGCTTTCTGGATAACGGGTTTCCGGATAATGGTTCCAATACCTGTATAGAGCTTCCCATGACCTGTTGCCCAAGGCCACATACACTATAACCCCCTGAGCAGCCACATCTTACCTTCCATTAGCCCTCCACATTCTTCTCTTCCAGGACTAATGGTACATGGGGTTCACCACCCTTAGGGGGTTTATTTATCAAAGTCTGAATTTATCTCAATATTTTCTGAAAAAAGCTCCAACCAAATCCGCACGGGTTTTTTGGGCTTATTTATTAATACAGTTTCCTGAAAATTTTGTTTGTGGGAAAAAATCCAGATTTTTCACCTGAAAACTTCGGGGTATTGCCAAAAACCCAGCGCACACATCAAAAAATCATTGAGACTTCTCCCGTTGACTTATATGCAACCTCGACAGTTCTGAGATGCCGGATTTTCAGATTCGGACTTTTCTATCCTCTGGGTTTAATAAACTCCGAAAAATTCATGATTTTTGTCTGATTTTATAAAAATCGTGATTTTTGCATTCAGAGTTTAGTAAATAACCCCTTTAAAGTTTTGGGTAAACAGGGTGGGGGTCTGCTGGCATCTGAAGGTGTCACACCAGTTCTATTGCATGAAAACTAATAGAGGCAATATGTTGCGACATGATATATTGAGGAATTAGTTCCCTATAAGGGACACCAATACACTTGAATCAAGGAAAGAAATGATCTGCATCTCATCTCTAGATGCTATTTTATTTGCTATTTTATTTAAAGGGGTAGTTCACAGTTAAGTTATCTTTTCATTTGGCCTTCATTTTTAATTTTTTTTTTAGTTTCATTTTTGCCTTTTTTCTCACTCTTTTCCGGCTTTCAAATGAGGGTCACTGACCCCATCTACAGATAAATGTTCTGTAAGGCTACAAATGTATTGTTATTGCAGCTTTTTATTACTCATCTTTCTATCCAGGCCTCTCCTATTCATATTCCAGTCTCTTATTCAAATCAATGCATGGTTGCTAGGGGAATTTGGATAAAACAAAAAGCTAAATACCTCAAAAAACACAAAAAATAAAAAAATGAAAAGCAATTGCAAAATGTCTCAGAATATCACTCTCTACATCATACTGTACATAAAAGTTAATTTAAAGGTGAACTACCCCTTTAAGCCCTGAATTATATTATATTTAATTTTACGGATGCACCGTATCCACTATTTTGGATTCTTCTGAACCCCTGAATCCTTCGCGAGAGAATCGGTGGAATACTGAGCTGAAACCAAAACCTAATTTGCATATGCAAATTGGGGTGGGAAGGAGAAAACATTTTTTACTTCCTTGTTTTGTGACAAAAGTCACGAGATGCATATGCAAATTAGGATTCAGATTCAGTATGGCAGGGCAGAAGGAATCCTGGATTCTGTGCATCCCTATTTAATTTAAAAAAAAAGATATGGTTTTCTGGCTTCAACTCACTGCTGGGGCCTTTTGGCCCTGTATTCTTCATAAACTATACACATTTGGGGGCTGATTCACTAACTTCGAGTGAAGGATTTGAAGTAAAAAAACTTCGAATTTCGAAGTGTTTTTTGGGCTACTTCGACCATCGACTACGAAACGAAGATTCAAACTAAAAATCGTTCAACTATTTGACTATTCGATAGTCAAAGTACTGTCTCTTTCAGAAAAAACATCGACCCCCTAGTTCGCCATCTAAAAGCTACCAAAGTCAATGTTAGCCTATGGGGAAGGTTTGACTTCGATATTCAAATTTAAAGGATTTTAATTCCCAGTTGAATATCGAGAGGTTAATTAACCCTCAATATTCGACCCTTGGTGAATCGGCCCCTTGGTATTGGTGCAATGGGGGGGATATGGGCATCCTTTTTTCACTTGGCATTAACGCAAGGGAAGGGCAACACTCAGAATTGGAATTATTGGTAGCACTCTATTTTATTTGTGGTGCTTTTATTTCAAGAATAAATCTCTTTAATACAACTGGTTTTGGCCACAGCAAAATTACTGTAGTGCCAATCCACAATTCAGACTCATGTTTGCTTTTTGACATGATACAGTATTTTCCATCCTCTGACCAAACCATAAGCCATTACAGAAGCACAAACAGACGCTGTTACATTCTGTGTCATCTCTATGAGATTCACAATGATACCCTGTAACACAATTTATATTGCACTGCATCATACATCATCAGATCTCACTAGTATTATATACTGTATGATTCATAAACCACCACCATATTTCCCCGCATGTAAAGGAGGGCGAAAATAGAAACACTTTTTGGTCCTTCTTATTGGAACTCACAATCACAAGAAAATATTGGAAAGGAAAGAAAAAATCATATAGACACCAGTATGTGGAGTTGAGTGGCCCAGCCACCAGCCAACCCAGAACATGATGGACTCTCTGTCCAACCTATCGATTTAATCAGATGCAATTTGATCACATGTTTGCTTTCAAACAGCTGACCAGTAAATAATTCATGATAGTGGTTTGATTTGAGTTCTGTAATTTTTATTATATTAGCCCTTTTAAGAATGCAGATAGGGTGGAACTGGCCAGCTGGGGCACTGTGTACAAACTCGGTGGGCCCCAGCTTTGGTGGACCCTAGGCCCTCTGGTTACATTGGTGGGAGACTAAGGAAGGAGGAAGGCGGTCAGAGAGAGGCAGCTAGCCAATAAGGATGCTAGTGCCCTGCCAGAGGCAGTGGTGCGGACGTGGAACGCGTCACCTTCATTTGATGCTCACAGCTGGCCTTCTGAATGGCTCCATCTTACCCGCATAGGATCGGACTGAGCCCTGGGCCTCAGGGGCCCTGCAGGCCCAAACCCACTCCCACAGCGCCTGAGGAACTCAGTGACCTCCCTAAGGTCCAGCATCGAACTGGTGGGTGCAGGGTGCCACCCCAGGGGCCCCACACCCCACAAGGGGATGCCGCTGGACCCCCACAAACCATTACAAGGGGCCACTGCAAAATTTTAGGATACATCAAGTCAAGCACTGGGTGAATACAGGGGAGAACCAATGTGCGCCAAACCCTCATCTGTACAATCCCAAATTGGTGTTTAATCACTAGGGCCTTAATGGAAAACTATAGCCCCCAAACAATGTAGGTCTCTATAAAAAGATATTGCATAAAACAGCTCATATGTAAAATCCTGCTTCATGTAAATAAACCATTTTCATAATAATATACTTTTCTAGTAATATGTGCCATTGGGTAATCATAAATAGAAAATTGCCATTTAAAAAAATAAGGGCCGCCCCCTGGGATCGTAGGATTCACTGTACAAACATAACAACAAACCAAACATGTTAGGTCACATGAGCCAATTAACAGACAGAGAGGGTCATTTATCAGCACTGGGCAGATTTGCCCATGGGCAGTAACCAATGGCAACCAATCAAATCGCTGCATTCATTGTTCTTCTTACAGTTGGCTTTAAATAGCGAATCACTGATTGGTTGCTAAAGGTAACTGCACATGGGCAAATTTGCCCAGTGTTGATAAATGAGCCCCAGAGTCTTTTGCTTCCACACTTCTTCCTGTTACAGTTAGAGTTGAAGTATTTCTGGTCAGGTGATCTCTGAGGCAGCACAGAGACCATCACGAAAAGGTGGCTCAAGGCAAGAGATGTAAATGGGCAAGATTTACTTAAATATATATTCCAATTTGGTAAGATTCTTTAATATGCCACTTAATATGATATGAACTACCTGTTGCTTAAGTGTTCATTTTGGGGGTATAGTTTTCCTTTAAGCTGGCCATAGACGCAAAGATCCTATCGTTCTAATGCTCGCCCAATCGGACTTCCACATCTCCCGACCTGCCACTAACCTTCAGTTTAAATAAAGTAGTAGAAGAACAGATCAGCCGATGTTCTGCCCCTGACAGACAGATAAAACACTAATCCTGTTGTGCTAAAGATCAGACCACCCAGTCCCACCATCCTACTATATTTTGGTTTTGTTGAAGATGTAGATTTTGGTAGATGTTTGGTTTTGGGAACACTAGTTTTGGGAGAAAGATACAATAATGCTCAAAGTTAACTGACAAAAAATCCACAAGATGGGTAAAATGTTTTAAGAAGATTCCAATATGGAGTTTTCTGCAATGTCTTCAGTATGAACCACATCTAGCAGGACATCATTATTTTCAGCCACTGAAAAAAAAATAAAGAACGATTTTTGTTATAATGTAAGAGATGCTGACCTGAACGTTGTTCACCCTTCATTTAACTTTTAGTATGATGTGATATTCTGAGACAATCTGCAATTGGTTTCATTTTTATTATTTCTTTTTAGCTTCAGTTATTTTACTTTTTATTCAGCAGCTCTCCAATTTCAGCAATCTGGTTGCTAAATAATGAAATAATTAAAAAACTATAAAAAAATAAATAATGAAGACCAATTGAAATGTCACTTAGAATTAGCCATTCTATAATATACTAAAAGTTAACTTAAAGGTGAACCACCCCTTTAAAAAAGACCATGAAACATTGAATTGATCTAAATGAAGCCAGTTAAAAAGAAAACCCAGAGCGAGTTGCCGTGTTCTCTAATTCTAAGGCACCGAACTGCTGAAAATGTTTATTACACAAATATGAAAGTGATACTGCTTCCTGGAGAGGTAAGTGTTTAACTGTAATATCTGTTCTCTTGCTTTATGCCGGACAACACGACACATCAGCGTCCCACAGAGCTTGCATTCTACAGCTGGTGCCTACAGCGCAAGCTGATCCAGAACATTTATAATGATGTCGGCCTTAAACTGGGAGCTACAATATTCCTTCTCTCATTCTATGGGGTGCCGTTTGTCCCAAATACATTCTGTATACAAAACTATCCCTAATACACAGAATGAATGTCTCTCATGTTATATAAGTATTTGTGACCATACACAGAGAAAAAAAATATACAAAAGACTTATTTCTATTAAAGAATGAAAACAAAATCTGGTTAGCGCACAAAAGGATGTCATTTTATCACAAACTCCATTCTGTACAGTTTAACAAGCAATCTGTCTCACAAATGTATAACCTCCATGTAACGGACGCACTTATGTGCAAAGTTACTTACAGAATGAATTATGTAAAAACAAAGTTGGACATAATATATAATAGTGTAACTAACTAGTGCTTGTCAAGCTAGTTTTGACTGACAAAATAGATATCTGTGACAGAAAGCAAGATTTTATAGTACAGGATTCATTCTTTCCACAAAATGACAGTTTTGTTTCACAAAACAGATAAAATAACCATTCTGTGAAGCAACACTGACAGTCACATTCCTGAAACAATAAGAACAAAGCTTATTGCCATATACAAACAAGATGAGAAGTGGCCAGCTCTGCTCCACATGGCTAAGGCAAAATATCTGACCTGCTATAGAGGGCGCCCTCTAATGTCCCCTGTGCTGCATAGTAATAAACATGAACAAACATTTCCTAAAAGAGCTGCTGTTAAACACTACAGGTTCATGAATGGAAGTTTTTACAAATGGCCGAGAAATATAATGCTGCACTTATAATGATTGTAGAGAAAGAAAAGTATGCAAAACATAAATATGATCATTTTAGGTGATATGGCTATTCTTATTGTAGTAACCTGCTTGTGTGACCATTTTGGTTAAGGGCATTCCTGCTGTTTTGCCATTATCTTATGACTCACTCCTGTTCCTCTTCCTGTCTAAGCTGAGAGCAATAATGGGACAGGCCACACCCACCTGCCATCTTCTATTAAACGTACCAGAAGTTACTGTGCTTGTCTGGCTGCTTTGCCTGATTCTCAGAGAAAGTTTTGTATATGATAGTTAGACTCCAATGTCTCCTCCTAGCTGTAATCTTGCACCAATTGGCTTATAGTAGTCTCTTAATAATGTGCTTAGCTATAGTTCAACTACTACATAATAGATTTAGCCAGAAACTTGGGACTGATCATGTGCATACATACCTCCCAACTGTCCCTTTTTCAGAGGGACAGTCCCTCTTTTGACAACTCAACCTGAGGTCCCTCATTTGTACCAGAAAGTCCCTCTTTTCTCTGCACTGAACAGCCAGAAAAAGAAACAAAGTTTCGAACTTAATTGGCTTTTGGCAGAGAGGCCAGTACAGCTAACAGGGGCAACTAAGATGCTTTATAACAATTTTGAGATAAGAAAATAAGTACATTTAACAGTTTAGATAATGAGAAATATTTTAAATTTTTTATAACCTGCTAAACTTTGTAAAGTGAACATGGTAATTAGGGGGTGCGGCCACAAAATGGGTGTGGTCAAAAAATTGCTGCACTACATGCAAAAAAAAAAAATTTTGTCTCTCTTTTTATTTCCAAAATGTTGGGAGGTATGTACATACCTCACAACTGTCCCTTTTTTGGAGGGACAGTCCCTCTTTTCTCTGCACTGAACAGCAAGAAAAAGAAACAAAATTTCTAACTTACAAGAAGTCATCTGTAGTATGGGTACTTCAATGTGGTAAACTAATTACTCACCACGTAAGGGAAGTGGCCCAGGTGCACTGCCCTGAGCACTCAGCATAGGGGCCGGACGAACCGAAATGTAAAAAGGAGCAGGCACTCAATGGACGCAGACTTCCAGCAGGCACCAATTCAAAGTGTAAAGATCTTTATTGTGTCCAAAATTTCTAACTTAATTGGCTTTTGGCAGAGAGGCCAGTACAGCTAACAGGTGCAACTAAGATACTTTGTAACAATTTTAAAATAAGAAAATAAGTAATTTTAACAGTTTAGATAAGGAGAAATATTTTCAAACTTTTATAACCTGCCAAATTTTGTAAAATGAACATGGTAATTACGGCGTGTGGCCACAAAAATGGGTGTGGTCAAAAAAATTGCCACGCTACATGACAAAAAATTTTACTTCCAAAATGTTGTGAGGTATGACCATGCATTCTGTATAGTATGATGTGTAGATTATATGAGCAGCCACTCCTGAGTACTGTGTGTAAACAAAAGGGGGTCATTTAGGCAGGGGCAATTTTAGGGGATCATAATCTAGTTATATAGAAGCAACAAGCTATACAATGCTTTATATTTATTTATAACAAAAGACTCTAATCCTCTAACCCTTTCACATCAGAGTAGGTTGAGGGGGGCACAACACTAGAGCAGAGAGCACAACTGTGCCCATGTCACATGCATGTCCAGGGCCGCCAGCAGGGGGGGGGACAAGTGTTCCGGGCCTGAAGGGGGGCACAGAAGTGCTGCATTTTTAAAAGAGCCGGTCCCCTTTATGAGCGCCCGAGCCGTGCGGCCATTTCACATATTACAGAATGCGGAAGTGCCGAAAAGACGAAGTTGAAGTCCCGAAGCGGCGAAAAGACCCGAATTCACGAAAGGAGTTGAAGTCCTGAAGCCTTTTGTTTACACACAGTACTCAGGAGTGGCTGCCCATATAACCTACACATCATACTATACACAATGTGTGACATGATCAGTCCCTAGGGTTGCCACCTTTATTAAAAAAAATTACCGGCCAGTGGGGGGCACCAAAAGGGGGCGGTCCGTGACTCTAAAGGGGGCGGAGCTACTCAGGGCACCGCTGAAAGGGGCGGAGCTATGTGGCGTGCCACAAAAGGGGTGGAGCAACATCGCACAGCGCTGGAAAAAAGGTAAGTTATTTTCGAATTGGGGGCAGGCCAGGGGCTTTTTTTAAAGGGTATTTCAAATTACCGGCAATTGCATTGCTGGTAAATTTGCAATGCCGGCCCTGGCCTTGGCAGGTGTTTTACCGGCTAGGCCGGTAAAATACCAGCCGGGTGGCAACTCTATCAGTCCCTAGGGTTACCACCTGGCCGGTATTTTACCAGCCTAGCCGGTATAACACCAGCCAAGGCCAGGGCCTGTATTACAAATTTACCGGCAATGTAGCTGCCGGTACATTTGTAATACGCTTATAAAGACCCTCTCGGCCCGCCCCCAATCCCCTGTAAGACCCTTTTTCTTCCCACCCCCCACCAACCGGTAACTAAATTACATAAAGATGGCAACCCTATCAGTCCCAAGTCTCTGGCTAAAGCTATTATGTAGTAGTTGAACTATAGCTAAGCACATTACTAAGAGACTACTACAAGCTAATTGGTACAAGATTACAGCTAGGAGGAGACATTGGAGTCTAACTATCATATACAAAACTTATAACTTATAAGCAGCCAGACAAGCACAGTAATTTCTGTTACATTTAATACAATATGGCAGGTGGGTGTGGCCTGTCCCATTATTACTCTCAGCTTAGACAGGAAGAGGAACAGGAGTGAGTCATAAGATAATGGCAAAACAGCAGGAATGCCCTTAACCAAAATGGCCACACAAGCAGGTTACTACAATAAGAATAGCCATATCACCTAAAATGATCATATTTATATAAGTTTTGCATACTTTTCTTTCTCTACAATTATTATAAGTGCAGAATTATATTTCTCAGCCATTTGTAAAAACTTCCATTCATGAACCTGTAGTGTTTAACAGCAGCTCTTTTAGGAAATGTTTGTTCATGTTTATTACTATGCAGCACAGGGGACATTAGAGGGCGCCCTCTATAGCAGGTCAGATATTTTGCCTTAGCCATGTGGAGCAGAGCTGGTCACTTCTCATCTTGTTTGTATATGGCAATAAGCTTTGTTCTTATTGGTTGCTTCACAGAATGGTTATTTTATCTGTTTTGTGAAACAAAACTGTCATTTTGTGGAAAGAATGAATCCTGTACTATAAAATCTTGCTTTCTGTCACAGATATCTATTTTGTCAGTCAAAACTAGCTTGACAAGCACTAGTTAGTTACACTATTATATTTTATGTCCAACTTTGTTTTTACATAATTCATTCTGTAAGTAACTTTGCACATAAGTGCGTCCCTTACATGGAGGTTATACATTTGGAGACAGATTGCTTGTTAAACTGTACAGAATGGAGTTTGTGATATAATGACATCCTTTTGTGCACTAACCAGATTTTGTTTTTATTCTTTAATAGAAATAAGTCTTTTGTATATTTTTTTTCTCTGTGTATGGTCACAAATACTTATATAACATGAGAGACATTCATTCTGTGTATTAGGGATAGTTTTGTATACAGAATGTATTTGGGACAAACGGCACCCCATATCATTCTGCTAATATCTCCACATTAATATAATGCACTAATATGAACTGGATATTCTAGCAAGGCAATTTAAGTACAATTTTATATACAAAACCATTAGGAAATGCTGTGAGTGAGGGACTTGCCCAAGGTTACTGGGAGTTTACACTTGTCACAGGCCTATTTATCATGCTGTGTAAAAGTATTTAAGGTACAAAACCAGTGTAAAAAGCAGTGTTAGTGTAAGGCCACACGAGGAGATTCGGGGAGATTTTGTCGCCTGGCGACTAATCGCCTTGTCTTCTGAGCGGCAATCTCCCTGAACTGCCTCAGCGTGTTTCCCCATAGGCTATAATGAAAAGTCGCCTGCGCTAATGCACACGCGGCGATGCGTTTTCTATAGTCGTCCGAAGTTGCCTCACTGAGGCGATTAGTCACCAGCTGACAAAATCTCCCCGAATCTCCCCGTGTGGGCTAACCCTTAAACTGCAAATTTATAAAGATGTGTATTTCTTAAACACCACCCAGGTGCCATATTTTAATGTGGTAACTTACACCATTATTTTTATGGTGTAACCCAAGTCGACGGGAAAAAAATTAAATGGCAAGTAAATTTCTATGGTAAAAAAAACATTAAGAAATTTTAAAAAGCCCAAATTTTTTCACTGAATGATCACTGTTATTTACAAAGCATATTCAAGCTTCTATTTCAGGCAGACTTTTACGCTTCACATTTTTAGGTGGAAATATATACACAGCTTAGTAAATATGCTGCTCTTTACACATTTCTTAAAAGACAAAATATATATATATATATTAGGGATGCACCAAATCCACTTTTTTGGATTCGGCCGAACCCCCGAATACTTCGCTAAAGATTCGGCCGAATACCGAACCGAATCCGAACCCTAATTTGCATATGCATATGCAAATTAGGGGTGGGAAGGGGAAAACAGTTTTTACTTCCTTGTTTTCTGAATAAAAAGTCACGCGATTTCCCACCCCGCCCCTAATTTGCATATGCGGATTCGGTTTGGCTGGGCAGAAGGATTCGGCCGAATCCGAATCCTGCTGAAAAAGGCCGAATCCTGGCCGAATTCCGAACCGAATCCTGGATTCGGTGCATCCCTAATATATAAATAAATATATATATATATATATATATATAGTCCCGCAGTACCAGCACTCTGATCATTTAAATGGTTTGTGGTGCACGATCAAATTCAGGATACATAGGATAAGAAGGATCAGCACTCACTGTATTGATGTGAAGAAAAATTAGCTTTTTATTGTTTTACATCATAATCCAAATGGATTATGATGTAAAACAATAAAAAGCAAATTTTTCTTCACAACAATACAGTGAGTGCTGATCCTTCTTATCCTATATATATATATATATATATATATATATATATATATATATAATTCCGCATGATGAAGTGTTGTAGTTCCACAAAAACAGAAGGGTTACACATTGGGCATGAATTTTTTCCAGTGTCTCAACCTTCTTTTTATTAACCCACAGCCTTGAAATAAGCAGCCACTGGACACCAAAAGAGTCATTCCAAATCCTGAATGTCTATTACCTTGTCGTGGGAAAGATAAACTCCTTTTCCATCACTTGTCAGCATCTGAAACCTTTCTGGATAGAAAACAAGGACACAGGTTTAGTTACAGGACTTTTTGGGTACATTCATTTCAATAGTGCCACAGTCTGTCCAATGACTATTGATTTCTAATACTATATATTTAGCAAAACTTGAAGTCTGAAATGGAACATAAATATATAGGAAAAGTACATGATGGGGGTTATTTATCAAGGTCTGAATTTATCTCAGTATTTCTAATTAGGGATGTAGCGAACGTCGGAAAAAAAGTTCGCGAACATATTCGCGAACTTGCGTCAAAAATGCGAACGGTTCGCGAACGTCGCGAACCCCATAGACTTCAATGGGAAGGCGAATTTTAAAAGCTAAAAAAGACATTTCTGGCCAGAAAAATGATTTTAAAGTTGTTTAAAGGGTGCAACGACCTGGACAGTGGCATGCCAGAGGGGGATCAAGGGCAAAAATGTATCTGAAAAATACATTGTTGACACAGCGCTGCGTTTTGTGCTGTAAAGGGCAGAAATCACACTACATTTCTAAACCTGTGTAATAAACTGCTTTAAAACGTCTGGCGTCTACATCAAGTCGTGTAAAGGTTACAGCCTGTTCACACGCAAAGACGAAACGCGGCAATTACTGCAACGCAAAAAAACGCAAAGAGCTTTAATGAATGATACCGTCAAGTGAGCAAATAATAGTTGTTAATTACTAGTTGAGCTTGTCACCTCCAGGATGTTCATCCTGTTGGTGGCAATATTTCTGTAGTGGTGTGTTTAGCAGTCACCGTGCTTGTGCGCACGTGCACGGTCAGGCAGAGGTAATTCAATGTACAGTGAAGTGAACCAAAAAACACCGATTCTGCAGTGTGGGCCCAGTTTTGGTCTACTTTATTGATCACCTGCGGTGACCATAAAAGATGCGATTTTGCCACTGTTGCAGAACCCTGAAAAATTAGGCATGTGTACTTTCCTGAAAAATTATGTTTTTTTTGTCGCAGCCACTGAAGCACAGAGGCCAGAAAAAATATGCCATATAAATGCTAACAATATAATTTTTTTTTGTCGCAGCCACTGAAGCACAGAGGCCAGAAAAAATATGCCATATAAATGCTGAAAATATTCATTTTTTTTTTGTCGCAGCCACTGCAGCACAGAGGCCAGAAAAAATATGCCATATAAATGCTGAAAATATTAAAAAAATTTGTCGCAGCCACTGCAGCACAGAGGCCAGAAAAAATATGCCATATAAATGCTGAAAATATAAAAAAAAATTTGTCGCAGCCACTGAAGCACAGAGGCCAGAAAAAATATGCCATATAAATGCTGAAAATATTCATTTTTTTTGTCGCAGCCACTGCAGCACAGAGGCCAGAAAAAATATGCCATATAAATGCTGAAAATATAAAAAAATTTTGTCGCAGCCACTGAAGCACAGAGGCCAGAAAAAATATGCCATATAAATGCTGAAAATATTCATTTTTTTGGTTGCAGCCACTGAAGCACAGAGGCCAGAAAAACTCAGGATTTACCTGGATTCAAATGAAACCAGTAGGGTTTGCACCCTAGTTTGTAACGGTGGTGGAGGGAGGAGGACGCTAAAGGACAGCTGTGTGTGGAGTCATGAGGCGTGCAGAGAAGGACAGCTGCATGGGGAGTCAGAACAAGTCTTCCGGCGTGCAGTAACCCTCCGAGATCCACGCCTCATTCATTTTAATAAAGGTCAGGTAATCCACACTTTTGTGACCTAGGCGAGTTCTCTTCTCAGTTACAATCCCTCCTGCTGCACTGAAGGTCCTTTCTGAGAGCACACTTGAGGCTGGGCAAGACAAGAGGTTCATGGCAAATTGTGACAGCTCTGGCCACAGATCAAGCCTGCGCACCCAGTAGTCCAGGGGTTCATCGCTCCTCAGAGTGTCGATATCTGCAGTTAATGCCAGGTAGTCCGCTACCTGCCGGTCGAGGCGTTCTTTGAGGGTGGATCCAGAAGGGTTGTGGCGCTGCCTTGGACTGAAAAACATTTGCATGTCTGACGTTACAGACTGGCCAAAGTGCTTTGTCCTTGCAGGTGTGCTCGTGGCAGGATTACTGGCACCTCTGCCCCTGGAATGTTGATGAGTTCCTGAAGTGACATCACCCTTAAAGGAATTGTTCAGTGTAAAAATAAAAACTGGCTAAATAGATAGGCTGTGCAAAATAAAAAATGTTTCTAATATAGTTAGTAAGCCAAAAATGTAATGTATAAAGGCTGGAGTGATTTGACATATAACATGTCAGTCAGAACCTGCTTTTCAGCTCTCTTGGTTTACACTGACTGGTTACCCTGGTTACCAGGCAGTAACCAACCAGAGACTTGAGGGGGGGCCACAAGGGTCATATCTGTTGCTTTTGAATCTGAGCTGAATGCTGAGGATCAATTACAAACTCACTGAACAGAAATGTACCATGTGGCCCCCCTTCAAGTCGCTGACTAACTCAGAGTTATAGAGCTGAAAAGCAGGAAGTTGGATTCTGGCTGTTTTATTAGATATCTGTTCACTCCAGCCTTTATATATTACATTTTTGGCTAATTAACTATATTAGAAACATTTTTTATTTTGCACAGTCTATCTATTTACCCAGTTTTTATTTTCACACTGAACTATTCCTTTAAAAGCATTGTACAACATGTTTTGCAGGCTGGTTTGTAAATGCAACATCCTTTCTGACTTGTGGTACGTTGGTAACATTTCTGCCACTTTATGCTTGTACCGAGGGTCTAGTAGCCTTGCGACCCAGTACAGGTCCTTCTCCTTAAGCCTCTTGATATGGGGGTCCTTCAACAGGCATGACAGCATGAAAGACCCCATTCTCACAAGGTTGGATGCAGAGGTATCCATCTCCGCTTCCTCGTTATCAAGGACTACATCATCCACGGTCTCCTCCCCCCAGCCACGTACAAGACCAGGGGTCCCCAAAAGGTCACCACAAGCCCCCTGGGAAGCCTGCTCCTGTTGGTCCTCCTCCTCCACAAAGCCACCTTCCTCCTCTGACTCCACTTCTGACACCTCTCCCTGCGTTGCAGCAGGTGCCTGGGCTCGTTCTGGTGATTCCGACCAGAAATCGTGCGCTTCCTGCTCCTCGTCACGCTGGTCTACAGCCTCATCTGTCACTCGTCGCACGGCACGTTCCAGGAAGAAAGCAAAGGGTATAAGGTTGCTGATGGTGCCTTCGGTGCGACTGACCATGTTTGTCACCTCTTCAAAAGGGCGCATGAGCCTGCAGGCATCGCAAATAAGCACCCAGTAACGTGGGAAAAAAATCCCCAGCTCTGCAGATCCAGTCCTACCACCCAGTTCAAACAGGTATTCATTGACGGCTCATTGTTGTTGCAGCAGACGTTCCAACATGAGGAGCGTTGAATTCCAGCGAGTCTGGCTGTCGCAAATTAAACGCCTGACTGGCATGTTGTACCGCTGCTGAATGTCAGCAAGGCGTGCCATGGCTGTGTACTCTGAAATGGGCCGACACCTTCCTGGACTGCCTGAGAACGTCCTGGAATCCTGGGTACTTCGAGACAAAACGTTGGACTATTAAATTCAGAACATGTGCCATGCAGGGCACATGTGTTAAATTGCCCAATCTCAGTGCTGCCAACAGATTGCTTCCGTTGTCACACACCACTTTTCCGATCTTCAGTTGGTGTGGGGTCAGCCACCGATCGGCCTGTGACTGCAGAGATGACAGGAATACAGATCCGGTATGGTTTCTGCTTTCCAGGCACGTCATCCCCAAGACAGCATGACAACGGCGTACCTGGCACGTCGAATAGCCTAGGGGGAGCTGGGGGTGCACAGGTGTGGAGGAGGAGGACCCAGCAGCAGAGGAGGAAGAAGAGGAAGAAGACGAGGTAGAGAGCGAAGGAGGAGTAGAGGTGGTGGCAGAACCGCGTGCAATCCGTGGCGGTGACACCAACTCCACTGTTGTTGTTGAGCCACACATTCCCTGCTTCCCAGCCATTACCAAGTTCACCCAGTGGGCAGTGTAGGTGACATACCTGCCCTGACCATGCTTGGAGGACCATGCGTCAGTAGTCATATGGACCTTTGGCCCAACACTAAGTGACAGAGATGCGGTGACTTGGCTCTGCACATGGTGGTACAGGTGTGGTATTCCCTTTTTTGAAAAAAAATTGCGGCTGGGTACCTTCCACTGCGGTGTCCCAATTGCTACAAATTTGCGGAAGGCCTCAGAGTCCACCAGCTGGTATGGTAAAAGCTGGCGGGCTAAGAGTGCAGACAAGCCAGCTGTCAGACGCCGGGCAAGGGGGTGACTCGCAGACATTGGCTTCTTACGCTCAAACATGGCCCTCACAGAAACTTGGCTGGAGGCAGATGACTGGGAATGGGAACTGGTGGTCAAGGTGGAAGGCGGAGTGGAGGGTGGTTCAGACGGGTCAAGGACAGCAGAGGTAGAGCAGTAAGATGCTGGACCAGAAGGAGGGTGGCTTTTAGTTTGTCTGTTGCCTTTGAGGTGTTGCTCCCAAAGTGCTTTGTGCTTGCCGTTCATGTGCCTTCGCATAGAAGTTGTACCTATGTGGCTGTTGGGCTTCCCAAGACTCAGTTTCTGACTGCACTCATTGCAAATTACAACGCTTTTGTCAGAGGCACACACATTAAAAAAATCCCACACTGCTGACCTTTTTGAAGCTGGCAATCTGGCGGTAACAGTAGAAGTTGGCGGCGTTGGCGGCAATGGCGGGTGCGTTGGCCAGCTGACCACAGGTGCCGATACATGTTGTTGCCCTACTGTTCCCTGCGAGCTGTCCTCCCTGCTTCTTCTAAGTCTTATTCTCCTCCTGCCTCTCTGACTCTCCGTCTCTCCATCTGAACTATCCTCCTCTTGCTCTCTTCTACTGGGCAGCCATAAAACATCAATCTCCTCATCATCATTCTCCTCAGATGCATCAATTTCTTCTACCAGCTCACAGAAGGAAGCAGCAGCGGGGACCTCCTCATCACTCATTATGTCCATCTCTGTTGTGTTCTCTGCCAGAATAAAATCTGGTGTAACGTCCTCATCTCCTTCATCTTCTTCTGCCAATAATGGTTGCACATCACTCAGTTCAAGAAACTCATGTGAAAATAACTCCTCTTACTCCAGTGAAGAAGGGGCGCCGGTGGTGGAGGAAGTGTAACGTGGGGTGCCCATAGCAGTGGAGGATGAGGATGTTGTGGTAAAGTTAGAAACGGTAGAGGATGGGGTGTGCTGTGTAAGCCAGTCAACTACCTCTTCAGCATTTTGGGAGTTCAGGGTCATTGCCTTTTTAAAACTGGGCAATTTCCTAGGGCCACAGGATAGCATAGCAGCACGGCCCCTAGTGCCTCTGCGTGGCGGCCTGCCTTTGCCTGGCATTATTTTTAAAACAACAACAACTCAGGTGGTGCAGCAGTGGATACGGAATATATTATTGCTGCTTGAAAAACGTCACTCGGGTGGTGTTTCTGGAGACGGTATTATTATTGATATTTAGACAGAATGTGAAAAAGCTCACACAGCTAGATGGCAGTTGTTTGAAGAACACACTGGGCAAATAATGCCTGCAAGTGCACTACTATTGGTGCACTACTATGAAGAACAGCAAACAGCACTGGACACGTTAAAGAACAGTAAGATAAGTAAAATAAAATAAAAAATATATGTATATTAAAAAAAAAAAAATTACTCGGGTTGGTGCTGCTGAACTACTAGGGATGGCGCGAACTGTTCGCCGGCGAACTTGTTCGCGCGAACATCGGGTGTTCGCGCTCGCCGGAAGTTCGCGAACGTCGCGCGACGTTCGCCATTTTGGGTTCGCCATTGTTGGCGCTTTTTTTTGCCCTCTCACCCCAGACCAGCAGGTACATGGCAGCCAATCAGGAAGCTCTCCCCTGGACCACTCCCCTTCCCTATAAAAACCAAAGCCCTGCAGCGTTTTTTCACTCTGCCTGTGTGTGCTGAAGAGATAGTGTAGGGAGAGAGCTGCTGCCTGTTAGTGATTTCAGGGACAGTTGAAAGTTTGCTGGCTAGTAATCGTTTTGATACTGCTCTGTTATTGGAGGGACAGAAGTCTGCAGGGGTTTGAGGGACATTTAAGCTTAGGTAGCTTTGCTGGCTAGTAATCTACCTTCTACTGCAGTGCTCTGTATGTAGCTGCAGTGGGCAGCTGTCCTGCTTCTGATCTCATCTGCTGACTGCTGCAATAACAGTAGTCCTTGTAAGGACTGCTTTTATTTATTTTTTTGTTGTTTTACTACTACTACTACTACTACTATAAGAGCCCAGTGCTATTAGTCTAGCAGTGTTGGGGAGTGGGACTGGTGTGCTAATCTGCTGCTCCTAGTAGTTCAGCAGCACCAACTTTAATTTTTTTTTTTTTAATATTCATTTTTTTTTTATTTTACTTTTTTTTATTTTACTACCGCTGTAGTAGTGTATAAGTTGACCTTTTAGGCATTATTTGCCCTGTAGGCATTTTTTGCCCAGTGTGTTATTCAACCAACTGCCATCTAGCTGTGTGACCTTGTTCACATTCTGTCTAAATATCCATAATATTACCGTCTCCAGAAAAAACACCGGAGTGACTTTTTTCAAGCAGCCATAATATATTTTACGTAATCCGTATCCATCGCTGTATTAGTGTATAAGTTGACCTTTTAGGCATTATTTGCCCTGTAGGCATTTTTGCCCAGTGTGTTATTCAACCAACTGCCATCTAGCTGTGTGACCTTGTTCACATTCTGTCTAAATATCCATAATATTACCGTCTCCAGAAAAAACACCGGAGTGACTTTTTTCAAGCAGCCATAACATATTTTACGTAATCTGTATCCATCGCTGTAGTAGTGTATAAGTTGACCTTTTAGGCATTATTTGCCCTGTAGGCATTTTTTGCCCAGTGTGTTATTCAACCAACTGCCATCTAGCTGTGTGACCTTGTTCACATTCTGTCTAAATATCCATAATATTACCGTCTCCAGAAAAAACACCGGAGTGACTTTTTTCAAGCAGCCATAATATATTTTACGTAATCCGTATCCATCGCTGTAGTAGTGTATAAGTTGACCTTTTAGGCATTATTTGCCCTGTAGGCATTTTTTGCCCAGTGTGTTATTCAACCAACTGCCATCTAGCTGTGTGACCTTGTTCACATTCTGTCTAAATATCCATAATATTACCGTCTCCAGAAAAAACAACGGAGTGACTTTTTTCAAGCAGCCATAACATATTTTACGAAATCTGTATCCATCGCTGTAGTAGTGTATAAGTTGACCTTTTAGGCATTATTTGCCCTGTAGGCATTTTTTGCCCAGTGTGTTATTCAACCAACTACCATCTAGCTGTGTGACCTTGTTCACATTCTGTCTAAATATCCATAATATTACCGTCTCCAGAAAAAACACCGGAGTGACTTTTTTCAAGCAGCCATAACATATTTTACGTAATCTGTATCCATCGCTGTAGTAGTGTATAAATTGACCTTTTAGGCATTATTTGCCCTGTAGGCATTTTTTGCCCAGTGTGTTATTCAACCAACTGCCATCTAGCTGTGTGACCTTGTTCACATTCTGTCTAAATATCCATAATATTACCGTCTCCAGAAAAAACACCGGAGTGACTTTTTTCAAGCAGCCATAATAAATTTTACGAGATCCGTATCCACCGCTGTAGTAGTGTATACGTTGATCTTGTGGGCAGTATTTGCACAGTGTTTTCTTCAAACCGCCATCTAGCTGTGTGAGCTTGTTCACATTTTGTCTAAATATTGATAATATTATCGTCTCTAGAAAAACCACTTGAGTTACTTTTTTTCAAGCAGCATTCATATATTTTACGTAATCCGTATCCACCGCTGTGTATACGTTGACCTTGTAGGCATTATTTGCACAGTGTTTTCTTCAAACCGCCATCTAGCTGTGTGAGCTTGTTCACATTTTGTCTAAATATTGATAATATTATCGTCTCTAGAAAAACCACTTGAGTTACTTTTTTTCAAGCAGCATTCATATATTTTACGTAATCCGTATCCACCGCTGTGTATACATTGACCTTGTAGGCATTATTTGCACAGTGTTTTCTTCAAACCGCCATCTAGCTGTGTGAGCTTGTTCACATTTTGTCTAAATATTGATAATATTATCGTCTCTAGAAAAACCACTTGAGTTACTTTTTTTCAAGCAGCATTCATATATTTTACGTAATCCGTATCCACCGCTGTGTATACGTTGACCTTGTAGGCATTATTTGCACAGTGTTTTCTTCAAACCGCCATCTAGCTGTGTGAGCTTGTTCACATTTTGTCTAAATATTGATAATATTATCGTCTCTAGAAAAACCACTTGAGTTACTTTTTTTCAAGCAGCATTCATATATTTTACGTAATCCGTATCCACCGCTGTGTATACGTTGACCTTGTAGGCATTATTTGCACACTGTTTTCTTCAAACTGCCATCTAGCTGTGTGTATTATCGTTTCCAGAAAAACCAACTGAGTTTTTGTTGTTGTTGTTTTTTTAAAAATAATGCCAGGCAAAGGCAGGCCGCCACGCAGAGGCCGTGCTAGGGGCCGTGCTGCTATGCAATCCTGTGGCCCTAGCAAATTGCCCAGTTTTTAAAAAGCCAATGACCCTGAACTCCCAAAATGCTGAAGAGGTAGTTGACTGGCTTACACTTTACCACAACATCCTCCTCATCCTCCACTGCTATGGCCACCCCACGTAACACTTCCTCCACCACCGGTGCCCCTTCTTCACTGGAGTCAGAGGAGTTATTTTCCCATGAGTTTCTTGAACTGAGTAATGCGCAACCATTATTGCCAGAAGAAGATGAAGGAGATGAGGACGTTACACCAGATTTAATTCTGGCAGAGAACACGACAGAGATGGACATAATGATGAGTGATGAGGAGGAGGTCCCCGCTGCTGCTTCCTTCTGTGATGTGTCAGAAGAAATTGATGCATCTGAGGAGAATGATGATGAGGAGATTGATGTTTTGTGGGTGCCTAGTAGAAGAGAGCAAGAGGAGGGTAGTTCAGATGGAGAGACGGAGAGTCAGAGAGGCAGTAGGAGAATAAGACTTAGAAGAAGCAGGGAGGACAGCCCGCAGGGATCAGTAGGGCAACAACATGTATCGGCACCTGTGTTCAGCCGGCCAACGCACCTGCCATTGCCGCCAATGCCGCCAACTTCTACTGTTACCGCCAGATCGCACACTTCCAAAAAGTCAGCAGTGTGGGATTTTTTTAATGTGTGTGCCTCTGATAGGGATGTAGCGAACCGCCGCCGATGTGTTCGCGAACGCAGTTCGCGAACACCGGCAAAATTTGCGAGCAGTTCGCGAACTGTTCGCGAACTTCGAACATCCGAAAATCGTTTGATTCGAACGATCGAAGGATTGAAATCGTTCGATCGAAGGATTTTCGTTCGAATCGAACGATCGAAGCCATTCGATCGAATGATTTCATTCGATCGAAGCCATTCGATCGAATGATTTCATTCGATCGAATGCTTCGATCGTTCGATTCGAACGAAAATCCTTCAATTTTAGCGGTCGAATGGTCGAACGATCGAACGATTTTGACGCGAACGCCTATTGGCGAACGTCGCACGACGTTCGCGAACTTGCGGCGGACGCGAACAGTCGAAGTTCGCGCGAACTAGTTCGCCGGCGAACAGTTCGCTACATCCCTAGCCTCTGACAAAAGCATTGTAATTTGCAATGAGTGCAGTCAGAAACTGAGCCTTGGTAAGCCCAACAGCCACATAGGTACAACTTCTATGCGAAGGCACATGAGCGGCAAGCACAAAGCACTTTGGGAGCAACACCTCAAAGGCAACAGGCAAACTAAAAGCCACACTCCTTCTGGTCCAGCATCTTACTGCTCTACCTCTGCTCTCCTTGACCCGTCTGAACCACCCTCCACTCCGCCTTCCACCTTGACCACCTGTTCCCATTCCCAGTCATCTGCCACCAGCCAAGTTTCTGTGAAGGCCATGTTTGAGCGTAAGAAGCCAATGTCTGACTGTCACCCCCTTGCCCGGCGTCTGACAGCTGGCTTGTCTGCACTCTTAGCCCGCCAGCTTTTACCATACCAGCTGGTGGACTCTGAGGCCTTCCGCAAATTTGTAGCAATTGGGACACCGCAGTGGAAGGTACCCAGCCGCAATTTTTTTTCTAAAAAGGGAATACCACACCTGTACCAACATGTGCAGAGCCAAGTTACCGCATCTCTGTCACTTAGTGTTGGGCCAAAGGTCCATATGACTACTGACGCATGGTCCTCCAAGCATGGTCAGGGCAGGTATGTCACCTACACTGCCCACTGGGTGAACTTGGTAATGGCTGGGAAGCAGGGAATGGGTAGCTCAACAACAACAACAGTGGAGTTGGTGTCACCGCCACGGATTGCACGCGGTTCTGCCACCACCTCTACTCCTCCATCGCTCTCTACCTCGTCTTCTTCCTCTTCTTCTTCTTACTCTGCTGCTGGGTCCTCCTTCTCCTCCTCCACACCTGTGCACCCCCAGCTCCCCCTAGGCTATTCGACGTGCCAGGTACGCCGTTGTCACGCTGTCTTGGGGATGACGTGCCTGGAAAGCAAAAACCATACCGGATCTGTACTCCTGTCATCTCTGCAGTCACAGGCCGATCGGTGGCTGACCCCACACCAACTGCAGATCGGAAAAGTGGTGTGTGACAATGGAAGCAATCTGTTGGCAGCGTTGAGACTGGGCAATTTAACACATGTGCCCTGCATGGCACATGTGTTAAATTTAATAGTCCAACGTTTTGTAGTACCCAGGATTCCAGGACGTTCTCACCCAGTCCAGAAAGGTGTCGGCCCATTTCAGACGTTCCTACACAGCCATGGCACGCCTTGCTGACATTCAGCAGCGCTACAACATGCCAGTCAGGCGTTTGATTTCTGACAGCCAGACTCGCTGGAATTCAACGCTCCTTATGTTGGAACGTCTGCTGCAACAACAAAGGGCCGTCAACGAGTACCTTTTTGAACTGGGTGGTAGGACTGGATCTGCAGAGCTGGGGATTTTTTTCCCCCGTTACTGGGTGCTTATGCGCGATGCCTGCAGGCTCATGCGACCTTTTGAAGAGGTGACAAATATGGTCAGTCGCACTGAAGGCACCATCAGCAAACTAATACCCTTCGCTTTCTTCCTGGAGCGTGCCGTGCGACGAGTGACAGATGAGGCTGTAGACCAGCGTGACGAGGAGCTGGAAGCGCACGATTTATGGTCGGAATCACCAGAACGAACCCAGGCACCTGCTGCAACGCAAGGAGAGGTGCCAGAAGTGGAGTCAGAGGAGGAAGGTGGCTTTGTGGAGGAGGAGGAGGAGGACCAACAGGAGCAGGCTTCCCAGGGGGCTAGTGGTGACCTTTTGGGGACCCCTGGTCTTGTACGTGGCTGGGGGGAGGAGACCGTGGATGATGCAGTCCTTGATAATGAGGAAGCGGAGATGGATAGCTCTGCATCCAACCTTGTGAGAATGGGGTCTTTCATGCTGTCATGCCTGTTGAAGGACCCCCGTATCAAGAGGCTTAAGGAGAAGGACCTGTACTGGGTCGCAACGCTACTAGACCCTCGGTACAAGCATAAAGTGTCAGAAATGTTACCAACATACCACAAGTCCGAAAAGATGCGGCATTTACAAACCAGCCTGCAAAACATGTTGTACAATGCTTTTAAGGGTGATGTCACTTCAGGAACTCATCAACATTCCAGGGGCAGAGGTGCCAGTAATCCTGCCACGAGCACACCTGCAAGGACAAAGCCCTTTGGCCGGTCTGTAACGTCAGACATGCAAATGTTTTTCTGTCCAAGGCAGCGCCACAACCCTTCTGGATCCACCCTCAAAGAACGCCTCGACCGGCAGGTAGCGGACTACCTGGCATTAACTGCAGATATCGACACTCTGAGGAGCGATGAACCCCTGGACTACTGGGTGCGCAGGCTTGATCTGTGGCCAGAGCTGTCACAATTTGCCATGAACCTCTTGTCTTGCCCAGCCTCAAGTGTGCTCTCAGAAAGGACCTTCAGTGCAGCAGGAGGGATTGTAACTGAGAAGAGAACTCGCCTAGGTCACAAAAGTGTCGATTACCTGACCTTTATTAAAATGAATGAGGGGTGGATCTCGGAGGGTTACTGCACGCCGGAAGACTTGTTCTGACTTCTATGCAGCTGTCCTTCTCTTCAAGCCTCATGACTCCACACACAGCTGTCCTTTAGCGTCCTCCTCCCTCCGCCACCGTTACAAACTAGGGTGCAAACCCTACTGGTTTAATTTTTTCTGGCCTCTGTGCTTCAGTGGCTGCAACCAAAAAAACTGGGCAAACAATGTCTACAAGGTCAACGTATGGCGAAAAATGACTATTTTCAGCATTTATATGGCATATTTTTTCTGGCAACTGTGCTTCAGTGGCTGCGTCCAAAAAAATGCATATTTTCTGCATTTATATGGCATAATTTTTCTGGCCTCTGTGCTTCAGTGGCTGCAACCAAAAAAATGCATATTTTCTGCATTTATATGGCATAATTTTTCTGGCCTCTGTGCTTCAGTGGCTGCAACCAAAAAAATTTATATTTTCAGCATTTATATGGCATAATTTTTCTGTCAACTGTGCTTCAGTGGCTGCGACCAAAAAAATGCATATTTTCTGCATTTATATGGCATAATTTTTCTGGCCTCTGTGCTTCAGTGGCTGCAACCAAAAAAATTTATATTTTCAGCATTTATATGGCATAATTTTTCTGGCAACTGTGCTTCAGTGGCTGCGACCAAAAAAATGACTATTTTCAGCATTTATATGGCATATTTTTTCTGGCCTCTGTGCTTCAGTGGCTGCGGCCAAAAAAACTGGGCAAACAATGCCTACACGGTCAACGACGTTGACCTTGTAGGCATTGTTTGCCCAGTTTTTTTGGCTGACTTCTATGCAGCTGTCCTTCTCTTCAAGCCTCATGACTCCACACACAGCTGTCCTTTAGCGTCCTCCTCCCTCCGCCACCGTTACAAACTAGGGTGCAAACCCTACTGGTTTAATTTTTTCTGGCCTCTGTGCTTCAGTGGCTGCAACCAAAAAAACTGGGCAAACAATGTCTACAAGGTCAACGTATGGCGAAAAATGACTATTTTCAGCATTTATATGGCATATTTTTTCTGGCAACTGTGCTTCAGTGGCTGCGTCCAAAAAAATGCATATTTTCTGCATTTATATGGCATAATTTTTCTGGCCTCTGTGCTTCAGTGGCTGCAACCAAAAAAATGCATATTTTCTGCATTTATATGGCATAATTTTTCTGGCCTCTGTGCTTCAGTGGCTGCAACCAAAAAAATTTATATTTTCAGCATTTATATGGCATAATTTTTCTGTCAACTGTGCTTCAGTGGCTGCGACCAAAAAAATGCATATTTTCTGCATTTATATGGCATAATTTTTCTGGCCTCTGTGCTTCAGTGGCTGCAACCAAAAAAATTTATATTTTCAGCATTTATATGGCATAATTTTTCTGGCAACTGTGCTTCAGTGGCTGCGACCAAAAAAATGACTATTTTCAGCATTTATATGGCATATTTTTTCTGGCCTCTGTGCTTCAGTGGCTGCGGCCAAAAAAACTGGGCAAACAATGCCTACACGGTCAACGACGTTGACCTTGTAGGCATTGTTTGCCCAGTTTTTTTGGCCGCAGCCACTGAAGCACAGAGGCCAGAAAAAATATGCCATATAAATGCTGAAAATAGTCATTTTTTGCCATACGTTGACTCAACGTATATGGCAAAAAATGACTATTTTCAGCATTTATATGGCATATTTTTTCTGGCAACTGTGCTTCAGTGGCTGCGACCAAAAAAACTGGGCAAACAATGCCTACAAGGTCAACGTATGGCAAAAAATGACTATTTTCAGCATTTATATGGCATATTTTTTCTGGCAACTGTGCTTCAGTGGCTGCGTCCAAAAAAACTGGGCAAACAATGTCTACAAGGTCAACATATGGCGAAAAATTACTATTTTCAGCATTTATATGGCATATTTTTTCTGGCAACTGTGCTTCAGTGGCTGCGTCCAAAAAAACTGGGCAAACAATGTCTACAAGGTCAACGTATGGCGAAAAATGACTATTTTCAGCATTTATATGGCATATTTTTTCTGGCAACTGTGCTTCAGTGGCTGCGTCCAAAAAAACTGGGCAAACAATGCCTACAAGGTCAACGTATGGCAGTTGTTTAAAGAGAACAGTAGATTACTAGCCAGCAAAGCTACCTAAGCTAAAATGTCCCTCAAATCCCTGCAGACTTCTGTCCCTCCAATACAGAGCAGTATCAAGCAGATTACTAGCCAGCAAACTTACTATCATCTGTCCCTGAAATCACTAACAGCTCTCCCCCTACACTATCTCTTCCAAGCACACACAGGCAGATTTTTCAGATACATTTTTGCCCTTGATCCCCCTCTGGCATGCCACTGTCCAGGTCGTTGCACCCTTTAAACAACTTTAAAATCATTTTTCTGGCCAGAAATGTCTTTTTTAGATGTTAAAGTTCGCCTTCCCATTGAAGTCTATGGGGTTCGCGAACCGCTCGCATTTTTGCGCAAGTTCGCGAATATGTTCGCGAACTTTTTTTCCGACGTTCGCTACATCCCTATGAACTACTAGGAGCAGCACAGTAGCACACCAGTCCCACTCCCCAACACAGCTAGACTAATAGCACTGGGCTCTTATAGTAGCAAAGTAATAAAACAAAAAAGAAAATAAAAGCAGTCCTTACAAGGACTATTGGGTTATTACAGCAGTCAGCAGATGAGATCAGAAGAGATCAGTGCCCACAGCAGCTACATACAGAGCACTGCAGTAGAAGGTAGATTACTAGCCAGCAAAGCTACCTAACCTAAAATGTCCCTCAAATCCCTGCAGAGTTCTGTCCCTCCAATACAGAGCAGTATCAAGTAGATTACTAGCCAGCAAACTTACTATCAACTGTCCCTCAAATCAGTGAAATCACTAACAGCTCTCTCCCTACACTAGCTCTTCCAAGCACACACAGGCAGAATGAAAAAACGCTGCAGGGCTTCAGTTTATATATGGAAGGGGAGTGGTCCAGGGGGTGTGGGGGTGGTCCAGGAGGGAGAGCTTCCTGATTGGCTGCCATGTATCTGCTGGTCTGGGGTGAGAGGTCAAAAAAAAGCGCCAGCTAAGGAACCCAAAATGGCGAATTCGCGAACATTCGGCGAGCGCGAACAGTCGATGTTCGCGCGAACAAGTTCGCCGGCGAACAGTCCGCGACATCCCTATTTCTAATATCCAACTCTGAATTCACTAATAGACCTTATTTATGAAAAAAACATCCGAAAAAATAGTGTCCGGCAAAACTCCGAAAACTTCTAAGCTTTCCCCCGAAAACTCCAAAAACTAAAATTTTTCCGGAGTTTTCTGAGTTTTTTGCTCCAAAACTCCTTTCATTGGAAATCGGTACAGACATCAGTGCAGACACTAGAACCTTCCCCATTGACTTATACAGGACCTTGAGAGCTTTTAGATGCCAGGGTTTCGGATTCAGAGTTTTTAGACCATCGGACTTTAATAAATCATTGTATTTTTTTTTGCTTTCGAAAACTACAAATTATTCAAGGTTCAGCTATTTGGAGCTTGATAAATAATCCCTGATGAGTGTTAACAAAAAAAAAAACCTCAAGTAAAATTCCAATTAAATTAACCAATTGAATATTTGCTTTCGGCATTCAAATGGCTCTAGACAGTGATTCCCAACCAGTGGCTCACAAGCAACATGTTGCTCACTAACCCTTTGGATGTTGCTCCGAATGGTCTCAAAGCAGGTGCTTATTTTTGAATTCCAGGCTTGGAAGTAAGTTTTGGTTACATAAAAAACAGGTGTACTGCCAAACAGAGTCTCCTGTAGGTTGTCAGTCCATATAGGGGCTACCAAATAGCCAATCACAGCCCTTATTTGGCACCCAGAGGCTTTTTTTCATGCTTGTGTTTCTCCCCAACTCTTTTTACATTTGGTTTGTTTACATTACCTTAGACTAAAGCAATAGAATGAATCTAGATTCTCATTGGTTGCAATGGGTTGCCCTACACAGGCCGAACTATATTCACATTGTAACCTAAATCAGTATGTTGCAGCATGTTTACAGTCAGTTCTTCCTAAAAGCACAATTGGAGGAAAAAAAACAATACACCTTTCCTCTTCAGTATCCCCAAATCCCATGGATGCCTAAAAAAGAATCATTTTTTTTCCTCCATCAGGTATTGCTATTATTCTACTACTCACCTAAGCAAAATGTGCTTGGACAATATCTGTGTCTATCAGTATCTATTTCTTTATCCTACAAATCCAGGCAATATCCAAGTACTAAATATCGCTGCCCTGCTGCCCCTTGCCTTTTCAACTGCGGGCGGATTTTGGCATGAAATGCAAAATGTTGCATTTTGGTAAATGGACGAGATTCAATTTGAGATTCAATTCAGAAAAACTTCTTATCACACAGTTTATCATGTGAAGAAGACTCTATGGCGAAAAACTGGAATTGAATTTACAGATTAGTTTTTTCTCCTCGGATTGAATCTCATCCATGAGTTTTCACTTGATAAATCGTGACTTTTTCTCATTGAGTTGAATCTGCCCAATTGCCTGACCGTGGCCTTATACAGGTATGGGTTCCATTATCCAATCCGTTATCCAAAAAGCGCTGAATTACGGGAATGCCATCTCCCATTGACTCCATTTTTGTCAATTTATTTAAATTTTTAAGAATGATTTCCTTTTTCTCTGTAATAATTAAACAGTACCTTAAAGGGATACTGTCATGGGGAAAAAAAATCAGTTAATAGCGCTGCCCCAGCAGAATTCTGCACTGAAATCCATTTCTCAAAAGAGCAAACAGATTTTTTTATATTCAATTTTGAAATCTGACATGGGGCTAGACATATTGTCACTATACCAGCTGCCCCAAGTCATGTGACTTGTGCTCTGATAAACTTCAATCACTCTTTACTGCTGTACTGCAAGTTGGAGTGATACCACCTCCTCCCTTTCCCCCCAGCAGCCAAACAAAAGAACAATGGGAAGGTAACCAGATAACAGCTCCCTAACACAAGATAACAGCTGCCTGGTAGATCTAAGAACATCACTCAGTTGTAAAAACCTATGTCCCACTGAGACACATTCAGTTACATTCAGTTACATTGAGAAGGAAAAACAGCAGCCTGCCAGAAAGTATTTCTCTCCTAAAGTGCAGGCACAAGTCACATGACTGGGGGCAGCTGGGGAATTGACAATATGTCTAGCCCCGTGTCAGATTTAAAAATTGAATATAAAAAAAATCTGTTTGCTCTTTTGAGAAATGGATTTCAGTGCAGAGTTCTGCTGGAGCAGCACTATTAACTGATTCATTTTGAATTTTTTTTTTCCCGTGACAGTATCCCTTTAAACTTGATCACAACTAAGATATAATTAATCCTTATTCGAGGCAAAACAACTATTGGGTTTAACCTTTAAATTAATTTTGAGTAGAATGAATGTATGGAGATCCAAATTAAAGAGAAATCCGTATCTAGAAAACTTCAGATCCACAGCGTTCTGGATAACAGGTCCCATAACTGTAGAGGCAACCATGGTTTTAAAACTCAACTTGTCTAGCACTATTGCTTTGGATGCAGTGGAGTTGGTTTAAGATACATGTGAAGACACAGAGACTTCATTTGTTTGAGAGATATATTTAGCCCCGAGCATTTTTCTTGGTATGCTTGACTCTAAAGGTGGACATACACGGAGAGATCCGCTAGTTTGGCAATGTCGCCAAATGAGTGGAACTCTCCCCGATATGCCCACCTAGGGCGATTGGATCATAACGATGGGTAAACGGGAGGTCGGATCGAGGGACCACATCAATGAACAGATGCAGTTCACAATCCAACGGGATTTTTAGTCCCGTCTGATCGACATCTGGCCGGCTTTCGGGCAGATATCGATCAGGGAAGACCATCAGAGGGCCCCATACACGGGCCAATAAACTGCCGACTTGGTCTGTCGGCAGATTTTATCCCCCCGTGTCTGGCCACCCTAAGGGCAGAGACACACGCTCAGATTTGGGGAGATTTAGTCGCCCATCGATAAATTGCCTTTTCTTTGGTGCAACTAATCTCCCCGAACTGCCTCCTGCCAGCTAGGATTTAAATCGCCGGTGGGATGGCACTCAGAGCGATTCGTTTTCCGAAGTCACCCAAAGTTTCCTTGTGAGGAAACTTTGGATGAATTCGAAAAACGAAACGCACTGGTTGCCATCCCGCAGGTGGTTTACATTCTAGCCGGCGGGAGGCAGTTCGGGGAGATTAGTCGCCCTGAAGAAGAGGAGATTTTTCATTGGGCAACTAATCTCCCCGAAGCTGAGCGTTTGTCTCTGCCCTAAAGCTATCCAAAGATGTTTATTTTCCATGGTTTTGGGTCTCCCCATAGCAGCACTGAAGTTTTGCAATGAGCCAAACTGCTTTGAATTCCCCTGGTCTATTAATTAAAAGTCAAACTTACTGAAGGCTGATTTCAGTCGCACCATGCAGCACAAATAATCTTCAAAGTTGAGTTTCATTTCATAATCTCCGTATCTTAAGAGCAAGATGGTAAGTTGATCACTGCTAACTGCTATTCCTGAGAATAGAAACATAAATAAGTTACATGTATATTGGAAGGTACATTGATTGGTACCCTAAATTGTGGCATTTGTCAGTGGTTAGGATAGAGGACACAAAGAACAATATAAGAGGCATATAGTAGTGTCTAAAGCTGGAGTCTTGCCTTGTCTAGGGGCCCAGATTGGTGGTTGAGGGACAGAGTTAGAGAAACATTTGTTAAGTAAGCATAAGTCTTCTCCAAGAAACACCTACAAGTCCAACCTGAAGGTCCGTTATTCTGAGATCTGTAGTGAACACTTATTTCCCTTCATAGATATTCTCAGAACATTGTGAATGACTGAAACAGGGTGTTTTCTTATGTCTGTGGCTTTTTTATGAGATAAAGGGGGCTGTGACCAAAGTCAAATGGGGACTTAAAGCCTGAAAACAATTGGCCTAAAGCAGTGAACCCCATCCAGTGGGGTAAGGCAGACTTTAGTTGCTAAAAACCATGTGTACTCCCAACCAGATCCTTCTGTAGACCACATAGGTGCAACCAATAGCCAATCACACAGCCCATATTTGGCACCTGCAGGAACTTTTTGCATTCTTATTATGCAATTTTTCTTTGCATCCAAATTTGGCTCATGAATAAGAAATGTTGGGGACCTAAAAGAACACAGGTATATAGGAATCCTTATTATCCATATCTGAAATATTTTTCACAGACCTGCAGTTTTCACAGCTTCCCTTAATTCTTCGAGGCCAATAAATCCACTTCCATCGACATCAGCATCAGTGAATATCGCCTTAACGAGAAACAGTTTGTATCTTCACAAAAATGTTTACATTAACCTTTGAAAATGTCGTTCAAAAGGGAAATTTTAAGGTACAGGTGTTTTACCCACAAAATACAAATTAAGACTATACCGATTTAAAGCAAGGGACCTTCAGGCAATTATGATATGGGGGGGTTACAGTGATTTTGGTTTTAGAATTTAGATTTCTTTGGTTCTTGTAAAATATTACAGGGTTGCTGTACGTATCTTTCAAATATCAATATCATGTCATTATTATTGAGAGTTCAGTTTTGAGTTTTGAATAAAAGACAGTCCAATCTAAGTTATAAACAGGGACAAAATAGTAATGATACTAGTAAGAGGAATATTGGATAAATTGATACTGATATTGAGTAAACATATATCCTATACTTGTTCAAGTGATCATTACTAGCAGGACACAGACATAATATAATTGTTTTACCTTAAAGTAGTCGAGGTACCTCCAGAGCCGCTTAAAGAAATCACATTCCAACTTTCCATTGCAAGTGAACTGTGCAGGCAGTTAGGGGAATTAGATAAAAATGTTGGACAGAAATATTTTTGTTGAAAGTGAATAATTTGGACTTATGTACAGTATAGAAGAACAGGATGAGCAAACTAAAGATTGACTTGTGATTGGCAGTGGTTGTTGTATAAATACAGTATAAGCTGTTGTTGCTGTATATATAATGTGTATGGCTTTTTTTCTCTTTGAGAAAGTTTAGGGGCCTAAGGCTTAAAACGGTGGTTCACCTATAAGTTAACTTTTAGTATACCATAGAATGACTCAGTCTAAGCAACTTTTTAATTGGCCTTCATTTTTACTTTGGTTTCTTTCCAACTTTTAAATTGGGGGTCACTGACTCAAAAAAACGCATTCTCTTTAAGGCTACAAATATATTGCTATTTTTTTATTACTCATCTTTCTATTCAGACACTCTCCTATTCATATCCCGTACTCTTATTTAAATCAGTGCATGGTTGCTAGGGCAATTTGGACCCTAGCAACTAGATTGCTGAAATTGCAAACTGGAGAGCTGCTGAATAAAAAGCTAAATAGCTCAAAAAACACAAATAGTAGCACATAAAAAACAATTGCAAATTGTCTCAGAATATCACCATCCACATCATACTAAAAGTTCATTTAAAGGTGAACAATCCCTTTAAGGCACACAGCCAGGGTTGGACTGGGGGGGGGTCAGGGCCCACTGGGGCTGCCACATTAGGGCCGCCACACCCCCAAGGGGTCCTCTCCCCAGTCGCAGGCCTCCCGCCCCAGCAAACCCCGCTCTGCCCTCTCTCCCACCCCCTCAATGCATGTACATACTTCACGCTCATTTGTGGAGCGGGGCAAGTGGGCAGATCAGGCAGGGTGAGAGGGTGGAGTGGGCGGAGCAGGTCGGCAAGTGGGCAGATGTCAGAAGGGGAAGGAGGTCACACTATGTGGAGCGTCTCTGGGCCAGGAACCCACCGGGTTTTTTCCCGGGATCCCGCTGGCCCAGTCCAACTCTGTACAGAGCCAGGGTCGGTATGCGGCGCCCGGGGCCCTGGACAGTAGTACCCCCCTACTGTGACGCGCCAAGTGTGCGCACAGAAAGGCGCCGCTCGGCGAACCAGCGTGAAGGCGCCTGGGTGCCTGGCACATGTGCAGAAGGCACTGCGCTGATGGCGTTGCGGGAAGAAAACTTTTTTACAGAGATCTGGAGAGGTGTTTGGCCTGGCGGGGGCCCATTAAGGGTCGGGGCCCGCCAGGTATTTTCCCGGTGTCCCGCCGGGCCAGTCCGACACTGTACACAGCATTTTCAGTGTCACTGGTGTAATTCCATGAGAGAAGACCCTGCAGCTGGGGGGCCAGCAGACAAAGAGGGTTAGGACCCATGACCCCCATCCCATGACCTGTGTTCCCTGCCCTGGACCCACACAACAAGACCCTATCTAAGCCCTGTGCCACCTAAGCCAAGTTTTGCCCCCACATTTTTACATATATCATGGGGGTCCTGCAGGTCATGGGCCATAAGTACCCCCTTGTGTCTTGCAACTTGCTGCCTACCCAGTATATTATGTCACAATCACTCATCAATAATTCTACATTGTTTATTATAATCTAATTATATTCCAAGACAAAAAATTTTCAATCCCTTTCAAAGAGCGTTTTAATTATTGTATTTTCATCTTTTTCTACATTCAAGGATACGTCCATTGATGCCAACATGGATCGACTGGCCTCTATACTGAATCTGATCCCTCCATGGGGAGCAAAGCCTAGAAGGAAGAGAATGCATTTTATATCAGAACTGCATCTTTGTCGTTATTAGTAACTACCGCTACTTTACATAATCCTATCCATTCATCTTACCTTTTGAAATGACATCATTCAGAAACTTTTGTAGATCCCGGGCATTCATTTTGCCTCCCTAATGTCAGGATAAGAGAAAGGGAATTAGCAGGGTGATCTTAAAGGAGAAGGAAAGGCTGAAATTAAGTAAGCTTTATCAGAAAGGTCTATATAAATACACCAGTACAGCCTCAAATTAAAGCTGCTCTGAGTCTTCTGTCAAAAGAAACAGACATTGACTTGTGTATCAGACCTGTTTTCAACATAAACCTCCAGGGCTAGGGCTTGAGCATGCTCAGTTTGCTCCTCTCTCCCTCTCCCTCCTCCCCTACCTGCTGTAATCTGAGCCCAGAGCTATGAGTGAGCAGGGAGAGACTCAGGCAGGAAGTGATGTCACACCAAGCTAATATGGCAGCTGCTATCGTAAACAAACAGAGAATTTCTAGAGCTGTTTACTCAGGTATGGTAAAGCATTCTGAAGAATAAATATAGTGTTATAGCTTGCACAATTATGGATAATATATTGGCAATAAATTGCTTTGGTAGCCTTCCTTCTCCTTTAACATAAACTGCCTTGTGTTTCAGTGCTTTGTATCTCTGGGACACTTCCGGGCACTGACCTCTGCTATGCTACATACTCTCTCTGGCACCATGGGTCCTTGTATTGGTGGGTTCAGTCATTAGAGTTTAGGAAAATCTATGCCGCCCTGTCCTATTGCACCTGCAGGAAGTTTTTTGCCACCCCTGGTAACATGCCATCTGAGAAGATTCCACATTGCCTTCGCTAAAGTGACTTTGGTTACACATGCCCAATTAATATGGTGCTGCTACTGCATCTCATCTTAGGCTTTAGCCCTTATACTCTTTGGGTCTCCTACACTGACCCAATCTTCACTGGGGCTCTGTACAAACATACACCCTCCAACATACATGGGCCAATGAGAAACCCTCTAGGCATTGTATACAGCTGGCATAATGGGTGGTCAAGTTCTCATGGTCCTATGTAGCACCAAACGTTACACAGAACTTTACTAAGATTGATCATCATTGGTCCCTGCCCAACTGAGCTCCATGTAATGTCCCTATCACACCAGGATCCATTTCCCTTGTACCCCAGTACCTCAGTCGCATATTTCATGAATATATCTTCATGTGTCTTTTCTTCATTTCTCTGTAAAATTAAATATGAAATGTTTTCATTTGTTCTTTTGATGTAGTTAAATGGTAGTGAAAATAATTTTTTAAAAAGTAAGTAAGAGGATACATACACAAGAGCATATATTGGTACAGGCAGCAGGGGTGCTGATAACCCTGCTCACAAGGGCTTACAATCTAACAAGAAGTTGAGTGAGACAGAAGATGTGGCCGTAGCTGTACAGAGAAGAAACTATTAGGGGGATATGAAAAGTGATTGAGTTGTTGAGAGATGGCTATAAGCTTGGATTAAGAGTTGACGTTGGTGGCCCAAAGATGATTAATAACAAAAACTTTCTGCGGTACACCATTTACATTACTTATGGGGTGCATTCAATTGCCTGACCACTTCCAGGTAAAATATATCATCCAGGCTGTGTGTAGGGAAGAAGCACACCAGCTTATATTGGCATTAGCCTTTGTCACATTTTATTGCACAAGTTGTGGCTATATAAATTGGTGTGTTTCTTCCCTACACACAGCCAAAGATGGTCAAGCCACGCCTGACCCTATCCTGCCCTCTCCCCACCCAGATCCGGCTTGTCTTGCAATCTCTTCTATAACCCTACCTGACCCACACTCCTGCCCGAGCCACACAACTGCCCGACCCACACACGTCTGACATCACTAGAGGGGGCAAAGTGGTCCTGTCTGATGGTGTCAGGGTGCCAGTGCATTTGTGCAAAATTGTCCTTGGAGACAGGGTTACACTGTCCCGCCAAATCACCATGAGATCTTCCAGTACTCCCAGGCTCTAATGGACCATGGACTAGAGCAAATTCCACTTGGGGAAGGCAGCCATGGAATGTACCTCAGCATAATTGGGAGGACACAAAGGTCTACGGGGAACAATACCCCAGAAGGTGCAAAAGAAAAAAAAGCAGGTGTATGGTAGGGGTGGTGACTTGGGGGGGGGCAAGTGGATGGGGCTGAATGAGAGGTGCCTTGAGCACAAATACTACTTGGTCTGGCTCTGCTATTACCACCATGCTATATATCATTTTGAGAAAGGCCGAAACGTTAGTCCTATGTTGTGTTATTATCAATAAAACCTTTTTCATATTTTTAAGACCTGAGAGTGCTGATCTTCTTTGGATGGATGGAGATATTATATTAATCATGCACCCAGGCAAACAACCACTTTATTCGAGAGTGCTGGCTCTTTGCTGGTTATATATATAGATATATATATCTATATATATCTATATATATATATATATCATCATCATTATCATTTATTTATATAGCGCTGTCAAGATATATATAAGATATATATATATATATATATATATATACCTATATGACATTTAGCACTGTCCCCTTCTAATTGTTGTGAGACCCTGGACATCAGGTTCTTTGATGGGTTTTAGCAGGCCCTGCCCAAATACAGATGGAAGATTCAGAAAATAAAATGTAATCTCTCAGTTTAGTCTTGTGTGTATGAATGCAGATATAGCAGAACATCGATTTTACGTATCCAGATTTTATGTTTTCCCAGAATTGACACTGTTTTCCCACAGTCTCATATGGGGAAGTGGTATCTTTTTTTACCTGGATTTTATGTTTTTTTCGGAATTAATGCTGTTTTCGCGCTGTCCCCTGGGTAATGTAAAATCGGAACTCTACTGTATACAGAGAAGGATTCTTTGCATAGAAATGGCAGGTTCATGAATAAACTATAATTTGCTTTTAATTGATTTAACAAATAAGTGAAATGGTTTCACTATCCTTTAAAGTAGAACTGGTACATACCAGGAAGCTCTGGGAATCACCAAGCTCTCTGCAAAGGAGAGATGAAAATATAAATGTGAGATTGTGTTGCACCATATTCACTGCAATCCCAGCAAAAGGGACATCAGTGATCTGAGGATAAAATGAAATGTACTTACACAGTGCAACCTTGACTCCTCAGGAAAACCTGCAGCAGAAAGGATGACTCCTGGTTCCGATCCGCATTAAAGGGGGTAATTACATATCGTCCTGCCGCCAATCTGAATCCTTTGGTCACATCTCGCCGTTTTTTAATGTGGATTCCCGACTGCAGATCTTTGGGGAAAAATGAGCCCGGCATCTTCATCTGCGGATCTGGTAACTGTATCATAAAGTGTCATAAAGTGTCTATTGATCCAGAACCTGCAGAAAAGCTATTTTCTTGGCTACAAATGTCCTATTGTGTATGAGAAAGATTTTTATTCTATCGTTTAATAAAGAGCCCTAAATGATGTGATGAAAACGTCTTGTGTAAGAGTAAAACCCATTGTATCCTACACAGCTTTTCTGTTATGTGCTATGTAACCTGTGTCCTATATGCCTATTTCAACTTGAACAGCTGCCTCCATGGCTACTCGGAGCAATGTGTAACACTTTTAGGGCTCATTTATGAACAAAAGTGCAGTGTGTTATTTTCTTACCAATAATACAGCATTTTCGTTTCATAAGTCTAAATTGTAGCTGCAAATTGCATCCACTCAAGTACACCCAATGTGTCAAATGTTTGCATTCTGGTGCCAATCTGGTGCAAGCTGCATCTAGCATTTTCAGAGTGGGGGGCTTTGTCACTTTGGGAGTGTGTTTAGAGCAGCATTAGATTTACTGAGCGGTGTGAGATCTGGTGCTCCAATTGATGCAACTCACTGTGAGAGATCTGGTGCTACCCTCAGGTCTAGGTGGGCAGGTTTCCCCGGTCAAATGCATTGAACTAGGGGAGATGGGGGGCCATTAGGCTCTTTCTCCCCCTTCTCCATTTGCCTTTTGGCTTTAAAAAAAAGGACAAAGGGACCCGTAGCCTTGCGACAAAAGGGGTCTGAGTGAAGACCCTTGCCTCCAGCGGGCCATTTGGTCTGGTAGATTGGGGACAAAGGGGCCTGCCCTAGTCCTTGGATGAAGGCAGGTCCAATGATTCCGGATTACTTTGTGCCTTTTGGCCGGTTGACCCTGGAGTTTGATTAACTTCAGTGGAGGACTTCAATGAATGGGGCGTTAGATCTGGTGGGTATATGGGGGTCCTTGAGATAGCAGCTCGAGAGGGCCCCAGAAACCCTAGCTCAACACCACTTGCTGCTCTCTGCCCCAGTGGCTCATACTTTTCTAAGAATGATTTATATTACCTTATATTTATTTTGGCCTATTCCCTGTATTAACATGCTAATGATGTCAACTGAATGCAGATTTTCTCTAGTGTTGCACTGTTTAAAGACAACCCCCTTTTTTCCGTACCTCTGCGCCCACCTGCAATAAAGAAAATATCATATTTAGTTGTATTTCAAGCTGTAAATTTCATATTTATTCATTTTTAAATTAAAATAAGTGCTGCCTAACTTACTGCCCTTCAGATGGGGGTCTTTGGCCTATCATAGTAATGTCTAGGGATGCACCGAATCCAGGATTCGATTCGGGATGCGGCCAGGATTCAGCCTTTTTCAGCAGGATTCGGAATCAGCCGATTCCTTCTGCCTGGCCGAACCGAATCCGAATCCTAATTTGCATATGCAAATGAGGGACAGGGAGAGAAATCGTCTGACTTTTTGTCACAAAACAAGGAAGTAAAAAATGATTTCCCCTTCCCACCCCTAATTTGCGGATTCGGTTCAGTATTCGGCCGAATCTTTAGCGAAGGATATGCAAATTCTTTCACTAAGTGATACGCACTTTTTAGGGCAATAGCACACAGGGCGATTTCAGTTAGTTTGGCAGCCACATATTCCCTAAAACAGTGGGTCATAGCACTAAACATCTTGCATACAGTAATAATGGCCTGCAGGTGCTTCCTGGGCAATAGTTGTCTGCAAACACTGCATTCCAGATTCACATGAAAGTCAATTGGAACTCTGGTTTGGAGCTACCCCCATTTTCAGGACTGAAATTAAAAATTGCCCATCTCTGAACTGCTCCAATCCCAGTTATTCTTTCCCACTTACACACAGCTGCCACTAGGTGTCACCTTTCCATCAGTACTTATATACTATAAGTAGAAACACCAGTAAATCTCATGCCTCCATTCACCTTGGAAACCAGAAAGCCAATCGGCAGCCAGTCGCGCCCAAACTTCTGTCTGTTTCTGTGGTTCTGCATCAGCGATATGACGACATTATATCCTTTCTTCACTTCATCTGATGGGGTTATCCATATAAGGTACTGGGGATTCTTGCAGAACAAATCTGAAATGATTTATGGGGGAGAATTCAATGTGTGCTACCTGCAGATAAGTTTCCATGGGTTACTAGACCTGGTGCTATTAAGGCTTAAGGGGAAACATTAAAGGAGTAAAACCAGCCTGTATAGCTCAGGTAGTTAGGGAAGTTTAGCAACAGGTGCAATACAGATCCTGTAGGTGGGTTAAAGTCCCACTGGAACAGGCAGTATCGCATGACTCCATCAGCCATATTATAAAGGCTTGGGTGACGCTATAGAGAAAGTCATATTTTTTTCTCATTGAGTAGTTTAATTAAGAAATTTGGGGTTAGAATTGCCACATCTCCTCCTCGACGAACTCCTGTAGGAGGCAGGGCTGTGATGCAGTGGGGGAAGGACCATGAGATAGCAGGGTGGAGCTGCGATGTTGCAGACCGGGACTGTGACATCAGGGGTGGGGCTATGATGTGACGACCAGTGACATGACGACCAGTGATTGGCCCTTCGCTGCGTTAGTCTCAGGAAATCCTGCCCAGTTTTCCTAATTTGGAAAACCGGCAGCCAGTTTTGACCAACCCAACAGCCCCAACCCAAAAAACTGGGCTGTCCGGGTCAAAACCAGACAGGCGGCTACCCTATTTGGGATAGCCAATAGCATTCGGTTATGGAGGCCCTTACCTTTGTTAAAACTGTCCTCCAAACCACTATCTTTGGGCCAGATGTTCTTATAGGCAGTTTTGTGCCAAGATGTTTGGTCACTTCCCCAATTCAAAAAGTCCAGTGTGGGACTGCAGATGATGATCCGGGAAAACTGCTGGACGAAATTTACCCAAGGCATCCTGGAAAGATTAAACAAAGAGACGTGTACATGGAAAGCGCTTTCCCTTATAGCTCCTTGATCAATGAGACAGACATATGTTGGGAAAATTCAGTTCCCGGAGATCAATTGAGGTAAAAGAGGTTTATTTGACACAAGTTCCGTGGCTTCTGAATTCACAGAACCCGGAACAAAGGAATTAAAGAGTTGATATCAACTTGTAAAAAGGGGATTTAGTGGTGGGAGAACATAAAGATATTATTTCACAGTACAGAAAATCAAACGACTGCTCTTACTGCCAAGCAGGTGGCTCTGCCTCAAGGCCAGGGTACTAGAGACAAAGAATGGGAACAGATTCCATCCAAGTCAAGTGGTCTCTCGGGGAGTGTCAGGGGATCTGCATACACCACATTTTATTCACGCTCACAGGTAATGAGGGGAAACCCATTATTTTGGATTTTTGATTAGGTTCCTTTAGCTTCTAGTGTTTCCTTTCAGGACCAAATATACCATTAGGAGATTTCACTTTAAACTTCCTTTGTACTTGTCTAATCCCTACAACACCCACCAGAAAAGAAGTGCATAACTCGTACATGGGAAGGAAGCAAAACAATTTGCTTAAAGGAGCAGTAACATCAAAAAATAAAAGTGTTTTAAAGGAGACATATTGTGTAAAAAAGAACGTGCCAGTGCATTATACTTATTTAGATATAGGAGACTTGTGCTTAAAAAAAATAGTTTCAGGCTGATTTATTGAATATTTCTGCAAAAACCCTAATAATCCCGCCCTTTTCTTCCAGTTCCTGCTCCCTGAATTAACAGGCTTTGCAGGGGAGCTGGTGGCTCTCAGCTCACTGCACTGTAGGACAGGAACCAATCAGCAGCTAGCAGGACCTGATAGGGAACCGAAGCCTGTCTGTGCTTGTGTGACTGCAGTGTTGTGATTGGCTGTCCCCCTCCTATTGTGCTTCTGGCGGGAACCATTAGGACACGCCCACCCCTCAGGGTCGGGACCAGAGGACATCTATAGGGAGCTCCAATAAAGGGGCCATTTTTAAAGATAATATTAATTTTTAGCACCATCTAAAAGCAACACCATATATTACTTATACTTGCCTACAAAATTAGGTTTTTTTAATTTATCCTATATGTCTCCTTTAAAATAAAACACTATATATACGAACTATAGTAGTGTTTCTAAACCAAGCAGATCAGTTTTACCAGTGCCAGGCAACAGTACATAATACACTTTAATTTTTTTGTGGGCCTGTCCCTTTAAGAACATACGGCACAGGAAGGCTCAGCACAATTACATTTTGACTGGCTCCAAAGGGTTGAGGAAGGAACTTAGAGTATAGAGTGGCAATCGAGAGACTTTGGCGCAAATTCACTAAGCGCCGAAGCGCAGAACGCTAGCGTTAATTCGCTAGCGTTTGGCATTTTTCGCTACTGCGCAAATTCACTAACGAACGCTGGCGTAATTTCGCTAGTGTTACTTTGCACCCTTACGCCAGGCGAATTTTCGCTAGCAACGTAACTATGCAAATTCACTAACTTGCGCAGTGTACTGAACGCTACCTTTTACGCTAGACTTCCTTCGCCACCTCAGACCTGGCGAAGCGCAATAGAGTAGATAGGGATTATTTCCCTAAAAAGTCCCAAAAAACGCTGGCGTGTTTTCTACATGATGGGTGATAGGCTGAAAAAGATCGAAATTTTTTTTGGGGCTCCCCTCCTTCCCCCCTACATTTCCTGACTCATGGCAACTTACCTAGACAGTGGGCACATGTGTAGGCCAAAATAAAATTCTTATTTGCTGATTTGAAGGTTTTCTAGAATTTGAAGTGGTGATACGTGTTCCTCCATTGAAATTTGAATTTCGCGCCGTATGCAAATGAACCATCGCTAGCGAAACTTTGCTTCGCTTGGCGAATTTACGCTAGCGCAACTTCGAAAACTTACGCTACCCCTGTGCGCAACTTCGGATTTTAGTGAATTTGCGGAGCGCTGGCGAAAATACGCCTGGCGAAGAATGGCGAATTGCGGCGAAGTGCGGCGAAGTTGCGCCTGGCGCAACTTCGCATCTTAGTGAATTTGCCCCTTTGTTTATCCATAATTCTATTGTTCCTTTCACAGTGTATGGTGCATCCATTATAATCTGAATTACTACAAAATGCAATCATGTACCAAAACTCTCCGTCTTCTCTCTTTGTATTCAGCTTCTTTCTGTCCTCAGGATTAATATCATTCCACCAGGAACAACTGCACATCAGGAATAAAAAAAACACAGATTCGTAATATAATATTTCATATACATATGAACAAGTGGCTTTGAAATTGCAGGTAGTTCAAGCAAGGACAGGCCCAACATCAACTTTCTTACATAAAGCAGAATGGGAGAAGTGATCATCTTGAGTTCTGTCTATGCTGGTGTCAATCTTACAAATTCATGTGGATGGTCCCTTTGCTCTTGTTTCACATTTACTAGTGTAATATTAAAGAGGTGGTTAACATTTAAGTTAACATTTAGTAAGTTATAGAATGGCTAATTCTAAGCAACTTTCCAACTTCACATTTTCTTTTCTTTTTTTTTTTATAGTTTTTTGCCTTCTTCTTTTGACTTTCCAACTTTCTAATAGGGGTCACTGACCCCATCTAAAAACAAATGCTCTGTAAGGCTACACATGTATTGTTATTGCTACTTTTTATTACTCGTCTTTCTATTCAGGCCCTCTCCTATTAATATTCCAGTATATTGTTCAAATCAAGGCATGGTTGCTAGGGTAACTTGGACCCTAGCAACCAGATTGCTGAAATTGCAAACTGGAGAGCTGCTAAATAACTGAAAAAAACAGAAATAATAAAAATGAAACCAATTGCAAATTGTCTCAGAATATCACTCTCTACATCATGCTAAGTTAATTTAAAGGTGAACAACCCATTTAGAGACTTATATTTGTTCTTCTGAGACCAGGCAAAATCATATTAAAATATGTCCTTCATTTTTTCTTTTTTTTATAGAATTTTAAATGATTTGCCTTTTTCTTCTGACTCTTTTCAGGTTTTAAATGAGGGTCACTGACCCCATCTAAGAAACAAAGGCTCTGTAAGGCTACACATTTTCCGTTATTGCTACTTTGTATAACTCATCTTTCTATTCAGGCCTCTCCTGTTCATATTTCAGTCTCTTATTCAAATCAATGCAGGTTTGTTAGGGGAATTTTCTCAGAAGATCACTCTCTACATCATACTAAAATTTAACTCAAATCTGAACAACCTCTCCAATGACCACTGCCTATCACTACTAGTGACAAATGCTCAGATGTGCATTGCTGGGGAGAAAAAATATCAGACCTATGATGGGGTTGTCTCAACTTCAGCAGTAGGGTTATCAGGCCCGGGCCTAGGGCAGCAAGACGGTAGGGGCTTTGGAACTATTGGGGGAGCAGAGCACCCGGCAGCTCGCGCACCACTGATTTCCGGGTGGAAAATCGCGTACGGATGGGGCTCTAGTTACGTTACTGAGCCAAATTCTAACAGGCGCTTTTCGCCAGCATTTCAGCACAAGCGTGTACACTTCTGCAGGGGGTTGCGCACAAAATTGACGGGTGCTAGGAGCCTGTGGCGACGTTGGCGGGCGCTAGGACCCTGTGTGACGAAGAGGCTTTGGGGCGGCGAACACAGAACTCCAGCCCTGAGCGTTATGTATTTTTATTAAAAAGTCAAGGATAACTATTGAGAATTATTTTATTCCATTTTGTATGTACATTATTGAGTAGTTATCTCAATGACAAAATCCACAAAATGTGTGTAGTACCCAAAGATACCAAACGGATGATTTATGTAGACGCTGGGCAGAAGCTTAAGAGCACTCGAATTTTAACTCGAATATTTCGAGATTTATTCTAACTCGATTCCGAAAATACACCATCTAAAACCTGTTGAAGTCACGTAGAAGCCAATGGCAGAGGTCCCTTTGAAGATTTTTTGTAGCCTTTATGATGTTCAAGTTTATAGTGTTGAATTTCACTTAAAGACTTGATCAATTCAAGTGATCGAGTTTTTTACGCCAACTACACTGATACGAGTTTTTTACATTCTAGTTTTTTTCATGAATTAGAAACCATTCGAACTGTGAGTTCATTTAAGGTCTAAAAAAGGTCAAAAACCTATAAAACTCGACCTTTGATAAATAACCCCTTGGTGCCCAAGTCAATAGAGTGCTTGGGGAATAAAAGAACGACACACTTTAGTAAACAGGCTCCTTAAAGTGAATATAAGCACTAACACCTCCTTGGTACCCCTGTACAATAGCACAACTCCATGTAATGAGCAAAGAAATATTCTATATGTTTTACTTGTCGCTCCAGCGCCCGATCCATTCTCCTCGTCCCCATGGATTCCACAGGCGAATTAAATTCACTAACCCATTCCTGTAAACCTGAAACAAGAAGTTACTGATATTGTTATAATCTGTAGTAAAACTGCAGCTGCAACTTTCCAACATGTTTTAAGGTTTTTTTTTTTTTGTGTCTGAGTCTTTTATTTATAAACACTGGGTAAATTTCCACTTGTGCATTTACCCATGGCAACCAGTCAAATGTTTGCTTTCATTATTCAACCTGCTGATGGCTAAAATAACATTTTGTTGCAATAGGTTACTGCAGAGTGTATATGAATGAACCTGTCTCTATACTCGTGTGTGTTTGGGACAAGTTAAAGGCACAGGATGAGTTATACAGGTAACTCTGAGTATCACTCATGTATTATAAGGGATAATGTACCCCCTACTGTAAATGATAAGGATATTAGAAGTCACTCAGGGGTTCTGTGACCATATAAAGGCACAAGGCTGCAGGCTGAGTTATACAGGGAACTCTGAGTATCACTCATGTATTATAAGGGATAATGTACCCCCTACTGTAAATGATAAGGATATTAGAAGTCACTCAGGGGTTCTGTGACCATATAAAGGCACAAGGCTGCAGGCTGAGTTATACAGGGAACTCTGAGTATCACTCATGTATTATAAGGGATAATGTACCCCCTACTGTAAATGATAAGGATATTAGAAGTCACTGAGGGGTTCTGTGACCATATAAAGGCACAAGGCTGCAGACTGAGTTATACAGGAACTCTGAAAATGTTTATGTCAAAAGTTTATGTTTTGCATTAGAACTTACCTGAGCGGTGTCAGTTACAGTGTAAGCATGGCGATCCACTAGGCCGTTATCAATCTGAATATTTTGTGGGTACTTCTAAAAACAAAAGCAAACACGACACCACTTACAACACCGTAGCATTTGAAATACATTTTTAAATTTTACACAATGCTGAGAAAAAATCATCGAATAATAAAGAAAACTGAAAAAACTGAGGCTACTGTATACTGTTGTAAATATTTAAAAATGTTTGTTTTTAGCAGGAATATATGCAGCATAAAGTGTATGTAAATTGTGCAGGCAAACATTAACTAAGCACGCCAGAAGCTTTGCTTACAGAAAATGTGCTGATTTTTTTATTTACTTTCATGCACATTAAAGGGATTAAGTTTATGGTATCGTTTTTATAAATAATTACACTGTGTACAGTGCACCCAATTCATTCTACCGTTTACAATTCTTCAGCATTTTTAGCAATGCAGGTGTCAGGCAGCTGTTGTCTGGTTACCTTCCCATTGTTCTATTTGTAAGGGGGTGTGAAGTGATGAGAGTGAAATCTAATCTTTTTGTAAAACAAAAATGTGCATGTATTTAAAAGTGTATATATGTTTAAGTGTGTTTGGATGTAATTTCTGGGAAACACCATTAGATGGCAGCAGATGTCTTTGATTTTTAGGTGTAGTTTTTACCCCGGCCACCAGAGGCCACTGTGGGACAGAGAAGGGTATAAAAGGAGGTGCCCCGCCCAAGGTAAGCTGTCTTGATGGGAGGGAGTGGCCAAAGGAACATCACCTGGCTGGGTAAGGGGAGACCCACAACAGAGAGGAGAAGTAAGAACATGAAAGATCCTAAGTGAGGTAAGTACTAGGTGCACAAGATAAGTGAGGAGATTTAGTAAGGGCAGTTGTGGCTCCATCAAGGAGGGAAGTGGAACTAGTTTCCTATGGACACTCCATAAGTGAGGGAACCAGTGACAGTTTAGGACTAGGTAGGAAGGACACTGAGGCTACAGACCAAGACTTGGATAAAAAGGGCCCAACCTGGAAGTGTGGAGGGGTATCACCCTGAAGGTATCAGGCCACTATTGGAGAGTGGGGGGATATGGGTGGAGTAAATACCGGACCAAAGCCACATGGATAATATGCAGATACAGTGTTTTCTTCCTCTGAAGTTAACCCACTGAGCATGACTTTCTTAGTTCTCTATCAATGTTCATGTTTTTTCTTGGGGGGAATATTTATCAAAGACTGAGCTTTATTTTCACCCTTTTTATAATATATCCCTAAAAATCTTCTGCAAGTGAAAAGAGAATTGTGGAGTTTCTTCTGTTGCACTGTGGTGAACTCTATAGTCAACCTTATCTAGCCCTTCAAACAAGCTTTGGATTGGAGAAGAGATGATTCCAATTTCAAACATGGGACATCGGTGTCAGAATATTCATCCTAGTCCCTACAGAGCCATGTTTTAATTTATCTCTATGCAACTATTCTAATCTGAAGAAAAGCTGAGTTTGGCACTCACGTTGGCAGGCTCACTCCCTCTGCGTTCATCCCGGTTTTCCAACTACAGAAATGGGAATAATGGTGAAGTAGTGATTAGTGAAGTTATTGCAAAGCACTAAATACATGTGACACACATATTATTTTTATTTGTTCATATCTGGTCATAGGATAAAGTGGCTAGTAAAATATTGAATAACACAATGGTTTCTAAATAGTAAGAATCAGGAGTCAGGATCTCTGCCAACCAGAAAGGAGATTCTCCGTGACAAGGTCAAATCAATATATAGGCAAAAAGGCCTATGAAAGGACTCCTTATTTGAATCACAATTTTAATGACAATGCCCATAAAACCCCCGGCTGTATAAAAACAGGATATTGGCAAGAAGCCTTACCGCATTTGGAACACTGTAGCTCCTGTTCCGGGTCATTATGTCCTGTGAATAAGAGAAATTTACACTTGAATAAGCTCAAATAATCTATGGTTTTATAAATAAACACAGAATCAAGATGGATTTATGAACATGGTTCCTATAAATTAGTGGTTTCAAAACTTTTCAGATGGTGCTTCTAGTAGGGTCCAATGCAATTGGAGGAGAGGCAGCTTAAAGGTCAATCATAGTAAGATTTGGTGGTGAATGGCAATATAATAACTTGGATATACCCAGCAGTGTCACTTTAATAGCAATGTAGTTTGAGATCTGTTATCCAGAATCCCATTGTCCAAACAACTTTAAATTACGGAAAGGTCGTCTCCCATAGACTCGATTTTATCCAAATAATCCAACATTTTTAAAATGATTTCCTTTTTCTCTGTAATAATAAAACAGTACATTGTACTTGATCCCAACTAAGATACAATTAATTCTTATTGGAAGCAAAACCAGCCTATTGGGTTTATTTAATGTTTACATGATTTTCTAGTAGACTTAAGGTATGAAGATCCAAATTACAGAAAGATCCATTATCTGGAAAACCCCAAGTCCAGAGCATTCTGGATAACACCTCAAAGGGGCCTTAGGTGAAGAATATTCTGATTGACTACAGGTTCAGCTAGACCTGTAAAAGTTCAACAGCTCAACATTGATGTGAATGTTTTAATACTCTTGTTGACTAAAGCTAACGAAGAAGAAATGAAGAAAGCTCCAGGTAGACGTTCAACTGCAACACCCTAAATAGGGAGCATGGAGCTCTCTTCCTTCTTCTTATATTGTTGGCTGACATGTGATTAGATACAATATTGTATTACAATATTACTACAGTTACCAAGATTGTTTTGTGTGGGTCGTATTGGCTAAAGGTTGATCTATCCCTATCAATGTACTAATGCCCTGTATAGGCCACAGGGGTTTGTGCACACTAAGTAGTTACAACATTATTATGATTTTGTCAAAGTGTATGGAGCTCCATAGGTGGGTCTAAGATACTGGATACACTGGAGAGTGGGTCACACTATTCCTGTCTTACCGCTTTTTCACTTATACAAGTGATCAGTGCCGTATGTTTTGATTTATGGACCATCTCCCATATGTCAGAAGGATGTAGGTCTCCTCCCTTCAGCTTCAATGTCATTGTTAAGGCTCCTGTAAAGTTGACCATGGCTTCTGCTGGATCTCCCCAGTGCAAGTTTTGGTATCCCCCAAGGAGTCTGAAAAAGAGATAAATTGAGGTATCTTCAGGCTCTTCTGCCAGTACTTGCTCCAGACTTGTATACATCAGCATGAAAAAGCATATTGTAGTTTTCAAGGTGTCCCCTTGATAACGGGGCTTTTTTTCCCAGCACCCATGTGATTTTCTACCATAACACATGTTATCCTTCAGTTTCTTTGAAATACAAACTGTCTTGTTCCATTGATGCTTGTAAATAAACATTTAATGTCTTTACTGCCATACTGTTCTGATTATGAGGGAAGATATTGGGTATCCTGTCTGTGGACACAAAGCACACCCTGGCCTTGTAAATGAACGCCTGGTGCACAGGTGATGGAGGTATCGGCACCCTCCAAAGTAGATTCAAAAAGAATTCATTGGCATTACAAGGCAGCAACATTTCGGGGGATCCCCAAAACGTTGCTGTTTTCTGCAAATAAACATGCAAGGGTTGTCCCTGCTTGTAATTGCCTCGGAGTGCCAGTGAATTCTTTTTGTATCCTGTCTGTGCAGTATTCATGGCCGTACGCATTATGGAATGTCCACTATTGGTCAACTTATTAGGTATAGGAACCCCACCTTGTAGAGGCACCTGCTTTCGGTATTATGAACCCAGTTTTAATTGGACGTTTTCAAACTTACTTACAAAGGTCTGAAGCAATGTAAAATATGGTGTAAAATAAAGCACACCTTGATAAATTCGCTATTTATTTTGCACAGCTTCTTACATTGTTTTTTTCAGCAAATTTTGTTTTACACAGCATAATAAAAAGGGCTCCTTAGTATCTTGTAAACTGATAGACCCCCACCAACCCGCATCCGCATCCATCTTCTGCCTGCACAGCTGCCCGCACTGCCTCCAGATCTTCTCCCTTCCTGACCCGACTGAGAGAACAGGTACACGCAGCAGCGCGGGGTGCCAGGAGGGGGGTTGTGGCAGCGCGGGGGACCTGGAGGGGGTTTGTGACTGAGGGCTGGTGGGGGACCCTGTGTTGGTAGCCCCAGTGGCTGTCGGACCCTCCTGTCTGACATTGTCCACTCTCCTACATTTTCCAGTAGTGTCTTGTATTTACATTGTCGGCAAGACCTAGGGTTGCCACCTGGCTGGGATTTTACCGGCCTGGCTGGTAAAAATGATGGCTGATCCCAATGTTAATAATAGGGGAAAAACAATAAATATATAGGAAGGTCGGTATTTTTTCCCGGAAAAGGTGGCAACCCTAGCAAAGCCCATGGCCCACCTTTTTTTCCCCCGGTGTCTTCCTGGCCCAGCTTGACCCTGAATGCAATATGTTCATGTTACATTGTCTATGATTTCTGCTGGACATTACTTGGCATATGCTTTCTCCAAAAGGCAGGGCCAGTATTCCTTTGTGCAGCTGGGCCGAACAGAAAAGAAGTCGCCATTTACGAAAGGCAGCTGATCGTCTATCACAACATCGACCCATTCCCCGGAACACCAGAACTGAAAAGGAGAAAAGCAGTTTCATTAGTGATACAGACAATGGTAGATAAATTCATCCTTATGGGTATGTATGCCGGGAGGGGAGCCCACTGTGGACTTTTACAGACTTTTAACGATCACATTTTGTGTGGAGTTCCCATTTAATTTAAGCTTGACCGTGTACAATTGCCTTTATATTGAGATGAGACATAGATGTTCGAACAAGATGGAGATCAATGTGACATTATTAAAAACAAATTAGAAATACATAAGGAAACTTGTCAAAATGAATTACATGGTGAGAAAGGAAAGTCATTTATATGCAGATTGTGCTTAACATATTAATTAAATTACCATGTCGTCTATTAGCAACAAAATGATTATCTACCAGTAAATCAACTCTTATAGCTCGTGTGCATCATTTCTCTCCTACTCCCTGTCTCCCTAACCCATAATCCTTTCACTGCATAATTAATGAATATTTAAAGATGAATTTACCAAGAATTCAAAGTGTTAGAATAAGATATACAGTACTTTAATAAAAATAAAATGATGAGAACGGTATTATTAATTGTACCATACCCTGAAATGGAAGATTCCAATGTAGTTTTTGGTAAACCCTTGATCAGCTGGAATGATCTTTATCAGTAAATTTTGTTTCTGGGTAACAGAACCAATTGTAGACAAGACCCAGCAATCACCTGGAGGGAAAAGAACAGTCAGTCATGTTCTGCCCTACAGACAAGAGAGGTTTCATTAACTGAAGTAATAGCAAAATTCAGGCATAAATAACTTTAATAAATTAAATACTGTAGGTAATGAGAATCATGTATGTGTAGGCTGATCTTAGTATTACGCTTTGTAATCAAAAGTCAATGAGTAGGGTCCTCTGTGAATTACTTTGTGCAGGTCAATGAGTAGGTTGCTCAGGGTAATATTCTATGCAGGTCAATAAGTAGGCTGCTCTGGGTATTTCTCTGTGCTGGTCAATGAGTAGTTTGCTCAGGGTAATATTCTATGCAGGTTAATATGTAGGGGCTGCTCTGGGTATCACTCTGTGCAGGTCAATGAGTAGAGTACTCTGGGCATTAGTCTGTGCAGGTCAATAAGTAGGTTGCTCAGGGTAAAATTCTATGTAGGTCAATAAGTAGGCTACTATGGGTCAATGAGTAGGGTGCTCTGGTCATTACTCTGTGCAGGTCAACGAGTAGATGCCCTAAGTATTACTTTGTGCAATTCAATGAGTAGGATGCTCTGAGTATTATTTTGTACATTTCAATATGTCAATGTGTAGGCTGGTCTGGGTATTCCTCTGTGCAGGTAAATGAGTAGGGTGCTTTAGGTATTACTTTTTGTTAGTCAATGAGTAGGGTCCTCTGAGTATTACTTTTTGCAGGTCAATGATTGGGCTGCTCTGGGTAATACTCTATGCAGGTCAATAAGCAGTCTGCACTGGGTATTACATTGTGCAAGTCAATGAGCAGGATGCTCTGGGTATTACTCTGTACAGACCAATGAGTAAGCTGGTCTGGGTATTTGTTTTTACAGGAGAATGAGTAGGCTGCAATGGATATTACTCGGTGCAGGTCAATAAGTAGGCTGCTCTAGGTATTATATTGTGTAAGACAATGAGTGGGATACTTTGCTATTATTCTGTGCAAGGCAAAGAGTAGACAGTTCTGGGCATTACTCTGTGTGGGCCAGTGGGTGGGCTACTCAGGTCTGTAAATAGACTCTCAAAAGTACTAATTTAGAGAAAACAGTCTCTCACCTATTTTATTTTGCAAAATGTCAAAGTAACTAGCTCCATCAACAATTAAATGGGGATTCTTGCAGAATTCCTGTGGAGAAGAAGAAAAATTTAAAATTTTTCCAGTATTCCCAGCTCAAAAACTGTACCCCCATCCTCTCCACTGTAACAAGGAGATGATTGTTACAGTCGTCATACTTGTCTGTAGAATGTGCATTACTGCTTATAACATGCAATTACTCATTCTGTACTTTATTTACAAGATATTGGTTATAGTGGCTTCATGCGTTCATACAGGCAGCTTTCAATATGTTTATACATTATAGGCGAGGGGCATCAACATTAACACTACAGTTGTAATCTCAACAACGAGAGCAGTAGAAAATACACAACACCCATCAAAAACCTTTAAAATATGTTCTTATAAAGTGATGTCACAAGTTAAAAAAACAGGCTTAGTGATGTCACTTGTCAGAAGAGTAATTGAAACTGGAGTATTTGTCAAAGCTACACTATATTTCCAAAAGTTAACCCTCGATATTCGACCCTAGGTAAATGTGCCCTTAAATCTTTTAAACTTCCAGAGAACATTGTCTGAAATCATAAAACCTTTACAGGCACCTACAAGTAGACTCACCGGTGGCCGTCTCCATTGCATGTTCTGTATCTTGAGTTCATCTATTAAATGAGGTCCTATGACGCGCAAATCTGCTGGAAATTCCTCATCTTGAAACAACACACCCTTCTTCAGGTGAAGTTCCCTCAATGCATAGAAGTCCTGATTGTTAAATATCTTTGGATTTTCTGAACTACTCTGTTCTGCATTCCTGGCCATGGGCTCCTGCATTCTGGCATCTGTTAAAGAAAGAAATAACCAATATTTCAGGCACATTATTCCCCTAATGAATTACCAAAGTAAATTATAAACCCGTAAGGGATAAATACATAGATCCATGGGGTCCACATACTTAGCCCCAGACCTTTAGCTAGAGGGAATCATGTATAACAATTGGGAAGGTACTCACAGGAAATCTCTATGGTAAGGCCAGAGTAAAATAATCACAATTTATTTAGTCACTGAAATCATAGGCTAGAGCAAACCAAGTTATATTTAAGGACACATTACCCAACAGGAACTGAAATTCAGTTATGTTAAGAACAAAGGCACAGATTACAATAAATCCCCATAAAGATCAGGGTAGTTATATAACCACAGAGTCAATGGTAACATATTACACTAAATGTAGAAATCATGCCCAAACAAAGTCTGATCAGTAGAGTAAATATTCATCTAACCTCCCTTCGGCTTAAGAACAAAACAATTCTCCACTTCTAGGTCTTAAAAATATTCACCTAATGCCAGATGCAGTTATAACTTGTTGGTCTGCTCCTGAGCATGATGGGAAATGCTTGATTAAATAAGTATCCTTATTACATCTATTGTCATTTCTTATACTTGTCAGTTTTCTTACACAAATTCTTGGTTTGACAAAAGTGAACTTTCATTATCATGGACACAAAAGCATTATCATTAACTAACAAGTTTTTCCGCTTTTATCCTGCTGCTCTCAAACATTCAAGCTATTGGCGACTAATCGCCTTGTCTTTGCGGCGACCAATCTCCGCAAACGCCTTCCCTCACTCTGCGTGGCTAAAATTAAAAAACGCTGGTGCTGATCACACGCAGCTGTTCATTTTCCGAAGTCGCCTCACAAGGAAACTTCGGAAAACGATTTGCCGCGTGTGATTAGCGGTTTTTCATTTTAGCCGGCGCAGAGTGAGGGAAGGCGTTTGGCGAGATTGCAAAGACGAGGTGATTAATCGCCAGGCGACCAAATCTCCCCAAAATGCCCAGTGTAGCCTTACCCTTAAATGGTGACAGAACCCATCCGTGACTTCTAATTTCCTTATCATTTACAGTAGGGGGTACATTATAGGAATGCATTGAATCCTGGATTCGGCCAGGATTCAGCCTTTTTCAACAGGACTTGTGCCCTGCCGTACCAAAGATGAATTCTTAAAATCATGTGACTTTTCATAACACAGAACAAGGAAGTAAAAAAATGTGTAGTCGCATTCGGTTCTTTTTTCCATTTCTGTCCCTCATTTATATATGCAAAGTAGGATTAGGTTCCGCATTTGTCCGAATCTTTCACAAAGGATTTGGGGGTTCGGAAGAATCCAAAATAGTGGATTTGTGAAACTCAGAGTTCCCTGTATAACTCAGCCTGCAGCCTTGTGTCTTTATATGGTCACAGAACAACCCCTCAGTGACTTCTAATATCCTTATAATTTACAGTAGGGGATACATTATCCCTTATAATACATGAGTGATACTCAGAGTTCCCTGTATAACTCAGCCTGCAGCCTTGTGCCGTTATATGGTCACAGAACCCCTCAATGATTTCTAATATCCTTATAATTTACAGTAGGGGGTACATTATCCCTTATAATAAACGAGTGATACTCAGAGTTCCCTGTATAACTCAGCCTGCAGCCTTGTTCCTTTATATGGTACAGAACTCCTCTGAAACTTCTAATATCCTTATAATTTAAAGTTGGGGGCGAAATGATGCCTTATAATACATGATTGATACTCAGAGTTCCCTGTATAATTCAGTACTGCAACCTTGTGCCTTTATATGGTCACAGAACCCCTCAGTGACTTCTAATATCCTTATCATTTACAATAGGAGGTACATTATCCTTTATAACACATGAAAGATACTCAGAGTTCCCTGTATAACTCAGCCTGCAACCTTGTGCCTTTAAATGGTCACAGAACCCCTCAGTGACTTCTAATATCCTTATCATTTACAGTAGGGGGTACATTATCCCTTATAATACATGTGTGATACTCAGAGTTCCCTGTATAACTCAGCCTGCAACCTTGTGCCTTTATATGGTCACAGAACCCCTCAGTGACTTCTAATATCCTTATATTATACAATAGGGGGAGACTTAATATAAAATGGCACAAAAAGGTTGATCATTTAAAGCATAGCTTATAAAAATACTTTTATGAATGTCACACGCAATGTTACACTTTCATTTGGCTAAGTGCCCGTGTGGAGGCGTATTAAAGGGTACAACATTTGCAACATGATTCCTGAATGCAATGTAATGAATACTCAGTATGAGTCATTACCCAGTTTCCCGGAGAAAAATTAACCACTTTATTCCTTAAGGGGTGGATCACCTTTAGGTTAACCTTTAATATGTTATAGAATGGCAACTTCTAAGCAACCTTTCAACTGGCTTAATTTTTTCTTTTATTTATAGTTTTTGAATTATTCAAATGGGGTTCACTGACCCCATCTAAAAAACAAATGCTCTGTAAGGCTAAAAATGTGTTGTTATTGCTACATTTTATTTCTCATCTTTCTATCTATCTGCTCCTTTTCATATTCCAGTCTCTTGTTCAAATCATTGCTAACAAACAAACAGTTGCTAAGGTAAATTGGACTCTAGCAACCAGACTACTGAAATTGCAAGCTGGAGAGCAGCTTGAATAAAATGTTACTCAAAACCACAAATAATAAAAAGTAAAAACAATTGCAAATTGTTTCAGAATATCACTTTCTACATAATACTAACAGTTAATTTAAAGGTGAACAACCCCTTTAAAGTTGCCTTTGACTGTTAAAAAGTGCTAGTGAGTTTAAAGGAAAACTATACCCCCAAACAATGTAGGTCTCTATTAAAAGATACTGAGTAAAACAGCTCATGTTTAAAACCCCGCTTCATGTAAATAAACCATTATCATAATAATATACTTTTTTAGTAGTATGTGCCATTGGGTAATCATAAATAGAAAATTGCCATTTTAAAAAATAAGGGCCGCCCCCTGGGATCGTAAGATTCACTGTGCACACATACAAACCACATGTAAGGTCACATGAGCCAATTAACAGACAGAGTTCTGCCTTTTGCTTCCTCACTTCTTCCTGTTACAGTTAGTGTTGTAGTATTTCTGGTCAGGTGATCTCTGAGGCAGCACAGATAGAGTCACGAAATGGTGGTTCAAGGCAAGAGATGTAAAAGGTCAATATTTATGTAAATATATATTCCAGTTTGGTAAGATTCTTTAATATGTCATTCAATTTGATATAAACTATCTGTTGCTTAAGTATTCATTTTGGGGGTATAGTTTTCCTTTAAAAGAAGGTGAGCGAGAGATATTACTTATCTGATCTGTACAAACATATTAGCCTTTCATCCTTTGGAACAAAGTACAAGGTGTTGACCTATTTAGAGTAGCAAACAGGGCAGGTATACACAGGTATGAACCTCAGCAACAAATGAGTGAAAAGAGGACCCAAAGACAACGATTAATATTCATTGGATGCTTGCCAAATCCATTTCCAACACGAGAGAAAGGTATGATGGAGATAGTAGGCCAAAATGGAGACAGTAGAGCAAGACAAAGACAGTAGGACAAGAGGGAGATAGTATGACAAATATTCAAAGTAATGGATAGCACACCCAATTTAGAAAGAAATGGTAAATTTATTACAAAAAAAGAAAAATTACAAAAATTATGCAAAGAATAAAATAAATGATATATTGGTGATCCCAACGCATTTCGACCGTAAGGGTCTTCCTCAGGGGCACAAATAAACAAAAAAAATCAAAAAGGCAGGATTTTGGATTATTTTGTTTATTTGTGCCCCTGAGGAAGACCCTTAAGGTCGAAACGCGTTGGGCTCACCAATACATTATTTATTTCTGTGCATAATTTTTGTAATTTAACTTTTCCTTTTTGTAATAAATTTACAATTTTTTTCTAAATTGGGCGTGCTATCCATTACTTTGAATATTTGCAGCTTTTTCTGGAGACCCTTATGGGGAGTCCCCTATGGATGAGCACCCCTCAGCTTGATTTAAGGGTGTGCGCCTTCTCTCTTCATTTTGGAGACAGTATGACAAGATGGAGACAGTAGAGTAAGATGGATACAGTAGGGCAAGATAAAGACAGTAGAGCAAGATGCTGACAGTAGGACAAGATGGAGACAGTAGGACAAAACTGAGACAGTAGAGCAAGATGGAGATAGTAGGACAACATGGAGACAGTGACAAGATCAAGACAGTAGAGTAAGATGGAGACAGTAGATCAAGATAGAGACAGTGAAGCAAGATGGAGATAGTAGGACAAGATGGAGACAGTACAGCAATGTGGAGACAGTAGAACAAAATGGAGACAGTAGAGCAAAGCAGAGATAGCAGGACAAGATGGAGACAATATGATGAGATGGAGACAGTAGAGCAAGATGGAGAAAGTATGACAAGATGGAGACATGATAAGTTGAAGACATTAGAACAAGATGGAGACAGTAGGACAAGATAGAGCCAGTAGAGCAATATTGGAGAGTAGGGCAAGATGGAGAAGGTAGGACAAGCTAGTGACAAAAGGGTAAGATGGAGATAGTTGGACAAGATGATGGTGGTTGGTTCAAGATGACTATAATATAAGAAGATGGTGACAGAAGAGCAAGAGGGTGACAGTTGGATAAGATGGAAACAGTAAAGCAAGACTGCATTATTAATTCTTTATAGCAGAGTGGACTAACTTACAGCATTTAAATAGTTGATAAAATACAACTTCTAACATAAATCCATAAAGTCCATAAATCTCCCCAAAATTGCCCCAAACATTAATGTCTCCATCTGGTTCTATGGCTGCCACAGGAGAAATAACATATTTACTGTATATACACTTAAACATAAATTTCCCCGGGGTTACCTTTATGAATAGCATTTGCACCCAATTCAGAACTTTATATTTGGGCTTGCATTGGGTTTGAGATTGTAAAGGGGAGGAGGGTGTGACTGGTTGGGTATTGGGGATGCTGGTCCCTGCACCCTCAGGTAGTAGACTGGCTACAATCAGCCCTTCCTAATGTTCAAGCCTCTACTGTACTGTATATACAGTATATCTATAGCTCATACGGCACACTTCAAATCATAAATTATATCAGTTAATTACTACTTGTGCCTTCATGCTGAATGATATACTGTATGCATTTACTATTTTAGTTACATGCACTGGGCAATCCAGAAATACATGTTCTACACTGTGTGTGAGAGAGAGAGCAAACAAGCATTTCTCTATATCCCGAGGACATTAAAGTAGATGGAGTAGTAAAAAAGAAAGCAAAGCAATTAGAGGGAGCTCAATTCTACCTTTCTGATCAAAAGAGGTTTAAAAAGGGCAGTTGCTTAGGACATGCACATAGTGGGCAGGTGGTACCACAAAGCAAGAATAGGAGATGTAGTAATGTATGGATGGAGAGTGTAGGGCAAAATGAAGACAGTAGGGCAAAATAACAACAAAAGGGAAGTATGAAGACAATAGTGCAAGATGGCGACAATAAAAAACCATGAGGACACTAGGGCAAGATGGAGATAGTAGGGTAAGATGGAGACAGTAGGGTAAGATGAAGACAGGAGGGTAAGATGGAGACAGTAGGACAAGATGTGACAGTAGGGGAAGATGGAGACAATAGGGCAAGTTGAAGACAGTATTGTAAGATGGAGACAATAGGGAGGAGGAGAGAGGGAGTAGGACAAGAGGAAGACAGCGGAACAAGATGAAGTAGGGAAAAATGTTGTACAAGATGACAAACATAGGGCAACATGGAGACAGTTGGGCAAGATCTAGAGAATAGCACAAGGTGGAGATAGTAGTGTAAGATAGCAGCAACAGCACGGCCAAAATATAGACAGTAGGGTAAAATGGTGACAGTAGTACAAGATGACAACAGTAGGGCAAATAGACAAGATGGAGACAGTAGAGAAAGTTGGGAAGAATATTTCAACATGTAAACAGTACAGCATGTTAGAGACTGTGGCTGAAGCACAACTCTTTGCACTTTGGGACACATTTAATCAAATAATAAAAATGCATCGAAAGGTTTATCTCCAAATTTCCCTGTAGGATTCAATGAGATAAACCGACATACTTTTGGTCAACTTAACATGATTTCCCCAGACTCATGCTGCAAGTCCCAGACTGATAGCATTAGCCAGTGTAAGTATTAGCTTGAGGAAGCATTTGTCAGAAATTAATTGATTAATTGATTAATTAACCTCATTGGAACATGTACATAAACAAAGAGCATTGGTGCAGCAGGACACCTCTGTATCTACCAAAATGTCACACTCAGCTAGTAAATATACACAACATGTAATTAGAGATGTGGGATGTACACTATTTATAGACCTTCGGAAAAATGCCCCTGGTGTAATACTCACACGTACTCACTGGTGTTCACTGATAATTCTGTATAAGGTCCTCCAGCCAGAGACTCCGGGTTCCAGAGCAAGAGCTTGACTTCACCTGGGTTCCCTTATACTAACAAAACAGATGTTGTAACACATAGACTAAATATATTTGCACCCATCAGAAAGTGTCTGGCTCTGCACACCTACAGTAAATTCCCCATGTGAGAGGTAGAATCAATGCAACAGACAGGTCAAAACATGACTCACAAGAAGAACCCTGGAGGCACCAAGGAAAGTTCAACTGCATTCATACCAAGGGAGGAGCAGGGCTCTGCACAATAAGAAGAACGAAAACATGTTCCTACCTGTGGCTGGGAGCAGACACAATGCAAATGCTGAGTTATATTAATTGTATTCTTATAACTGTTTTATGTAACTGGACCTCAGAGACTAGATATACTGGAGATTGCTATAGACCCTTGAGTTTTTGGCCGTTTATCAAATTATAGCGTTACTTGAGTTTTTTTAGACTTCAAATGAACTCACAACTTGAATGGTTTCTCATTTAAAAAAAAACCTCGAATGGAGAAAACTTGAATCAGCGAGTTTTTGAGCGAAAACCCTTCGAACATCATGAAGGCTATTAATTTGTTCAAATGGTTCAAATAACCTCTGCCATTGACTCTTACATGACCTCGACAGGTTTTAGATTAGTGTATTTTCAGATTTGAGCTATTTCCAGGGCTGGGGTATAAAAAAATCTTAAAAAATTTTGTTTTTTGTATCTATTTTTGACTCAAAAATACATTCGAACACAACTCGCCCTTTAATGAATCTGCCCCTTAGTATGATGTAGAGAGTGAGTCATCATACTTGGTATGTAAGTGGTAATTGGTTTTCATTTTTTATCATTTGTGTTATTGAGTTGTTTAGCAAATCTCCAGTTTGCAGTATCATCAGTCTGGTTGCTAAGGTCCAAATTCCCTTAGCAACCATACATTGATTTGAATAAGACACTGGAATATGAATAAGAGAGGGACTGATTAGGCCAATTTGAAATTGGTTTTTATTTCTTTTATTATTTGTTGTTTTTGAGTTATTTGGCTTTTTATTCAGTAACTCTCCGGTGTGTAGTTTTAACAATCTGGTTGCTAGGATCCACATTGGCTTATATTGGCTTAGATTTGGGAGGAAGGGGGCGCAAAAGGATCATGTTTGTGACCCATTATCATAGCCATTCCCCAGGTGCAGCACGGATGCAACAACATGAAAGCACAAGGCCAAATATTTACGTAATTCAAAACAAGAAGAACTTGTTTCGAGACAAAAAAATTACCCTGAGGGTGAGGCCCGGTCTTTAGAGGAGCTAACACTGTATATAATTAAGCTTCCAGTCAATGTGATATAATAAATGTTATGTTTAACACCTCAGATGTCACCTCTTTTCAAGTGAAACCCGTTGACACGTCAAGTACTTTATCAATATAATCTACAAGAGACACAGTTTAAAGGTTCAGCAAATTCTGATATATTGTAGTTGAATCTCTTTGTGCATTTTCGAGGGGCCTCTCTATCCCTCTCTCTTTCTTCCATATCAGCCTTGGGACCCACCTCTGACCAGATTAGGAATCTGAATTCAGATAAAATCTCTTTTAATCATTTTAATCATGTGCCCAGACCTGAGTTGTTCCAACTTGCCTGTATATTCCTGCCACTCCTTAGGGCAGAGACACACGCTCAGATTAGGGGAGGTTTAGTCGCTCGGCAATAAATCACCTCTTCTTCGGTCGACTAATCTCCCTGAACTACCTCCCACTGGCTAGAATGTAAATCGCCGGCGGAATGGCACTCGAAGCGCATCATTTTCTGAAGTCGCCTGAAGTTTCCCTCGGGCGACTTCAGAAAACAAAGCAAACTGATTGCCATCCCGCCGTCGATTTACATTCTAGCCGGCAGAAGGCAGTTCAGGGAAATTAGTCGCCCGAATCTGAGTGTGTGTCTCTACCCTAAAGGTCTTTAATTTCGCCTGAATTCTTGAGCAGATAGAGATCAGATAATGGTAACACCAACATCCATAGAAAGGCAGGACAGTCCTCTCCTCTGTCTTTGACCTTCAGTGCCATTGTTATTCACAGGGACGGAATAAGACTCTAAAAACAGGAGAACTTCAAGATTTTTTAATTTGTTATTGGGTAAGTGGAACATCATTGCTTGGCTATTTATTTCCATCAAAAAAACTGGATGACTGCTAAGGGCATGCCACATAAATGTGTTTGACATGTGTTTGATGTCACGGGACCTATGAATAAGAAGTTATGCAGATAATGGCAGATGAAATTGCAGCCTGTTTTTGCTTTTCTACCCATCCCATCCATCTCCTTCAGGAGCTGCTCCACCTGGACTACCCTATTATCTTTCTTGATGGCGTCTATATGAAGGTCACCATTCTGCTTTGCTCCCTTGAACCAGATCCCTTGTTTCTACCGCAAGAGTGTAAATATAGAGGAAGCAGACCCGGTGGTTGCAGGATAGTCCAGGAGGTACAGGGGCCCCATGAGGCCCTAATTCATATACAATTTCATTAAATATCGGTAAAACAGGCCAACCTCTAGACATTTTGGGAGACCTGCTAAATAATTTGCTGTGGGGCCCTGTAATATCTAGTTACACTACTGCCTCGGGTTCGCTCAGCCTGCTGCTTTTATACTACTTGACAAACTACCACCTGATCCCTAGGGGCCAGTCTTCTATAAATTGTCCCCTCAAAATCTAAAAAGGTTTCACATAACAATGATGCAGTGACCATGCGAGTACTTAAAGGTGTAATGGTATTACATAAAGTGATGGTTTGGTGGTCACAATAATTTGCTGTAAGTTTACCAAAATGATCATTTCATCTGAGCCCCAAGATTTCCCTTTTTTCCCTTGACTTCACTGTAGCCTGGTGAAGCCTTGACAGACTAAAGTATAAGCAAGCGAGAGATAGGAAGAAATCTGAAAGAGAACAAAACAATAACTCATTTTGAAATGAGAGGGAAAAGCAAACTTTCTAAATCTAAACCTCATCGTCTTGATGTGAGACTTGAAATCACTGTTGACTCCTCAACTCTATGGTTAAAGGGGTGGCTCACCTTTAAGTTAACTTTTAGTATGTTATTGAATGGCCAATTCTTAGCAACTTTTCAATTGGTCTTCATCATTTATAGTTTTACTTTTAAATCATTTGCCTCTTTCTTCTGACTCCAGCTTTCAAAAAGGGGTCACTGACCCCATCTAAAAACCAAATGCTTTGTAAGGCTACACGTATTGTTATTGCTATTTTTTATTACTCATCTTTTTATTAAATTCATCCAGTCTTTTATTCAAATTCATGCATGGTTGCTAGGGGAATTTGTCCCTAGCAACCAGATTGCTGAAATGACAGGAGAGCTGCCGAATAAAAAGCTAAATAACTTCAAAAATAATAAAACATGAACACCAAACTGTCTCAGAATATCATAACTTTTAGAATATCATACTAAAAGTTAACTTAAAGGTGAACAACACCTTTAAAACCCTGTGGACAACATCATATTAAATGTTCATCTTAAAGGAGAAGGAAAGGCTAAAATTAAGTAAGCTTCATCAGATCTATATAAATTAGGGATGCACCGAATCCTGGATTCTGTTCGGGATTTGGCCAGGATTCTGCCTTTTTCAGCAGGATTCGGATTCGGCCGAATCCCTCTGCCCAGCCGAACCGAATCCAAATCCTAATTTGCATAGGCAAATTAGGGATGGGGAGGGAACTTGTGTGACTTTTTGTCACAAAACAAGGAAGTAAAACATGTTTTCCCCTTCCCATCCCTAATTTGCATATGCAAATTAGGATTTGGTTCATTATTCATCCGAATCTTTCGCAAAGGATTCAGGGCTTCGGCTGAATCCGAAATAGTGGATTCGGTGCATCCCTAATATAAATTTACCAGTAAACCCTAGTAATGCTACTCCTCTGTCATAAGAAACACAGCATTTCTTTCCTTCTATTGTGTACTCATGGGCTTCTGTATCAGACTTCCTGTTTTCAGCTTAAACCTCCAGGGCTAGGGCTTGAGCATGCTCAGTTTGCTCCTCTTCCCTCCTCCCCTCCCTGTAGTAATCTGAGCCCAGAGCTATGAGTGAGCAGGGAGATACTCAGGCAGGAAGTAATGTCACAACAAGCTAATATGGCAGCTACTATCCTAAACAAACAGCTTTGAGAGCTGTTTACTCAGGTATGGTAAAGCATTCTGTGTTATAGCCTGCACTATTGTGGCTAATCTATTGGCAATAAACTGCTTCGGTAGCTTTGCTTCTCCTTTAACTTCAACTTCCCCTTTAACTTTTATTCTTTTCTGGGTTTGAGGGCTCTGAGGCCCCCCACTTCTCAAAGCCATACTTGTAATATTACAGAGGTAAATCATCTTGATGTCTTTGGAACACCATGGCCACCTGGAGTCGTTGTTACTGCTGCTCCTGAATTCATTTCATCGTTCCATTCAGACAAATTAATTAAGCAAATTGCTGCCAGCACAGTTAAATTCCATTTGCTTTCTTAATGTCTCATCTGTTCGGGATGACATGAGTTATTCCGTGTTTGGAATCACCCGTCTGAGCTCTGTAATACAATTGGATAGCGGGACGCGCAGTAGAACCTTGGCACAAAGAGCCGTGTCATTAGCGTGTTTGCCTCGGGGGCAGAGCACGTGCAGAAACCAATATTTCCAATGTGGATCAGAACTGTAACAACATCTCTTCCTGCCAAGCATGCGGCCGCCCGAGCAGCCATCTTTATTCTCGTTTATATGCAGTGTCATTATGTCCAACGCCATTATGCCGTGCCGGTGATAGATGCTTCCAATTACACGGATCTGATTGAGGCAACGAGTCCTTAATGCACTTTTGTGCTATGAACAAGGAAACCGCTTTACCTGCCAGAAAAAGACAATATATATATTAGAGCAAAAGATCTATAATAGTGCAGAGTTTTGGGGGAGAAGGCTTCACCTGAATGTAGATAACACAAGCTACTGTATGATTAACTTCCCTCCCGAAAGCTGAATGGTACAGTCTAGCAAAAGGGTGATCTAGATGAGTGGGGCAAGGTCTCCCTGGGAGGGTATAAATGGTTGGGACAGTCTCCGTGGCATAACTAGTTCATGGGGGATTGTAGAATGAAGGCCAGTTAGGGTGAGATTTGGGGTGAGTGATTATTTGTGCCCTGGGTACCCCTGGAACTATAGCAGGGTGACTGTTACCCCAATGTTTCTATATATCTGTAACCTTGTTATGAGCTAAGGGACCCAGCCTGAAGGCCAGTTAGGGTGAGATTTGGGGTGAGAGTTTATTTGTGTCCTGGGTACCCCTGGAACTATAGCAGGGTGACTATTACCCCAATGTTTCTATATATCTGTAACCTTGTTATGAGCTAAGGGGGCCCAGTCTGAAGGCCAGTTAGGGTGAGATTTGGGGTGAGTGCTTATTTGTGCCCTGGGTACCCCTGGAACTATAGCAGGATGACTGTTACCCCAATGTTTCTATATATCTGTAACCTTGTTATGAGCTACTGGGGCCCAGCCTGAAGGCCAGTTAGGGGGAGATTTGTGGTGAGTGCTGTCCCCTTGTCTCCCTGGAAACAATGGGAGACCTGCAAAGAATGGGGTGCAATGCAGTGGCCCCGCTTGTACCTCTCAGCCGAGCTCTGTACCCTGCTAGTGATTACTGCCACTGGCAATAGGAACAAAAGGAAAGCCAGAGCCCATGCGCAGACCGGCAGCCTGACAACTCATTGTGTATAATGCTGTGTGTGTAATCAAGATGACTGAAGATGATTTAATATGTAATCCCGCTGCGAGACTAATGACTGTGTACTGATTCTAAGCACCATAATGGCTATGAATGAAGGGAACAAAGTTGCAGCCATATAGAAATGTCACAATACTAATTATAATGTGGCTGAGTGCTAAATTATTCCGTTAGGCAGAAAATATTGTGTTCAGTAGTTGAGCGCCAGAATGCCACGGGTGGCGTTAATAAACACTGAATAATAAGTAATGGCCTGACATAATAACCAAGTCATCTTTATTCATATTCATATACAGAACAGCCAGAAAGATACACTGGCTTGGTTATTAAAGGGGAAACTCACCAGTGATTTATCATCATTATACATAACAATGTATTCTTCTCTGTATATTTGTATTTATACATATTGTTAGGAGGTGCCATATTGTTTCCCTTAGACAGTACATTATGAGGGATTACTCAAATCTCATACTGTAAAGGACAGTTGCCTCCTGTCCGGTTTTGACCTGAACAGCATGGTTTTCGGAAAGGCTGCACAGGTCAAAACTGCCTTCCCGATTTTCCAAGTTAGGAAAACCAGACAGGGTTCTCTTTGATTGACATGGCAACTGGGCAATTGCCGATTGCCAAATCATAACCCCACTCCCGGTGCGGGCTACCATCTTGCATAGCACGCATGCACATAATGAAAGAGTCTCAGAAGCTGATGGCACATGCATGTGTATAATGAGTGAATTGCAGCACTCTCTCATTAGACATGTATGTGCCTCAATATGGCCACCCACACCTAGAGCTCCCTCCTGGTGCAGGCAGCCTATATATATATATATATATATATATATATATATATATATATATATATATACACTAGGGATGCACCGAATCCAGGATTCGGTTCGGGATTCGGCCAGGATTCGGCCTTTTTCAGCAGGATTCGGATTCGGCCGAATCCTTCTGCCCGGCCGAACCGAATCCGAATCCTAATTTGCATATGCAAATTAGGGTCAGGGAGGGAAATTGCGTGACTTTTTGTCATAAAACAAGGAAGTAAAAAATGTTTTCCCCTTCCCACCCCTAATTTGCATATGCAAATTAGGGTTCGGATTCGGTTCGGTATTCGGCCGAATCCTTTGTGAAGGATTCGGGGGTTCGGCCGAATCCTTTGTGAAGGATTCGGGGGTTCGGCCGAATCCAAAAAAGTGGATTCGGTGCATCCCTAATATACACACATGCCTTACTACTAGTTGATCCAGAGGAAGACTAATAAACCCTTTCTGAAACCTCACAGGGAGAAAAATTCTTTGTGCCAATTGGACAAGTTCCTGGATCAGGTTTATACTAAGTAAGAGTTCATATCAATAACTCTGTATTGTGTCCTCTGCTAAAACACAAATCAATCACTTCTCGAATCTATCTAATATATCTGCCAATGTATCTGCTCTATGAGGGCAGCTTATAGGAGGGGACTTCATATGGGACTTTTCTGATTTATGTGATCATTAGTCTGAACTTGGTTGATCACTGTCTTCCCTCTAGTATAAACTCTTAGACAGAACCTTACACCCATGGAACATTAGCCCCAGATGTGCATTAAAGATATATATTTATAAATAAATATATCTAGAAATGATGCATTTTATATATTGAACTTATAGTAAAGACCTAAAGGTGCAGCAGCCCTATAACAATAATGGGTCATCAACTTGGATATTGTTAGAAGTGTCAGGGGCACTGCACATGCTCAGTGAGATTTGGGCTTCTGGGGAGAAGGTAAGCTTAGGGGTCATGGGGAAATCATCAAGCAGAATATAAGGTGCCTTTGTCATGGAAGCTACAGGGCTAATTAATTCTGATGTAGGCTGCACTGCTTTCTATGCGTCCATGTACTGTAAATTTGATCTTTATTATTTGTATTGTGAATTTTATATTGTATATATACTGTATATTGTGAGTGGGTCGGCAGGGCTGGATTTACATAGTGGGCGCCCCTAGGCCCACTGTCGTTCGTCGCCCCTGTCCCCTTTCTTCATGCAAATTTTCATTATCTGGACTGGAGCAATGGGGATTGGCGCACTGGAAATTTTAAAAATTATTGTATCTCCTGCGCATCCCCAGTGTTTTTTAATCAATGTGGGTGTGGTTGGACAGCAAGCCGCCCCCCTAAAATCCTGCCGCCCTAGGCCCGGGCCTAGGTGGCCTTTCCACAAATCCGGGCCTGTGGGTCGGTAAGCTCAGGTAAGTGACAGCAGCACAGAGAGTGGCGGAAATCTGCAAAAACCTAGATCTACTTGCATTTCTAGAGCTATTGGGGCACCCTCGTAGCCTGCTTTCACGTCTACATCCCCATGAGGCCTGCCAAAGATTTTGCAGCATGCTGATGATGGCAAATGTACATGCGAGTACAGGCACATGTCTGTGGTGAGGCAAGGGGTCAGGATCAAAGTTTACACCTGGGTCCATATGGTGACCCTACTGTCTTTCCCTGCAGCTCCTAAGCCAATGTTCCCCAACCATTGGCTCATGTTGCTCACCAACCCCTTGGATGTTGCTCTCAGTGGCCTCAAAGCAGGTGCTTATTTTTAAATTCTTTGTTTGGAGGCAGTTTTAATTGCATACAAAACAGTTGTATTGTAGGCTGTCAGTCTATTTAGGGGCTAGAAAATAGCCAATCACAGCCCATAAGTAGCACCACCCAGGAACATGTTGCATGCTTGTGTTGCTCTCCAAATTTTTTAAAAAAAATTTGCATGTGGTTAATGGGTGAAAAAGGCTGGGGAACCCTGTCCTAAGCCCTGAAAACTCATAGGAGAGCATTGTGCTTATGTAACTGCACAGATACATGATCTACTCATGACTTTATAGGTCATATGTTTATCTGGCAAAGGCCAAAGTATTGGGAGAAGTTCTCAAGTTCTTCTGCCATGGGGTCCAATCATATTTTGCAAGTCTTTTCATTCTGTATAGGTGAGATGAGTGCCTTATACTAATAATATTATGGCACCATATAATCTTACTGCTGTTTCTTTGTTAAAATGTATATGAAATCTTACTTTTAGTGTTCATATTAGCACCCTGAGCGCCAGCAGGTGGCAGTGTATTACTAGTCTCTACCCTTAGTCAATAGTCTGCACTCTGCAGTTTCATTCTCATTTGTTTTGCTTGGGGTTAGAGCAGATTTCTGTTTCAGGCTACAGAATATGTCCCAGCATTAATATTACTCCATCAGATTATTTGATGGGCCCTTGATACTCCTGACTTCCCTTACTCAAGATGCAACTATTCTCTTATGCGTCTGTTCTTCTCCTCCCCCCCCCCGCCCAATGGGACATTCTGCATTCAGTTTTACAGGATTTCTAATTGTAAGCTCTTTTACCAGTTTAGCATCTGCGGCACCATATGCCTACAAGGCTGTAACACCCCATTAGCCAGTGATACCACTGATGTTTTATAATTATTTCCTTATTGGCAACTTACATAGTGATTGATAGTAAATGTTCTGCTTAATCAATAATATTATCCATGATGTGCAACCCACCCAAAAAAAATCGAATTTGCCTAATGACAGAAAGTGTAATTCTAAGCAATTCCTGGATATTATTATATACTGTATGTCTATTTTACCATAATACACATTCATTCTTCATTTGCACAGGTTTTAACATTATGTGACACAGCAGTGTCTGTCTGCCCCTAGAACAATGTAGCAGGAGTCAGGTCTCTACCAGGATCTATCAGCTTCTGCTACATTGTTTCAGGAGTTTGAAAAGCAATTGCATTTATCCACAACTTTCTGAACGGAATCCACATTTCCTAAGGATAAAGCAGGGACTAATAATGGGCGATCAAATTCGGCTGGTTTGAATTCACTGAGAATTTCCGTGTTTCACCACCGGCGAATAAATTTGAGGAACTCTCGTGAAAATTTGCCGGCGTCAAAAAATTTTGGACGTGCATCCGACAAGTCGCTCGTGTTACAATCGCTGCGCTTCAACACTATTCGGACACCCATTGACTTTAACAATGCCGTCAAAATTTACGCAAGCGATTTTTCGGATGCGGGAGTCAATTTTCGAGTTTCACTAATTCTTTTAACATTTTTCGGCGAAGCGAAACTGGAGAGGTTCGACCATCACTAGCAGGGACACTACTTCCAAGGGAAAACCCACCATTCCTCTTCTGTGTTATTGATTCTTGCGTTGACAAGTTGCTGCCATGGAACTTATTATTTATACTGCAGCCAAACTGCATCATAGAGTACAAGGAGGGAGAATAGAGTCATCTCTACTGGAAACCAGTCCTTATGTGCACCCAGAACTGGATTAATCACTTCTCACTTGGTTCTGCCCCAGACATGAAACAAAGCCACAGTTTGCTAAAGTCTCTATCAATTTAAATGGTGAATTAAAGGATCTCTCTCTCACACACATTCCATCTGACCTTACTATATACCACAACGTTACACAGACACTGTACGCCATTGTATAAATAAATAGCCATTGGATACAATTGTTCTCTATGAGCACATCTGCACTTTATCATGTTCTTTATCATGTTCTTACTACTATCATATCACAATGATACACCCATCATGTCTGACGTTTAGCATTATTTACTTAACATATTACATCTGCTGAGTGTGCACTGTCTTGTCCTGTCCCTGCACTGTGCTGACCTGTCTTGCAGGAATTGCATATTTTTGCACTTGCACTTTTTGTCTGTTGTCCGGTACATCTATGTTGTGTGTAGCACCATGGTCCTAGCGGTACGTTGTTTTGTTTCACTGTGTACTGTACAAACTAGGGATGCACCGAATCCACTATTTTGGATTCGGCCAAAGCCCCGAATCCTTCACAAAGGATTCGCACAAATACCGAACTGAATCCTAATTTGCATATGCAAATTAGGGGTGGGAAGGGGAAAACATATTTAACTTCCTTGTTCTGTGACAAAAAATCACGAGATTTCCCTCTCCGTCCCTAATTTGCATATGCTAATTAGGATTCGGATTCGGTTCGGCCGGACAGAAGGATTCGGACAAATACGAATCCTGCTGAAAAAGGCCGAATCCCGAACCGAATCCTGGATTCGGTGCATCCCTAGTACAAACGTATATGGATGAAATGACAATAAACTAGGGATGCACCGAATCCACTATTTCGGATTCGGCCGAACCCCCGAATCCTTCGCGAGAGATTCGGGGGAATACCGAAAAGAATCAGAATCCTAATTTGCATATGCAAATTAGGGATGGGAAGGGGAGCATTTTTTTACTTCCTTGTTTTGTGGCCAGAAGGCAGAAGGATTCGGCCCAGGCAGAAGGATTCGGCCGAATCTGAAACCTGCAGAGAAAGGCCGAATCCTGGCCGAATCTCAAACTGAATCCTGGATTCGGTGCATCCCTACAATAAACTCACTCTTGACTTGACTCTTGACTTAAAAGGGGGTTGTGGGAGTACTCCTAATGCTAAGTAAAAATGTATTAAAGTATAATGGAAGTGCTACTGACTAGGCCAAATTAATCAGTGCACATTCCCTGGCCCCCTGTCTAAGTAATTCAGTATATTTGCAAGTGCATTAGGATTAATATATCTAGTATAGGTCAATCTAAAAAACAACTGGACTTGCTGAGTAATCAATGAAGACGTTTCACTACTCATCCGAGCAGCTTCTTCAGTTCAACTGACTGGTGTGAGAAGTTTTCATCATATAAACTCTTCCACTAATCCATTTACAATGGCACATTGTAACTCTTCAAAGAGGTGACATCTGAAGAAACTCACAGAGGTGTTGATTCTGTGTAGTTGTGATAGGATTATCCAATGTGTCATGCAACTCCTAGATACAGGTGTTACTTGTGAGAGTTGCATGAATGGATGTGTGAAGTGTTCTGAATCCGCCGGGGTACAGATGTTAGAACAGCATTGTATGTAGAAGACAGGTGGTGTCGAAGGCCCCCACCTCTGTTCAGAGATGGTCTCTCCACCTTGACATGAATCGCCTCTTTCACGCCTCGTTCAAACCAGCGGTCTTCTTTATCCAAGATTTGGACCTTGCTGTCTTCAAAGGAGTGTCCCTTGTCTTTTAAGTGTAGAAAGACAGCTGAGTTTTGCCCTGTAGAGTTCTCCCTCCTGTGCTGAGCCATTCGCTTGGAGAGCAGTTGTTTTGTCTCCCCAATGTATAGATCTGTGCACTCCTCGCTACACTGGACTCCGTATACCACATTGCTTTGTTTTTCTTTTTTTGTTTGATCCTTTGGGTGTACCAGTTTTCGTCTCAGTGTGTTGCTAGGTTTGAAAAACACAGGGACATAGGAGGGAGAACTCTACAGGGCAAAACTCAGCTGTCTTTCTACACTTAAAAGACAAGGGACACTCCTTTGAAGACAGCAAGGTTCAAATCTTGGATAAAGAAGACCGCTGGTTTGAACGATTCATGTCAAGGTGGAGAGACCATCTCTGAACAGAGGTGGGGGGCCTTCGACACCACCTGTCTGCTACATACAATGCTGTTCTAACATCTGTACCCCGGCGGATTCAGAACACTTCACACATCCATTCATGCAACTCTCACAAGTAACACCTGTATCTGTCAAGACCGCCGGGAGCGCGAGGAGTCGCGTCCGCTCCCGGCGGCGAAGAATCCAAAATGGCGGCGCCCAGGCAACCCACGTGGGTTCCGACGCCGGCGCCGTGACGTCAGCGCGGCGCGACGGTCGCGGGCGCGCTGACGCTGGCGCAAGGGCGCCAAATTCAAACATAAAAGGACGCCTGAGGCGCCAAGATGGCGCCCGAAAATAGGATCCTGATTCCTAGTGATTCCTGGGTTTCCCTTGCTGTTTTCCCTGCTTATTCTGCCTGATTCCTTGTTGTGACCCCTTGCCTGGACCTGGACTTCGCTGATTTTCTGCCTGTCTTTGACCCCCTGCCTGGCCCTGGACTTTGTTACATTCCGCCTGCCTTTTGACCTGTGTTTGAACTTTGTTTCTCCTGCCTTACTCCTGGATACCACGATCCTGATCCCTCCTGAGGGGCTTCCTCCTAGATCCGGACTACTCCCCAGAGGGGGCTCCCGGCTCCCTGACAGTATCTAGGAGTTGCATGACACATTGGATAATCCTATCACAACTACACAGAATCAACACCTCTGTGAGTTTCTTCAGATGTCACCTCTTTGAAGAGTTACAATGTGCCATTGTAAATGGATTAGTGGAAGAGTTTATATGCCGAGAAATTCCCACACCAGTCAGTTGAACTGAAGAAGCTGCTCGGATGAGTAGTGAAACGTCTTCATTGATTACTCAGCAAGTCCAGTTGTTTTTAGATTGACCTATACTAGATATACTATGACCTGGATGAATGAAAATCTTCATAGTCATATTAGGATTAATAGAAGTAAATGTCTGCTGAACCTTGGTTTCAGTTTGAGGGCTAGATCCTCCCCCGCCACTAGCTTTTAAGAGAGAGTGATTGCCCAACCCAATGCCCATTTTTTTTTTAAAAAAATGTAATACTATAAAATTAGTGAAGGCAAAGTAAAATTATATGTATAAGTGCACACTTGGAATTTTTACCAAATGACCCTAGCAACCATGCCAAGAGACTGGAATATGAATAAGAGAAGGCCTGTATAGAAAGGTAAGTAAGAAAAAGAACAATACATCTATAGCTTTATAGAACGGTTGTTTTTTGATGGGGTCAGTGACCCCCATCTGAAAGCTGGAAAGAGAACAATTCAAAAACTACAAACAAAAAGAAATAATTAAACTGATTGAATAGTTGCTTAGAACTGGCCATTCTATAGCTTACTAAAAGTTAATTTAATGGTGGACCACCACTTTAATTATATAGTTTTTATTGTGTTACAGGCATTAGTCACCTAGGTGGCTCTTTAGTTGCCCTTTATTTCCCTAGAAAGACCGATTAAGAGCATTAAACACAGTGGTGCAGGCCTTTGCTCTGTTTTTGATGATTTCTATACAAATTGAGCTTCTGCCACTGTATAATGGATTTTTATGAACTGCTTATTAAATTTAGCATCAATTGGGTTGCATTTCATTTCTGGGCACAGCGTAGGATTAGGGATAATATTCTCAAATGGTGCCCAATAAATTCCAATATACTGAGCAGGAATCCCTTGCACAGGCTCTCATCTTTTTCTGTCTGTGTAAAGAAGAATAAATGGAGGATAAACTCTGATTAGAAATAGGGAATATTTTTCCTTTAAGCGTTTCCGTTGCCTTTAGATTCCATGGGGAAATTTACGGCTGAGTTTATGGCTCGATACTGAGGATTTATACTGATATTGCTCCGCAGCACAACATGCAGCCTGAATACGTGTATTTCATCTAAAGGGGACAGGTTACTAATATTCATGGTTTGTTGGGCACCCTGGGTAATTTCCTGGGCTGCGTTGGCACTAAGGTAATTGAGCGTTGCCCTCTGGTGGGGTAATTAGGGAAGCACGGACATTTATTAAGGTGAGCCTGTTTATTGCTCCCATTTATTAGACTCAAACTGGGACACAGCAGGGCCAGCGGCACATAATAAAAAGGAATTTGCTGGGGGGTAGGCCCAGGGACCTTCATGAGTCTAATGCAGCTCATTCATCAAGTACAATTTAAAAGAGGAAATGTTTGTTAAAGGCCAACAGACATTCATTGCACTGCAGAAAGAATGGATATAGTATGATATTGTTATATCTAAGGCAAGTGTGCCCATCCTTAGTTACTGATCTGCAACCCTTCAACTCTTTGGGAGTTCTAGTTGATCAACACCTAGAGGGCTGCAGGATGGATATGCCTCGCTATATATATATTTAATATATATAACCCATATAAATAGCCCAACTCACATTTTTATTCCCCTGTGGTCCCTGATGCCCCCTCTCCTAAATAGATCCAAACCAGGTTGGAAATTGCTGAATTCCTTTGCTTATCTCTAGTCATAGCCTATTCCACCAATCAGCAGTTACCTCTTACTGCTTTGTAGCAGTAGAATAATAAAAGCTGACATCTGATTGGTTGCTCTGTATTACAGGGAAAATGCAAACAACCTAAGTGGTCATTTACAATGCCCTGCCCAGTGTAAGAAATAAAGGCAACAATCTGCCATTTTTTTTGCACTTTCCCCACTGTTTGGGGCACTCCGTTCAAGGTGTAGAGACCTTCTGAAGTGTTTACAGAGATAGCAAGTTCTGCGTCAATTCCACAGACATTGGGGAGCTCCACAACATTTGGCCTGATAACAAATCAGTGATCTAAATTCCTGACACCCATGGGTCCAACAGGCCTGGACTGGGAGTCAAAATAGGCCCTGCCATTCCAATTACACAGAGGCCCAAACAGCCCCCTACCAGCCCAAACAGCCCCCCAACCAGCCCACTCTATGGTAACTTTCTATGGAACCATACAGCAGCCCCTCTGGCATTTGCCAGAACCCACAGATTGCCAGTCCGGGCCTGGGTCCAAGGTGAAGCTACTAACCCAAAGTTGAAGTTTTTTTTTATATTCAAGATCTGGGTAGACCTCCAAACCCAAATCTGCTGACTTTACCCAAAGTTTGAATCACTATAAATCACACACACGTATATATATTTTTCTAATATTGAAATGTAAAGTGTCATTTTTCACCTTCTCTCTGGGAGGGGGGTCGCCGACACTATAAACTGTTCTAAATTGATACATTTAGTTGATACATTTCTTATCTTTGTCCCTGCTGAGCAGAATCCCTGGGTTTCATTACAGGCAGCTGTTAGAATTGATACAATAGTTACTAATACTCCAGAGATGCTGCTGAGAAATGGATCAACTAAATGTTGCAAAATTGTAACAGTTTAGAATCTGCAACTTTAAACTTAGATTTTGGAAAAACAGTAAAAAAAATAAATAATGGAAAGTAATTTAAAAAAAAGTCTTTATTTCTGAGGAACAAACTGAAAACAACTGAACTGAAAAAAAGTGTTTGGAAGGCGAAGAACCCCCTTCTGTGACAATATAAAAAGGGATGTAGGGAAGCTAAATCACATATTGTGCAATGATAAGGGAGCCGTAGTGATGGCAGAGAATTATGGACAACTGGTCACGTAGATATGGGGGTTCATTAAAGCCGGGGCCACTGGGAGATTTGCTGTTATACTAGAGGGGTTCCTAATACTTAAATAGCTGTTGAAACATACAGAACAGTTTTGCTGTACATTGTTTGCGCTCTCAGATATACTATATATATATATATATACAGATGAAGCCACTTGGATTTGTGAGTTAAATGCGTCATGACTCAGGGGTAATTGAAGAAACTGTGTTATCTTAAGTCATCTTAACTCATTTAATGCATTTAACCTTTTCATTAGCATACCAAAGCTCCATTGTTCACAATGGTGAATGCTTTAATTAGATGGGATGTTGTGACGCAGTTTTCTGTGTTAAATGAGATAAATGGGATATCTGTGTTTAGTTATTCTGTGTCAAACAGACAAACCAAAGTGGCTGCATCTGTATCAGCCTCTGGCCTCCCTCCCAGAGAGAAAGAAAAGGTTTTTAGTAGAAGAAGTGAAGCAGCAGAAAAGCTCATTATCTAATGGCTCAGAACTGCACCCACTGCATGTACAGAGGAACCTGGATATCTCTCTTTATGAACATGGGGGAGAGGGGGGTTGTGGAACGGAGAGGGAAGTCACGGCGCAGGGAGATCAAGAATAAATGTGTCAGAGCCGGAATCAGTGAGAAATGTGTGAAATCAGGAAAGAATGGCATTTGACAAGGAACATGAGAAGGGAAATGTGTCGCTATTCTGTCATGGTCGGATATTAGAAGAAAAGCTTTGCTAGCAAGTGATACAAGGAAAATTACACACACACATATATATATAGTGAATAAAGTACCCCCTGTTGTAAATTATAAGGATATTATTGTTGAGTTTCATGATCATATAAACACAAGGCCGAAGGTTCAGTGAGTCTTGTGACTGAAATGACATCACTACTCACCGTTTAGAACCAATGATATCAGTACTCACTGTTTATAACTAATGATATCAGTACTCACTGTTTATAACTAATGATATCAGTACTCACTGTTTATAACTAATGATATCAGTACTCACTGTTTATATCTAATGATATCAGTACTCACTGTTTATAACTAATGATATCAGTACTCACTGTTTATAACTAATGATATCAGTACTCACTGTTTATAACTAATGATATCAGTACTCACTGTTTATATCTAATGATATCAGTACTCACTGTTTATAACTAATGATATCAGTACTCACTGTTTATAACTAATGATATCAGTACTCACTGTTTATAACTAAGGATATCAGTACTTATAAGGCTATAATTTACAAGATATTCATGGCTTTTGTGTAGTATATACGGATGCACCGAATCCACTATTTGGGACTTGGCCGAATCCCCGAATCCTTGGTGAAAGATTCGGCCAAATACCGAACCAAATTCTGAACCCTAATTTGCATATGCAAATAAGGGGCAGGAAAGGAAAAAGTGAACAAAAAACTTCATTTCACCCGCCCCTAATTTACATATGCAAATTAGGATTCGGTTCGGTCAGGCACAATGATTCGGCCAAATCCGAATCCTGCTGAAAAAGGCTGAATCCTGGTAGAATCCCGAACCGAATCCTGAATTCGGTGCATCCCTAGTATTAGATATATATATATAAAGTACCCCTTCTTATAAAATATAAGGATATCAGTTAACTTCTAATATCCTCATATTTTGCAACTGGGGTACTTTATTTATTATAATACACAAGTTTCAGTTTCAGAGTTGTGACAGAAATGTCATAAGAACTTATAACCGATGACATCAGAACTCGCCGTTTATAAGGATATAATACACAAAAGCTATGAATATTCTGTAAATTATAGCCTTATAAACGGTGAGTTCTGATGTCATCAGTTATAAACGGTGAGTTCTAATGTCATTTCTGTCGCATGACTCACTGAAACTTGTGTATTATAATAAATAAAGTACCCCCAGTCGCAAAATATGAGGATATTAGAAGTAACCTCGGAGTTCCATGACCTGTATAAAAACACTCTGCCTTCAGCTTCGTGTTTTTATATGATCATGAAACTCCTCGGTAACTTATAATATCCTTATAATTTACAAAAGGGGGTACTTTATTCACTATATAATTTACAAGATATTCATGGCTTTTGTATATTATATATATATAGTCACACAGTATAATCTGCCAAGAGCTCTTCATTGGAAATTACTTAGAACCTGGCATTGGCGCCTGACCACAGAGGGGACTGCATTATAATCACAAGCTTCGTATTTACTCACTGAGATCACAGACAGACAGATGTTAATTCCTAACGCATATTCCTTCTTTCTAGCTTTACATACATTCACTTAGGATTCCCAATCTATGCAAAGACCTTCTTCCTAAAAAACGTTTTCTCTCTTGTATGGTGCATTATTGTAGAGAAGGCCGCCAGCAGTATAGAGTATACTTCAGTTGTTCTGGGAGTCCCACACATTACAGTGCACCCCCTTTGTTGCTTATAGTGGAGCACACACTGGTGTACAAGTACGTATTTGTTAGTATACATTTTATTACAGTATGAGCGTGACCAATGAGCGTGGAGACCCCTCGTGTAATGAGTTTCCTATGGTGCAGGTGTCCGTTTGGATCTGCTGACCCAATTCTGCCCCCCCTTCTTCCACAGATTGCCTCCATTTTTGCATTGATCTTTCTAACATGCCTGAGATTAATAGAATGCTCGTTTTTCCTTTTTGGCAGTGATTTCGCTGTCATGTTTGAATCTACTGATGTTTTTGGGATTAATGCAGTAATATGAATCCATTTACTACTAAGATCTTACTAGCAAGTCAGGGGAAAACGCAGTACTCCGTATCCTGAATACTATTTGGTGAAGTTATCTCACTGGCATGTCTGGTGTTGATCCAATGCTCTGAATCCATTTTCTGAAGTTATCTTTAGGGATGCACCGAATCCACTATTTTGGATTCGGCCGAACCCCCGAATCCTTTGCGAAAGATTCGGCCAAATACTGAACAAATCCGAATTTGCATATGGGGTGGGAAGGGGAAAACTTTTGTACTTCCTTGTTTTGTGACAAAAAGTCACACGATTTCCCTCCCCGTCCCTAATTTGCATATGCAAATAAGGATTCGGTTCGGCCGGGCAGAAGGATTTGGCCAAATCCGAATCCTGCTGAAAAAGGCTGAATCCTGGCCGAACCTTGAACCGAATCCTGGATTTGGTGCATCCCTCGTTATCTTACTGGCATGTCTGTGTTAATGCAATGCTCTGAATCAATTTTCTGAAGTGATTTACTGGCATATCTGAGGTTAATACCATGCACATTATTCAATTTCGCCGTGCCTGGGGTTATTTCAATGCTTGTTATCCATTTTCTGCAGTGATTTTATTGGTATGTCTTTAGTAAATGCAATGCTCTAAATCCATCTTACTAGCATTTCTGGAAGTGCTCATTGTGGTTTAAAGGGGTGATAAAAAAAAGCATGATAACCTACATTTTTGAGATACACTGAATCAAATTTTCTGCTGTGATCTTACTAGCAAGTGCAATGCTATTTAGTGCACAGATCTTACTAGCAAGTCTGCAATGCTCTGTATCCATTTTCTGCTGTGATCTTACTGGCAAGTGTGGGGTTAATACAGTGCTGAATATGACTAAAACAGCTGCCAATAATGCCATTTTTTATGATAAAAAATTTATTTTTATTTTCAGTGTTCATCGGAACAAATCTTTACAGCATTTTCATTTCTTTAACAGTTTAATAAAACTTTGGTAAATACAGAATTATAAAGTCTGCGACCCCCTCCCCCTTTCCCTCTGAAACATTAGTGCATTGGGTTACTACAGCCAATCATATCAAAGTCCAGCATTGCCCCCATCCCCTCCATAGTATAATCATCTATATCTTTGTCATAAATAATCAAGGAAAATAGATTTCAATATTATACACTCGGCAAATGAAAACAAGTATTAGATATATATAAAGTTTTGTCATTGCCCCATCGCTGCTATAAATTCCATTCCCAAAGTTGGGCAGGCTCACTTTTGCCACCATACGATTAAAGATGGCTGAGCAGAGCAGGGTTTATAGTAGACACATGGCAAGAAAAATAAAGACTTGTGGTTTAAAGGAAACATATTTATGTGTACGGGAGAGTGGCCTGTCAAGCCACAAGCCATAGAAATAATTTTTATTCTGCCTGTCACCTGAAAGTGAGCCTGCCCAACTTGGTCTGGACTTTTTTTTTTTTTTTCAAAAGATTCCAAAATAAACTACAGACTTTTGGCTACAGAAACTACAGATTAGAAAAGTAACTCCATTCTAGGAATGATGAGGGTAAAGGTGGTCAATAAATGAGCATAGACTGCTTTAACCCTTTGTGCTGATTTCTGCTGCCTTATCCTACTAATCGTGTGCTTCTGTCCTGCCAAGCGGAGACATATTTATCCCATTTTCATTGCCGCAGTGACATGGGAACATCATCAGAACTTTCTGTAGAACCCAGCGAGAAAGCGTGTGACCCGGAATTACTAGTTGGTTATTTTATCTACTGCTTCCATTCTGGATTCTCCTTCTTTTCCCCCTAAGCCTGAGTTTGCCTTGAATTGTAAGCTGTTGGGTTCTTGAGGTTCCCATTTATGTTGGTCTTCTTAGTTTAAATCGTGTAGCACCATCTCCCAGCGCTGACTGATGGCCGTGGTCTCACATGGGTTGATCACAATTTCTCTACTTTCCTCCGTGTCGCCTATAATATCTGTATCCAGGCAGAAGCGAGACGCCATGTGCTCAATATGGGAAGCCACTTTGCTCCATCTCTGACAAAATAAAACAATACAGAAGGAATCAGGAATTGTGAAAGGCAAATTTACTGTAATAAATGCTAATATTTTATATCCAGCTAAACTGCTAAAATAATGATATTGAAGCAACAGCGCCACCTGCTGCTTATTTCAGCCAACTGGCTGCAATAAGCAGAAAATTAAGTTAGTGAGAATAGGAAAGCCTTGTGATGTTGCTCTGCTTACGACTGACCAGAAAAACATTACATGACTGTTTTTTGTTCTAACTTAATTTTCTGAGCAGAGCAACATCACAAGACTTTCCTTTTCTGACTAAATTAATTTTCTGTAGACAGTTCAGGCAGAAGAAGCCGCTGTTGTTTCAAATTCATTATATTATAAGTGTAAAAAAACGGATCATGTCTTGAAAATTAGAAAAGAAAATTATGTAAATGACAAAAGTGCTTAGAAGGGAAATTTTTTAAAATAATATTTCAAATATATATTAAATACAAGATGAAATTACATACATGAAATGGACTTAAGTTAATCTAGCTCAGTTAACATTTCCTTTAAAATGACAAATAACATATATTATGTGTTTGTTAAAAAATAAAATATGTAGGGAAGAAAAATACCTGTTTCCCATCTCCTTCCTTGCAGGGCAAAAGTACAACTTGCGTTCCCGGGAATAAAGTGTGCACTGACATGCAGAGTTGCCCCTGGCTGATCTGCTGAACCTGAGTATATACCCATTCCTAAGAGTGAGAGAATGCATGTGAGGTTAGTGATTCCTACGTGGAATTTCACATTGTACATATTTAAGATCAAAATGGCTAATGGACTAAAAGGAGGAAAGTTAGCCCTTCATCGAGTTGCCTTTAGCAACCAATCAGCAGGAGCATTTACTAACCTATTGTTGGAAAGCGGACACTAGGCCAAAATGTAGACAGTGTGGCAAGATGCCGACATTAGAACAAGATAACAACAGTAGGGCTAATGGTGAAAGTAGGGAAAGATGGAGACAGTAAGGCAAGATGGTGAAAGTAGAGCAAGATGTGGACAGAAGAGCAAGATGGTGACAGTAGAGCAAGATGTGGACAGAAGAGCAAGATGGAGTCAATAGAGCAAGATGGTGACAGCAGGGCAAGATGGAGACAGTAGGGCAAGATGGAGACAGTAGGGCAAGATGGTGACAAAAGAGCAAGATAGAGACAGTAGAGCAAGATGGAGACAGTAGGGCAAAATGGAGACAGTAGGGCAAGATGGAGACAGTAGGGCAAGATGGAGACAGAAGAACAAGATGGTGACAGTAAGGCAAGATGGAGACAGTAGGGCAAGATGGAGACAGTAAGGCAAGATGGTGACAGTAGAGCAAGATGGAGACAGTAGAGCAAGATGGTGACAGTTGAACAATATGGAGACAGTAGGCAAGATGGAGACAGTAGGGCAAGATGGAGACAGTAGGCAATATGGTGACAGTAGAGCAAGAAGGAGACAGAAGTGCAAGATGGAGACAGTGTGGCTAGATGAAGACAGCAGGGCAAGATGGAGACAGTGTAGCAAGATGGAGACAGTAGAGCAAAATGGAGGAAGTAGTGCAAGATGTTGACATAAGAGGAAGAAGTTGACAGTAGGGCAAAATGGAGACAGTAGAACAAGATGGAGACAGTAGAGCAGGATGGAGACAGAAGGACAAGATAAAGACAGTAGAGCAAGATGTTGAAATAAGAGGAAGATGTTGACAGTAGGGCAAAATGGAGACAATAGGGCAAGATTTGACAGTAGGATAAGACTAAGATAGAAAGGCAAGATAGAAATCGTATGATAGAGAAAACAGGGCAAGATAGTGACAGTAGGGATAGAAAGAGAGTAGGGCAAGATCATCACAATAGGACAAGATGGGTCAGTAGTGTAAGGTGCAGAAACTTTACATTATGGCAACATGGGGCATGATGGAGATGGTAAAGTCAGACAGAAAGAGCAGGGCAAGATCGAGTTGATGTAGGATTCTGAGTATCCGCTACTACAGACATCCCTGAGCTGCAGTCATATTTGCTCACAATACAATATAACCCTTGTACATCTCCCTTCCGCTGTCGGGCACTGCTGTTCCAATGTGTCTCTGCATTGGAGCTTTAGTAGAGGATCATGTTTTGCAGCATCTTGTGAATAACTTTTGTGCACTGCCAACTCCACATCTGCCGCCAGAGAAATGAAACTGATATGAGTATGTAATATCCCCGTGCTGTCCCCAGTCCTATTCTTATGTATTAATCCCTAGGCAATGAATAAGGCCCGCCAGGGTATTATAGCAGAGCGAGGAGTCGCAGAACATTATCTCTGTACATCCTGCTGCTCATGTATTAATATACCCAAAAGCACTTGCACAATATCCATAATCCTTTGCTCTATCAGACGCTGCCCGGCTGCTGAATGGCTCTGAAAGGAATAGCATTATAGCCAGAATTTTTAATGGACCCTTCCTGCAATGACAATGCACCTTTAGAATTGGGGATTTACTTACATTATCTCTCAGCTTTCGTAAGTGACGCCGCCGCCAGGCAATGCATTTGTTTGAGCGAGGCTCCTGCAATCTAATGGGGAATGTGACAACGTTCCCGGGCCTGACCATGATAAATGGCCAATGAAAGAAAATCTTTTCTTAAAATTTAAAACAATTTGATTCCCACGTTCCCTGCGCCCGAGGAGTTGCATTCATTTGCAGCGTTAGGGAGATACAAGCGGCCTGCGATTACTGAAGGAATGTATTAATGCCATGGAAAATAAATATTGCTGATCAAGCTGAACTAGACTGAGTTATATATGCACTCATTTTATACTTCTCTACTCCTTTCCTTGTACAGTTCATTGTATCTAAAGTAATTATTTGGCACTTGTCTTATGGCTATTAATTGGCCACTACACCCTTACATTTTCTTGCTGAATTGTGCTTAGTACAGGGGAATACCTATGCTGCCATAGTTTTATGGTATATCTCTGTACAGACTATGAGCAAAGTTAGTAGGCTGTTCCTGCTGAATTGTTCTTATTACAAGGTAATAACTATGCCGGCATAATCCTATGGTACTTTTCTGTTCAGGCTATGAGCAAACTTAAGAGGCTGTTTCTGCAGAATTGTGCTTAGTACAGGGAAATACCTACAGTATGCTACCATAGTCCTGACACAGGTCACCATTCTGTTGGGTGACACTAGTATTACCAGGCCCTATATATTTTTTATGGTGGCCCTGTCTGTATCTCTGCCCTGAAATTGTGGGGCCTATGAAATGGTAGAGGGACTTCTTACTGGATAAGCTGCTGTAAAGTGAACTTCCCCTGGGCTGCAAGGACTATAGGGCAGGGGCATAGGGGAGCATCCTAAAAGTAGATACTTTGAAACAAATCATCATTTTCAGCAAATGTATCCCATATATATATTTGTATTCTGTGAAGAACCAGCACTCCCATATGTAAAAATATCAGTTTTTATTTCTGTTGCATTCCAACGTTTCGGCCCCTGTTGGGACCTTTCTCAAGAATACAAATACATATATTTTAACCGCGCACCCCAGCTGGAGAAGCCATACCAGAGTGCATTGGAGTGCGGATACTCATTGGAACGTGATATATATATATATATATATGTATATATATATATATATATATACTGTATATTCTTTAGGCTGATCACTCCATGTCAGAAGTCCATGAGGCTGGAGCCATCGGCAGTTAGAGAGCAGACCCCTAGGTGTCCCCCTCTTTGCATAAATCCAGCGGCTGGATCACTCCGCGTATCGCACGAGAGAATCAGCCGCGTTTAAAAGCAACTCACATTTTAATATAAAGTTCCATGCACTGCTGGCGCTGACTTAGCACAAGATTGAAACAATCTATTAATCTCCCGGCACTATTAATGAGAAAAGGGAATTAAAATCATGACTGTCACAAGGCTCTGAAATAAGCGTTACAAGCAGAAGCGCCAGATGAAATGTCTGACATAGCGAAACCTGCTCTCTATATTGTATAAAAAGGGAAATCAGAGGTGGGGGGGAGCTGGCAAGTGCCATAGAGGAACCCAATACACAGATAAAGAGGCGGAAAGACTGAAAATGAACTTTTAGGGGGGGCAAAATGCAAACGTGGGGGCAGTGATTAACGTCACAATGGATATGGTGCGCAGAAGCCAGTGACTAGAGAACCCAACACAAATCACATTTTATTTCTGTTGTAAAAGATCTGTGGTTCATCTGCATTCTGATTGCTACTAAAGAGTAGAAGCGAGAGACTCTGCCTGATCGGGAGTCGGGACATATTTACCTGCCAGGGATTAGGCTCCAGGCCCAGACTGGAAATCTGTGGGTTCTGGCAAATGGCAGTAGGGCTGCTGTAAGATACTATAGTAGGGATCAGGGTAGGCAGAGTAGGCACGTGCATAGGCAGGACCGGACTGGCAATCTGTGGGTTCTGGCAAATGCCAGAGGGGCTGCTATAAAGTCACATAGAAAGTCAGTATTTAGTGGGCTGGTGGGAGCTGTTTGGGCCTCTATGTGGGCTGATTGGGCCTCTTTGTACCTGAAATGCCAGGGCCTATTTTAATTCTCAGTCCGGACCTGTGCCTAAGGCGCATGTGTGCCTGTGGGCATTATGCCTGGCCAGGCTGCATAGGGCGCCTGGCCGTGTTGGCCCGGCTCTGGTAGGGATGCACCAAATCCGGGACTCGGTTAGTGATTCGGCCATGATTTGCCATTTTTCAGCAGGATTTGGATTTGGCCAAATCCAAGCGCCTGGCAGAATCGAATTTGTCATACAAACATGGCATTAAAAAATGTCTTAACCACTAACTGTGCGAGCAGTTGTCTTTCCCCCTAATTAACATATGCAAAGTAAGGTCAATTCCTAAAATAGTGAATTTGCTGCATCCCTAATGTAGAGTCACTATTTATTGGGCTGGTGGGGGCTGTTTGGGCCTCTCTGTACTTAGAATGCCAGAGCTTATTTTCACTCCCAGTTCAGACCTGTTAGACGCCATCTAATAATAATAATCTAATCATGGCCAGGGCAGCAGGAGCGATGCAGAAAGGCAGGTACCTGAGATTGTGATGAAACCCCTTTAAGGCTGCTGCACGGGACTAAATTCAGAGATGGGGGATCAGTTCCTTCTGACTTCTGAGACTCGATGCATCGCTGCCTCTGCCGGATTATTCCTGATTTAGATAAGGATTCGGCTGGGATCCTACAAGGCATTAAATCCATCACTGAATAAATCTTCCTGCTGTAGTACATAGACTATTACACTTATTTCTTATCGCCCCAATGCTAATATACAGACTATTGTTCCTATTTATTCCCCACCCCCACAGTACCATCCCTGGTTTTATTATGACCAGACACCTGGGCAGATTATAAGGGGTTAATATCCAATATCAGGGACTCACTGGAGCTCCGGATACACATTCTCCAAGTACCATTTGAAGGAGCGGCACTTCAGCGTCCTCCTGAGTAACAATCGCTTCTGGATGCTGCAGCAGAAAAACAACAGGACAGATATGTAACACGACTACAGACACATATAAACACGCAAGTTACACACATACACAGGTTTGTCTTTGGCCCCTCCGGACTTTCTGGTGTCCCATACAAGTCTGTTCATGATACACAACTCCCAAAACACCCACCCTTGAGGCTCGAGGGTTCTGGGAGTTGTACTACATCAAACACAGAAGTGTCAGGTGGTTGTTTAATTCTGATAGTACAGTAAGTCCAGTTCCAATGATTTATATATATATATATACTTAATTTAATATGATGATCCAATAAACAACACCAGTCAGAATATGGCCGGGCCCCCAAGGATCTCTGCAATGCCATGAAGTTTAATGACAGCCAATTACATTTAGGAACTGCAGGGACTGTAACATTAAGAACTTGGCACAGTCTTAACATTTAGCTGATCTATATCTGACTTTTTCCAGCTTTCAAATGGGGGTCACTGACCCCATTTAAAAAAAACACATGCTCTATAAGGCTACAAATGTATTGTTATTGCTACTTTTTAGTACTCATATTTCTATCCAGGCCTCTCCTATATTCATATTCATATTCCAGTCTCTTATTCAAATCAATGCATGGTTGCTAGGGTAATTTGGATCCTAGCAACCAGATTGTTAAAACTACAGACTGGAGAGTTGTTGAATAACAAGCTAAATAACTCAAAAGAAATAAAAAAAATCAAAAACAACTGCAAATTGTCTCAGAATATTACTCTCTACATCATACTTAATGTTGATTTAAAGGTGATCAACCCCTTTAATTTCACAGGGAGCATAAACTTCCCAACACAACTAAAATCTGTATTATTTTATATTTCCCTTCTCTCAACTGGAAGGAAGTGATACATACTCTCCATACGGTCTCCCTTGAGCGGCCGGCCGTGCTGCATAATAATGGTTTTTGAATTCATCCATCCAAACTTCAGCTGTGCGCTTAGTGTTTCTGCGGAGTGACAGCAACAGCCTTGAATTTATCAGTTATATCTGCCTTGTCTCACAGCTCAGATACCAACCCTTGCACAGCATGATATACCACTGTGTGTGCCGACCCCCAATATATTATATAAATGTACATTTATTCTTCCCTACTAAACTGTGCATAAAGGGTCTCAATATTAGAAGTCACTGAGGGGCTCTGTGACCATATAAAGGCACAAGGCTGCAGGCTGAGTTATACAGGGAACTCTGAGTATCACTCATGTATTATAAGGGATAATGTACCCCCTACTGTAAATTATAAGGATATTAGAAGTCACTGAGGGGTTGTTCTGTGACCATATAAAGGCACAAGGCTGCAGGCTGAGTTATACAGGGAACTCTGAGTATCACTCATGTATTATAAGGGATAATGTACCCCCTACTGTAAATTATAAGGATATTAGAAGTCACTGAGGGGTTGTTCTGTGACCATATAAAGGCACAAGGCTGCAGGCTGAGTTATACAGGGAACTCTGAGTATCACTCATGTATTATAAGGGATAATGTACCCCCTACTGTAAATGATAAGGATATTAGAAGTCACTGAGGGGTTGTTCTGTGACCATATAAAGGCACAAGGCTGCAGGCTGAGTTATACAGGGAACTCTGAGTATCACTCATGTATTATAAGGGATAATGTACCCCCTACTGTAAATGATAAGGACATTAGACTTCACTGAGGGGTTCTGTGACCATAAAAAGGCACAAGGTTGCAGGCTGAGTTATACAGGGAACTCTGAGTATCACTCGTGTATTATAAGGGATAATGTACCCCCTACTGTCAATTATAAGGATATAAGAAGTCACTGAGGGGTTCTGTGACCATATAAAGGCACAAGGCTGCAGGCTGAGTTATACAGTAAACTCTGAGTATCACTCATGTATTATAAGGGATAATGTACCCCCTACTGTAAATGATAAGGATATCAGAAGTCACTGTTGGGTTCTGTGACCATATAAAGGCACCAGACTTAAGATCAAAGCGGTCTAATAAAATTAAGAAGCATGTTTGGACATAATGGGGCATGGACAGGGGTGCATACATGACATCCTAATTTCTATAGGAAGAAACACAACAATATATGTATTTGGTGATAAGCTTTCCTATCCCTTTCACTATACAGCTATATTGGGCAGAGACTTCTTCAGGCAGCATTACTGTAAATGCATACAGTGCAAATTCTCGTTTTTTTGAGCCCAAAGAAAAGAGAATGAGCCCGGTTGCTCTGAATGAAGAATTAGTATTTGCCCAAGAAGCCGCCCCCTGCTGTTAGTGCTCCTGTGGGAATGTATAACTGCTGGTTGCAGGGAAAGAAGGGAAAAGAGCAAACCTGTGATCTATTACATTATTAATATTCTCATTATTAGTTGCGTTTAACAATGAGCGCTGCCCAGGGAGCCGCACTGCCTCAGCCAAACAAAGCCATCCATTACTGAAAGTAATTAACAATAAAAGGCCTATGCATTGATACTGTGCATGTTTATTACATTGTGTGCCTCCATGATACTACAGTGCTCTGTACGAGCCCCGTGTGTGTATATAAGGTATCCTACTACAGGTAGGAGCATACCTCAGCAACAATGATGTTTCTAATACAATAATAATTTTGGCTTTCACTACAGAATGGTGGAAATGAGTGAGATAGCATGGTGATTATGTGAGGGCTACAACTGTGACAATGTGGGGGATAGAATGTGAAGGATATTATTGCGACAATGTGAGGAATAGAATGTGAGGGATATAATGTGAAGAATAGAAGAACTGTGACAGTGTGAGAGATAGAATGTGAGGGGTCATCATCATCATCATTTATTTATATAGCGCCGACAAGATACGCAGTGCTTTACCTTGGTTATAGCAAACAGGGAATAAATGGTGGATAACAAACAAGGGTTACAGAGTACAATAGGATTAGAGGGCCCTACAAATTAGAGCTTACAAAGTAAAGGTTAGGGTACAATTGAGACAGCAATGATTGATTCATTAAGGTACAATGAATAAGCTCCTTTAAACAGGTGGGTCTTTAAGGAGTGCTTGAAAGTTTGGAAAGAAGGAGAAAGTCTGACAGCTTGTGGCAGAGAGTTCTAGAGAAAAGCAGAAGACCGAGAGAAGTCTTGTAGACGAGAATGGGCAGAAGTGATGAGAGGAGAAGTGAGGCGAAGATCAGAAGCAGAGCAAAGGTTGCGTGAAGGAGGGTATTTGGAGATCAGAAATAAAATATAGGGAGCGGCTTCATTATTAAGGGCCTTAAATGTGAGTGTTAGTAATTTGAATTTGATTCTAGAGGAGATTGGGAGCCAGTGAAGGGACATGTATATAGGAGCAGCTGATGTGGAGCGGTGATATAGATGAATGAGTCTAGCGGCTGCGTTTAGAAGAGATTGGAGTTGTGAAAGGCGACTTGCTGGAATGTCTGCGAGGAGTAGGTTGCAGTAATCAAGGCGGGAGATGATAAGAGACTGAATAAGTGTTTTGGTTGATTCTGAACTGAGATATAGTCGTATTCGGGCAATGTTGCGCAGTTGAATACGACAAGATTTTGCAAGTGTTTGAATGTGTGGTAAAAAAGACAGATGAGAGTCTAATAGGCAGTGTGACTGTGTGGTGGAATGAAAGGTGGTGTTGTTAACTGTGAGTGATATCTGAGGGACAGGGAAAAACTTGGAGGAAATATAATGAGTTCTGTTTTTGAAAGGTTCAGTTTCAGGTGGCGCTGTGACATCCAGGAGGAGACAGCAGAGAGACAGTCTAACATGGGAAAGGACAGAAGGAGAGAGGTCAGGATTAGAAAAGTAGAGTTGGGTGTCCTCAGCATAAAGGTGATACTGAAGTCAAAACAACTGAATAAGTTTTCCTAGTGAAGTTGTATAGAGCAAGAACAGCAGGGGGCCTAGAACAGAGCCTTGAGGAACTCCGACAGAGAGAGGGAAAGTAGTAGAAATAGAGTTAGAGAAGGCAACTTTGAAGGAATGGTCAGACAAATAAGATGTAAACCATGAAAGAGCAGTGATCCGAATGCCAGATGAGTATAGAATGTCTAGTAGGAGTGTGTGGTCACCTATGTCACAGGCTGCAGAGAGATCTAGAAGGATTAGTTTGGAATAATGAGAAATGTAAGAGATAGAATGTGAGGGGACAGAATAATGACAATGAGAGGGATAGCATGAAAGGGATAAAATTATGATATGATTGGGATAGAATGGTGATAAAGTAGGAAATATTTTGAATGTGAGGGATCGAATGAAAAATATAGAATGTGAGGGATCGAATGAAAAATATAGAATGTGAGGGATCGAATTGTGACAATTTGAGGAATAGAAATGTGAGAGATAGAATGTGAGGGATATTATTGTGACAATGTGAGGGAAAGATTGCACAAGATCTAATGGTGAAAAAGTAAGGGTTGTTTTGAATTTTAGAAGAAATGTAGTGATCAAACAACCTTCTCCATTTCCAGCAATATTCCCTTCAGCGATATGGGCAATATATTACCTAGGGGTGTACCAAAGGGCGACTTGTAATGTACAATAATCCCGGCTTCCGCTATTTGCATGGTAGCACAGTGTGTGGCACAGGGTAGTAGCGACTGTCAGCTAGGATAGATACTTGATGATATCTCTTTGTGGAGATGACGCCCCCCTAAAACCACATTTATTTTTCTTTATTACACATTGGGCCAATTTTCAGCTGGTGATACAGTATATGATTCATGATGGGCAGGAGAAGCAATGTACCTACTTAATATAAGTATTGGCGTTGCCCTCTGGAAAGATATAGGGATGTTTCTTCCGGAACACGTGTCCCACTCGGCTGCAGGGTATTATTTCCAGGCTGCCGCCGCACATCCACACGCGGAACGAGATCTCTGAAAAGAAATGGAGTTTAGCCGTGTCTCATTCCTATTAGCCCAGTGCACAAATAATATCAGATGGCTCCATGCCTTGGGTTAAACAGATTATGCTCCACCGTGCAATTCTAATCAGAGCTAACATGGAATGTACTGAGTCGCGTCTCTACTGATGGGAATTATTCCTTATCATCCATCCAAGGACAAAAATGCTGTTACTTCCATCCCTGAACCATTCTGTCACAGATAGAAATTCTACTTAAATACAGAGAAATCTGCTGCCGGGAGTGGGAAATTTCATAAAGTACAAACTAACTACTGGTGCTTAACTGCAGCTTCAAAGATCCTGATTGAGGATTATGGGAGTTGTAGTTCACTATTCACTTTTCTGTTACTTAAAGGACCCACATTTCCTTTCATTATGCAAACCGTTTTGGGGTGGAGTTTCCCTTTAAAGGGGTTGTTTACCTTTAAATTAACTTTTAGTATGATGTAGATAGTGATATCCGGAGACAATTTGCAATTGGTTTTCATTTTTTATTATTTGTGTAATTTAGCTTTTTGTTCAGCAGCTCTCCGGTTTACAATTGCAGCAATCTGGTTGCTAGGGTCCAAATGACCCCAGCAACCATGCACTGATTTGAATGTGAGACTGGAATGTTAATAGGAGAGGCCTGAATAGAAAAATAGAAGAAAAAAAAAAGTTGTAGCACTAAAGAGCATTTGTTTTTTTTAGATGGGGTCAGTGACCCCCATTTCAAAGCTGGAAAGAGTCAGAAGAAGAAGGGAAATGATTCAAAAACTATAAAAAAAAAACAAGTAATGAAAACCAATTGAAAAGTTGCTTAGAATTGACCCTTCTATAACATACTAAAACTTACCTTAAAGGAGAACAAACCCTTTAAAGGGCATGTAAAGTCTAAAATAGAATAAGGCTAGAAATGCTGTATTTTGTATACTAAACATAAACATGAACTTACTGCACCACAAGCCTAATCAAACAAATCATTTATGCTTTCAAAGTTGGTCACAGGGGGTCACCATCTTGTAACTTTGTTAAACATCTTTGCAAGAGTAAGACTGTGCACATGCTCAATGTGGTCTGGGCTGCTTAGGGTTAATCATAAACAAAGCTGCTTGAGTTCTGCATGGCTGGGAAGTAAGGCGGGGGCTCCCCCTGCTGTTCATAAGTATGATTGTTTCCCTGCAGAGCAGTTAGGGACCATCTGACAATTCCTATCCACAGCAGTAAATGAAGGGAGAATTTCACTGCATACAGTCAGGTTTCTTATAAAAACGGTACACATTTTTTAATCAAAGTATATTGGAGATAGGTTTCTTTTTCATTAAAGAAAGTAAAAATGGCATTTTATTTTTTTGCCTTTACATGCCCTTTAAAGCATCCTTTATCAACACAATGCATGTTTATGAGCAAGTACCTTCAATGGCTTTGTTACATGCACAACTTTGGGTCTATTATTGCACATCACACTTACTCGACGTATTCGTAGTGTCTGGATACAATGCTCTGTGCTGTTCAGTAGGTGGAGCTGCACTTTTGCTAGGGTGCTCATTAGTGATGGTCGAGTTTTCCATGACCCAACCCGGACCCGACCTCCCTCAATCTGCGCCAGCCCACGCCTGACTTCCTCCTTCCTTTTATAGACCCGCGCCAACCTGCCATGCCGATGATGTCACAAAAGTGGCGGGGCGAGCGGGTGCGCGTCTATAAAACCAGAAGCCTGAAGTGTAAGATCAGGTAGAAGAGCTCAACCCAGACCCGCCTGCGACCCGCAAATGGGGGAGCGAGGTTGACCCAAACCCACCAGACCCGCGGGTCCCATGAGAATCGGGCTGGCCCACACATCACTAGTGCTCTTATTACCGAAATACTCCACAACCAGATGGTTGACAGCCCTTTCCTATGCTGCCCCCCACAGGAGGATTAGGTTTCCTGTGTATTAACCACAATTCAGCAGGAGCAGCCTGTTATTTTTGTGCATGGCCTATATAGAAAAGCAACAATACAAACTTGCTAGACTTAGGGGCAGATTTATCAAAGGTCGAAGTGAACATTCAAATTAAAAAAATTCGAATTTCAAGCTAATTTTATGTGTACTTCCACTAGGGAATATGAAAAATCAAAGTTTTTTTTGGGGAAAAACTTTGATTCGTACGATTCGATCGAAAACGGACCTATTCGGCCAAAAAAACCAAAAACCTTTCATTTCGGTTGGTCTTTTTAAATTCGAATTTCGAAGTTTTTTTAAATTCAAAATTCGACCCTTGATCAATCTGCCCCTTACAGTTAGAATACTGCAATTACTTATAGCATTTACACGAAGTTAAACAGTTATCTTCCTCTAGTGATGGGTGAATTTATTGGCCAGGCATGGATTCACATGGCAAATTTTTATACTTCGCCACCTGCGATTTTTTTAGTGAAGCTGCTGCAAAAATTTGCTCGGAAGAATTTGCTGCAACAAAACCGTTGCTCACGTAAAAATTGCTGCGCGGAAATATTATTTTTGATATTATTTGTTCAGAGTTTTACAAATTTTTTCAGAGTTTTGTGAATTTCCGGCGAACCAAAATGGGACAAATTTGCTCATCACTATCCTTAGTCTGTCTATAACTGCAATTCCCAGAATTCTCAGCTGGCGGAAGATGTATTTCACAGCATCTGGAGAAGCCCCTGGCTGACTCACTAATTCTGTTTTGTGCTTCTGACAATACATGACAATTGCTTGACACAACAAATCCCAACGCTCAGTAGGCTGGCAGTAACATGACGGCCGCAATTCAAACCGGAACACGACACGCATGTATGACTCCAGCTTATGTATATGGTGCCTATCAGCGACTCACAGTGCTGGATGCATTGCAATAAAGTCTAGCGACATTTACATTATCTTTATGTTTGCACTGCTGCTTCTGATTCCTGAAACAATGTAGCACGTGGCAGCTGATTTGGAGTCCTTAAGGCTACATTGTCTTAAGAGCTAACTCTTTTGTTCCATAAATGGGTATCGTGGCTCTTTAAATTGCTGACTCTGCTCTGCTTCCCCAACACTACCCCCCTTTCCAATTGCCCCAATGTGCCAGGCAGAGCAGGTAGAAAAATTTCAGCCATGTACAGATTCGCCACAAGCTTCCGCATTTCACCAGCTGCAAAAATTTTTACCGTCTGAAAAACAGTCTGAAAAATTCGCCCCATGCAAGTTTCACTCAACTCAACTGTAGTTTGTTACCATAATTCTGCGTGCCAAAAAATTTGCTGCGTGCCAAAAATGTTTTGCACAAAGTTTTGCAAATTTTTCTCCTTTTTGCTAATTTTTTGACAGTTTTATGATGTTTTCAGTGAAGAAAATTGGACAGATTCACTCATCAGTACAGGTAGAGGCCATAGACTGATATAGTGCTGTTGTATAGTCATAACTATAATTCCCAGTACCCCTCCAACCAGGCCCGGACTGGCAATCTGTGGGTTCTGGCAAATGCCAGAGGGGCTGCTATAAGGTCCCATAGAAAGTCAGTATTTAGTGGGCTGGTGGGGGCTGATTGGGCCTCTGTGTATCTGAAATGCCAGGTCCTATTTTAATTCTCAGTCCGGACCTGCCTCCAACAGCTTTAATCAATAAGAAATGCTGGAAGTTGTATCTATTCAAAAGGTTACACAGAGAGTCTTATGAATTCACTTTTAGTATGATGTAGAGGGTGACATTCTGAGGCAATTTGCAAATGTTTTTTTTAGTTATTTAGCTTTATATTCAGCAGCTCTTCAGTTTGCAATTTCAGCCATTTGGTTGCTAAGGTCCTAATTACCCCAGCAACCATGAATTGAATTGAATAAGAGACAGGAATATGAATAGGATTTGCCTGAATAGAAGGATGAGTATTAAAAAGTAGCAATAACAATACATATTAGCCTTATAGAGAAATTGTTGTTAGATGGGGTCAGTGACCCCCATTTGAAAGCTGGAAAGAAGAAGGCAAATAATTAAAAAAATACTATAATACTGAATACCAATTGAAAGTTGTTAAGGATTAGTTATTCTATAACATAGTAAAAGTTAAAGTTAACTTAAAGGCGAACCACTCCTTTAATAGTAATATTGCGCGCAGTGGGTGCCTTAATAAGCACCACAGTCATGTATAACAATCCTATACACGGGGAAATGAGGAGAAAAATAAATAAATCTGTTTCCTTAGGCTAAAAATGCAATGAGAATATTGAGAAGCTGGACTAATAGTGCAAGATAGCAGAGAATGGAATTCCTGGTCCCAAGGGAGGACACTGTCATTTCAGGAGCCAATGAATTCTCCAGAATAAATAAATGAATTCAGAAAAGGAACCGGTCAGGCAGAATCTTCATACAATCTGCCTCCTTGGAAACCAATTTGTCAATCTCTATACTCTACGTCTATTGACTGAGGAGAGGGACACTGCAAGGTCTGACTGCTTCTGTCCCATCTCCTTGTGCTGGAACCAGTCATATAATTACCCTTGGATGTTTCGCTTGCCATTATAATTTACAGTAGGGGGTACATTATCCCTTATAATACATGAGTGATACTCAGAGTTCCCTGTACAACTCAGCCTGTAGCCTTGTGCCTTTATATGGTCACAGAACCCCTCAGTGACTTCTAATATCCTTATAATTTACAGTAGGGGGTACATTATCCCTTATAATACATGAGTGATACTCAGAGTTCCCTGTACAACTCAGCCTGTAGCCTTGTGCCTTTATATGGTCACAGAACCCCTCAGTGACTTCTAATATCCTTATCATTTACAGTAGGGGGTACATTATACCTTATAATACATGAGTGATACTCAGAGTTCCCTGTATAACTCAGCCTGCAGCCTTGTGCCTTTATATGGTCACAGAACCCCTCAGTAACTTCTAATATCCTTATCATTTACAGTAGGGGGTACATTATCCCTTATAATACATGAGTGATACTCAGAGTTCCCTGTATAACTCAGCCTGCAGCTTTTATATGGCCACAGAACCCCTCAGTGACTTCTAATATCCTTATCATTTACAGTAGGGGGTACATTATCCCTTATAATACATGAGTGATACTCAGAGTTCCCTGTATAACTCAGCCTGCAGCTTTTATATGGCCACAGAACCCCTCAGTGAATTCTTATATCCTTATCATTTACAGTAGGGGGTACATTATCCCTTATAATACATGAGTGATACTCAGAGTTCCCTGTATAACTCAGCCTGCAGCCTTATGCCTTTATATGGCCACAGAATCACTCAGTGACTTCTAATATCCTTATCATTGACGGGGGGGTACACAATTCCAACAGAATATGTATAATACAAGTGATATTTTTGGATGATATTGAGACAGGCACAGAGCGAAGGGATCCTGCTGGGGTGAATGGTAAATTCTGTATCATTTATAATGTGTTTCAGGCAGGAGCAGCCAGTGAGATTGTTCTGTAGAAATTGCATTTATCATGCTTCTCTCCATTCATTTGCTGCGATGTTAACAGCTTTGGTCTCACTGTCGTCTTGTAGATAGTGTTGTTTAATAGAAAGTGTCAGCTTCTAAACTATCAGCTTGTTCTGGCTCAGTCATGCGCGGCCGCTTGTCCCGACAGGAGACACCGCTCTGTATCTTAGTAATTCCATTTGCATTTGTGCTGTTTCACCCATGTACGACAGACACTATTGATTTTCCCTTCCTCTCCGTCTTATTAACTCCTTAGTTCCCGGCAGCTGGGGGTTTTCCTAGAATTTCCGTGCTCACTCAGTGCAATACCTTGGTCTGCGAGCGTCTGTATACCTGCATAACGCCTTCTTCATTTGTGTGTTTATACAGAATCAACTTAGATTTGGGGAATAGAACTTGGACTAGAGCAGTAACTATACAAGACCAGCCATGAGCCAAACAGACTATTCGACCATTCATTGTACATGTTAAAGGGGTGGTTCACCTTTAAATTACCTTTCAGTGGGGCTCATTTATAAACACTGGGCTAATGTGCACCTGGGCAGTAGTAACCCATATCAACCAACCAATCAGTGATTAGCATTTTTTAGCCAGCTGCAGGTTGAACAATGAAAGCAAACAACCGATTGGTTGCCATGGGTTACTGCCCAGGTGCAAATTTGCCCGTTGTTTAAGTTGTTTTAAGTAACGTTTTTATTGGTCTTCGTTAATTATTTTTTAATATAGTTTTTTTTAATTATTTGCCTCTTTCCTGCTTTCAAATGGGGGTCACTGACCCCATATGACAAACAAATCTTCTGTAAAGCTACACATTTATTGTTATTGATAAATTTTATTACTCGTCTTTTTACTCAGGGCCTCTCCTATTCATATTCCAGTCTTTTATTCAAATCAATACATGGTTGCTTCAGCCCTAGCAACCACACTGCTAAAATTACAAACCGGAGAGCTGCTGAATACAAAAAGCTAAATAACTCAAAAAAAATGAAAACCAATTGCAAAGTGTCATGGAATACCACTCTCTAAAAGTAAACTCAAAGGTTAACTCAAAGATGAACCAACCCTTTAAGACTGTAGCCAATCAGAGAATTAGAACATTCACCTTGCTAGACCAGCCTATAGCCAATCAGAGGATTATTCTCACTTCATAGAGCCAGCTGTCACAGGGGCAATTTAACATATGCTAAACATATGAGCCATGAATTTAACCTATTGATTGGTTGCTATGGGTTACAAGACCTTGTTTGAAATTCACATATTTTAGTACATTACCCCATTATCGCACACATCCAGCATGTACTGATTTGTTTCAGGCAGGGGTGTAACAACAGATACAGCAGCCCCGGAGGCTCCTGGGAGATGGGGAGATGGAGGACTAAAGTGTAGGTCCTGACCAATGTTTAATTTTACTAAATCTATTGGACTGTTATGAAAAGGGGTAGAACCTACATCATTGTATTGTTTGCACCCATTGGCGGGGTAGCAAATTCCACCGAGCACTTAAATCATTGGTAACAACTATTGCATTGTGGGAAAAACATGGCCCCAATTCCTTGCACTTTAGGGCACGGGTAAATAAATAGTAGTCTGAAACGTGAGCCATTCCTCTGAGCTTCCATTCCTGAAGTCCTGCCCCCAATAGATATGCCGAGAGCTGCTCTCGTATTCATCTTGTTACCCGTCGCCAGGATTCAGTGCAGCAGCAGGATTAGCATGCCAGGCTCACAATACCCACAGGAAATATATTGATTAATATATACCAAAAATAACAAGTCATTTGAATTGATTTGCTGTTGTTCTAACCCCCCCCCCACACCCATAAAAACTGCTGCGTGATTTATGTGCCGTCTATTCAAGTGAAATTCCATGCTATCTCTTGGTAAATACCAATCTGTTTAATGAGCTTTCGGGAGATGGAAAATAAAGATTTAATAATTCATATTTTATGAGACTTTTGAATAACATCCTGACGTTACAGCATATTCGCATATGCAGACAGGGAGGTTTTTTTTTGAGTAAATGAATTTTAAACACCGCGTACAATATTGTAAAAGCCGCTGCTTACACCGCAATGCAAAACGGCTGCCATTAATTTAGTCTTTCAAGTGGCGCCATGTTCCGATTAAACCCCGTGCCTCTTTGTTTTATACCGACGACAGCAAATGTGAATGTTTTGGGTTTCATATTAAAAGGGTTGTTCACCTTTAAGTTAACTGTTAGTATGTTATAGAGTGGCTGATTCTAAGAAACGTTTCAATTGACCTTAATTTTTTATATTTTTTGCATTATTTGCCTTCTTCTTCTGACTCTTTCTATCTTTTACTGTAAATGGGGTCACTGACCCCCATATAAAAACAAATGCTTTGTAAGGCTACAAATGTATAGTTATTGATAATTTTGATAATTACTCATCTTTCTATTCAGGCCTCTCCTATTCATATTCCAGTCTATTATTCAAATTGGTGCATGGTTGCTATTATAATTTGGACCCTAGCAACCAGATTGATGAAATTACAAACTGGAGAGCTGCTGAATAAAAAGATAAATCTCTCAGAATATCACTCTCTACATCATACTAAAAAGTTAATTTAAAGGTGAACAACCCTTTTAATGGTGTAGCCCCCGATCAGATGTGAGTCTTCACATATGTACTCAACATAAATTGTCAATCAAAGTGAGCGACTTCTCTCTTTCGGTCTGCAAAACCAGCAGCCAAGGTGTGTTCTGACTAGGGATGCACCAAATCCACTATTTTGGATTCGGCCGAACCCTCCAATCCTTCGAAAAAGATTCAGCCAAATACCGAACAAATCCTAATTTGCATATGCAAATTAGGGGTGGGGGAACATTTTTTACTTCCTTGTTTTCGGTGGGCAGAAGGATTCAGCCGAATCCGAATCCTGATAAAAAAAAAAGCAGAATCTTGGTCAAATCCCGAACCGAATCCTGGATTCGGTGCATCACTAGTTCTAAAAAGTCTTAGGTAATTTTCCATGGAATCACCATACCTGCACCACCATGTAATGCTCAATAGGATCATAGGACAGATTTATCAAAGGTCAAATTTCGAATACATGTGAATTTTTTTTTTTTTACTCTAATACATTCGAATGTACTCAAAACTCGAATGTTATCTTATTTAAGAAAAAACTGGAACGTCTAAAATTCCAACGAACGTTACTAACCTGAAAACTCAAATCGAATTCGAATGAAACTCGATGTCAGGAAGGCTATTAACATCTTCAAATGGGTCACCGGACCTCTGCCATTGACTTGTAAATGAATTTGGCAGGTTTTAGGTGGCGAATGTTCGAATTAGAACTGTTTCCATGGTCAAGGTGTGATAAATCTCACATCTGAATTTACATTCGAGTTAGTGCTTTTGAATTCTAATTTGTGAGTTTTGACACACATAAAAATTTGAAAATTCGAATTTACCATCACCACCATAAATCTGCCCCTAAATGTCTTATTAAAAATTTTCCTAAGTACTTTTCAGATATTTTTGCAATCATTTTCGGTTCCTATTGTTTTATACACTTGCAAGATACTTTTGCAACAAAAAGCTCTAAACTTAACCTCTTAGCAACCAGCATGGTCAACTTGACCTGACTTTGAAGCCTTAATAATCTTAACAGTTATCAAGTCAAAGGATGAATGCAGTTGATCCACTGCACACCCATTAATTAATACACACTGCATTGGTGGTACAGGCTTTCGGTTGACCTGGCTTGTTCCCGATACTAGTGCACACTATAAAGAGCCGCACACACTCATTTATATGCATTTGGGGAACTTGCCTCATTTATCACCAATGTATCAATATTTTGGGGGGTACCACCCTCCCTTCATCAGGAAGGTACCCCCCCGAAATGTTGATACATTGGTTGATACAATAAATGCGGTACGTTCCCCAACTGCATATAAATGAGTGTGTGCGTCTCCGTATATATTGTGCTCTATTCCCAAGTCAAAGATCCTTGGAACCACCCCGCTAGAGTGATCTGACCTGCAGTATGATAAGTTGCAAGAAAAGTGCCACTAGGTGTAAGTTTACCATAGAGGTTCTTCAAACATGAAACTGCTCAGTAGTGATGTGTAGGTTGACCACCGGTTGGGCGGGTTTGGGTTGAAATTTGGCCAATCATTGCTTACAGTGAGAAGACGCAGTACGAGTTAGCTGTAGGTCCTACAATGACAACAATTTGGAGGTTATGGTTGGATGTGGGTTAAGGTTTTGGGGGTAAGGGTCCGGTGTGGCACTGCGTGATGTAATATGTGATGAAGGGAGGTTTATCCCCCCGAAACGTTGATCACGAGGTGATATAATAAAGAGGGGTGTCCCCCCAACTGCTGATCATAGTGTGTGTGCGGATCCGTTTCTTGTTTGCTGTTGCACTGCGTGATGTGTCATGACCCTCAAATCACTACTGCCCATTGGACAGTCCAGTTTCTTGCCTTGGAGACCTTGGATCTTGCCTTGGTTTTTGCCTTGGAGACCTTGGTTCTACAATACATACCATACAAAAGCCACAACATAAATCTGTAAATGAAACCTGCTTGTACCTGGAGAAACTGAGCAGCTATAACAGTCATAACTCAATGGACCCCACTAGTAGGGGTCCATTGAGTTAGCAGTTTGATGTCTAGTTTTGGTTTTCACCATACACAGGTTGATTTTCTAGTTTAAACTGATTCTCATGACGATTCTTTGCATAGTTGGCCCATAAGATCAACAGTGACCAAACTCCATGACCGTATTGCTCAACAAATGGTCAACACTACTGTTGTCCACATTGGTAACATACACATCTTCTTGCTCCTGCATGCATAGACAGGGAGTAAGGACAGCTGTGCTTTGTTCAGATTAAGTGGACATGTACACATTCTGCCCCCCTACTCACCCTGCCATTGGCTTTATTATGATCACCAGTTTCTAAGAAGGATTGGATTTGGTGCATTTGCCCCTTGGAAAGAGAAAGTATGTGGTTCTCCCCCAATATAAAAAACTCTGCAACTATGCACTGTAACACTATAAACAAGGTCACTCACCAAAGTTCTCTCCACCCCAGATGTCCATGGCCGTGTCGTACTTGCCCAGGTGGTTGAACCAAGACTTCTCAATGACAAAAAGTCCACCGGCTATAACAGGAGTCCTGAGAGATCAAAAACAATGCAATATATTTGTACATATCTATTCTCTATTTGCACATGAAAAAAGCAGAGCTCATTAAAGAATGAGAATCAGAAGAACCATAGACCCATGTCCTTGGTGGGCAGCATTGCCCTACTCACTTAATGGGCTCCGTGGGGTCCAATCGTCTTGCTTTTTGCTCCATTGAAAGCTGCTCCCACTTGAAGTGCAAACTCCAGTCGAACCCTAATAGAAAAAATGTACAGGATATACTGACTCATAATGAAAACTTGCTCAGGGCTAGATTCAGAGACGATGGTGGGGTTCCAGGTCCTTAATTTATAGGGATGCTAACCCAAATATAGCAAATATAACATAATGGATATTCCTGACATGGGTTTTTGAAACAATATGGTTCCCAGGGTTTTTTTTACGTACAATTAAGGTTTCCCATTCATAAGGGATGATTTCTTCCAAGAATAATATTTCATATTTTCTTTTAAAAAAAAGCTATCCAATAGAGGGCACTGTTTCATCAGAGCTTTTGAAGCAGCCCATTTCATAAGCTGAGAATCTGTCCTAGGGGTGCAGCATTTTGAAATTTTGCCCAGGTCCAAAAGACCCAAGCACAGGTGTTAGTATAGAAGTGGTGTTAGTATAGAAGTGGAACATCCATATTATTAAGTAAGCAAATTGTCTTTATGCTTTTGTATTAACATGAGAGTGAATGTGAAGAAAGCTGAGCCTATTCCAAAGTGTACAAATATAAATGTAGATGCATTCTGCTCTCCTGCTGCTAAATTTATGGTTAAGCCCCACAGTTCAGAATCCATGATGCCCTTAAACTGCCCCTAGAAATGCTCCATTAATTCAGCTATGAAATAAAGACAAGCAGGACCGGCATCAGAAATCACAGGGCCCCATACAACAAAGTTTCCTGGGCCCCCTGGGCTGCGCCCACCACAAGCCCCACCTACAGGTCCGCCCTCCCCACCCCACAAGTCCGCCCCCCACCACACGGTAAAAAAACAAAAAAAATAGTGGTGGCTAGGGTTCCCACATGTTAATAAAAAATAAAATTTATTGGTGGTCAGGGCCCCCCATAAAAAAACATTTGTGGCCAGGGCCCCTTAAACGTCCGTGCCTTACCTAAGTCAGAAGCTCTCAGAAAGATGGGGGGCCCAGCTAATCAAGTAAGTATGGCATGGCCGGGCCCCCCTTACCCTCGGGCCCCCTACAACTCTCCTCCCTGTCCCCCCCAGATGGCTGCCCTGAAGGCAAAGAATAAATCTGGCAGAGCATACAGGGGAAGTTTAGAAGAGGACAAAATGGCTGCCTCCTTCCATCAGATTAGAAGCGATTAAAGGTAACTTTTCTGTAGCACTAAGGAAATATTGCTGCTGGACAAAAGTGTACTCCAGCACTCACATAAATGGCTTAGGGGTAACATTCAGATGATGAATCCCTTTAAACGTTTTAATTTTCTGCTGAGCGCACTGACACTGGCCAATGTATCATCTAAATGGTCCAATCACGGCCGTGATGATAGATCTTAATAGGGAATTATCACCTGCCGGAAGGTTTCAGATTTTTTTTTTAACTACATAAATATACCCTCTGCAACTCAGCCCTAATCTCAAATGCAGCCTAAAATCCATTTAATAAATAGCGAAGGCATCCAGTGTCCCTGAGCGAATTGCAGCACTTAGGAGGGGCGGCTGCTTAAAAGCAACAGTTCTCTGCCTTCCGCCGGCGTAATGTGTTTAGACTCACTCCATTTAATGCGACGCTCACTAAAAGCAGGTGCATGGATTGCGCTAAGTGTTAATGGAAGCACAGTCAGCGGACTGAAATAAATCCTTCTCTGGAAAACAACTCGCTTTGAAAATAATCTGCACGGAAATTAATGAGCCGCGCACAGCCCAAGCCTGTCATTATCAAACATGGCGGCCTGGCGAAATGTGACGGAATATATAACGGGAAGAAATGGGATATTGTAGCTTTTGTTATTTTGCATGCACTGCTTCATAACCCCTCAACATGCACTTATTCTAACTCAGCTTATAGGAGAAATCAAACCTATGAGTAAGTGCCCGCACAGGCACAAAACGCATTAGGCTTATGTATGTCCTAATAAAGTCTTTTTAACTAATCAAGATTTGAGCTGCTGCTTCACTCGAAAACGTGCCTTCTTCGAATCTTGCATATTTTAGCTTTTATTATCTTGCATGCACTGCTTCATAACCCCTCAGCATGCACTTATTTTGACTTAGCTTAAAGGGGAACTCAAACCCAAAACAACTTTTTGCCTAATTAAAAAAAAACTTTATTCTGAGCAACTTCCCAATATACATGCATTACTCATTTCCAATGGTTTTAAAGATAAGTGTAAATATAACTGCAACTGAATGTAGCGTCTGTCCATTTTTATTCCCCTGCCCCAGTGGCTTCTACTTTTGATACAATTTAACTGAAGCAGCTCATTAACAGACCTGACTTTGCAGGAGGATTGGTCTTAATTTTTTTTTTTATTTGTGGTTTTTGAGTTATTTAGCTTTTTATTCAGCAGCTCTCCAGTTTGCAGTTTCTGCAGTCTGGTGTCTAGGATCCAAATTACCCTAGCAACCATGCACTAATTTGAACGAGAGACTGGAATATGAATAGGAGAGGGAAGTAATAAAAAAATAATAATAAAATAATGAAAAAATAAATAAAAAAGTAGCAACAACAATACATTTATAGCCTTACAGAGCATTTGCTTTCAGATGGGGTCAGTGATCCCCATTTGAAAACTTGAAAGAGTCAGAAGAAAAAAGCAAATCATTCAAACACTACAAAACAAAAAACGAAGGCCAATTGAAAAGTTGCTTAGAATTAGCCATTCTATAAAGTTAACTCAAGAGTGAATCATTGGACATAATTAATGAATGTATGTTAGGAAGTTGCTTAGAATTACATTTTCTTTCATTGGTTAAAATGCTGTTTTGGGGTTTATATTTGCTTTAATTACTATTGAACATTGACATTCTTCTCCAACAAACTTTACAGAATTTGAATGGAAAATGAACTGGAAGAAAGCGCGCACATATCCATCAGATCACTGAGTGAACTCACCCCCTCTCAGATCAGAAGAAGCAGCGATATATGCAAAGGTGTCCAAATTGATTATATCTATGACCGGACTGACCACGCGAGTTGGATCCTTAGGAAAAGAAAGAAAGACAGAGGAGAGGGGAAAAGAGGGGGGGGAGGAAGGGTTAGTTTTATGGCACAATATAAAATAATTGCCTTTAGGTTTATTCCATAGTCAATTAACATCTCTATTAAAGGATAACTAAACTTTAACAAAGAATTAGGCTAGAAATGCTGCACCTGTACCAGCCCAAGGCACCCACAGCCCTTTAGCAGGGAAAATCTGTGCCCACAAAGATGCCCCAGTAGCTCCCAATCTTCTTTTTCTGCTGATTCACTGCACATTCTCTGTGCTGCTGTCACTTACTGAGCTTAGGGACCCACTCACAATATATATAGTATATATACACAATATAACAGTCACGATACACGGCTGAGTTGTTTAATACATTATTTGAATCAGCAGTCTAGATAAAACATGGCTCATGCTGTAGATTATAGAGAGAATAAAGTACCCCCTCTTGTAAATTTTAAGGATATTATAACTTACCAAGGAGTTTCATGGCCATATAAAAACACAAGGCTGAAGGCCGAGTGTTTTTATACAGGTCATGGAACTCCGAGGTAACTTCTAATATCCTCATATTTTACAACTGGGGGTACTTTATTATAATACACAAGTTTCAGTGATTCATTTGACAGAATTGACATCAGAACTCACCGTTTATAACTGATGACATCAGAACTCACCGTTTATAAGGATATCATTTACAAGATATTCATGGCTTTTGGGTATTATAATCAGATATTTGCTATTTAATTACCTCCTTGATTCTCTGCAGCAGAGGTGGGAGCCAGTCCTTATTTACTTCACAGTGACTGTCTAGGAATGTGAGCACTGTAGCCTGAGCGACCTCTGCCCCCCTCACCCGGGATCGGATCAGACCTGCTTAAATAAATGTGATAGGGGTTTAACACAATATCATGATGGATGCTGAAGCCTTATTATTAACATGTATTTATAGAGCGCCAACAGCCTTACCAATTGTAGGGGGAGCGGCAGCCTGTACTGTCCAGTGCAAGGCAGGGTGTAAAGTTGGAAAAATGGGTGCAAAATATCATGAATCTTGTACTTTGCACCTGTCCTATGGAGCTGCACTCTTGGTTGCAAACTGCAAAAATCATGACACTTTTCACCTTGCGTTGCACTTAAACAAGGCCATAAGGCTCTAAGGGGGGCCTGGAGCAGTTGCAGGATGGGCTCAAAATAAATGACAGTTAAGGTGAGATTTAGGGAGAAAGCCTAGTCGCTCTACTAGATGCTCCTGAAAGCCCAGCCTGAAGGCCAGTTAGGGTGGGTGCTTAGATATCTTGGAACTATAGCTGAATAGTTCATACACCGTATTTTCCTAATGTTATTATGAGCTATGAGCCACACCCATTTTAGGCGGACCCCCCCTGATTACCATGTCCATTTTACAAAATTTGGCAGGTTATGTAAGTTTGAACACATTTCTGGGCATTTTAGTGCAATGTTTTATGTGTTATTACAGTTTTGCTAATGAAAGTGAATTGCCCTTTAAGCTGCTAGTCTCAGTTCTCCCTAAAGACGTGCTTATCTTAAAAAGTTACAATTGTTTATTTGCTTATCCTAAATTGTTACAAAAGTATCTAAGTGCAGCTGCTGAGTGTTCTGGGCTCACTGCCAAAAAGCCTCTTATTTTAATGAAGTTTCAGAAACGTTGTATCTTTTTCTGGCGTCAGTGCAGGAGTTCAAAGAGAAAGTTGGGACATTTGAGTAAGAAACCCGGGACTGTAGGCTGAGCTGTTAAAATTGGCACTGTCCCGCAGAAAACTGGACGATTGCGAGGTATAAAAGGTTGGACCACCAAGGAAGGGGAACTTCAAGTGCAACAACTAGTGATGGGCGAATAAATTCGACAGGAGTTAATTTGTGGCGAATTTCCTTGTTTCGCCACTGGCGAATAAATTTGCGAAACTGAAGCGAAAAATCCACCGCATCCAAAAAATTTCAGAATAGTCACATGCATAAAAATTTTGTGCATCAATATTATTCGGACGCCCATTGACTTTAATGCATTTGGACCAAATTGGTGTGCGCATAAAAATTGTCACGGGCGTCGAAATTGACAAGTGTCAAAATAATTTTGACGCCCATTGAATTTACTTCGCAAATTTATCGCCGTTTCACGAATTTCACAGGAAATTCGCTCATTTTTCAGCAAAGCGAAACGGGACAAATTTGCCCATCACTGGCAACAACCTCTGCTTTATGGCACTTACTTTCAGCACCATGGAGAATACAAAATACAACGTTTAGAGGGGTTTAGATCTCTAACTATGATGTTAAGTCTCTAAAAACCCCAAACTATGTAGATCCCTAAAACTGGGTGAGTGCATTAAGTATATCTGAAACCCCTTAGGTATTGAAAAAAGAGCTAAAAAATATGTATTTTAGATGGTTATAGTAACAGGTTGTTTCTTTCTCTGTATTGCTATTGATTTACTTGTCAAACACGAGGCAAGATATTTGAGTTGTATTAAATCAGAGCAATTAATAAAACAATCTGTTCGTGTTGGGCTTTCCCTAAAGATTCCCATGAAAATCTTGTTAGCCTGCTGGCTCGAAAGCCAAATATATTAGCAAATGTTTCTAACAATACAATTGGGGGATTAATGAAAACATACCGCTGTACAGTCCCTGGGACACAGATCCAACAGGAGGAGATGCTGTTACTGCACAATAGTTATTCTTGCAAGCTGTTATGTTACACAGACACAACGCTGATATTTTACTACAGAAAAGGCATCAGCTGTTGTCAACTTTGTATAATCAGTGGTGTCCTGGGGTAAGAACAGGACAAACCTCACTAGGACCCAAAAATATCAGAGCTAGTGATGGACGAATTTATTTGCCAGCCATAGATTAGCGGTGAATTTCCACACTTTGCCCCTTGCGAATGTTTTCGCAAAACCGCTGCAAAAGATTGCCGTGGAAGAATTTGCAAAACAAAATCGGCACGCGTCAAAATTGTCGCACGTCAAAATTATTTTGACACCCATTACTTTGATGCATTTGGACAAAAGAGTGGCACGTATAGAAAATTGTCGCTTGCATCAAAACTGTTGTGCATCAAAATTATTTTGACGCCCATTGACTTCAATGCGTTTCGCACATTTTTCACATTTTGCAATTTTTGGAGTTTTGCAAATTTTTCGCTGAAGCAAAATAGGACATATTCACTCATAACTAATCAGAGCACAACGGAACCCTTGTAGGACAGTAGGAGGGCAAGACAACAACAGCAGGGTAACATGGAGACAGAAGGACAAGAAGAAGCCAACACGGCCGGATGGAAACAGTAGGACAAGGTGGAGACAGTAGGACAAGAAGAAGCTATCAGGGCAAGATGGAGACAGTAGGGCAAGATGGAGACAGTAGGGCAAGATGGAGACAGTAGGACAAGAAGAAGCTATCAGGGCAAGATGGAGACAGTAGGACAGATGGAGACAGTAGGATAAGAAGAAGCTATCATGGCAAGATGGAGACAGTAGGACAGATAGAGGCAGTATGACAAGAAGAAGCTATAAGGGCAAGATGGAGACAGTAGGACAGATGGAGGCAGTATGACAAGAAGAAGCTATAAGGGCAAGATGGCGACAGTAGGGCAAGATGGAGACAGTAGGACAAGAAGAAGCTATCAGGGCAAGATGGAGACAGTAGGGCAAGATGGAGACAGTAGGACAGATAGAGGCAGTATGACAAGAAGAAGCTATAAGGGCAAGATGGAGACAGTAGGGCAAGATGGAGACAGTAGGACAAGAAGAAGCTATCAGGGCAAGATGGAGACAGTAGGGCAAGATGGAGACAGTAGGACAAGAAGAAGCTATCAGGGCAAGATGGAGACAGTAGGACAGATGGAGACAGTAGGATAAGAAGAAGCTATCATGGCAAGATGGAGACAGTAGGACAGATAGAGGCAGTATGACAAGAAGAAGCTATAAGGGCAAGATGGAGACAGTAGGACAGATGGAGACAGTAGGAGAAGATGGAGACAGTAGGGCAAGATGTAGACAGTAGGGCAAGATGGAGACAATATAAGAACATGGTGTCAGTAAATCAAGTAGGACAGTAGGACGATGGAGACAGTAGTAAAGCTGAATGATGTTTGAGTGTAAGGGTTGATGGAAATACTAGGGCAAAATAGCAACACCAGGGCAACATTTTATTAACCCCCACCTTATTAACCATGTCTTTGACATTATTTTCTGGATCTTTCTTTGGGGTAGGGAGTATTGTTTTTCCCACTCATATACACTACTCTCTTTTGGCAGAAGTAGTTATAATTCTTGAGTCCAGTCTCTTGATTTATGTATAAAATTTGGTCAGACACCAACCTATCCCAATAGCTCATTACAAATGATATATACAGGTGATCATACCAACCCCGGGACCACTCACCCACATCCCAGCCACGTGCTCCCAATATCCAGTATACTATACAAAGCCAGTGTCCCTTGCTGGGTGCCCAAAGACTTAAATAACACAGTGAGTGAGACTATGGTACTACAGTATCTGTTTTCCCATCCCTTATTTAATAAGCACCTATATATAAATGCTTTCCTTTCTTAAGCAACGGCAACCGCATTCATCACCGATTGTAAATGTGACAGCAATTCATGTCCCCCATTAACCTAATAATAGCCATATTTTCTAATATGAGAATAAGGAGCAGCTCATTGCTTCAGATCCATCACTGCTGTGGTGGAAACAAACCCGTCTGCTCAGAGCCGGAGTCTGAAAATGAAATAAAGGAGCAAACAGGATTGGATTTATAATGTATAAACAAAATGCCATTCAGCTCGGCTCCTGGGATTATTTCCTTATATCTTTGCTAAATGTTTTCACTCCGGGTAATAACATAAAACAGGACGTTGGCTCCACCAAATCCTTCATTTGTACCCAAAATCTATTTTTTGCATGATAAAAGAGAATATAATTTTAAACAACTTCCTAATATCCATTTGTGACTTGTTCTCACTGGGTTTATAGTTAAGTGTAAATGGTATTGCTCTAAAAACCAGCATTCCCGTATCACTCGCTATTTTCTGGTTGTGACTAGTGATTCACGAATTTGTCCCGTTTTGCTTCACTGCAAAATTCGCAAATTTTGATGCCAGCGTAAATTTGCGCGCATCAAAATTGACCCCGTCGACAATTTTGCCGCGGCTACATTTGACGTGCATTACAGTCAATGGGCGTCCGTTTACTTGTCGCAGGCGTCAGAATTGGCGCTGGTGTCTGAATTGTCACCGCTGTCAAAAAACTTTGACGCCGCCTAATTTTCACAGCAACTTCGCAAATTTATTTGCGGTAATTCTGCTAATTTATTTACGAAAGGCGGAAATTCGCCGCAAGTTTGCGCCTGGCTCTGACCCATGAAACCATGTAGCAGAAGCCAATTGGTTAACAGACCAGGAGAAGAACTGACTTCTAATACATTAAAGAGGGGTTGTTCACCTTTATATTAACTTTTAGTCTGATGTAGAGAGGGATATTCTGAGACAATTTGCAATTGGTTTTCATTTTTTAGTGTATGTGGTTTTTGAATTATTTAGTTTTTTATTCAGCAGCTCGCTGGTTTGCAATTTCAACAATCTGATAGGATAGGACCTGGCAGGCAAAGGGTGCTGAAGAAGGAAATCTGGGCCTGCTTGCTAGGGTCCAAATTCCCCTAGCAACCATGCATTGATTTGAATGAAAGACTGGAATATGAATAGGAGAGGCCTGAATAAAAAGATGAGTATCTAGCAATTACAATACATTTGTAGCCTTACAGAGCATTTGTTTGTAGATTTTAGACCCCCATTTGAAAGCTGTAAAGAGTAGGTAAAAAAGGCAAATGATTACAAAAAACTATAAAAATGAAGGTTAAATAGTTGCATACAATTATCCATTCTATAACATACTAAAAGTTAACTTAAAGTGGACCTCTCACCTACACATAAAAAGCTGCATGATGAAAGTCCTTTGCAAATTAAATATGGAACCCCAAAACATTTTTTCATTAAAACATCCATACCTGTTATAAAGGTGTTTAAATATCTAAACTGTCAATCAAATATTATCTGCCCCGCCTCTATGCCCGTGGCATAGAGGAGGGGCAGTCAATTACTTTCACTTTCCATTCAGCACTTCCTACATGTCACTGCTCTCCTCACTTTCCCCCTTCCCTTCTCAGGCTCTATAATTGTGTAGGGCACTGCACATGGACATTAAGGGGCCGATTCACTAAATTCGAGTGAAGGATTCGAAGTAAAAAAACTTTGAATTTCGAAGGTTTTTTTGGGCTACTTCGACCATCGAATGGGCTACTTCGACCTTCGACTACGACTTCGAATTGAAGGATTCGAACTAAAAATCGTTCGACTATTCGACCATTCGATAGTCGAAGTACTGTCTCTTTAAAAAAAATTCGACCCCCTAGTTCGGCAGATAAAAGCTACCGAAGTCAATGTTAGCCTATGGGGAAGGTCCCCATAGGCTTGCCTAAGTTTTTTTGATCGAAGGATATTCCTTCGATCGTTGGATTAAAATCCTTCGTATCGTTCATTTCGAAGGATTTAATCGTTCGATCGAAGGAATAATCCTTCGATCGTTCGATTGAATTTTCTGCGCTAAATCCTTCGACTTCGATATTCGAAGTCGAAGGATTTCAATTCCTAGTCGAATATCGAGGGTTAATTAACCCTCGATATTCGACCCTAAGTAAATCTTCCACTAGGTCTCCCATTCTGGTGCATACACAAGATTTTAGGGTGATACACAATTTCCCTTTGTGTCCACAAAATGGCTGCTGCCTGCTTGCTATGATTGTATAATTCCAAGACAGAAGGAAGCAAAATTTAAATAATAAATACAGTGTAAGTAAAGTTTATTTTGGTCAACTAGCATGATAGAAAAGAATTTGAAATTATTTCTTAGGGTGACAGGTCCCCTTTAAAGGTCAACCACTTCTTTAAGTCAGACGTCAGACCCAGAAAGAGACAGACAGTGACAGTCAATAGCAGTGACAGTTACACACAACTATAAACCCAGTGAGAATGAAAAATGGATGGACATTGGGAAGCAGCTTAGAATGACACTTTCTTTCATTAGGCAAAATATTGTTTTTTGGGTGGAGTGGACCTTTAAGGGCCTTTAAGGGCATTTTCTTACAAAAAGAAACTATTACATTTCTAGAAAAAAAAAAACAGTTTATTTGTGCCCCCCCCCCAAAAAAAACAAATAAAATCTATTCTGAGTCGGGCCTCTGGCAAATTAGAACGTCTGGAATCTTATCAGCATCCGGCAGAACAGTCCCCGGGCGCTAATCAGATACGCGCACTCTCTTCCTCGCTGCTGATATATTGGCTGATAAGGCCCTACCTTCTCTTTGCTCATTGCGCAGGCATCTCACTTTGGGCAACTTGCTCAGCAGTCGGCAGTCGTCCACTGTCAAAACACAAAGACATTTAAGGAAGAGAAAGTTACTGTCTGGACAAAAAGAGATGGGAGGATAGAACTGGGGGAAGTATTATTGATTGTTGCTGATTGATTGTTTCATATTAATGTTTCCAGTGGAACAGACATGCGGCAGCACAGGACATTTCACAGTGAAATTACACTGAGCTCCGATATGTCATTTGTACAGTCTGTAATAGCAAGTCATTCCCTGGGAAGGTCTTTCCATATGCCATGAAATTATAGTCTTGTAGTAAAAGAAATGTACCCCCTACTGTAAATTATAAGGATATTAGGAGTCACTGAGGGTTGCTGTGACCATATAAAGGCACAAGGTTGCAGGCTGAGTTATACAGGGAACTCTGAGTATCACTCATGTATTATAAAGGATAATGTACCCCCTACTGTAAATGATAAGGATATTAGAAGTCACTAAGGGTTCTGTGACCATATAAAGGCACAAGGCTGCAGGCTGAGTTATACAGGGAACTCTGAGTATCACTTGTGTATTATAAGGGATAATGTACCCCCTACTGTAAATGATAAGGATATTAGAAGTCACTGAGGGGTTCTGTGCCCATATAAAGACACAAGGCTAAAGGCTGAGTTATACAGGGAACTCTGAGTATCACTCATGTATTATAAAGGATAATGAAATTATAAGGATATATGGCCACTTTGCCTTATCTAAATTACTAATGATTGGTTTGCAACCCTGTAGAACTGCAAGCTAAGGAAAGGCAAAAGGATTCAATATTCACATGCACTATTTTCATTTGTTTCTCTCATGCGCAGGTGCCCAGATAGTACCAGTCTGCTGTTCGTGAATTTATCGGTACCAGATCTGTTACTCTGTGTTGTCACAATGCTGCCGCTATACAATATATATCTAATGAGCTCCTAGACCGGCTCAGGGAAACTCCAGGAGAGCAGCTGTGCAAACATATCTGCATGTAACATTCAATATCTTAAAAATGTAAAATAAAGGAACAGATAAAGCCATTGTATGTCCCCTTTAATCTCCCAAAATTGCACAATCCATATAAAAAGTCTTATCCTTATGTTTCTTTCTGTAATGTAGTTTTCCCTATTTATCCCTAATATAATATGTACATATATGTCATTTATTGGCAGAGCATGCCTTGGCTCCATACACACCAGGCATGATTGATGGCACAGTAAGAAAGGCCATTATATCCCTCCCATAAATCATGTGCTGCACTTACCAGGCAGGCCGGGCTCCTTATAGCCCCCTGGATACATTATGGGAGGGACAGCAGACAAGGAAACATGATTAAGTGCGGTTGTCAGCGCAGAAGCATTTAGGGATAGACTGTTGTGAGTCTGTACATTAGATGTGGATAGATAGTTGGGGGGGGGGCAAGAGCTGCATGTTATAAGAAATATATGTTACTGGGGTGAGAAATATGGGCATTTAACTGAGATATAATGTTTAATGTACAGTGTATATGCAAAGTACAGCACATGTACTAATTGGTCTGCAGCTCAATTGAGTCGATCTGGAGCAAAATGCAAATAATACAACAATTCATTCATGGATACAAACCATTTCAGTACAAATAATATAGGGGATCACACATAGTGGACATGTATAGGAAAATCTGCTCCTCTGGACGAACTCGAAGCCCCCGGACAAACACCTGGAGACAGGGTCAGACTGGGGTGTGCTGTCTATCCCAGGGGCCCCTACACCCCCTCTGGGGCCCCCGCCTCTTCCACCCCCCGCCCGCTCAACCCTTAGGGTTAGTCCACATGAGGAGATTCGGAGAGATTTAGTCTCCTGACGACTAATCGCCTCTTCTTCTGGGGGCGACAATCTCCCCGAACTGCCTTCGCAGTGTCTTCCCATCCGCTATAATAAAAAGTCACCTGCGCTAAGTCGCCCGTTTCCTCGTGAGGCAACTTTGGAAAACGAAGTGCCGCGTGTGCTTTAGCACAGGCGACTTTTCATTATAGCAGATGGGAAGACACGCAAAGGCAGTTCGGGGAGATTGTTGCCCAGAAGAAGAGGCGATTAGTCTAAATCTCCCCGTGTCGACTAACCCTTATCCTTACTTACCCAGGGGAGTAAGTGGGGACCAACAGTGGAGGGCAGGTCCCCATGAGGGTTTTTTCCCAGTGTACCACTGGCCCATTTTAACCCTGAATGGAGAACAAGAAGCCTGATGCAGCCCCTGCCTAATGGGATTTTCCAGCATTCCTAATCAATATCTAACTAAGAGTTGATCAGATATCGGGGAGGGTGGGGGTCTATTTTAGGTCCCAAGCACAGACCTATAAGTTGTGAATCAAGTACAGCCAAATCCAATATAGCTCCCCTGTTTGGCCAGATATACTCAATAACAGACCTGTCATTTGAGCGCTACAGATGTGGGGGCAAAGCAGCAATTGGATTTTGGGATGTGACTGTGAGAGAGCATGTACATGAAGTAGAAAAGATGCCCCAGTAGCTCCCCATCTTCTTTTCTGCTGATTCACTGCACATGCTCTGTGCTGCTGTCACTTACTGAGCTTAGGGACCCACTCACAATATACCATACACACAGAAATGTCACAGTACATATACTATATAATAGTGACCATACAAGGCTGAGTAGTAATGATTTCAGAATCCCATTACATGGCAGCATAGAAATCAGTGCAGTTTGCATCAGAATTAAATAGTCAGCCTTATAGAATCAGCTTCTATGACAGACAACCCCCACTTTCTGCTTTATGATTTCCCCCTGACCCCTAAGCTTAGCTTCCCAATAGCAGCCCAGAGCTCACTGAGCATGTGCAGAGCCACTGACACACAAAAGATGCCTAGCAAGATCCAAGATTGGGAAATTCTTGGGGCTACTATGAAGACCTGGATCATTACTGTTATAGGGCTGATGTACTGCTGGGCTGGTACAGTAAATAAAATATGGCATTTCTAGCCAGATTCATCTACCAGGGAATAATGACCTGGTTACCTTTCCATTGTTCTGCTGATGGGCTGCTGGGGGGGGGGGGGAAGGGGGGGTGATATCATTCCAACTTTCAGTGCAGCAGTAAAGAGTGACTGAAATTTATATGAGCACAAGTCTCATGACTGGGGGCACCTGAGAAACTAACAACATGTCTAGCCCCATGTCCAATTTCAAAACTACATATTAAAAAATCAGTTTGCTCTTTTGAAAAAACTGATTTCAGTGCAGAAGTCTGCTGGAGCAGATGCGTTTTGATAAAAACATGTTTTCCCATGACCTTATCACTTGACACAGTATAAGAACACCCTAAGCTACAGCTTCCAGCAATACAATCCCCAGTGTGGTCTCCTGCTCTCTCTCCTCTTTGGGGAATATTTATCAAAGTATTAAAAAAAAAAAAAAATTCTCTGCCAAGTGAACAAATCTGAATGTTGGATCCTTTGGGGGCAGAATTCCAAATCCCTAATTTTTGGATTCAGCTGAATATAAAATCATTCATTAGGAATGAAAGGACTGAGTTCCCCACAACCCTTTAAATGTGCTTTATGTTATTTCTTCCCACTGGCTATAAACCGGCAGCCCTAATTTCAAAACAATCAGACATTAATTTAAAATATATCGTTTCCTCCTCATCGTTATATTCTATTCAATGTTCCAGCAGGAAGACAAAAGCCATAATAACGGTATAATTAGTTTGCATGTCATTTCCACACTGCAGTTAGTGTCTTTATAAAAGAGAATCAATTTGTCATACAAATAGATGAAACGCTCTGGTTCTAAAATACACGGCTGCTTCCCTTGGAGGGACCTATAGCTTTGATTAAAGGGATACTGTCATGGGAAAACCAGTTTTTTTCAAAACACATCTTTTAATAGTGCTGCTCCAGCAGAATTCTGCACTGAAATCCATTTCTCAAAAGAGCCAACAGATTTTTTTATATTTAATTTTGACATCTGACATGGGGCTAGACATATTGTCAGTTTCCCAGTTGCCCCAAGTCATGTGACTTGCGCTCTGATAAACTTCAGTCACTCTTTTCTGCTGTACTGCAAGTTGGAGTGATATCACCCCCCTCCCCCCCAGCACCCTAACAACAGAACAATGGGAAGGTAACCAGATATCAGCTCCCTCACACAAGATAACAGCTCCCTGGTAGGTATAAGAACAGAACTCAATAGTAAAAGCCAAGTCCCACTGAGACTGATTCAGTTACATTAAGTAGGAGAAATAACAGCTTGCCAGAAAGTAGTTCCACCCTAAAGTGCTTGCACAAGTCACATGACTGGGGCAGCTGGGAAACTGACAATATGTCTAGCCCCATGTCAGATTTCAAAATTGAAAATAAAGAAATCTGTTTGCTCTGTTAAGAAATGGATTTCAGTGCAGAAGTCCCATGGCAGTTTCTGTTTAAGGTGGGGGCAGCCCAAATGCCATCTAGAGGGAAATTTAGGGAGCACCCAAGAGAGAGGCAGAAGTACTCAATGGCACAATGACTGTTTCCAAAAAGGGGTTTACTTTGGTTTCAGGGGTGTAAAATTGTACCACTTAGTGCTCATTCACATTGAACTAATAGCAGGGGCATAGCTGTGCTCTGCACCTCATGCCGGAAAAAAAATCTGGTGAAAGAAGAAGAGCGTAGCACTGGTCATAGGTATATCTGCAGGCTGAGAATCAGTCCCGTCTGGCATTAGCCTAAGGGATATAAGGGCACATACACCCAGCCCCATATTTACTTTAATTATGCAAACCGTTTTGGGGTGGAGTTCCCCTTTAAAGGTGTTGTTCATCGGCGGGGGGGTCAGCGGGGGTCGGCAGCAAATTTGGGCTCTGCGGCCCAGTGCGGGAGTGTCCGCTGCCCACTATGGGCTTGAGAGAGCTTGAATAAAGATGAGTAATGACTGGGGGCAGCTGGGAAACTGACAATATGTCTAGCCCCATGTCAAATTTCAAAATTGAATATAACAAAATCTGTTTGCTCTTTTGAAAAATGGATTTCAGTGCAGAGTTCTGCTGGAGCAGCACTATTAACTGATGCGTTTTTTCCCATGACAGTATCCCTTTAACTTTAAGGTGAACCACCCCTTTAATAAACATATCTTCTGGAAAGCAGAGGTTTTTCCATTATTATATAACTCTCCAGAAAGCTCACAGGTTCACAGACTCCATTAGCAGGGCACATGCATGGTGTCATTGGCACAGGTGGAGGGTGGAGCTGATCAGTACAAAGGGTGCAACTTACAGTTATCACTGAAGTCATCCACTAGTAGGATTTCATGGATTAGGTGCATAGGTGTTCGGTTTAGTACACTGCAACACACAAACAAACATGGAAGAATAGATTAGTATGATTTATGGGAGGAAGGTAAAGGGACGGGATTAGAATGCACACTCATTATCTGGATGGCAGAGGGAGCAGCGGACCAGTGACATGAGCAGCAGGCAGCAGTATAGTAAATGCAGAAAATGTACTGTGTAAAAAAGTCACAAGATGTAGAGTTACTCCAAGCGCAGCTCCAGTTCAAGATAATTAAGTGATGTATGACACATGGTAGAGGGGAGTTAGTTGCACCATTATAGAGGAGTTGTCTTTGTAACATTAAATGTACAGCAAGTAGTCTGAACAACAGAAAAGGCAGTCAGGCAAGCCCAAGGTGTAACTCCCCAGCTCGCTCCTCATGAATACAACACAGGCAGCACTGTATTCATGCGGGGGGACTGCAGGCCAGAAAACAGCAGATTGTGTCCGTTATTTGCACTTTCAACCCTGAGTAAATGACCGTTATAGTTTGTAAAAACCTAAAGTCCTATACTTCATCTAAATAAAGTTTGTCATTACCATTAGTATTTTTTCTCCTGACCTGTTATGTTGGTCTGAAGACAGTCTTAAAGGAGAACTAAACCCTAAAAATTAATGTGGCTAAAAATGCAATGTTTTATTTACTGAATTTATTACACCAGCCTAAAGTTTCAGCTTGTCAATAGCAGCAATGATCAAGGACTTCAAACTTGTCACAGGGGGTCACCATCTTGGAAAGTGTCTGTGACACTCACATGCTCAGTGGGCTCTGAGCAGCTGTTGAGAAGCTAAGCTTAGGGCTCGTCACTAATTATCCAGCAGAAAATGAGGTTTATCTGTAATATAAGCTGATGCTACAGGGCTGATTATTAAATTCTGATGCTAATTGCACTGGTTTCTGTGCTGCCATGTAGTAATTATCTGTATTAATTACTAATCAGCCTTATATTGTGACATTTCTATTCTATGTGTACTGTATATTGTGAGTGGGTCCCTAAGCTCAGTAAGTGACAGCAGCACAGAGTATGTGCAGTGAATCAGCAGAAAAGAAGATGGGGAGCTACTGGGGCATCTTTGGAGACGCAGATCTGTTAATACTGTTAAAGGGCTGTTGTTGCCTTGGGCTGGTACAGAAGCACAAAACATAATGTACAACATTTCTAGCTACTTCTTAAGCTTTAGTTCTCCTTTAAGGCCACCAAGCCCTTCAAAGTCTCTGACCCAATTCCCTATATTCTTTATTATTATAGGATAAAACTGTATTCCCTTGGTCTCAGCCCTGGCATGTACTTTGGTTAGAAAGTCTCAACCCCAACACTGTTGTTTGATCTGTTACTATTAGAGCTATGGGCAAAGTTGCACAATTTAATAAATGTAGGGAAGAGCTCTTGTCTGTGCAACACTGGCACACACCTACTGGTAAAATATAAAGGAACTGTAAACTAGATGATATTATACACTATGTGTAAGATTTTATGGGCCCAGCCTAAGTAATAATCCTGACAGCAGGCCCAGACTGGCAATCTGTGGATTCTGGCAAATGCCAGAGGGGCTGCTGAAAGATACCATAGAAAGTGACTATGAAGTGGGCTTGGGCAGGCTGTTTGGGCCTCTGTATACTAGCAATGCCAGGGCCTATTTTGAATCCCAGTTCAGTCCTGCCGGACAGCCTGTTATGACCTCAGTACATGTGCATCTTGCTTTCTTCTCCTGACGGTGTTTCTCAGTTCATTCCTGAGTCCTGAAGTCTCCTGTTCCTCAGTTCCTACCTAGTATCTGCCTCTATTCTGACTTCTCATGGGTGCATGAGCTTTTTCCTGTTTTCTTGCAGATTCCCTGGTGGTCTGTTATTTGGACTTTGGCTTGCCTGCTGACTGCCCTGTAGCCTGTAAACTGAACTCACTTTAACCTGCCACCTACTCAGCTACAATCAGCTATTACTCTTTTGCCTCTCAGCAAGACCCCACAGGGCTTGGTGTTACCCATCATGTGGGATCCAGCCTGCCTATACTGGTCCTTTATGAGAGATGAGCTGCTTAAGTCTTCAAAGTGATTGAACTATATCCCAGGACCCCTATATATACTAACAAAGTGGACTGGATATTTTAGTTCATGTTCCTGCTCTACCCTGGTCATGCCCAGTCACATTTCGAACCCTAGCCACGGTCTGCACCAAAACCACCTTACTTTTGGTATATACTGTTCTCTTTTTCAGGTCCACAAATCAGGAATGTTCCACCCAAAGAGGGACAATATGTAAAAGGATGATCAATAATTTGTGTAATAATGAACACACAGGACTGGATTCTATGAGTGGAGCTGCTTATGATGGGGTGTGGCTTGAGTGAATCAGTGATTTTGGAAGCAATGCATACCCGTGTACCACCTGGGGCATATCAACGCTCTTTATTGCCAAAAAAGTTTGTTTTTCTCTAGCACTTTGTTTGCCCATAGACACGTGTCCTCTGCAAACTGACTGAGCAGCAACCCCTTCCCAGACTTTTTAGTTCAAGCTGTTCCCCTATGCCTGACAATAGGAAAGAGAGCAGCCCAGGAACCAGAGAGTCAGAAATCTATGCCTGGAAAGTCCCTAGTGAAGCAAATGGGGCCAGTTTTCATGTAAAATGGACCAGCACATTAAATGAGTCCCTCCTCAATAACATTCTGGAAATCAGCCTCAGGAGGGCACTTATAACTCACTGAATGAGCTCCATACAATAACACAAACACATAAAAGCCACCAAAGCTGCTGTGAAATATGAACCCAAAGCATAATTATTTGTATTTGATATTCCCAAAGCATCAAAGGCATTAAACACGTTAGTTTAAATTATCTGCACAAATATAAATATGTTTATATTTAAGGAGGGTGGCTAATTGCATGAGGATGGAGACTCCCATGGAGTATCAGTATCTGAAGCTGGGGATTGAATTCCTTCTTTATCTAAGGCAAACGACTGTAAAGATCTATTCTGACTGTGCTTAGGCAGTGGGGCAGGTGTAAATAAAAGCCAAACCTCTCCACCAGGGGTACAACTACCACTTACTGGGCCCCACAACAAACTCCCAATACAAAGAAACAGGTGTTACGTTGGTGATGCTATCCCTTTAAATAAGCTCCTATTTTTTTTTAGCAGCCAATAATAAGGAAATGTTGCAGAAGTTTAATATTAATTGTGCCATAAGCGGTGAGGCGACAATAGCAAGAGAGGATCTGAATAGCAGCAGCACACAATGGAAATTACTTTCTATTCTTATCGTAGTGCTGATAAGCCAAACGGCAGGTTGTATTTAATTGCAATGTATGAAAATCCTAATGCACAATAATTTCAGATAAGGAGACCTATTATGTTCGGATTAGAATACGTTCCCCCCCGCCCCCACAAAATTATCGAGCTTGTAAAGATAATGGTACTGCTCGGAAAGCCCAAAGAATCCGACAATCCAGATATCAACTAATTGTCAAAAAGTCATTTGGCCGCACGTCATTCTGGGTCACAGAGACGAGGGAAGGGAACTCAACTTAAACAAATGAAGGAGAAAGTCTCCGGCATCTTGCCAATGAAAGGACTCATTCATTAACCTCAAGGCTAAAATTGCATCCTTGGCTAAAATTGTATCCACAAAGCATTTGTCCCCTAAGCTTAGCCCAGAACACACTGAGCATGTGCAGTGCCACTGACACACAAAAGATATCTAACAAGATCCAAGATGGGGAACTGCTGGGAACAACTGTGAGGTCTTAGATCATTGCTGTTATTGAGCTGCTGTAACTCTTGGCTGGTACCATGGCCAGAATCAGGGGTAGGCAGCAGAGGCAGCTGCCTAGGGGCAATGATTGGGGGGTGCTGGGCAGTTACCTCTTCTGCCTACTCCTGGTTTTTGTTCGCACCCCTCAGTCTTAAGGTGGCCATACACGGAGAGGTCCGCTCGTTTGGCAATGTCGCCAAACGAGCGGATCTCTCCCCGACGATATGCCCACCTTGAGGTGGGCAATATCGGGCTGATCCGATCGTGGGCCCTAGGGCCCAACGATTGGATCCTAACAATGGCTAACGGGCGGTCAGATCGCGGGACCGCATCAACGAACAGATGCGGCCGCGATACGACGGGATTTTTAGTCCCGTCCGATCGACATTGGGTAATACTGTCGGAGGGCCCCATACACAGGCCAATAAGCTGCCGACTCGGTCTGTCGGCAGCTTTTATTTGCCGGTGTATGGCCACCTTTACTACCCTTCCCTCTGTCACCCTCCCCTCCGTGGTTCTCCCCTCCGTCCTGTCACCATCCCCTCTGTCGCTCACCCCTCCTCTCCGTCATGCTCTCCTCCTTCTCTTCCCTCCCCTTTGTCGTGGTCAGGCACGGGGGGGGGCAGCCGTGTTGCCTAAGTGTCCTTCGTTGATACAGTAAGTTCTGTATATAAAATACAGCATTTTTAGCCAGGGTCATTTTAGGCTTTAGTTCTCCTTTAAAGGTCTTGCTAATGGTCATTCAGTGTGTATTTTTTGTGCATCAAGCTTTAAAAGGGTTGAGGTGGCAACACTAGTACTGAAGAATCTAAGGAAGAAAAATAACCTAAACTCTGTGTATCCAAAATTCTAGTGGTGCTCTTGCTTCCTAGATATCCAGGTAGCTAATTCCCCAAATTACCCTAGCAACCATCCATTGATTTGAATAAGAAAACAAGAAACTGGAATATGAATAGGAGAGGGCCTGAATAGAAAGATGATTAATAAAAAGTAGCAATAAAAATACATCTGTAGCCTTACAGAGCATTTGTTTTTCTCCAATTTGAAAGCTGGAAAGAATCAGAAGAAGAAGGCAAAAATGCAAAAACTATAAAAATAATAATGAAGACCAATTGAAGAGGTGCTTAGAATTAGCCATTCTATAACATACTAAAGGGTAGCTTAAAGGTGACCCAGCCCTTTAAAATCAACTTTATTAACACAATGCATGTTTATGAGCAAGTACCTTTAATGGCTTTGATACATACACAACTTTGTGCACTTGCGCTTGTATTCCTAATGGATACAATTCTCAGTGCTGTCCAGTAGGTGGAGCTGCACCTTTGCTAGGGTGCTCTTATTACTGACACCCTTTTATGGGTACGGTTAGTATTAGGTATATTATGAGCTGTCTCTAGGGCAGGGGGACAAGCCAATAAACTGATTAGCTGTGGTGTGTGTCTCTATTCATGGAGCATTGTCCAAAAAACAATGTAGATGCCAAAAAAAATTCTTATTCCCCATTATCAAAAGTCATTCACAGTAGTCTAATCCCAAGCAGACCCCCCAGTCCAAGGGCCATGTAATTAAATGTAATCAAGCAAAAAAACAAAAGCGGGATAGACTTACTGTTAGTTGAAAAAGAAGTAGAAAATCTTTATTAGGACATATTCAAATCTGACGCATTTTGTGCCAAGGATGTGCACTTGCTCATACTAGGGATGCACGGAATCCACTATTTTTGAAAGCCCCGGATCCTTCACAAAAGATTTGGCCGAATACCGAACCAAATTTGCATATGCAAAATAGGGGTGGGAAGCAGAAAACTTTTTTTACTTCCTTGTATTGTAACAAAAAGTCATGCCATTTCTCTCCCCACCCCTAATTTGCATACGCAAATTAGGATTTGGTTCGGCTGGGCAGAAGGATTTGGCCGAATCCGAATCCTGGTGAAAAAGGCAGAATCCTGGCCGAATCCCGAACAGAATCCTGGATTCGTTGCATCCCTACAATCCTTGGCACGAAACAGGGGGACAAGCCAGCCTAGGACTCCCCAAAAGTGACTGTAATGCAGTCTGTAACATACCTGCACGCAATAAATAAATGATGATTATGTTAAATAAGTTTAGAGAAATGGGAGATAGTGGGAGGCAGTGCACCTTTATTGTTCACAAAGAGGAATATCATTATTTAAAGTGCTGGATGTTATATCCATCCCTTAGAGCAGGGGTCCCCAACCTTTTTCACTCGTGAGCAACATTCAGATGTAAAAAGTGTTGGGGAGCAACACAAGCATGAAAAATGTTCCTGGGTGGTGCCAAATAAGGGCTGCGATTGGCTATTGGTAGCCCCTATGTGGACTGGCAGCCTACAGGAGGTTCTGGTTGGCAGTACATCTGGTTTTTATGCAACCAAAACTTGCTTCCAAGGCAGGAATTAAAAAATAAGCACCTGCTTAGAGGCCACTGAGAGCAACATCCAAGGGGTTGGGGAGCAACATGTTGCTCGCGAGCTACTGGTTGGGGACCACTGCCTTAGAGTTAAATAATGACAAGGAGGCCGGCGTGGTGTTCCGTTCATCACTATATAAGTGCGTCCTCCCCTGCCGAGCGCCGACAGAATTTCTCTCACGGCCTGCGAGTGCATCATCCGACGTGCAGTTAATTGTCTCGGTTATTTATGGGCAAATATAATATGCGAGAACACAACATGCGCCGTTACATTAGGTTAATGGAGAAATGCGTAATGGATGGAGCTAGGGGGATGCATAAATATAACTCGGATTGAGTCCAGATGCATCAGTTTAAATACCATGTACTCAACTTCCCGGAATTCCTGCTGTGCGAACCTACCGACCTATGGGATTAGTCTTTTGGGTTTTACATGGTGAACTCTCCTGGGAGAAGTGAAGCTGTGTCATGTTACTGTAACAGGCTGTATCCTCATATTGTACTGTCTGAAGCAGGGGTGTCCAAAAGGTACATCGGGATCTACCAGTAGACCTTTAGCTAGCGATCAATAGATCTGAAGACTCTTGTCTAAATCTTCTGTTTTATTTTTTTCATTCAGATATTTATCATAATAGCATAATAATATAATAATAATAATACATTATTAATTCTTAAATATAGAAATATAACTTTCCCCATAAATCAATATAATATTTAAGTAATACAAAATGCTAAAACAATGCTGTAGATCATAATGGGACAACATCACTAAAAGTAGACCCCACATTAGTAAAGTATGGGCACTCCTGGTCTAAAGGAAACAATATGGCAGCTCCAATGACTACTGTACAGTATGTATAAAATATACAGAGAAGCACTTGATAAGTTATAGCCTCATACTGTGCTGTCCAAGGGAAACGGTATGGCAGCTCCCACTCAAATGTATAAAAAAAACATACCTCCTAACATTTTGGAAATAGAAAGAAGGACAATAGGATTTGGTGTGCAGTGAATTTTTTTTCACCATGCCCATTTTTGTGGCCACACCCCCTAATTACCATGTTCATTTTCCAAAATTTGGCAGGTTATAAAAGATTGAACACATTTCTGTGGTTTTTATGTGTTATTCCAGTTTTGCTAATGAAGGTGAATTGCCCTTTAAGCTGCAAATCACAGTTTCCCCAAGAGACCTGTGCTGTATGTTTAAGGGTAAATACACAGTGTAAAAACAAATATGAAAATTAAAGGAGAAATAAACCTAAAATCATTGGGGGTGATTCTCTAGTCACACAGCTCCTACACTGGGCCAGTACTCCAGGCACAGCTCCACCATCTTTCTCTTCCTTCCCCTGTGTCGATTCTAAAATGTTCCGAACTGCACACACCCTTGCCCAAGGCAGCCATGGGATAAGCCAGAAAAAATGGCATCAAGTACCCCAGCCCAGTGCGTTCACTTAAAGGGATAGTTCACCTTTAAGTGAACTTTTAGCATGTTATAGAATGGCTAATTCTAAGCAACTTTTTATGTGGTCTTCATTGTTTATTTCTTATAGTTTTTAAAATATTTGCCTTTTCCTTCTGACTCTTTCCAGCTTTTAAAATGGGGCTCACTGACCCCATCTGAAAAATGTATTGTTATTGCTACTGATTATAACTTCTCTTTCTATTCAGGTCCTCTCCTATTCATATTCCAGTCTCTTATTCAAATCAATGCATGGTTGCTAGGAAAATTCGGACCCTAGCAACCAGATTGCTGAAATTGCTGAAACTGGAGAGCTGCTGCATAAAATAACTCAAAAACCCCAAATGATAAAAACCAATTGCAAATTCTCTCAGTTTATCACTTTGGGGAGAAGATGCTAAGCTACTAGAATCACTAGGGGTGCCAAATGATTAGGCTTGCTTGTCCTTTAAAGCTGATCATTCATTATCTTTTTTTCTATAAACTTTTGTCCATTCCATTTGAGAATTTCCCTTTTCCCCCTCTCTCTAAACAGGTTGATTTTCAGATTTGTCAAAGAGCTCATTACCATAAGTGAGCAGCTCCCACAAGCCCTGCCTGTACATCACTCAATAGTTCATTTACAGTTTCGGATAATTGGATTGCTTAGAAGTGAACGTCACCGGGCGAATTGCTGACCACAGTTATCAGTTTAAATTAAACTACAGTGCAATAGTGATACAGTCATTACAGGCTTTAAGGATTTTTTTGGGGTAAAATGTTTATATTTGATATTTGAATATTAGTAATATTGGAATAATAAGGGGAATTAAAGACTCACAAAGCTAAATCAAGGGGGTCAGTGTCATCACAGTAATGAAGGGAAGGTTTTGCATTAATGAGCAAATAGAAACCTAATTTACTTTAATTAAGAAAAATGTTTCATACACAAGGTACAGTCTCTACTTGGAGTGTTTCTAGTGGGGTCCCACAGGGTTCTGTATTGGGAATAAAGAAATGGAAGGGATCAGTTATGGGGAAAGACAGGCCAAGTTGGGATTGTTTACACTGGAGAAGAGGCAGTTAAGGGGAATATGATCACCATATATAACTAGATAAAGGGCAGTAATGAAATAAAGTACAAAGAAGAGCAACAAAACTGATAAAGGTAATGGAAGGGATCAATTATGGGAAACGACTGGCCAAGTTGGGATTGATTACACTGGAGAAGAGGCAGTTAAGGGGAATATGATCACTATATATAAATATCACTATATATAAATATATAAGGGCAGTATTTAAATAGAGAAAGTACAGAGAAGAGCGACTAAGCTGATGAAGGGAATGGAAGGGATCAGTTATGGGGAAAGACTGGCCAAGTTAGGATTGGTTACACTGGAGAAGAGACAGTTAAGGGGAATATGATCACTATATATAAATATATAAGGGGCAGTAATGAAACAGAGAAAGTACAGATACAGATAAAGGGAAAGGAAGGGATCAGTTATGGTGAATGGATGGCCAAGTTAGGATTGGTTACACTGGAGAGAGTCAGTTAAGGGGGAATATGATCACTATTAGTGATGGACGAATAAATTCACCAGGCACAATTTCGTGGTGAATTTCCGCATTTCGCCCCTGACAAATACTTTGGGAAACTGCCGTGAAAATTCGCAGACGTTAACATTTTTTTGGACTCACGTCGGAAACGTTGCTCTCGTCAAAACCGTCATGCGTCAACATTATTCGGGTGACCATTGACTTGACCGCTGGCGTCAAAATTGACGCAATCGTCACAATTCCCATTTCGAGAATTTTTTGCTGTTTCGCAAGAAATTCGAAACATTTTCGGCTAATCGGAATGGGACAAATTCGCCCATCACTAATCACTAGATATAAATATATAAGGGCAGTAATGAAATAGAGAAAGTACAGAGAACAAGAGTTTAAGAAAGGGTTGGATGACAATGTAAATCCACAGAAGATTTTTAGAATCCATATCATGAAATCTGAATCACTCAACTAACTGAAAACTACACAGCATGATTTAATACTGTATACAATACCAATTGAGAAGAGTAAAGTAAAAAATATTATATTTATATCTAATTTGTAGGGATGTGAAGCAAGAATAGGCAGTAATGTAGACCATACCTCCCAACTGTCCCGTTTTTAGGACAGTCCCTCTTTTGACAGCTCAACCCTCGTTTGTACTGGAAAGTCCCGATTTTCTCTGCACTGAACAGCCAGAAAAAGAAATAATGTTTCTAACTTAATTGGCTTTTGGCAGAGAGCCCAGAACAGCCACAGCTGCAAATAAGATACTATTGTAACAATTTCAAGATAAGCAAATAAGTAATTGTAACAGATAACAGGTCTTCTTGGGAGAAGTTAGACTCACAGCTTAAAGGGCAATTCAACTTCATTAGCAAAACTGTAATAACTGAAGAAAAAACACAGAAATATGTTCAAATTTTATAACCTGCCAAATTTAGTAAAATGAACATGGTAATTAGGGGGTGTGGCCATAAAATGGGCGTGGTCAAAAATATTTGCCAAATTTTTTGTCCCTCTTTTTATTTCCAAAATGCTGGGAGGTATGATGTAGACAACAGGCACCATTCAGGCTATTCAGAAAGCTGGATGCTGCAAAGGAAGAAAGTCGGCACAGAAGTAGGGTTCAGTATATACAATCTGTATCCCTCAGGCTCAACTACAACTCCCATCATCCAGCTGACAAATGTCAAATGCTGGCTATCCCTGATATATATTTTTTAAAATAATAATGTCCTTTGCACTTTTATCTGTGTTATACCCCGCCCCTGAGTATATGCCACGCCCCCTAGGAGCTCCTCTGCTGCTGGATTCCCAATACAAATGCCCTTACCGACTTACCCATAACCAGCCCTGATTGTTCCTAAGCTTTATTACCAATTGCTCTGTGATCTGCCCCAGCAAAATGTTGGTTAAACTGAAATCTAAATTATTGTAGAAAGGAAGAAGTTTATTGAGCAAATAATGATATTCCAAGCGTTGATGGTTCGTCTGTATCTCCCGTTGAGTTAGTGGCTTTAGATTAACAGTTTATGCTAATGAGCAGTGTTACTAACAGTATAAATCCCCACAAATAAATCCATATTAATCTCTCATTGAGAACAATGGCTGGAGATGTAGGAAAGGGACACGACTGCTGTGGCTACACGAATCATTCCGCTCATTCCTTTCCCTATTGTAAATGTGAATAACGATACCCTTCCCTGGTATTTATCAGACTCTTAATTATAAAGGGCTGTCTCTAGTCGTTGGTGACACAGGAGGGGCATTTATTAGATTTATTAATGAGAAAATACCTGTCTCCACAGAAAAATACCTGAAATACTTTAGGATAATAGCATGCATATATTTATTGCTCAAAACTAGTGATGGACACATTTATTTGCCAGGCATGGATTCTCTGCGAATTTCCACACTTCAATGCAAATGTTTTCGCAAAACTGCTGTGAAATTTTGCTGCGACAAAAAAAAAATTGTCGCGCATCAAAAATATTTGGACTTTAAAGGAGAACTAAACCATAAAAATTTATGTGGCTAAAAATGCCATATTTTATATACTGACCTTATTGCAGCAGCCTAAAGTTTCAGCTTGTCAATAGCAGCAATGATCCAGGACTTCAAACTTGTCACAGGGGGTCACCATCTTGGAAAGTGTCTGTGACACTCACATGCTCAGTGGGCTCTGAGCAGCTGTTGAGAAGCTAAGCTTAGGGGTCGTCACTAATTATCCAGCAGAAAATGAGGTTGGTCTGTAATATAAGCTGATGCTACAGGGCTGATTATTAAATTCTGATGCTAATTGCACTGGTTTCTGTGCTGCCATGTAGTAATTATCTGTATTAATTACTAATCAGCCTTATATTGTGACATTTCTATTCTATGTGTACTGTATATTGTGAGTGGGTCCCTAAGCTCAGTAAGTGACAGCAGCACAGAGCATGTGCAGTGAATCAGCAGAAAAGAAGATGGGGAGCTACTGGGGCATCTTTGGAGACACAGATCTTTACTGCTAAAGGGCTGTGGTTGCCTTGCGCTGGTACAGAAGCACAAAACATAATGTACAACATTTCTAGCTACTTCTTTAGTTAGGCTTTAGTTCTCCTTTAACGCATTTGGACAAAAGAGTTTTGCGGATTTTTCGGCGAAGCAAAATGGGACAAATTCGCTCATCACTACTAAAAACACATCGTAGGATGATGAGCATTGTAGTAGAAAGTAGACCTTGTAATTTCTGGGGACTCAGAATTTCTAATAAGAAATCCCTCCCACTTTCATAAGGACAGGCTCACAGTGATGTAAATATATAAGGGGCAGACCTGAAGGCCGAAGGGGTGCGCGGTGAAACAGGCAGCCTGTTGGGTGGGGGTCGTAGGTCACAATTTCATGCGGGGGAAACGAAAAATAATATTTTTATTCTATTTTATGCCACTGCTGACTTGACCACTGTTGACATATAAAATATACCATAACCATCTTATAGTCAGTAGGGGTCAAATAATAACAGGCACAGTTTGCAAACCCAGTGGGCACCCTAGGCTAGAGTCCAGTCCCTATTAATAACATTTGGATCAGCCATCATTTTTATCGGCCAGGTCAGTAAAACACCGGCCAGGTGGCGACCCTGTACCCGACCTGGACCCGCAACTGCCTTATCCGCAACCCGACCAGCAACCCATTGACCACCATCAAACAGGAAGTGATGTCTGCAAACTGGAAGTGACCTCATCAAAAGTGGGCGGTACAGAAACAAGTTTTGTAAAATTTTAAAAGGACTAAAATATATAAAAAAAAAAAAATTAGACCCGCAAACCAACTCGCAGACCACATCTATAACCGCACTTGTAAATCCTACCCTCATTCCAAGGGTACTCGACCCGCTGCAGGGCTCTACCCTAGGCTACACCAGCTGGCCATCTTGCAGCTTTGTGGCATTTTAGTTGCCCTTGAAAAATGTCAGGTAAATTTAGGATGATACCCAGAATGACGTGGGCCCACATGGAGCCATCACTCATCTATGGAACCAGCCTTTCTAAAAAATTGGTAGAGAAAGTGAATTTAAAATAATGTTTAATATTTATAGAATGGTCAAATCTAGGCAACTTTTCAATTGGGCTTCACTTCTTTTATAGTTTTTGAATTATATGCCTTCCTCTGACTCTTTCCAGCTTTCGAATGGGGGTCATTGAGCCCATCCAAAAAATGCTCAATAAGGCTACACAAATCTATTGTTATTGCTACTTTTTATTACTCATCTTTCTATTCAGGCCTCTCCTATTCATATTCAAGTCTCTTATTGAAATCAATGCATGGTTGCTAGGGGAATTTGGACCCCAGCAACCAGATTGCTGAAATTGCAAACTGAAGAGCTGTTGAAAGCTAAACAACAAATAATAAAAAATGAAAACCAATTGCAAATTGTCTCAGAATATCACCTCCTACATAACACATGAAAGTTAATTTAAAGGTGAACCACTCCTTTAACCCATATGAGGTTGTTCATTGCAATGGAAGTAAATATCTTTTATATTTAAATTTTGAAAATAAAAAGAGGGATACAAATGTTTGACCACACCCATTGTTTGTGGCCACACACCCCTAATTACCATGTTCATTTTACAAAACTTGGCCGGTTATGAAAGTCTGAACATATTTCTGTGGTTTTACAGTTTTTCTAATGAAGGTGAATTGCACTTTAAGCTGTGAGTCTAAGTTCTCCCAAAAGACCTGTTTATCTAAATTGTTACAATTACTTATTTGCTTATCTCAAAATTGTTACAAAATTATCTTAGTTGCGCCTGGTGGCTGTTCTGGGCTCACTGCCAAAGGCCAATTAAGTTAGACACTTTGTATCTTTTTCTGGCTGTTTAGTGCAGCTGCGGGTTGAGCTGCCAAAAGCGGGACTGTCCCGCTGAAAACGGGAAAGTTGGGAGGTATGTATATGGATATACAGAGGGCTTGTGACTACAAGGGGTGTGAATATTAAGGGGTAGGACGAATAAACTGGTGGACCAGGGATGCTTCCATATAGCTTCACCCCTGCATAACTACAAATGCTACCGACTTGCATCACAACATGAATGCTCATTAGTAGTTTCAGAAGGGAAATCTCAGCCAATCACAGCATGAAAAAGTCCACATGAATAAAGTGAGCAGCCAATTAGAAAACTAGAAAGTTCATAAGGTTAAAGCCAGCAGCCAACCAGAACTGCCCCTTTATTTCCAGCAATACACCCAAGAGCTGAGTTTTGCCTTTTGATGATTTGAATCCAATAGGAATTGCTGCCAGTTGGAGCCGACACAAGTCTCGTTAATTATGTAAGATCTTAATTATTTCAATTTGATTCAGCAGCTCTTAACGCTAATTTATTCTTTTGTTGTTGCAAATGTAATATGTGATTTTTCTTGGCCCAAGGAAATGAAAGGCAGTGGTGCATCAGAGCGGTCCCTTTGCTTTAATATATGAAAGGCATGCAAACACTGCTGACATCAGTCTCATTATGTCCAGTAGAATGCATTTAATTAGGTAATTTTCTCTGGGTCCCACAGAAGCCTTGGTACTGTGACAGGTTATTTGCCGGCAAGACATTTCCCAATGTGCCTTTCAGTTAACTCTTTGTTTATAAAAATAACGGTAGTCATTTAACAGAGGGCTGAGATTAGGGACAGAAGAGGTGAAACGTTTAGGAATAACATTTCCCTTTGAAAAATTGGGGTGCTCAGACGTCACCCATAATTAAGCCAGACCATGCCTAATAATAGCCTGACAATCCTATTGATTTGGCCATTTTCAGGTAGACTTTACCTGGAGGTAGAGGCGCCTCATTTGCATTGGTTCTGTTTGTTTCCAAAGGGGGCATATAACTGGAAGGTGGCCAGCCTACCCAGTGTCGGACTGGCCCATCAGGATACCAGGAAAACTCCCGGTGGGCCCAAGTGTCAGTGGCCCCTCATGCTGCTAAACTTTTGGCCTATTACATGGCCATTCCCTATTCTATGAGAACAAAGAGGCTAAATAGATGGAATAATATATTATAGTATGTACAGAAAACAAACTAGGAGAATAGTGGTTGATTGAGGAGATGAAGAATATTAGTACTGAGACTGGGTCCCTGGTCTAAGGTTTTATTGGTGGGCCCCTTGTCTAAGGTTGTTGATGGGCCCCTGGTGTCCCAGTCCGACACTGAGCCTACCTCTATCATAACCCGCTCCATTAGCCTGATCTACGTTTGCCGCAAGATAAGAGAGATATTGTGTTGAAAATTGTGCATCGTTCAGCAGAGCCAGGCCAAATACTATGAGTTCCCAGGGCAATACTACATGACCCCCACAAGTGCTCTCTGAACCTGCACTACAAACTAGGGATGCAGTGAATCCACTATTTGGGATTCCGTCTAATCCTTTGCGAAAGACTCAGCTGAATAATAAACTGAATCCAAATTTGGATATGCAAATTTGGGGCAGGAAAGGAAAAAGTCCTTGTTTTGTGAGGCATGAGGATTCGTCCGAATCCTGCTGAAAAAGACTGAATCCTGGCCTGGATTCGGTGCGTCCCTTCTACAAACCTACGCAAATATATATACCCAGAGAATAGTGATTGGCGAATTTGTCCCGTTTCGCTGAAAAATTCAACCGCAAAAAAATTGCGAAATGCATTGGACAATGAGCGTCGATTTTTTTTTATTTTTTATTATTATACGCGCACCTATTTTGTCCAGATGCATTTGAGTCAGTGGGCGTTCGAATAATTTTGATGTGCAACAATTTTTATGTGCGCGCCTATTCTAACGTGTGCCCAAATTTTTTTTGATGCTGTGGATTTTGCGCCGGCGAATTTTCTCTGCAGTTTCCCAAATTTATTCGCCAGCAGTGAGTGGTGAAAATTCACCACGAATTCCAGCCTGGCGAATTTATTCGCCCATCACTACTAGCAAACTAAAAAAGCCCTCCGACACAAGCCAGTATAAATGGCAGCTAGATTCAGGGGGAGGGTTGCTGCCTTAGGAAAGCAGATTGATGGTCAGTGGTGTAACTACCATATAGCAGACCCCATAGGCACGGGGGTACTGGATTGCGGGGGTCTACTGTTTAATAGTTTTCCCACTCCAGCTGGTCATTTTCAACCACGTCACCCTACCTATTTACGTATTTGCTTTGGCCTTCGTTCAGCTGTTGGGCAGAAAGGGCCTTTGAGTTCAAGCTTCACTCCACAGAGGATTCTTGTTCAGGGCCCCCCTAAGCCAGGCCACTTGTTGCCCTCCTTTCTCCCTTCCCCCCTCTTTTATTTGCTTACTCGTGTATGCACAAGCATACCTCCCAACATTTGGAAAATAGAATGAGGGACAAAAAGATTTGGCATGCATAGTGCTGCAAATTTTTTTTTTACCATGCCCATTTTATTGCCACACCCCTAAATACCACACCCATTTTACAAAATTTGGCAGGTTATGGAAAGTCTGAGCACATTACTGGGGGTTTTAGGGTCAGATTTTATGTGTTATTACAGTTTTGCTAATGAAGGCGAATAAGCTGCAACAGTTTCCCCAAGAGACCTGCTTATCTTAAATAGTTACAATTGTTTTGTTACTTATCTTAAATTGTTACAAATACGCAGTGCAGCTGCCATGTATACTGGGCTCTCTGCATAAAGCCTCATATTCAATTAAGTTTTAGAAGCTTTGTATTTTTTGGGACAATTCAGTAGCAATTCGGGACTGCCGGTTGAGCTGTCAAAATCAGGACTGACCTACTAAAAAAAATCCAGGTCTGGGCCCCTGGCATTCTGACAGAACACTGATATCAATTCCCCCATAGTTATACTTTGTTGTATTATGGATACCCAAGAGATTTTTATGGCCCCCATCATGCCCAAGGTACCCATAGACGCATTTTCTAAAATGGAGTGGAAATTCTCACTGTACTAACATGTTCAACTTAACCTTTAAAATAAAAATGATTTCTTTTATATATATGCAGAGCATTTGAGATACACACTGTATAGACATAAGTTTTCAGTTTAATGCAAATAAAAACAATATAAAGTAGAAAAGGAAGGGGGAAAAGAGGCAGAAAGGTAATTGAAAGCGCGGATGATTAAACACCCCAAAGTCTGTTCCATCTCACAGAAAGTAATAGGAAAGAGGACATAAAGGATTGCCGCACGCTTCCACTGAAATCCAAGCCAATGGCGAGCGAGACGGGGAAAAGCTATAAAAAAACAATACAAAGTGTGTTATTATAGCTGAAGGGAATGCGTCTGTTCAAGGGCGATGGCGAAGAGTCATTAAAGGCTGACAGCTTTCCGGGCACAGCAGAGAGTTACAGTCCGAGCCGCTCGCACAGGCAAATAAACAAAATTTCAAGGGCAAATTGAATACGGAAAACAGAATGCGGAATGTGGCTCTTTCCAATGCCTGTCCTTTAAATATCTTTCTATGTATGAGTTCATTAGCACCAGTCTATTTGGGGGTGATTGGCTGTGGGTCTTTTATTTTGCTGTATTAAAATAAGAACCATCATGGCTCCCCACAGATGGGTATTGGGGTTGTTGTTGAACTACAACTAGTGATGGGCGAATTTTACTTTGGTGCGAAATGGGTGAAAAATTAGTGCAACGCGAATTTTGACTCCGGCGTCAATTCGCGGGCGTCAAAACTGAAGCTGGCGACAATTCCCCCGTCGCAGACATTTGACGAGCAGTAAAGTCAGTGGGCGTCCGTTTATTTGTCACCAGCGTCGGAATTGTCGCTGGCGTCAAAAGAAATATTTTGACACTGACGAATTTTCACCGGCAATTTTTTTGCGGCAATTTTGAGAAATTATTCGCCGGTGGCGAAACGTGGAAATTCGCAGTGAATTTGCGCCTGCAGAGGAAATTCGCCCACCACTAACTACAACTAATGTTATGTTGTAGTAAATAATTCACAGCCCTCCGAGTGATTCCTTACCTCCATCATATAAATATTATAACATGTGATTGCTCATGCTAAACATGGAGAACTCAATCTTTCACTCCTTCCAACTAACCACACCTCCAATGATATTTTGCTTTGAGGCCACACACCCTGGCTAGGATTTTTAAGCAAATTACAGGCAGTGGTGTATCTATAGAGGAAGAATCCAATGCAGTCACAGGGGGGGCCCAGGGAAAAGGGGAGCCCGGACTATGGGGTCTGCTTCCTCTATAGCAAATAGAAAACCCCCTCCTCCCCAGCTGTTCTCTTACCTATGGGGAGCTCATAGGGTCGGGTGGGTGGAGTCGGGGTGGGGAGTGGACAGGAGGATGGCCCCTGTGAAATTTTTTTTACAGGGGGGCCCATTGCACTCTAGTTATGCCATTGATTACAGGTATAGGACCTGTTATTCAGAATGCTCAGGACCTGGAGTTTTCTAGATAAGGGATTTCTCTGTAATTTGGATCTCCATACTTTAAATCTACTAGGGATGCACCGAATTCACTATTTTGGAGCCCCCTGAACCCTTCGTGAAAGATTCGGCCTTACACCAAACCAAATCCGGATCCTAATTTGCATATGCAAATCAGGGGTGGAGAGGGGAAAAAATTTTTACTTCCATGTTTTGTGACAAAATGTCAAGTGATTTCTCTCATCGCCCCTAATTTGCTTATGAAGAAGGATTCGGCCGAAACGAATCCTGCTGAAAAAGGCCAAATCCCGAAACGAATCCTGGATTCTGTGCATCCCTAAAGTCTACAAAGCAATAATTTAAACATGAATTAGACCCAATATGATTGTTCTGCATCCAATGTACTCCAATGTATCCAATGGAATCCAAGGTACTGTTTTATTATTACAGAGAAAAATGAAATAATTGTTAAAAATAGGAATTATTTGATTTAAATGCAGTCTATGGGAGATGGCCTTCCTGTAATTGAGAGATTTCTGGATAATAGGTTTCTGGATAATGGATCCCATACCTGTATAACTCAATAGGAATATATATATAATTAGGCTGTGACTTGAGAGCCAGAAAGACAATGGGGGTTATTAGGGGACTTAGTGAAATGCAAAGTGCAATAAATAGAGTAAAGTGCAAAGTGCAATAAATAGAACTTCTATGGCACAAGGTACAAACACTTTAGGTATAGCATTTTGGCTTTGCAGCTTAGTAGTCATGGGCAAATAAATTCGGCAGGCACGAATTTCGCAGCTGGTGTCAAAAGATTTTGGATGCGTGTCTGAAAAGTCTCTCGTGTCAAAACCATCACGCGTTAACATTACCCATTGACTTTAACGCCAGCGTCAAAATTCGGCACGGGGCAAATTATCCCACCACTACTACTTAGTGCAAGTTCTGTGCTCACTAATAGTGAATCAGGTGGGTGAGTGGGGGGTTTGTGCAAACAATATGTAAAAGATGTGCAAAGCTCAATTCAAGAGGAAATATAGTACTGAATACAAATATGTGTTAGTGTGTATATATGATCCCCATAGGCTGATCTGTCAAAGCCAATAACACACAATACAAACAATGAGTAATTTATTCCACTCTGATGTGAAACCCCCCGAATGGGAGTGCAAATCGCCCCATAGGAAGCTTAGGGGAAAGGAAAAAACTAGGGTTTTAATGAAATTTTAATCTCCTGGCATTTATATGTGATGGGTATCGATTGAGTGAAATGAAACGGTGCTAATCTTCCTAATTATAAATGCAAAGTCCTACCCGATGCCCCAAATGGAACAGAGATCATTCTTTGTATCAGTATAGCAAGTACAGAACAAGCAGCCAAGTAAGGAGAGTGCAAAGTGCAAAAATGAAGCACAATTCTGCATTTATTTGCATTTTCCCCTCTGTCTTACTCAATGAATTGCCGTAAGTCTGTGATGCCTTGCTTGTACATCATTCAGATGAGCAAGTAGAGCACCAAGATCCAGTCCTGCCACCTCTTCCAGCAAATCCAGTGTCCATTCAAAGGAAGAGATTACACATAATAATAATAATTAGGAAGCCAGGAGTTATTAGGAATGTGAGAAAAGGGAAAGTGTGAATATGAAATGAACTGAAGGCACAGAGTGTCCCGTGTTTCTCGCGTGCGCTCACAGCTTACCTCCTAATGGTTCTCAGTAGAGTGGATCTTGCTTCATTGTGAAAGGTAATTATAACACTAGTAGGTGGAAGATCGGATTGGTAGTGCAATTCTGTACATCTGAAACAAAGAGGGCAGAAAAGATGAAAATGAATAATTCTGTCAAATAGCAAAATAATGCAATATCTTCAGCACCTCCCCCTGTGTCAGCATGAGACATAATATATATATAAATATACTGTAAATACATATAGTTTAACCAGTTAACATGTAATAGTACAAGAGGCAGGTGAGAACATTAATACAGTGTAACACCATAAGAGGCTGGTTTTAACCATAATTCATGTGTGAAGTCTCATTATTCTAGGAGAGGGGGCGGGATTTAGGTGCATATTACATTTAATTATGCAAATGTGGCATTGAGAGGACTCCAGTCAGAATCCATAAATGCTGGATTTGGTGCATCTAAAATTTAAAGCAACATAAATGCAGTGTTTTAATGCCTTGTGCTATGGTCTCCAGCCCTACTGTTGCAGTCTTCCTGTACCTATTCTACTTTTACCATCTTCCACCTTGCCCAACTATCACCATCTTCCCCTGCAACTTCATCTACAGCTGCAACCTTGTCCTGCATTCACCATCTTCATCTAGTGTTATGCCCTACTTTTAATGTCTTACACTAGTGTCCTCATCTTACCACTATGTATCCATCTTGCCTTACTGCTGACAACTTCACCTACTGCCTCCATCCTATTCTACTGTTCTTTCATAACCTACTACCTCCATCCTATTCTACTGTTCCCTTCATAACCTACTGCCTCCATCCTATTCTACTGTTCCTTTCATAACCTACTGCCTCCATCCAATTCTACTCTTCCCTTCATAACCTACTGCCTCCATCCTATTCTATGGTTCCCTTCATAACCTACTGCCTCCATCCTATTCTACTGTTCCATTCATAACCTACTGCCTCCATCCAATTCTATTGTCTCCATCTTCCCCTAAAGTCAGCATCATGTCCTACTGTATCCATTTTGACCTACTGCCTTCATCTGCCTCAAACCTATGCTACTATCAAATTTTTGTTCTATTTCCTCCATTCTATTCTATTGTGGCCATCTTCCCCTGCTGTCTCCATCTTGATAAGTAGTTGCTATTTTTTCTACTTTACCAGTCTTCCCCTGTTGTATCTATCTTGCCCTACTGTCTCCATCAATCCATACACTTGCCATCTTGCCCTGTTATACCTACTATTACTTCTACCTACTTACAACTGCTACACTGCAGGCCTCACTCTGTGTTGGGTCCCATTGGCACCCCAATACAAATAAACATGTGTTATTATATTGATTACAGTATTACTTAGGTAAAAATACATTTCCAACAGCAGAATGCTAAAAGGACTAAGCATTACTCTACATATCAACAATACAAGCAGTATGATGTTCTTCAGGATCAATACACAATATAATCTCATTTCCCTGAGATACGGGCAGCCCATCATTAGATCCAAAGCAAACTACAAAGAGATGGCACTTTGCGTGATATGTGAATGATCTCCTTGTTAATGGGAATCTGATGGCAAAAGGGTATTACATGGAAATGAAGAATAAGGGTGTGTGCGCCTGTGAATGGAATTAACTCCTTCTATATAATGGTCGAGCAATTCTACAGAATATTTAATCTAATTTGTAATCAATAATTCACACAATAAAATGGAGACGGATTGTATTTTATTAACCTCGATTCCTTATGAGTGTAAAAGGATTAAAAAATATACATGTACAGTATATATAGAGTACAGGTATGGGATCTGTTATCCCGAAACCCAATATGCAGAAAACAGTACCTTGTACCTGATTCCAACTAAGATATAATTAATTCTTATTGGGAGCAAAACAATCCAATTGGGCTTAATTAAATTTTAAATGATCTTTTAGCAGACAAGGTATCGAGATCCAAATTAAGGAAAGACCCCCTTATCCGGAAAACCCAAGGTCTCAAGTACTGGATAACAGGTCCCATACCTGTATATAGAATAATTCATAGATTTTTGTAAAATAAACGCATAATAAAAAACCACCATGGAGTTCTATGACCGTATAATAACATCTAATATCACGAGAGTCGGATTGTAAGCCACAGCAACCAATCAACTGTTTACCCTTCTACTGTTGCTATTGATTATTTTGGGCAATTTTACATATATGGGTATATATATATATATATATATATATATATATATATATATATATATATATATCTGTATGTATATATATATATATATATATGTGAGTGTGTATATATATATAATGTATACACACTCACTGTCCCTGGAAAAATTGGCATCTTGCTGAAGAAAATGAGTAGAATTAATAAAGTTAAAGGCATTTATAATAATGAAGGCATCAAGGTAACAGGAGTCAGGCAGCAGCAGCCAGAATAGATTCAGGAATAGGTCCAAGGCCTAAAGAGCTGTTTAACATTCCGCAAAATGCTTATCTAATCATCCCGGGGCCCTGGCACCAAATAATAATCAAATCCAACGACACAAATGCACACTCAGTCAGAATACATTTGCGCAGAATACGCCGAGTCAGCCCGTTGAGTAAAATATTGGATTAAGATTTAAAATGAAATCTTTCACAAAATCCATTTAAATAAAAAAATAAAGTGTCATCTGACCGCGGCTATAAATGAATCCTGTGTGAAGGGGTCACAAGCTGCTCTGTAAGGACAAGGACTGAGGATTGTTAGGGCTGGGTTCTGGCTCCATTTAATGTCGTAAAAGGGATGAACAGGTCTAGTAACCCATAGCAACAAAGCAGCAGTTAGCTTGTCCTGGTACTTGTAGAGTGTGACTTATTAAAGAATGCATCTCATTGGCTACTGTGCATAACTGGATCTTGGCAAGCTTTCACCCCTGTGTAATTTTAAATGCCTATTTTGGATTAGTCCCCTCCATTTGGTCTATGCCAACTGCCCATTATACAGCTATTTGTTTGCATTAACCATGATCAAACCTTATGAAATGATCTACTAGGGATGCACCGAATCCATGAGTCTGGCAGAACCGAATCTGAACCTGTAAAAAAAAAAGGCACACTCTTTGGGGTTTCCACCGTATGCCAGTTTTTACATCACAGATAAAGGGTTTGGATTTGGCTGAATTGGTAACCCTAGGTTTGGATATTTAAGGAACCCTAAAAAACAGGGTTGGATACATCCCTGATGTAAAATTACCTAATTTGCATTTATTTTCTCTTTTAATGCTTTATGAGACATTTGCAGTTTTAGACTGCAGTTTTAGAGGCTCGGCTGTTCTCTTTCAGAAAGCTAGGGAAGCACAAATGGATTAGGATTATGGACACACTCTGAATGAGGGCTGCTGATCTGAAAGTTTGGTACAGCTATGATATCCGTTATCCGGAAACGTGTTACTCAGAAAGCTCACAATTACAGGAAGGCCATCTCCCATAGACACCATTATAATCAGATAATTCACATTTTTAAAAAGTATATCATTTTAATCCATAGTAATAAAACAGTAGCTTGTACTGATATCTGTATACTAGATCCTTTTTAGAAGCAAAAACAGCCTATTGGGTTTATTTAATGTTTCAATGATTTTCTAGTAGACTTAAATTATGAAGATCCAAATTATGGAGAGATTTGTTATCCAGAAAACCCCAGGCCCTGAGCATGCTAGATAATATATCTATGACTTTGCAGTTCAGGGTTGGACTGGGCCAATGGGACACCGGGAAAAAACCCGGTGGGCACCTGGCTTTTATGGCTCCGCCGGCCCAGATCCGCACCCAGATTTGCAAAGTTCTCTATGCCGCGACCTCCCCTTTGTGGGCTGCCGTGGCAAAACATATTGCGGATGCAGCAGCGGGGCGATAGGAGGTGCCCTGGACAACAGGAGGAAACTTCAGGCGAAAATGAAGTGATCCGAGTGCCATCCCGCCGGCGATTTACATTCCAGCCGGCGGGAGGCAGTTCAGGGAGATTAGTCTCCCCGAAGAAGAGGAAATTTGTCACCGGGTGACTAATCCCCCCAAATCTGAGCTTGTGCCCTACCCTCACCCCCCAATTCTGCCGTCAGATTTACGCAAGAAGTCTCTGGTGGGGGGCTGGGTAGATTTCTAAAAAATTTTTAAAGGGGACCTGTCACCCCAAAAAATAATTCTAAATTCTGTTTTATGATGTTAGTCAAGCCAAATAAACTTCGCTTACACCATAAACATGATTTTAATCGTCTTTTTTTTAGTTTTGTAAATCACAATCACATCAAGCAGGCAGCAGCCATTTTGTTATTTGTGTTATTAAGGCAAGATCAAAATCTTGTTTATGCACCAAAATGGGGCACCTGATGCCCATACCTGTGCACTGGCTACAAAATTAAATGTTGGAGATGGAGGGGGAATGTAAGGAGAGCAGAGACATCAAGGAATTGCAGAATGGAAAGTGAAAATCATTGTCTGCCTCTAGGTGTAGAGGAGGGGCAGCCAATATATGAGTTTTAAATGAGTTTATAACCAGTACGGTTGTTTTAATAAAAAAAAAAGAATTTGGGTTTCAGGATTAATTTCAAAAGGACTTTTATTATACAGGTTTTCAGTTGTGGGCGACAGGCCCCCTTTAATTATCGATTCTAACTGAGAGCTGCCCAACCCTAAAGCTGCCGCCCTTGGTGCAGGCCCTCGGGTGCCTATATTTAAATGCAACCCTGAAGTTTCCTTGAATTTCTTATCTCATTTATCCTAAAGTTGAAGAAACAGCTTGAGATTCCTTGTCCCAGACACCAGACTTGTCCTCCAGTAATGATTGATCAATAATGCATGCTCCGAGCTGTCAGGATGAGAGCGGTTCTTTAGTTATGCACAAGTAACATTGCATGGGTTTAAGCTACTGGTGGAAGGAGCAGTCTGGGAGGGGGTGAAAGGGGAAATTAGACGTTTCTATTCACTTGCCGGATTAGCAGAATGGCAGCTTCAATAGCAGCCGGTGGCAGAACTGTCTGTGTCTCTAGAGCAGGTATTAAAATGCATTCTGGCCCTTTCCCCCGGCTTCTTTACCATACAGCAGCCCGTCCAGCTTTTATGTAGGAACAGAAAACCCAAGTTTTAATAACAAGAGAACAGATGTAAGACAATTCCCCCAGATTCGCACAAGAGATGACAACCCCTCAACGCTGATTATTTCTGTGCCGCTCGCAAGCCTGCTTTCTCTGGCTCTTTGTAGTCGTAGCTTATAAAATTGCCTTTCATCACATCAAAGCCTTGGCACGGAGCACTGAAATTAATCTTTTTTTTTATACAAAGGAGCCACTTTTAAATATTTTATTACTTTCACTGTGAGCAAGAAATAGTGCGTCCGTCAGACACAGAATTCTAGACTCTTTGTGATGCGCAGACCTATAAGTAACGGAGAATTCCATTAGCTCAGTGGAGGGAGTGGAGAGATACATGAGTGATACTCAGAGTTCCCTGTATTACTCAACCTGCAGCCTTGTGCCTTTATATGGTCACAGAACCCATAGTGACTTCTAATATCATTATCATTTACAGTAGGGGGTACATTATCCCTTATAATACACGAGTGATACTCAGAGTTCCGTGTATAACTCAGCCTGCAGCCTTGTGCCTTTATATGGTCACAGAACCCCTCAGGGACTTCTAATATCCTTATCATTTACAGTAGGGGGTACATTATCCCTTATAATACATGAGTGATACTCAGAGTTCCCTGCATAACTCAGCCTGCAGCCTTGTGCCTTTATATGGTCACATAACCCCATAATGACTTCTAATATCCTTATCATTTACAGTAGGGCGTACAATATCCCTTATAATACATGAGTGATACTCAGAGTTCCCTGTATAACTCAGCCTGCAGCCTTGTGCCTTTATATGGTCACAGAACAACCCCTCAGTGACATCTAATATCCTTTTCATTTACAGTAGGGGGTACATTATCCCTTATAATACATGAGTGATACTCAGAGTTCCCTGTATAACTCAGCCTGCAGCCTTGTGCCTTTATTTGGTCACATAACCCCTCAATGACTTCTAATATACTTATAATTAACGATAGGGGGTACATTATCCTTTATAATACACAAGTAATACTCAAAGTTCCTTGTATACAGTAACTCTTTATATGGTCACAGAACCCCATAGTGACTTCTAATATCCTTATCATTTACAGTAGGGGTTACAATATGAGATATAAAATTATTTATACATAATGGCCAGAACATAATATTTAGAGGGCCATATTTAAAGGAGTCTGTTTGGTAAAGCGTGATATACAAAAGTGAAATCTTTGCTAGAATAAACATCAGTAAGTGCATGTAATTTCCCGAGCAGATGACAGTGGGTAGAACAGTGCATTACAGGCAGTTAGGAGATGACTGCATGATGTGTAACTAGGTCACTCCAGCACCGGAAATTTGGAAATAAATTGGACTAAACATGTGCATTAAAATGCTGTTTCAGTGATTTTATTTTCATGGGTAATAGTGCATTTTAAATCTCTCTTTAATTCCTCCCAAGATGCAGGCAGGCTGCTGACTGGGATTTGAATTTCAATTGGCTTTTGGCTGTATTTTGCTTAATATCACACAAAAAAGTCATTGTTCAAATGATACACAACAATCTGTTAAAAGGCCACGGTTTCATTACAGACAGGCTCATTTAATAACATCAGGTGTTTATCCCAGAGGCAGTAACCCATAGCAACCAGTACAATAATCTAATATTACAGGCCAGATATAAAGTGCAGTGCAATTGCTGAATTTGTTCTTTTAATGACTTTACAATTTTCAGATCCAGAAGGAACTGTGACATTTTCCTGATATAAGCATGGATCAATACCTTTCTGGGTTCCGTCTCTTGTTTGTTTAAAAGCAAATTAATTTCCTGCTTGACAGCGAATCAGTTCGGGTGTAAAGATCACATAACGTCATCCTCGTTATTGGATTCTTTTAAATGGGGATCTTTAATTTTGTGCCATATCTGGAGATGCTTTCATACTGTGTTCTCTAATGAGAGAAATCATTCTGACAAGTATTAAACTGAAATATAATAAGTTCTGTATTTTTATATAAAGACATTGCAGTGTGTTTGTATCCTCTATTTCATCTGGCGCCAGTATTCTGATATACAGAGCACTGAGTGTTCAGAATAAGATCTTTACCTTGTACCTTAACCTGTGCTGGGTCAAGTGATTATGGTATCTCTCTGTACAGACTATGAGCAAACTTAGGGGCTGTTCCTGCTGAATTGTGCTTAGTACAGGGGAATACCTATGCTGCCATAGTTTTATGGTATCTCTCTGTACAGACTATGAGCAAACTTAGGGACTGTTCCTGCTGAATTATGCTTAGTACAGGGGAATACTTATGCTGCCATAGTTTTATTGTATCTTTCTGTACAGACTATGAGCAAACTTAGGGGACTGTTCCTGCTGAATTGTGCTTAGTACAGAGGAATACCTATGCTGCCATAGTTTTATTGTATCTTTCTGTGCAGGCTATGAGCAAATGTAGGGGGTGTCAATGCTGAATTATGAATTTAAGGTGGTGTTCCTATTAATACAATATCTGGAATGTCTAGTTACCTAGCAATAGGGTTCTGATTATTAAAGGAAGCTTAACTGTGCGTGAAACACATTAATTTACCAAGTCGCAGTAAGTATTTTACTCCCACAATGCATCATTTTCACCAGAATTCTGGTGTTATTTCGGCAGTGGTCTTACTATGAAGCCTGAAGTTAATGCAGAGCTTATTGACCATTTTTATGGCATGTCAATGGTTAATGAAATTCTCATTGGCCACTTCTGCAGTGATCTTACTGGTACATCTGGGGTTAATGGAGTTGTCATGGCCATTTCTGCAATGATTTTACAGGCAAGTCTGTGGTTCATGCAGTGCTCATTGGCCATTTTTGCAGTGATCCTACTGGCATGTCTGGGGTTAATAGAGTGCTTATTAGTCATTTTGCCACATTGTGTCATGAAATGCTTTGAAAAAATGAATGAACACGCACTCCTGGAGCCAGCCGATGAGGTAAAAACGAAGTTTATTCCATATTGCTAAAAGTTACACGTCCTAACATGTTTGTATCCAACGATATCCAATCGGTATGAAATGCTTTGGGCCACATATATGTCATTAAATAGTAGGGCCACTGTATATGTCTTCTGTTGCACTTTGTGCATCTGATGCTTCTGCTTTGAGTTTTTCTAAAATGCGAGTGGTATTTGGGGGCTTGGCCAAAAAAAACCATGATGGAGACACCCAGAAACAGCCCCAAACCGCTCCCAAAGTTTCTCAGTTGCCTTTTTTCCATTTTTATTGGCATTTTTATTGGTGACCTGCAGATCAAATGGCTCCAGGTCAGAATGGGTTAAAGAATTATTAGACTAGAGTAGGGAAGAAGTCTGAAAACAGCTCTAAAATGCAAATTCCTCAGGGGGAATGATGGGAGGCTTTCAGTTGCCCCTCACAATAAAGCTGGAGCTCCAACGAGCATTTAATTCAGCTTGCCTGTAAGTACTGTGTCTGTGTGCCACAATTAAATCCAAAGTAATTGCCATCTAATACATCTCCACCGGCGAAAATTGCAGCCTGCAGCCTGGAAAAGTGTTATAATAATGAACAAAAGCCCCTAAGTAATGATGTTTGTACCATAAGGGCTGGCTGTGCGGCCTGAGTACCAGTCTCCGGCAGAACAAAACCTATCGGACTGGTTTCATATAAAGAAAAAAGCGTAAGAGCAGCCACTGGGAATATGTAGGATAATTGCACAGCAGACGGGTTAAATTACTCTAATTACTAAGTCTTTTTCCTCCCTGGTGGCTGTTTGGGCATGCTGGGAGTTGTAGTTTTTTGGGCTTCCCCAATCTGTTACTTCATACTGCCTTACCCTTAAAGGGATACACTCGCTGGTCTGTCTGTCAGCACTAGCAGCCTGAACTCCGATCCCTGAATCAGCACCGAGGGGTTAGATAAAAAGTTAGGCGCATTTGTCCGGGGTAGCAGCTAGGCTGGGGGTGAGGAGGGAGGGGTTCTATGTTGTGTAGGGGGTAGGGTTTATTGTAATAAGGGATTTGTTTCTCCTTTAAAGATCTCAAGGGTTTGGGCGGGCAAATTGTAGTGGGTTGTGAGTGGATGAAGGGTCTTCCTTTTCCCCACTGGTGACGCCAGACATCCATTGATGTATCTCCTGCCCGGGCCTGGCCTCTTCAGTGATAGTTACATACCGTAGTTAAGTCCATCAAGTTCAACCCCTCCAAATAAAACCCAGCATCCATACACAGACCCCTCCCTACTTTCACATAAATTCTATATATCTATGCTAACTATAGAGTTTAGTATCACAATAGCCTTTGATATTATGTCTGAACAAGAAATCATCCAAGTCCCTCTTATAGTCATTGAATCAGCATCACAACATCACCCGGCAGTGCATTCCCCAACCTCACTGTCCTGACTGTGAAGAACCCCCTACGTTGCTTCAAATGAAAGTTCTTTTCTTCTAGTCTAAAGGGGAGGCCTCTGGTACGGTGATCCACTTTATGGGTAAAAAGGTCCCCTGCTATTTGTCTATAATGTCCTCGAATGTACTTGTAAAGTGTAATCATGTCCCCTCGCAAGCGCCTTTTTTCCAGAGAAAACAACCCCAACCTTGACAGTCTACCCACATAATTTAAGTCTTCCCTCCCTCTAACCAATTTAGTTGCACTTAGTCTCTGCACTCTCTCCAGCTCATTTATATCCCTCTTAAGGACTGGAGTCCAAAACTGCACTGCATACTCCAGATGAGGAGTCACTAAAAGACAAGCAAAACAATTCGCTAGCCAAAAAAGCTCAGCGCTAGAGACGTTTCGTGCCATTTCGACAATCGTTAATCTGGAAATGTATCAAATAGTGATATTCTATTCGTTACCCTTTTTTTAAAAAAAAAGACAAAACACTGGCGTTTTTTCATATTTTAATGTGGGCTTATGTGTACAAGTTGTAACTGTTAAATATTTATTTACACTTTTGAAGCTCATGACACATTTTTTTTGGGTGGGCTCATGTCTAGGACAATAGAGGACCTCTTTTGTCTTTATTTCGCTTCCTTGGGCATTTTTAAAGGAAACATATTGGATAAATAAAAAAGCCTAATTTTGTAGGCAGTAATGTATACTATATGGTGCTGGTTTTACATTTGGGTGTAAATTAATATTGGCTTTAAACATGGACCCTTTACTAGAGCTCCCCATAGACTCTAGTCCCTGTCTGTGATTCAAATGAGGGGTGGGCGTGTCCTAATGGTTCCTGCCAGAAGCACAGAAGGAGGGGGACAGCCAATCACAGCCCTGCAGTCACACAAGAGAGGCTTCAGTTCTCTATCAGGTCATCCTAGCTGCTGATTGGTTCCTGTCCAACAGTGCAGTGAGGTGAGTGCCACTGGCTCCCCTGCACAACCTGGGAAAGGAGGCAGCAGGAAGTGGAACAGATGGGCGGGGCTGGTAGGGTTTTTGCAGAAATTTTCAATAAAGTGATCATAAACAAAACATTTTAAAGCACATTTCTTCTATATCTAAAAGAGTTGGATGCACTGACACTTTCTTGTTTTTTACATAATACGTCTCCATAATAAATGGCCACTTCCAGCAATTTCACCATCACTAATAAATACATACAAATAACCTTTATGTGCCCACCATAATTAAATTGACATAAGCGTAGGTATGTAAACAAAGTTTCGCTAGGAAGAAAGTAAAGCTAGAGAAAATTAGCTTAGAAGCTTTTGTGCTGACGAATTTGCACTGGCCAGCATTCATTTAACGAGATTAAGTTTTGCATTTTGTTAAATATGCCTATTTGCTACAAACTAATGTCTGATGTAGCTGCACGAAGTACGGCGGAGCCTTTCAAAGCGAAAATTTGCATATTAGTAAATATCAAAGACCCTATATATGAAGAAATGCTGCATGGCAAAGTTAGGAAGTGGGTCAGGGCACAGGGGCATCTCCTGGACAGGGGCACTGCGAGGCTGCGACAATGAGGTGAGTTGAGAAACTTGCCTAAGGTGGAAGTATTACAATGATTACCAGGGAATGCAAAAATGCAGTGCCTGAGCATAAACCTAGGGAGTCCATCACCCGGTGTCTAACTGGTGTTCCACTGCAGCTGTGACCCCAAGGGTGCTCCTTGAAACCTCAAGGGCCAAGCCTTCCGACGTCCGCCCCCAGTAACGTGGACCCACCCACCTCCATACGAGATTTTTGGCCCGGAAACAGCCGTGCGCGAGCTGCCGGGGGGGCCTGAGGAGGTGCGGGCCCTGGCCCAATCACAGTTCCGCCACTGTCCGCCCCCACCCTTTGCTTGCCCACACCATATAGAGGCACATTTATCAAGGGTCGAATTTCGAATTCATGTGAGTTTTTTTAAAACTCCCTTAAATTCGATTGAATTCGGAATTCGACTTAAGGTGGCCATACACAGGACGATAAAAGCTGCCGACAGACCGAGTCGGCACCTTATTGGGCCATATATGGGACTAAAAATCCCACTGAATCGTAGACCGCATCTGTTTTTGATGTGGTCCTGCGATCCGACTGCCCATTTGCCCATCATCATGATCCAGTCGTTGGGCCCTAGGGCCCATGAATGGATCAGCCCGATATTGCTCACCTCGCTCCAATATCGCCCACCTGAGCTTGTTTTGGAGACATCGCCAAACGAGCGGATATCTCTGTGTAAGGCCACCTTTAGGAAAATGTATTAATAAAATCGAATTGCCAAAACTCGGACTAATTTAAACGGCCTGAAAACTCAAATCGAATTCGATCAACCTCGATTTGAGTTTTTTTCTCCGAACAAAACTAAAATGTTAGGAAGGCTGCCAACATCTCCAAATTGCTAACTGGACCTCTACCATTAACTTATATAGCAATTCGGCAGGTTTTAGGTGGCGAATAGTCAAATTTGAATTCTTAAAGGGCCAGAGTATGATAAATCTCGAAAATCCAATTCGAATTCGAATTTGGATAATGCCCTAGTCGAATCTGATAGTTTTGACCATAAAAAAAATTACAAAATTCTAATTCGAACTGAAAATTTGATTCTTAATAAATCTGCCCCGTAGTTTAACTCTTAACCTCCTTCCTCCTCAACAGCAGCTGTGATCAGATGAGAAGGGGCAGCATCCTAGGTGAGTGGGCCTGGGTCGGCAGGGCACATGAGGACCAGGGCCCAACAGTTTGTTTCCCAGTGTACCCTGTCTGCATATGAACTGTACTCTGAAACTGGCAATGGCACGGGTACAAGTGCTCCCTGTATGGGCCATAAAGGGTACAACTTTGCTCTAACACATTCAACCGCCCAGTACCATTGGTACATAAACCCTAGTATTATATGCACCAATTCTACCTGATGTGATTTGCAGACGTACAGAAATTTCTGGGGACTTGGCTCGTTCCTCCCCAGCATCCAGCGCGCAGAATGGAGCCCCAGGTAGAAAGCCGCCTGCTCGGCTTTGATAAATATTTGCGATTCAGCCTTTCAAATCTCAGCTCACTTTCTAAATCCTTGTTGTGCACAGACAGCACTTCTCGCTTCCTAAACACCATAAAACAGCCCCGTATTCCCGGGAGGGCCAATAATTGAAAATTTATTTAATTCTTTACTGCTTTATGTATGGAGTGAATGAGCGCGCAAAAGTCATCGGAAAACTATTCAGGCCCCATAAATTATTCCGCATTATGCCTCGAAAAAAATCCAATTTCTTCCAGGAAACTGCTATAAATAATATTAACGCTGCATCTGACAAACGTATAAATAGCGCAGCTAGGGGCTGTGAATCATAAACCGAGGATTTGCGCTCATTTCAGCGCTGACACCCCATAATGAGACATTGAGAAATGGGGGGTAGGACAGTTGGAGTTAAGGGTTTTATTGGAGGTCTGATATTTAAAATTGAAATACACGTCGATGTGGATCTGCATGTACCCTGTATGTAAATATAACTACATCAGATAAGTACAAGGGTTGGATGCCTTCCACTAGCACCCGCTTGCACGCGTGGAATGGCACACTGGTAAGGGACCACGTTTCACCCATTAAGTGGCCATTTACAATTAGGAGCAAGTGTGTAACCAATACCCACAGCTCAAAGATTTGTACAGTGGCAGGTGCAAAAGACTTCAGGTAATATGAATTGAGGTTAAAAACCTTGGAGCTTTGCATCATAAATGAGCTCTATCAATATACATGTGGAGTATAAGATATCTGCTTCCCAGAGGGGTCAACCTCTCCCCTAATCAAATTTAAGTAATTTTTCCCATGACTCTTCTGCCCAGGCCACACCCTAACACTTTGCACCCTACCTTGCCCAGAACCACCTGTAGGGTCAGGTCTTTGCATCCTGGAATGGAGCTGAAACCATGGACATGAATCATGACTAGAGTGCTGCCAGTTCAGCATTGCTGCATATGATGGACCAACTGGTGGTAGGGTCTACTGAGCCAGTGGGACATTGGGAAAAAATCCTGGTGGATTCCCCTTCCCAGACCTGCTCCGTAGTTATGAGCGAATTTATGCGCCCAGACATGGATTCGCGTTTTGCTGTCCGCGACAAAAATTCACCGGCAAAAAATTTACTGCAGGAAAAAAAATTATTCAGACGCCCAATGACTTTAATGCATTTGGACAAAATAGTCGCGCGTATAAAAATTGTCGCTCGCGTCAAAATTGTCATGCGTCAAAATTATTTTGATACCCATTGACTTCAATGCGTTTCGTGAATTTTTCGGGACAGATTCTCTCCTTGACTACTGCTCCCCTCCTGAAACTACAGGAGCTCCCCCCTGACTTCAGACGAGAGGGAGAAGTACAAGGTATGCTTGGGGCGGGGTGGGTGAGGTGTCAAGTATTCCATGTGGAGGACCTGATAACAGGGGCCCCTGAAGTCCCTGTGGGTCCTGAACCCCCCAGTTAACATTTGCTGGGGGTACATAGGGGGTCCCCTATCTCACTTGGTATCTTGCAGGTCATTGTAACACAGAGCCCTATGCAGCATTAGCATCCATATAAACCTGGGTGTTACGCAGTTTTGGATCCCTTCCTCTGCACCCACAGGAGGGCTGCACCTATGGTATGCTGGTTCTAGATGGTTTTATTGCTGCACAGGCAGCACTGCTGTAAATGCACAGAATAACAGAGAATGGAATCGACTGCAACAATATAAATGAGATCAATACAAGTCCAGAGCAGCACATCTCTACCTTGTGCTCCCCTCCAATCAGGCCATTTTTCTTGTAGACATCGGCGCTCACAAGGGAGCAGGAATATAACTCTATCAGCCTGGCTTGCTTCACCTTTGTCTGCCAGGAGATGCCCTGTGGATTCCTGGCACAGATATATCTGCTCAGCTCCTGCACAGATAAACCATCCTTCCCAAATACAATGCAGTGTTTATTCCCTTCCACAGTGTTCTGTGCAGTGACCCCCAATCCCCTTTATCTGCTGATATCATTGTTATATTGTGATTTATAGAGATATTAGCCAGTATGACTGTATGCAGTATCCCACATCCACAGTCCCTTCCCTCCCACTGTAGGCTCCCTAAGTATATCTCTCCCTATTGGCGCCATCTCTACTATACCTGCTATCCCATAGCCTCAGTACCTTCCCAGAGACTATTACCCCACTGTTACTATAGGCACCATCTCTCCCTACTATACCTGCTATCCCATAGCCTCAGTACCTTCCCAGAGACTATTATCCACTGTTACTATAGGCACCATCTCTCCCTACTATACCTGCTATCCCACAGTCCCTTCCCAGAGACTATTATCCCACTGTTACTATAGGCACCATCTCTCCCTACTATACCTGCTATCCCACAGTCACACTCCCTTCCCAGAGACTATTATCCACTGTTACTATAGGCACCATCTCTCCTTACTATACCTGCTATTCCACAGCCACACTCACTTCCCAGAGACTATTATCCCACTGTTACTATAGGCACCATCTCTCCCTACTATACCTGCTATCCCACAGTCCCTTCCCAGAGACTATTATCCCACTGTTACTATAGGCACCATCTCTCCCTACTATACCTGCTATCCCACAGTCACACTCCCTTCCCAGAGACTATTATCCACTGTTACTATAGGCACCATCTCTCCTTACTATACCTGCTATTCCACAGCCACACTCACTTCCCAGAGACTATTATCCCACTGTTACTATAGGCACCATCTCTCCCTACTATACCTGCTATCCCACAGTCCCTTCCCAGAGACTATTATCCCACTGTTACTATAGGCACCATCTCTCCCTACTATACCTGCTATCCCACAGTCCCTTCCCAGAGACTATTATCCCACTGTTACTATAGGCACCATCTCTCCCTACTATACCTGCTATCCCACAGTCCCTTCCCAGAGACTATTATCCCACTGTTACTATAGGCACCATCTCTCCCTACTATACCTGCTATCCCACAGCCACAGTCCCTTCCCAGACACTATTATCCCCACTACTATAGGCACCATCTCTCTCTACTATACCTGATATCGTACAGTCACACTCCCTTCCCATAGACTATTATCCCACTGCTACTATAGGCACCATCTCTCCCTACTATACCTGCTATCCCACAGTCACACTCCCTTCCCAGAGACTATTATCCACTGTTACTATAGGCACCATCTCTCCCTACTATACCTGCTATCCTACAGTCACACTCCCTTCCCAGAGATTATTATCCCACTGTTACTATAGGCACCATCTCTCCCTACTATACCTGCTATTCTACAGTCACACTCCCTTCCCAGAGACTATTATCCCACTGTTACTATAGGCACCATCTCTCCCTACTATACCTGCTATCCCACAGTCACACTCCCTTCCCAGAGACTATTATCCCACTGTTACTATAGACACCATCTCTCCCTACTATACCTGCTATCCTACAGTCACACTCCCTTCCCAGAGACTATTATCCACTGTTACTATAGGCACCATCTCTCCCTACTATACCTGCTTTCCCACAGTCACACTCCCTTCCCAGAGACTATTATCCCACTGTTACTATAGACACAATCTCTCCCTACTATACCTGCTATCCTACAGTCACACTCTCTTCCCAGAGACTATTATCCACTGTTACTATAGGCACCATCTCTCCCTACTATACCTGCTATCCCACAGTCACACTCCCTTCCCAGAGACTATTATCCACTGTTACTATAGACACCATCTCTCCCTACTATACCTGCTATCCCACAGTCACACTCCCTTCCCAGAGACTATTATCCCACTGTTACTATAGGCACCATCTCTCCCTACTATACCTGCTATCCCACAGTCACACTCCCTTCCCAGAGACTATTATCCCACTGTTACTATAGACACATCTCTCCCTACTATACCTGCTATCCCACAGTCACACTCCCTTCCCAGAGACTATTATCCACTGTTACTATTGGCACAATCTCTCCCTACTATAACTGCTATCCCACAGTCACACTCCCTTCCCAGAGACTATTATCCCACTGTTACTATAGGCACCATCTCTCCCTATTATACCTGCTATCCCACAGTCACACTCCCTTCCCAGAGACTATTATCCCACTGTTACTATAGACACATCTCTCCCTACTATACCTGCTATCCCACAGTCACACTCCCTTCCCAGAGACTATTATCCCACTGTTACTATAGACACAATCTCTCCCTACTATACCTGCTATCCTACAGTCACACTCTCTTCCCAGAGACTATTATCCACTGTTACTATAGGCACCATCTCTCCCTACTATACCTGCTATCCCACAGTCACACTCCCTTCCCAGAGACTATTATCCACTGTTACTATAGACACCATCTCTCCCTACTATACCTGCTATCCCACAGTCACACTCCCTTCCCAGAGACTATTATCCCACTGTTACTATAGACACCATCTCTCCCTACTATACCTGCTATCCCACAGTCACACTCCCTTCCCAGAGACTATTATCCACTGTTACTATAGACACCATCTCTCCCTACTATACCTGCTATCCCACAGTCACACTCCCTTCCCAGAGACTATTATCCCACTGTTACTATAGGCACCATCTTACACTACTATGCTGCTGCGCCGGCTGGATGAGTGCTTCTGCACATATTGACGCATGCATGGGACAGTGGATGGTCGGCAGAGAAGGGACCGGACTAGGGGCAGAAGTAAGTATGTGCCTGGCGCCCCTCCACCTTTGGCCCTAGGCACGTGCCTACTCTGCCTACCCCATAGGTGTGGTTTAACAGCCAGCACAGTAAGTCGGTCACTTTGTGAGTCACAACTGCTGATCTCTGTTACTCTGTTACTGCAAATTGCACCCCACTAAAAACAGCCGTGAATCATTATCCTCCTTCTATGTCTGGAGGCAAGTAGCATCTTTTGTCCTTGGAAACTGCAGCCACCTTGTTATTCAGTCGGACCTTAGTACATAAATCACTCCCAGTGCCTCTGGTCACTTTCTGGCTTTGGGAATAAAGTCATTTTGTTCCTTACCTGCTTTCCATTACAAACAGATGCCTCCCAGCATTTCAGTAATGATTCTATTCATAGACTCTGCTGCTCAATCTACTTTGCTGTGTTGTGCTATAAAGACTTCCAAGGACAATCTCACAATTTCTCTGGTTATTCCAAGGCCGTTTGCCATATTGGGCAGTGCCAGCTGTATTGCCGCTAGGACTGATATGGCCCAAATTAAGTAAAATTCCATTAAAATCCTATAAGGTTGGAATGCATCATTGTGAGTGCAGATTGTGAATAAAATATCACTTTCCATTTAATTCTGGGTGCTTAATTATTATTCCCCTTGAGCATCTGCATGGAGTTGGCAGTCATTCCATGGATGGAAACTGTCACACTATAAAATTTATTTTCTCTTTAGTAACTTCTTCATTCTTACTGAGCTGCAGGGACTAAAACAAAATAAGCCTACACCCCTGTCCTATAACCTCTCAGCTCCTTCATGCTAGTGATCTTTGGGCATAAATATAAAAACCTTGGCCTCAAAGCTCTCAGTATTATTGGCGCAATGAACAGTATTTGACCTTTGGACTCGTAACAATAGCACAAGATCCAAATTGCAAATATGGGCACAAAGCACCATGTTTTTCCATTTTTTCCTGTTCTATTTAAGAATTGTGCCCCCTTCACAATTACCCTTGGAGCTGCCTCTGCTGCCCCCTCTTATCCCTGCCCCAGCCAATGGTATAGTCCTTTATGCAGGTTTGGAAAAAAGCCATCGCAAGGACAAAATCATGGTCAAAAAGAGAATACATTTTTCCATGATTTTTGACCATATTGTCTATTTACTTTTATTTACAAGTCTATCTATTTATTTACAGGATATAGCGCCGAAAAATATGACCCTGCTTCATTTTCAACCTTATTCAGTGGGAGTGCTTTTCTAGACCATAGATAATAGACTATTTACCATTTAGAAATCAAATGAAACAAAGTCAAATCAAACCAGCAAAAGATTATAAAACAGCTGAATTTAAGTAAATAGACTGCAAAATGTAGCTGTACGTTTTCGCTGATGTCTCTTGCATCATTGCTCTGGAGAACGCTGTCAGGGTGTATTATGGCTTCATAGGCAACAAGAAGAATTTACATGTTTCAGCATAAAACAACTGATGACAAATGATGTCACTTTTTGCACGACGTTTCATTAATTGGACTGGATATTACAAAGCGTTCGATCATCAACGGCGGTCACAGCGTCTAAACTGAAATTGATCCGCCCTTTGTAGCCTCAAGGGGAACTTTCCTGAAACCTAATTTTATTCAGCATGAAGAAGCTTCTTTCATGACTCCATATATCCCCCCAAATACTCTGCCTGCAGTTATCACCATGTCCTGTCCACAGCAATATTTACTACTATCTATATATTATTTATCTATTATCTATCTATCTATCATCTATCTATCTCTCTATTTATCTATCTATCTATCTATCATCTATCTGTTTATTATCTATCTATCTATCTATTATCTATCTATCATCTATCTATCTATCTATTTATCTATCTATCTATCTATCTATCATCTATCTATCTATCTATCTATCTATCTATCTATCTATCTATCTATCTATTATCTATCTATCTATTATCTATCTATCTATCTATCTATCTATCTATCTGTCTATCTGTCTATCTATCTATCTATCTATCTATCTATCTATCTATCTATCTATCTATCTATCATCTATCTATCTATCTATCTATCTATCTATCTGTCTGTCTGTCTGTCTGTCTATCTATCTAATGAAATCAAATGACCTTTATTGGCAGGACCAAATACATTTAGCATTGCCAAAGCCGGTAGAGGGGTGAAATGGGTGAGGTTGTGGGGGGGGCAGTTTATAAAAGGGGAAAGTCCTGTCTTTCTCAATCTATGAAAGTCTCTTAGATATTGTGCAGCTATTGTTATTGTCAGTACCTCTTCTCCCAGTAGGTTGTGGAGTTCCCTCTCTTCTTTTAAGGATGTAAAGTCTGGGATGTGACCAAAGAATTTTCTGGAAGTGGGTGTCCCTCAGTGCTGAGTATTTGGGGCATTGTAGCAGGAAGTAGGCCTCATCCTCCACTGCCAAATTGTCGCCCATAGACTTCAATGGATTTCAGCAAATTTTTGGCAAAGAGAAAAGGGTCAGATTTGCCCATCACTACTCAGGATCTGTCTGTCTTTGGGGTTCAGTAGAGTTTCCAGGTATGGGGCCAGTCTGTATCCCTCCCCAGTGATTAGTAGATGGAAAGTTACTTGGAGTTTGATATTTCTATCTATCTATCTATCTATCTATCTATCTATCTATCTATCTATCTTTGTATCTATCATCTATCTATCATGTCTGTCTGTCTATCTATCGTCTATCTATATATCTATCATCTGTCTATATATCGATCATGTCAGTCTATCCCTTATTCTATAACTTAATCAATACTGAATCTATTTCTCTTCCTGACGCTCCTTCTTGTCTGTCTGTTAAGTTTATCAATCCATCTTCCCATCGATCAATACAACCATTGCATTTACCGGAGCAGTGGAATAATGATATTATCAGATAGAGCAAAGAGTAGGTGTTTGGAAGTCACAAGCTGCACCATCTAATATGAGTTTTGTGTCTCACGTGTAGCCCAACCTTTCCATAGCCTCCGGGAAAAATCAATTTCCCAGGAAATCAAACCCCATCAATCTGTCTCCCAGGGAAGGAAAATACAGTGATGGCTTTGTTATTAGCAGCCGGCATTTATACACTGCCTGGTTTTCATCTCACATGGAGAGATATAAATGTGAAACAATAAATTGAGTGTAAACATGTTCCCTGAGCTCCTTAAATATGTATCTACAATGAGCTGTATCTGGTGTACAGTGGTGTGCAAAACTATTTGCCCCCTTCCTGATTTCTTATTCTTTTGCATGTTTGTCACACAAAATGTTTCTGATCATCAAACACATTAAACTATTAGTCAAAGATAACACAAGTAAACACAAAATGCAGTTTTTAAATGAGGGTTTTTATTATTTAGGGAGAAAAGTAATCCAAATCTACATTTTCATGTGTGAAAAAGTAATTGCCCCCTGAACCTAATAACTGGTTTGGCCCCCCTTAGCAGCAATAACTGCAATCAAGCGTTTGCGATAACTTGCAACGAGTCTTTTACAGCGCTCTGGAGGAATTTTGGCCCACTCATCTTTGCAGAATTGTTGTAATTCAGCTTTATTTGAGGGTTTTCTAGCATGAACCGCCTTTTTAAGGTCACGCCACAACATCTCAATAGGATTCAGGTCAGGACTTTGACTAGGCCACTCCAAAGTCTTCATTTTGTTTTTCTTCAGCCATTCAGAGGTGGATTTGCTGGTGTGTTTTGGGTCATTGTCCTGCTGCAGCACCCAAGATCGCTTCAGCTTGAGTTGACGAGCAGATGGCCGGACATTGTCCTTCAGGATTTTTTGGTAGACAGTAGAATTCATGGTTCCATCTATCACAGCAAGTCTTCCAGGTCCTGAAGCAGCAAAACAACCCCAGACCATCACACTACCACCACCATATTTTACTGTTGGTATGATGTTCTTTTTCTGAAATGCTGTGTTACTTTTACGCCAGATGTAACGGGACGCGCACCTTCCAAAAAGTTCAACTTTTGTCTCGTCGGTCCACAAGGTATTTTCCCAAAAGTCTTGGCAATCATTGAGATGTTTTTTAGCAAAATTGAGACGAGCCTTAATGTTCTTTTTGCTTAAAAGTGGTTTGCGCCTTGGAAATCTGCCATGCAGGCCGTTTTTGCCCAGTCTCTTTCTTATGGTGGAGTCGTGAACACTGACCTTAATTGAGGCAAGTGAGGCCTGCAGTTCTTTAGATGTTGTCCTGGGGTCTTTTGTGGCCTCTCGGATGAGTTGTCTCTGCGCTCTTGGGGTAAATTTGGTCGGCCGGCCACTCCTGGGAAGGTTCACCACTGTTCCAATATTTTTGCCATTTGTGGATAATGGCTCTCACTGTGGTTCGCTGGAGTCCCAAAGCTTTAGAAATGGCTTTATAACCTTTGAAATTGAACTCAGGTGTGATAAACCACAGTTAAGTTATTTTTTAACAAGGGGGGCAATCACTTTTTCACACAGGCCCATGTAGATTTGGAGTTTTTTTTCTCCCTTAATAATGTAAACCTTCATTTAAAAACTGCATTTTGTGTTCAATTATGTTATCTTTGACTAATAGTTAACGGTTTTTGATGAGCAGAAACATTTAAGTGTGACAAACATGCAAAAGAATAAGAAATCAGGAAGGAGGCAAATAGTTTTGCACAACACTGTATATTCCTATATTTATAAACATGGCCTTCAGCATTAGAGGGCAGATTTACCTAGGGTCCAATATCGAGGGTTAATTAACCCTCGATATTCGACTGTCGAATGTAAATCCTTCGACTTCGAATATCGAAGGATTTACCGCAAATAGTTCGGTTCGAAGGATTTTAATCCATCGATTGAACGATTTTTCTTCGACCAAAAAAAGATTGCAAAGCCTATGGGGACCTTCCCCATAGGCTAACATTGACTTCGGTAGGTTTTAGGTGGTGAACTAGTTTTAAAGGCGACAGTTCTTCGACTATTGAATGGTCGAATATTCAAATGATTTTTAGTTTGAATCGTTTGATTCGAAGTTGAAGGTCGAAGTAGCCAATTCGATGGTCAAAGTAGCCAAAAAAATCATTCGAAATTCGAAGTTTTTTTTATTCTATTCCTTCACTCGAGCTAAGTAAATGGGCCCCTAGGTGTGCCAATATATATATAATAATAAAGGTTTATTAAGTCCAACGTTTCGTCAGGGATTGTGGGAAGTACACATATGAGCTCTAGTTGGTGCCAAAAACTAGTTGCTAGGAGTCACAACTATAAACGAGCAACCTCAAAATAATAAAAACTCACAAAACTAATACTAAACAAAAGTGTGAAATCAAAAGAAAAACCTAAAAAGTAATAAAGGTAAAGCCACAGTATTAAGAACACTGACATTGAACACCCCTCGTTGTCCCTGGAGGTCCTCCGTAAGCCCAGGTCCTGTGATTAGCCCAGTGTGTGAGCTTTGTACCTGACCGTCAATCCTGCAGAAGTGAACTGGGACTTACATGATCGGCCAGTGGTCTCAGTGAGACAGCGCGAACAGCATCGATTAGCGACCCGCACACTTGTCCTACCACCACCTTTCTCCATCTTTTTCTAATGTCTTCAGCTTGCCCTGCTCTACCTGCAAAGATAGGTGTGATCCTAAAATACGGATCATGAAGGCCTAAAGGTCACTAATGGAACAATGGAAGTGCCTTTTTTTTTTTATCAGAAATCAGTTGTCAGTGACTGGCCTCACCATATAATCTACAGTTCTTGGGATGGGGATGCCGAGTGCACAATGGCATTGTTATAGGCCCGTTGTAACCTCTTCTTGTATAGCTCAAAGGCACAGCCCCAGAGACTCTCTGAAAGTTATTTATAAAGGTTGGTAAATATTACCTTCCAAGGTCCCTCTAATGTCACTGTGCCAGCAATAACTGCCCGGTAGCAGCTGTGATTTGCAGTAATGCCATCCCATTAGAAATATCACCTGAACGGACTTCTGAAAAAGGTGGCGCATAAAATCTCCATATCACTGTGCTCCTCTGCATATAAAACAGCCCCAGAGAGACAAAGTATATGTTTATTTGATATATTATGTCAACTGACCTTGTATTGCCAGGAGCAGGTTTTCTGGTTTATGAAACTACCCGTAAATACTATAGTAGGTTATATTAAAAGAGCATTATGCTGAAACATTAATAAATACAGGGCTAATGTAGTAACATATAAAAGTTGCTAAATTGCCTCACTGCTGTTACTCCTAGCAACCATCCAATCAGATCATAGGATTAATTTTCTAATTTCAAGCGTCAAGGTAATATGAAGTTGGCTCAGAATACACATCACCATAATGTTCATTTAAAGGTCACCTTTTCCTTTTTAAGAACATATACTAAAAGAGTAAAAATATTTAATATTTAAATGTTGACCAGATGCAAGAGGAGTTAGCCAAACAGCTTCTAGTTAGAATCCCATTAGGGGAGGCCATAACTAGTGGGCAGGCTCACTTAACAATGGATAGGAATAGGTGCAGTGGCGCTCCACCAATGAGGCGAGTTGAGCCACTCACCTCAGGCGGCAGAGCCCCCCTGGTTGCCAGGGGCGGCAAAAATGCCGCTCCTGGTAACTAAGAGCCGAATTTCCGGTTTTCAACCTGGAAATTTGGCTCTTCTAGTGCAGAGATGCGGTCTCTGCACTAGCGACGTGCACCACCCCCGACCCCCCCCAGCGTTGAAAGGGTGAGCGCCGTGAGGAGGGGTGGGGGCGGCAAAGGAAGGCCGCCTCAGGCGGCGAAGAGGCAAGGATTGCTGCTGAGTAGGTGGTTTGCTGTCCAAGTATGTTTGATTTGGGGAGTTCCTGTAGGCCTCCGTAGGTTGTAGGGATGTAGCGAACGTCGGAAAAAAAGTTCGCGAACATATTCGCGAACTTGCGCAAAAATGCGAGCGGTTCGCGAACGGTTCGCGAACCCCATAGACTTCAATGGGAAGGCGAACTTTAACATCTAAAAAAGACATTTCTGGCCAGAAAAATGATTTTAAAGTTGTTTAAAGGGTGCAACGACCTGGACAGTGGCATGCCAGAGGGGGATCAAGGGCAAAAATGTATCTGAAAAATCTGCCTGTGTGTGCTTGGAAGAGATAGTGTAGGGGGAGAGCTGTTAGTGATTTCAGGGACAGATGATAGTAAGTTTGCTGGCTAGTAATCTGCTTGATACTGCTCTGTATTGGAACAAAAAAATAAATAAAAGCAGTCCTTACAAGGACTACTGTTATTGCAGCAGTCAGCAGATGAGATCAGAAGCAGGACAGCTGCCCACTGCAGCTACATACAGAGCACTGCAGTAGAAGGTAGATTACTAGCCAGCAAAGCTACCTAAGCTTAAATGTCCCTCAAACCCCTGCAGACTTCTGTCCCTCCAATAACAGAGCAGTATCAACACGATTACTAGCCAGCAAACTTTCAACTGTCCCTGAAATCACTAACAGGCAGCAGCTCTCTCCCTACACTATCTCTTCAGCACACACAGGCAGAGTGAAAAAAACGCTGCAGGGCTTCGGTTTTTATAGGGAAGGGGAGTGGTCCAGGGGAGAGCTTCCTGATTGGCTGCCATGTACCTGCTGGTCTGGGGTGAGAGGGCAAAAAAAAGCGCCAACAATGGCGAACCCAAAATGGCGAACGTCGCGCGACGTTCGCGAACTTCCGGCGAGCGCGAACACCCGATGTTCGCGCGAACAAGTTCGCCGGCGAACAGTTCGCGCCATCTCTAGTAGGTTGGTGGTTCTCTCTAGCCAAGATGAAGGTGGGAAATCCCTGTTAGGTCTCTTTGGAAAGGATGTGTGGAGTTGGGTGCCTGAATTAGGAGGTCTCAGTAAGGATGAGAGTCAGGAGGCTCAAGAAACAACAAGAAAGGGCCCCTCAGACCTAGTAATAGGGTGGTTTGTTGCAGGGGCGATCCTGGCCCCTCCGCCGCCTGAGGCAGCAGCAGTTGCTGCTGCCCCCCCCCCAGGAAATTCGCTCTTAAAGTACCAGGAGCAGCATTTTTGCTGCCCCTGGTACCTAGTGGGGCGCTGTCTTTTAGGGGTCCAACCTTGCACTTATAAACTTCAGCAACTTCCAGTTGGTTTTCATTTTATATTTTTAGTGAATTATTTAACTTTATGTTCAACAGCTCTCCAGTTTGCAATATCTGGTTGCTAGGGTCCAGTTTACCCTCCCAGTTGCTGGGAGTTTTAGATCTCAAGTTCTTCTCCAGTAATGGACTAATTGTAAGTGGAACACTCCTAAACCATGGACCCCAAAAGGCAAATGTAACTGGACAGAATTGGGGGTGTTGCCTAGTATGCTGGTAGTTATGAATATTATAGGGTCATGGATTGGAATTGGGATAACAACTTTGCTGAGAATGTTAGAAAGACATATTTACATATTCTAATTTAGAGCTGTTGTTTCCAGCTGTTTCCAAAATTCCAAACCAAGATGAGAGTAACATATCTGCTTTCCCTGAGAAATCTTATCTGTATTTCCTTACTTATCTGCTCATCCTGAGCTGCCTGAGAAACTCCTCTAAATCACTGTATCAGTCTTTCCCTCATCCAATAGGCAATGCCCGAGGGTTTACTCTTCATTCCTGCAGCCAATAAACCAACCTTAATGGGATGGTCTCATTTATCTGAGCTAATTAGCAGTAATTGGCCCCACTGGTGTGCTGTAACCTCAGGTAACTTGTCCTTTGCCGACTGTTTAATTAACTGTCTCTGTATCTACAGCTGGACCTCACAATAAGCGGGACCGGAATATTTCTCTACCTCTACCCACAATGCAGAGGTTAAAGTTCTTTATTCTTTTGCTTTGAGATATCATTAGGGCATGTAAACAAGGGCATCTGCCCTGAGCCAAATAGTAGCTATCGAAGGGCAAGTTGGCAATAAGCATTTATTCAGGTGTGGGTGGAACAGCAGAAGGTCCACACATTGTGTCTCCAGCAACATTGGCTCCAGCTTTGGTTATCCACTGCAACTAAACAACAGGGAGCATTTACTGGCCTTCTGCTTTAAAAACATTTGTTATGGAATACTAGACCTGAAAACAAAACCCATTGGGGAGGTGTATAGACATGGAGCATGTTTTTATTTCTTCCCCCATAATGCAGGTTTCCCCCTCCAGATTTCCAATATAATTGTGCCCTCTGCAAATGCAATCTATGCTACAACCTGGTTACAAAACTTGCAGTAACTGCCAGGAATGTGTCATAATAGGAATAATACAGCAGGTATGGGCGCCCTGGTGTTCATGAGTTTGCAGGTTTTTTTTGGCAGAAAAGAACACATTCATGGGTGGTAAGACCCCTGTATTAAAGGGGTGGTTCACCTTCAGGTAAACTTTTAGTATGTTATAGAATGGCTTATTCTTAGCAACTTTTCAACTGGCCTTCCTTTTTTATTGTTTTATAGTTTTTAAATAATTTGCTTTCTTCTTCTGACTCTTCCCAGTTTTCAAATGGGAGACCCTAGCAGGCAAAAAACTATTGCTCTGTAAGGCTACAAATTTTCATTATTATTGTTATTTATTATTACTTATCTTCCTATTTCGGCCCTCTACTATTCATATTCCTGTCTCTCTTTCAACTGGTTGCTAGGTTAAATCAGACCATAGCAACCCTACAGCTGCCAAAATTCCCAACTGGAGAGCTGCTGAACAAAAATCTTAATAACTCTAAAACCACAGATAACAAAAAAAAGAAGAACAATGGCCAAGGCCGGATTATCTTCCCCGTTGCACGCACCCCCCTCCCATGAGCACGCATAAGTACATGCGCTATTGCGCTGGGGAGCGATGGGGAACGCTGTGTTCCCAATGCAGCTGGGCGGCATGTGCCCCTAAACTTTCGCCGCCCTAGGCCCGGGCCTATGTGGCCTTGCCACAAATCCGGGTTTGCCAATGGCAAATTGTCTAAGAATATCACTATCTACATCATTTTAAAAGATAATTTAAAGGAGAACAACCCCTTTAACCGCCTGGTCAGTGGCTGATGGGTAGGTGGCATTTGTGTTGTTATTGGCAGTAAGCTGTTCAATGCACCTTCATGAATGTACCTGCGATTACCCCCCTAGCGTGTCCTTTCCAGGCCCCCCTGTTCTCCCACAGTCACAGGTTTACTCCTCTAATAATGCCAACATCAGGTATAAGGTTTAATACATTTCTCAGTGCTTTAAAACTGTGTCCATCCATCTATCTATTATCTGTCTCTCTCTCATGAACCCCTCTATATTTACGTGAGTATAGCAGACACCCCAAGAAAGCGAGCACCAATGAATACCGCCATTTATTTCCATGCAAACACAACTAACGATGATGAGAATAAACAGCTGCAGCTGTACAGCAGCCCCATACAATGGAGGCTGGAAATGAAATGCATAATCTTTATTTAAGAAACAAATTCAGATGTTTCATAGAATCTCCTATTCAGATGAGTGCATTATGTTGGTCCTAAGTATCTCTGCTATACACAGGGAACACAATGCAGCAGATTGCTCTGGGCACGGTGGGAATCTATTGTAATGTAACACACTTTTAGCTTTCAACAGGGAACAACAGCAGCGGATAATGACGACGGCTCAGGCCTGTGTATTCAGTTACAGAAGCCCATTCCATAGGGGTATCCCTGTGATATGGAAATGCCAATCTCTGCCCGCGGGCACCTTAGGAGAACAACTTCAAGATTGTATCTAACAACACCACCGGTTCTGCATTTATAATTAGCAAACATGGAAGATTATGTCTGGACCTGGGCCGGCGTGGGGTATTGTGGGAAGGTGGGTCGTTGCCAAGCTGTCTGAGTGCGGCTCCAGATGTCCTGAGCGATTCCCAATTATTGCTTCTGATAACACAAAGCCGCACTCCATATGTAAATAGCAGTAAGTTTCCCATCCAAAAGGCAAAAGCAGAGCGTTCGCACACGGAACGGAACGTGAGACTATTTTGGGCTGTTTGTGTTGATGTCGAGTGCGGCGCTGTCAGCTCTGGATAATGAGACTCGAGACACTTTCTAAGCCGCAGATACATAATGAACATAAAATAGTGGCGCAGATACACAGTGAGCATATTAATCCTGCCCAGGGACTGCTCAACCCAACAGAATACACATAAATATAAAAAAGTGAAAACCAGGTATGGGATCCGTTATCCAGAAAGCTCCGAATTACGGAAAGGCTGTCTCCCATAGATAAAATTTTATCCAAACAATGCAAATTTTTAAAATGATTTCCTTTTTCTCTGTTATAATAAAACAGTTCCTTGTACTTGATCCCAACTAAGATATAATTAATCCGTATTGGAAGCAAAACCAGCCTATTGGGTTTATTTAATGTCTACAGGATTTTCTAATAGACTTAAGGTGAGAAGTCCCACATTACCAAAAAGATCCATTATCTGGAAAACCCCAGGTCCAGAGCATTCTGGATAACAGGTCTGATACCTGTATAACAAAAGTGGGCCCAATTAATATTTTGTATACTATTTACCCCAGCTGTAGCTACTGTATAGTCAGAATAGCTCTTGTCAGTCTCATTCCCGCACCAAGGCATTAATATGAGCTTGCCCCTCCCTTTGCTGCTCTAACTGCCCATTCTCTTAGGTCCCTTACACACGGGCGGTTTTACCTGCGCTCCCCTGCGTTGTGCTTTTTTCCATTCAGCCGCAGGGGAGCGCAGGAGTAGACACAGTCAATTATTGTGAAGGGGGCTGTACTCACACAGACGTATGTAAGTGCCAAACGCAGGTTGGGATGCAGCATGTTACATTTCACCTGCGTTCGGCGCATACATGCGTCTGTGTGAGTACAGCCCCCTTCACAATTATTGACTGTGTCTGCTCCTGCGCTCCCCTGCGGCTGAACGGAAGAAAGCGCAACGCAGGCGCAGGTAAAAACGCTCATGTGTAAGAACCCTTATGGGAAGGTTCCCACTAGATGCTGGATGCAGGGAGTTGCTTCCATTCAGCCATTAGAACATTAGTAAAGTTGGGCACTGATGTTGGGAGTCAGATGTGGCTCACAGTTGGGGTTCCAATTCATCCCACAGAGGTTCAGTTGGATTGAGGTCAGGGCTCTGTGCAGTTTTCTCCATCTCAGCAAAACCATTTAGTATGGCCCTGGCTTTGTGCATGGGGACATTATTATGCTGAAACAGAAAAGGGCTCCCACAAACTGTTCCACAAAGTAGGAAGCCTAAAATTATCAGGAATTTCATTGTAGCTTGTAGCCTTAATGTTTCATTGGAATCAGGGGCCCAAATGATGAAACCTGCCCCAGATCACTATTCCTCCCCCACCAAACGCCATTGGCATTATACATTCAGGCAGGTAGAGTTCTCCTGACATCTGCTCATGCCAGACTTTTCAGTTTGAGAAATGATATTTATCTGGTTATTTATTTGTAGGCAGTGTCGGACTGGCCCATCAGGATACCAGGAAAAGTCCCGGTGGGCCCAGGTGTCAGTGGGCCCTCATGCTGCTAGACATTTAGCCTATTTCATGGCCATTCCCTATTTCAATGAGAACTAAGTGGCTTAATAGATGAAATAATAGATTATAGTATTATAGTATGTAAAGAAAAGAGACTAGGAGAATAGATGTTGAGTAAGGAGAGGAAAAATAATAGTAGTGGTAGTGGGCCCCTGGTCTAAGGTTACTTGGTGGGCCCCTGGTCAATGGTTTTTGGGTGGGCCCCGTGGTGTCCCAGTCCGACACTGTTTGTAGGGATGCACCTAATCCAGGATTCGGTTCGGGATTCTGCCTTTTTCCGCAGGATTCAGTTCCGGCCGAATCCTTCTGCCCGGCTGAACTGAACCCAAATTCGAATTTGCATATGCAAATTAGGGGCGGGGAGGGAAATCACGTGACTTTTTGTCACAAAACAAGGAAGTAAAAATGTTTCCCCTTCCCATCCCTAATTGCATATGCATATTAGGGTTCCGATTCGGTTCGGTATTCATTCGAATCTTTCGTGAAGGATTCAGGGGTTAGGCCAAATCCAAAAAAGTGGATTCGGTGCATCCCTATTTATTCGGTGCTTTTTATCACTACAACCACCAGAAACGAGATGAGCATAAAGATTTAAACATCTGCTGATCCCAAAACAAACAGGGCCACAATCAGAGAAGTGATATGATTGGATAGGCACAGGGTGAGTTTGACCGCCATGATCCTATCAGCAAAAACTTTTAGTAAATCAGCTTGATTTGTGAATTGACGGTGTCTTCTTTTCTAGCACATTCTTTTTATCGTGCGTTCAGCTCTATGGGGAGATGTTAACAACCAAGTTCTATTTCTGACTTTCTTCCCACTGACCTCACTGCTTGCCCTTTCCAGCTCTTCACAGTCCTGTGGGTCGGACACTACAAGGCTGAGCTTTCCCTAGTCCCTGCCAAGCTGAACGGCTGGAAAAAAAATGTCCTTTTCTGCCACTGAGCCGCATTCATAATGGCACCAGGGAAAGCCACTGGAAGTGTATTGGCTTATAGCATTAACACCTTCCTGGCTGGACAGGGGAAACCGTCTTTGTACAATACAGTTATATTTTGCTTTGCGGAACCCTCTATAAATCTACAGACATACTCAACTTGCTGCTGAACTACAGGCGCAGTCGAGGAGCTGTGACTAAACAGATAAAACTGAAAGCAGTATTTGTCTAATTGTTTAGATTCACTGCATTGCTGGTTCTGACTGCTGAAACAATGTTACTAAAGCCAGATGATTAACAGACCTGGGGAACAACTGACCTGCTACATTGTTTCTGAGTCAGAACCAGAGAACAGATAATGATATTTCCACATATCCATAAAACCAGTGAGGATAAGGAATGTATGGATTTTGGGAAGTTGCTTAAAATTATACTTATTTTTATTTGGCAAATGTTAGGTCCGGACTGAGAATTAAAATAGGCTCTGGCATTTCAGGTACACAGAGGCCCAAACAGCCCCCACCAGCCCACTAAATACTGACTTTCTATGGCACCTTATAGCAGCCCCTCTGGCATTTGCCAGAACCCACAGATTGCCAGTCCGGGCCTGTAAGTGTACATTCCCTTTAAAGGGGTGGTTCACCTTTGAGATAACATTTAGTATGATGTACAGAGGGATTTCTGAGACAATTTGCAATCGGTTTTCATTTTTTATTATTTAAGGTTTTTGAGTTATTTAGCTTTTTATTCATTGCATTTTAAGCAATCTGGTAGCTAGGGATCAAATTAGCCTAGCAACCATGCATTGATTTCAATAAGAGACTGGAAAATGAATAGGAGAGGACTGAATAGAAAGATGAGTAATAAAATGTAGCAATCACAATACATTTGCAGCTTTACAGAGCATTTTCTGTTTAGTAGGGGTCAGTGATGCCCATTTGAAAGCTGCTAAGAGTCAGAAGGAAAAGGAAATAACTATAAAAAATAATAAAGTGTGTGTGTGTGTGTGTGCACGTGAGATGGAGCGAGTGTGTAATGTTAGTTCCTTGCAAGGTAAGTCAGTGACAGAATAGAGTTTCCTTTCCTTTATTGCCTGTGCTCCATTCTATTATCTTTTGTTTAGAGCTGCAGGAGAAATGGTTCATTGGAGCAAGAGCAATAAAAATGTAAAATGTGTTGAACATTCCTCTCAGATAAAGCTGTTGCATACACAAGGTCATACTTAGCGGGAATATGCAGGTGCTGTGGGGCCAGTTCCTGCGATGGAGAAGTTTAGACAGCACTCTGCATAGTGATTGCACCAGAAAATATAATATAGTCATACTCAATGCTTGCAATGGGGATCAGAAAGGATCTGTGCAGTCCCTGGGACAGAATGCTCTGTTATACAGATAGCTAGAATCTCAGCCATAAAGCAGGGCAGAACTGCTGCTCACTATGGGGATCAGATAGTATCCGTGCAGCCACTGGGACAGAATGTTCTGTTATACAGATAGCTAGAATCTCAGCCATAAAGCAAGGCAGGACTGCTACTTACAATGGGGATCAGATAGGATCTGTGCAGCCACTGGGACAGAATGCTCTGTTATACAGATAGCTAGAATCTCAGCCATAAAGCAGGGTAGGACTGCTGCTTACAAAGGGGATCAGATAGGATCTGTGCAGCCACTGGGACAGAATGTTCTGTTATACAGATAGCTAGAATCTCAGCCATAAAGCAGGACAGGACTGCTGCTTACAATGGGGATCAGATAGGATCTGTGCAGTCCCTGGGACAGAATGTTCTATTATACAGATAGCTAGAATCTCAGCCATAAAGCAGGGCAGGACTGCTGCTTACAAGGGGGATCAGATAGGAAGTTATTTACAAAATGAAAAACATTTACAAAGCAAAAAAAAATAATCATGCCATTTCCGAATTACATAATATTACTGACAATAAGAAAGTAGAAGAATGAGTCCAAGAGAAATTAAATTCATCCAATGCTTCTCATTCAGACTCTGTCTCCTGATCTCATTGATCTTAATAAATACCCTCAAGATTTTTTATATTGTTATGTCTACTTATTCATTGTCTTTCCCCAGAGTTTTCATACATCTCATAGCCCAGAAGTGACACTGAATCACTGACAAAATAATAAATACCGTTTCCCTGGTTAAATCGGTGACTTCTATGAATAAGCCCATAGGCTCTCTCTGCATAGCCATTGGCGCATATGTTATAAATACCCAGAGCCTTAAACACACCCTCATATAAACAACCCACCAAGAAGTGCTCTTGACTCTCCTCCACCCCACACCCCCAGGGACACTCTATTTACATTGCTTACTGTAGGAATTTCATATTTTGGCTTACGTATAGTTAGCCCTGCTAATGAAATTCGAATTCAAAAAGACCAACCGGAATTAAGTCGAAGGTTTTTTTGTGGCCGAATAGGTCAGTTTTCGATTTGGTTTTCGAATAGGTCCGTATACAGCCGAATTAAAATCGTACGAATCAAAGTAATACCGCATTCGATCAAATTCGAATCTAAGTTTTTCCCCAAGTTTTTCAAAGTCCACCAATTGACTCCAAATAGGTTCTAAGAGGTCTCCCGTAGGCTAAAACAGCAATTCGGCAAGTTTTATATGGCGAATGGTCGAAATTGAATTTTTAAAGAGACAGTACATGATAAATTTCGATATTCGAATTTTCGAATTACACAAAAAATAGCTCGAAATTCGAGTTTTTTGAATTCGAGAATTCACCTCGACCTTTGTAAATCTGCCCTAAGTATTTCAGAATCTCCTCCAGGCTCTTGCTAGTACAGTCTCTTATAGCCAATGGGACAGTACATAAGGACATAAGGACCCTGGCATAGATCTATTTCCATGGAGTCGATATGATCTCTGCCGCCCCAATGCCTCATCTCTTTAACAGCTTACGGGCATGGGAAATGAGTTGTGGGAAATATAGGAGATCAGATAGGATCTGTGCCACTGTGAGAGAATGCTGTTATAAAGATAGCTTTAGCAAAAAGACCCAAAACAACTTCAATGTTGGTTTCTGGCAAAGGTTTCTTCTGTTCAGCACCATGGACAGTGCATAGGGCAGACGGTGCTTCTTCTATAGGGAAAAAACAGCCCAACAGCCTCAACTTGTATCCTACAAATCTACATTCTCTTGCCAGTCTTGTAATAAATTCACACATTTATAATAGAATTTCGAAAATGGACAGCACCGTTTCCATGAATAAAAAAGCCTTTATTGTAACTTGGCCACGACCAAAAGACACATTCACACATTTATAAAACAAGACACTTGTCTCCATGGGATTGACGTTAAATGTGTGTACCCTAAAATTGTCCTGTTGAATTGTGCTTAGTACAGAGGGGCAAATGCAGAATTGTAGATTAAAAAATTGCATCCAAACTTTTAAGGGTCATCAATGACCCTTAAAATACATATAAATAAAGATCGCCCCTGCCCATTAAAAAAACACTGAAGCTGGCCAGTCAAGAATGGAATTCCAGCTGTTGCTGCACTACAATTCCCAGCATCCTCCAAAAGATGAAGGCTTTCAGGAGGTTACTAGAAGTAATGATTTACTTGATTTCATTATATTTTCTTCTCATACAATGTACCTCTGTCCTGTGATGCCCAGGGCCCCCTCAAGTATATGTTTTCCCACATGACTGATACCACCGGTTTCCCTGTAAAATATATCTTGGGTAATGCCCCCAATCTACTAGTCCTGGCCCAATATTATCCATTTTCCCTCTCCCAGCACACCACATACCCATCCAATTAGCACTCTACCCCCACCCTCAGGCCCACGATTTAAAGATAGAAAGAGCAGAAAAACTCCAACATGCTTAATAAATTGGTCTGTGTGTGTTATAAAAACATGTTATATTCTTTCCCCTACATTACACTTTGTGCTGAAACCCACGTCCCATTTGGCAGCCATTACAGTAAAATCAGTTACTTAATTTCCATCTCCAAGATGAGGATTTAATAGACATTTTATGACTGATAATTACCAACACATTTTAAAATGACTGTGGCAGCAATTTACTGAATAGAAAGAGAGATTCTGCTGCGGAAGCCTCATCTGCTCCGAATATACAGTATATATATTCCTAACCTTTGGCCACTATATATATATATATATATATATATATATATATATATATATATATATATATATATATATATATACAGTATGTGTGTGTGTGTATATATATGGAGCAGATGAGGCTCTCGCACCCTTAATTCCAATAAAAATGGTTTCTGTTTTCTCTGTAATAATAAAACAGTACCTTGTACTTGATCCCAACTCAGATGTAATTAATTCTTATTGGAGGCAAATTAAGCCTGTTGGGTTTATTTAATGTTTACATGATTTTAGTAGACAAGGTATGGAGATCCAAACTACTGAAAAATCCATTATCCAGAAAACCCAAGGTCCCAAGCATTCTGGATAACAGGTTCTATACCTATATCTGACTGTCAATAAACTCAATTAATATTTTATTTGGGAAAATTGGGGTTCAGTATAAGTAGTCTTGTATTTAATACCCCATACAAACAGCTAAATACAGGCACATTCCTTGTATAGGTACATAAAGGCTGGAGCCATCATACTGTTTCCATCTCTTAAAATTATAAACTCAGTTATTACATTTGGACAGGGCTTCACCATCAACTCTTGTGCTGGCCTATGTGAGGTTCTCATTTTCCTATATGGACCTAAAAGCCCATCTTGAAGGTCAATTATAGCAAGAATTTGAGTAAACCTTTGTTGGACCTTAACATGCTTAAACCTTCCTTAGTATATCCATTATGACTGAGTTAGGTCTATTGTCCCCCAAAAGCACCTAGAGGAATCAACTTTACAAAGGCGAATGTTTATCCTTCACTATAAGTCTATGCTTTCAATGCTTAACCACTGCCATACGTGCATCCAGTTTCTCCAGCCAATTTGATTCAGTGCAGAGTCCTCAACCTGCAATGGGGCTGCTAAGAAAAGCTTAAGTTCTAAACCTGGTTTCATTGCTAAAACCCAAAGATCATCTTATTTTCAATGGTTTATAGAAGAACCCAAGACCTAAGAAGATACATTTCTCATACAACTTTTGGTGGCAAAGTTTTCTTTAGCCAGAAGAAAACTTTGGATAAAATAATCGTTAAGTAGACCCCCCGTCCCTATTCTGCACACTTTGTAAAGGGCCCATTCATTGTCTAATGCCCACTACCACCAAATGAGCATACCTTTACCTGTGACCAATACAGTGGGGTCACATCAGGATAATCAGGACCTATCAGAAAAGGACTGCAGATAATTGCATCACTGTGGCCCTCACCTGGTAGGATTTTCAAACCTGCCTAATCAAAATCTGTCCACATTTTCTGCCAGATATTGATTAGGTAGGGTCTCCTGAAGGCCTCATACATGGACCGATAAGCTGTCAACTTGATTTGGAACCGATAGCATTTATTGGTTCGTGTATGGCCATTTTAAGTCACTGGCTTTCATAGAATCATGGGGCATTAAATATTTATTCAGTATTAAATGCTTCCTGCTCCAAAAGTAATAAACAACGGAAAGCTCATACATTGTCACATTGGTTAAAGAGAATGCCTGGCAATTAACTCTAAATGTCATCTGTTATCTCATGTAGTGACACTCAGGTAAGTTCTCCCGAATCCATTAATATTAAATCTATGTCAGTCAAAGCCAATGATGGCAGGAGCAATAGAAGTGAATGCAGACGTGCTGGGAGGGAAATATCTAGAAGCCTACGGGAGAGAAGATTAAAATGCCTGAGAGGAAGAGATATGGAACATCTCGGAAGATCATCAGATTCCCGGAATGTGCTGCTGACTTTAATTCCTCCCTTGCTCCTTGCATGATGGACAGAGTGATGGCTAAGGCTGATAGTGCTGCAGTGATATTTATGCCATTTATTTGGAAATGTAGGACAGAGAAGACAGGCACATTTTGGTGGGCCACACAATGCCCAATTACATTTATAAGCTGAGAGCAAGGAAAACCACTCAAGCTTTTGGGAAGGACCCTTCTTCAGCATCACACAAGCTTTCAGACAGAATTCCTTCTGCTCTTAGGGTCCTCCTCCACAACAGCTTGTGTGACAGTCTCTGTTTTCAGTTAATAAATGGAATAGGGCTATGTCTGACCACCTTAATACTGTATTCTGTGTTCTCCTGTTTTCTTTGCCCTACAGAGTACATCAGCTAGGAGAGGCTTCTGGACATGGTGAGCACCCGTACTTCATCGTAAATGCGAACTGAAATGCTATATTGCAATTACATGGGAATGGACGGTGAAACTAGAGAAAAATGTTAGGTTTTTGGCTACTGTTTCGCCAGTTTTCTAGACTTCCCCAGTATTTTCTTCAGTAAGAGAACCCAATGAGATTCCTATGCAGGTGTAACCCAATTTACAATAAAAAAGTATTTAACCTAACCCCTGGCATGCACCTTGTGACGTTAGAAGTGACGTCAATAAAAAGATAAGTGATGTTACACCTGGACAGGTCAGAAAATAAGACATTTTTATCCCCATAATTAAAGAGCCCACATCCCTCCGACATTCAACCTGAATCCCCCTGCAGGATGCACATTATTGAAGATAGGGGATTACCATTGCAATCTGAACTACTTTGCAGATATTCTGGGCATACCTGATCCTCATGCAGAAGAACTCTAAGACCAATCACTCTGCTTGAGTAACATGGGGTAAACCCAAGACACCAACTCTTGAAACCACTTTTCGAAAAACTCTATGCACCAAAAGTCTAATTCATAAAAGTTTGAGGTTGGGAAATTCATGATACGTAACACCAATCAAGTGTTCTGGACATTTATAAATGGATCGACTGTGATTTGTTTGCTCGATCTCAACTGTTTTGAGGCATTACTTTTTTGATCCAGCCGATATCAACAAAAGATCTGATTATTTCTCATTCTTGAATCCCTAATTCAGATCTTTCAAGGTGCCACTGATTCAGTAAAAAATACACGCATCCAATTATTTGCAAAAATCAAAAATTTCCAAGTAGGTGGAGAAATCATGAAATGCTGAGACAGGTTCTTGAACAAATTATGAAAGCTTTTTTTGATCTGTCACAACTCAATTAACCTAGTTAAGAACCTTCCTAAATATAAAGATTGAGAGTCACAAGATTAGTTGAAATTATTTAAGAAATTCCAGCTCAGTTTTAAATAAGTCTGCCCCAACTCTAAACTCAGAACCTTCCCAAGGCTTTCTGCCACCCTCCTGTGCTACTGAGCTGCACCTCATTCTGAGTTAAGATCAATTAAGAGTAATTCATTCTTGGATGTGTTGGCATTTCACTCTGAACTATATTATTGTTCAGTTGACATTTCTCTCTGAGTTTTGTCTTCATAGGTTTAACGTTCTCAACAACCCCCTGTGACTTGTACCCACCACCAGCTATTTCATCTATAGAGAATAAACTCCCTGGATCAGTTTCCATGTCAACAGCAAGTTAAACAGTTCAGTCTGAATGAATTCTGTGCATGGAACTCTATGTCGGCATTAAGTTCAGCTCATCAGATACCATTTGCATTCTGTGAGGCTGACTCTACTTGAGCTGCGAGCTTTGTGCTTGTATTATCATATAGATTTCAAGCTCAGAGGTTCTGGGTTTCTGCTGCTAGCAATGTGTTCTGCGGCTTATAACTTCTAACATTCCTTATAACCAGAGCGAGTACAAGATTCCACATTGATGGGTACAGCAAATACACCAAATCTAAAAGCGAGTGTTATGTTGGGCTGAAGAAAATCAAGTCCCATTTTAAAGAGCGTTGCCTTTAGGATATGGCAGAAGTCTATGTAAATGCATTGTTAATTACGGATGTACTGTAGTTTTGGGATACTCCTTTGTAATATTAGAAATGGTCAACCAAATTAAGTGAGCAGTAAACATGGTTATGAAAATGGTTTTAATGAACAGTAAAGATCTCCACTTATTGAAAAGAATACTGATATTCACACAAACACTTAATTTCTGTGGTACTTCTATGGGAGTCCAGCAGGCCCCCAAGTTGCAGATTGTTTTTCCTAATGCAAGGAAAGACGTCCCAACCAACCTGTATAGATATAACATCAGTGTAGTATGAGTAGTACTAGTAAATAGTACTTCAGAGGCAGTAAAAACATGTTGTGCAATAAAACACAAAACAATGGAGGAACAATGGAGAACGTGTTCCTTTTACTCTAAACTTTTATACCTGTGGGCCACATTCAAATGTAAAAGAGTTGGGGAGCAAACCAACAAAGTTCCTAGGCTGCCAAATAAGGGCAGTGATTGGCTATTTGGTAGATCCCATGTAGACTGGCAGCATATAGGAGGTACACCTGGTTTTTATTAGGGATGCACCAAATCCCCGAATCCTTGGTGAAAGATTTGGCCGAATACCGAACCAAATCCGAATCCTAATTTGCATATGCAAATTAGGGTCAGGAAAGGAAAAAGTGGGAAAAAATCTTCTTTTGTGACAAAAAGTCACATGATTTCCCTACCCAACCCCAATTTACATATGCAAATTAGGATTCGGTTCTGCCAGGCACAAGGATTCGGCCGAATCCGAATCCTGCTGAAAAAGGCCAAATCCCAAACTGAATCCTGGATTCGGTGCATCCCTAGTTTTTATGCAAACAAAACTTGCCTGGAATTCAAAATTAAGCACCTGCTTTGAGGCCACATCCAAGGGGTTGGTGAGCAACATGGTGCCACTGGTTGGGGATCATTGCTCTAAAGGCAGTCGACAAACCAGCATTCTTAGATTAAGGTTGGCTTTGGTGGTTCTTCCTAAACTTGATGTGTTCCAATTACTTGGTTTCTGCCCTTGTTGCCACCTGCTGGTTACACCAAAAAAGCCTCCACATTGCAAAGGATTAACAATAAAGTTTTGGAAGAAGAATGAAAGGATACTGGAAGACAGACATAACAATGGCTGCCACATGCAAGGCAGAACCTCCAAGAGTTTGTACCTATAGAATCTGTAGAATCTATAGAATCTGGGCACAATCTGGCAATGGCAATATAATTATATATTCTCTCTTTATATTATATAGAATTAAAGGAAAATAATGTGGTCTATGTGAAATATTTATAGCCTCATACATTATGAACCAGAAGGAAAGGGTTAAAACTGAATCCAGCTAATGCAGGTCACATAATATGACAGCACCTTAAGCCTCCCTGCAGGTGTCCCTGTTTGTATTCCGCACCACAGGACACGTTCCACGCGAGGCTTTTGTCGGAATGAAGAGATCGCAGTCAGCAAGAGCAAATACACATTTACTGTAACTACAAAAATAAATTTGCTTGATTTAAGCACCATCTGTTCCAATTCAGAATTATCTCATCGTAAAGGTCAAATCTGGATATTTCTATTCACTCATATGTCTGGAGAGGAGTGCAAGGCTGAATAGGGGGAAATGAATAAATTATATTTGGATCATGACTCTCGGCTTGAATATTGATTCAGAGGGAAGCAGCTTGTCTGATGTTTTATATAGGAGATAGGTTAGATTTGGCTCTATGACTGGTGCAGCTATACTACTCCCAGCTGGCACATAGAGTGGTTTTGGGGCCAATCACAGGCTGAGGTGCAAAGTATTGAATAAGCCAATACCAACTCTGAAGGCCAGTTATGGTGAGATTTGGGGTGAGTGTTTATTTATGCCTGGGTACCCCTGGAACTATAGCAGGGTGACTGTGACTCCAATGTTTATATATATCTGTAACTTTGTTATGAGCTAAGGGGCCTAGTCTGAAGGCCAGTTAGGGTGAGATTTGAGGTAACTGTTACACCAAAGATAGCTAGCTCTTGAAAGATAGATCTATGGGACGTTCCATTGGAGTTAAATCATAAAAAGCTTGAGAATTTGGTTGGAGGTACAGTAACTATGTTAGATAGGATGGGGTAAAAACTATACAGGAGTCAGGCGATGGTTGGAGGAGTAAGAGTCCTTGGTGTGAGGGTATTACAAGTCTTTGGTTAGCTGGTTGTTATACAAGTTATTATACACAGATATGGTATCTCATGTTGGTTCTATTACAATATTAGTTATATATTATAAGGAGTTAGGCACAAAGGTCTATCTATCTATCCTCTATGTTTCTAATATGTTTAATTGGCTAATTCATGCTCTGTGGCTTTTTCATCTCAAATTGGGCCTTAGTGTTGATTGGTTGGGTGTCATGGTCATGTCATGTAACCGTGAGAAAATGGTTTCACTGTCTCATTTTACTTTGGGTAATATTATAAAATGAACCAATGAATAATGATCAAAATGTAATCACAACTCTATCAGTATAAGCGTCAGCCTTCATGGTCTTGTTCCAAGAGGCCTAGCAGTTGCACCTAAATTGTTATCTCCACCATGAAACATAAAAACACATGATTGAAATGATATTGGTTTCTAAGGGTCTCATAGTAGCAGCTCTTAGTCCATTTGAATGCAAATTGAATAAGCAGCGACCGGCTTGAAATTAATGGGGTTCTGTTGGCTGAACACAATCCTTGCGCGTCTCCTGTTTTCGTTTTTGAAAGTGCATTAATGGCTAACTAATTAGCCCATTATGCTGTCTCTCGTATAAAGTATTACGACCATTTATAAAAGGTGTTCTCGCTTTGCCTGTTTCCTCTGTATTTTGCATAATTAATTAACCCAATAGGGGTCATTTTCCACCTGGAGGTCAGGGAGCAATGTAGAAAAAATGGGCACAATTCACAATGTACATTATCCAAAGGTAGATGTAAAGCGCAGCCAGACCCTGGGCACAATCTAGACATAGGTGTCCCCACACTCCAGCCACCGACCTGTCCCCACCATCCCGCCCCCTACCTGTCCCCATCCTCCTGCAACCTACCTGTCCCCACCAGCCCCCCAAACTGTCCCCATCCTCCCACACCGTACCTGTCCCCACACGCCCCCCAAACTGAATCCACCCTCCCGTCCCCTACCTGTCTCCATCCTCCCGCAACCTACCTGTCCCCACTCTCCCACCCCCAAACTGTACCCAACCTCCCGCTCCCCACCTGTAACCCAAACTGTCCTCACCCTCCCGCCCCCAAAACTGTCCCCACCGTCCCACCCCCTACCTGTCCCCATCCTCCCACCCCCAACTGGTCCCCATTTAGATGCACAAATTAGAGGGTGCTACCAGGCACAGGCCAAATCATAGCCGTCTACTAACTGCCTGCACTATGTTAAGTAGTAGGACAGGGCTGTCTCACACTTGTCAAGGCTGCACTTTGCACCTCCCATCCAGCCCTGGAAAAGAGTGCTTTTTAAATTAGCAAAAAGGGGCACATTTTGGTATCAGTGGTCTCAGTAGATAACCCCCGATAAGTCACTGGAGAGGTTATGTCCAACATCGACCTTCTGGGTCAGGAGACATGAGGCACTAGGAACACAGGAATGTTCAGCCATAGTTCCAAGAATCCAAGCAAATGACATGAATTCCAGATAAACATGTTGTGCACAAAAAAAAGAACACAAAACAACATTAAGTAACTTAATAACAGATGAGAATACATTATGTATAATCTCCATCTATGGGGAAAAAGCTCCTGAGAGATAAATGACTTCAGTTCCCAAAATAACAGTTTTTGTCTAATTTTATTTTCATTTCCAAGAACTGCCTCCAACGTTTTCAAGGCAAAGAAAGAAAAAAAAACAGGAATGAAATGTATGTACGGCTGAGCCCACAATATCCTATTTCTAATGAGGATTTTGATTTGCCAGCTTGTTTATCTGAGAAGGAAGCGACTCCACAGACACGTGTGCGGGGGACGATCCAGCATGTAGGGGTTACGGAGCAGGAGCTCTGATGGATGACTTGAATTATTTGAATAGAAAACTGAAATTTTCTGTTTTCGTTCCCAGTGTAACCTGCAGCCTATGGGAATTACAATACAATTTGCATGTGGCATGCAGCAAAGTTGTGATCGGGGATACATCGGCTGAATTCTAAGCATGTACAGAGGTTAGAAAAAGACATTTCTTCACAGGCTCCTAAAGCCAACTATACAGAGGCCTGCTCTTCCCCAAACCAGCAACTTATTGGCCCATGTGTGTAGTCAACAATAGCCTTCTCAAACCATCTAATACCTGATAGCAACTTTGACCTAATACCTGTCTAATACCTTAAAGCCATATGGACCATGAAAGCATTCTTTGCCTGGGTCCTTATTTGTGATCCAAACAACTGTCCAAGGTGGTGGGCTACCATCTTTGAAAATGTAGCCTTAACCAAAGGAAGTGCAGGCATGGGAAAGATGAAATATTAAATTTACCATCCATCCAATACTTGTACACACAATCTATAATATAACCAAAGAGAGGGGACTGAAGTTGTGGAAGGGGGTACGGTCTGAAGAGCAATTATGATGACCTTTGGTTGAAATAATGATTTATTGAAATTTGGAACTGTTGGAGTGTGCACACTGCAACCTTGTTTTATATATTATATATCTGTAACCTTGTCATGTGCCAAAACAACCCAACCGAATTGTCTGAAGGCTTTTGCTATAGAGAGAGGGAATGGGGGCTCTGCCATGTGAATACACTGCCCAGTAACAATACTATTACTACCTAATGCTATTACTACCTAGTAGTAGGTGAGAGCAGCTTAATACATATATGGGAAGTCTGTAGATGACAATTCTATGGAACAGGTACAGTAAGTTAAACTTCAGTTCACAGTGGGTGATGGACCTGTTATTTTGGATAAGGAGGGCTTAAATCAGGGTGACTCCTTGTCCTGACCAACATCCAACTTAGCCTGATGTTTCCCAATGATTTCTAAACTAATGGCAGGTACTTTTTCAAATGTTCAGCTCTGTCCTGACCACACCCAGTTAAACCTGGACACTCCCCTGATCCATCCATCGTCACTACACCTTCCTACAAAACCCTGCTTTTTGGGTGGCTCCACAGTGTGGGGCTTTTCTACAGAAGTCTGGACCATTGGGAGGGATATTTGTCATTGCCTATAGAGCAGTGGTTGCCAAACTATGGTGATGGCCCATTGGGGGGCTTGCACAATTAGAAGAGGGGCCTAGTATGAAGGGCAATTTTAGTTATAGAAAGATATGGGTTTTATTAATTTACTGTATTGGAGGGGTTGGGACAGGACACTGGGATGATGCCACCAGAAAGGAAGGCCCTATACAAAGTTAGGTCTGGCACCCACAACTGGAGTATTCTGTTGGCCTATCCTGGCAGACAACAGGTCCTAAAGGTTTTGGATCAACCTGTGCACCCCAATACTGAGCATTCTTCTCATTCCAATTAAACAGATGGTTTTGATGCCTTGCTATGTATGAGCCGCATGATGCCAAACTGTGCCCCCCTGTGACTATACTGCCTGTGGCATGGTCAGTGCCATGTAAGGGTTACACTGAACACAAAGATATCGTTAGACGGATCCTCTAACAATCAATTCTGCGCGTTTAGTAATAACGAGAGACGTGACCTCTCAGAGCCGCTGTTTGTGCTTTGCTGGATAATGGAGCATTACAATGGGATTCTCTGGCGCTGACAAAAGCTCAGTGCTTGGAAACACATCAATAGCTCTTTCTATTCTTTCTCTCCATTTCTTTTTTAAGGCTGTCATTTCGGCTTAAACCTCTGGCTGAGATGAGCAGCCGCACAGTTGGAAATGGAACTTCAGCTTCAGCTCAGCCCAATGTTAAACTAGAGAGAAACAGGCCCAATAGAAGCAGAAGGTGATGGTTACGGCTGTTATTGTTATTGACAGATATTTTCTGCAGACACAATTAGAACTGGTTCCTTTTAGCAAAAATATCCGTAACCTGCACATCAGCTGAAGTGTGCCAGGGTCAATGTGCCCAGCTCACTAATGGAAAAGAATCTATTTTTTAAATGTTTTATCAATAGAAATAGATGTGCTCGGTGTTGGGAAGCTAAAAGCATGCTAATTGTTTGCCAGACAATACGTGTGTAGGCGGAGAGTCAATTTGGATGTATTTATGGGTATAACTAGATGTTACTAGGCCTCCACAAATGTATAGCCAGCCTGGATTGGCCTCTAGGGATAAAGTCAGATATGAAAATGGGAAACCAGTCCATGCAGTCGGTCTGTGGGTTGTTCAGGGTCCCTGTCAGTCTGTAAAGTCTCTAGACTTCCTGCTGCTTCATAGCCCAGAGCTGTTAGTCCACTGGGCTAATGTACAAGGATTGGGCAAAGCTGGAATGTGGTCTGGGCATAACTAGGCATGGCCAGGGGTCATTTACTTAAAGGGGTTGTTTTAAGTATGATTTAGAGAGTGATATTCTGAGACAATTTGCATTTGGTTGTCATGTTTTATTATTTGTGGTTGTTTGAGTTATTTAGCTTTTTATTCAGCAGCTCTCCAGTTTATTTCAGCAATCTGGCTGCTAGGCTCAAAATTCCCCTAGCAACCATGCACTGATTTGAATAAGAGACTGAAATATGAATAGGAGAGGCCTGCATAGAAAGATGAGTAATAAAAAGTAGTGAAAACGATACATGTGTAGCCTTACAGCACAATTAGTGTCAGTGACCCCTTTTGAAAGCTAAAAAGAATCAGAAAAGGATGGTAAATAATTAAAAGTTATAAAAATCATGAAAAACAAGTAAAAAGTTGTTTATAATTGGACATTCTTAGTAAAAGTAACGTAAAGGGGTGGTTCACCTTTAAAGTAACTTTTAATATTTTAAAGAAGGGCCATTTCTAAGCATGTTTCAATTGGTTTTCATTTTTTTTTTTTTTTCTTTTATAGTTATTTGCCTTTTTCTTCTGACTTGTTGCAGCTTTAAAATGGGCGTCGCTGACCCCTTCAAAAAAGCAAATGCTCTGTAAAGCTACAAATGTATTGTTATTTCATCTTTCTATTCAGGCCTCTCCTATTCATATTCCAGTCTTTTATTCAAATCAGTGCATGGTTGCTAGGATAGTTTGGACCCTAGCTACCAGATTTCTTAAAATGCAAACTGAATATAAAATGCAATGCTGAATAAAAAGCCAAATAATGCAAAAATCTTAATTAATAAAACATGAAAACCAATTTGTAAATTGTCTCTGAATATCACTCTCTACATCATATTAAAAGTTATCTGAAAGGTGAACCACCTCTTTAAATGTGAACCATCCCTTTAAAAGAAAAGGAAGCTATTAGAAAAACAAGTGCCACCCCAATTGCCCAGTCCTAGAAATGGCACAGCCTGCGTCTGTATCCATTTAAAGGAGAACTAAACACTAAAAATGAATGTGGCTTAAAATGGCATATTTCATATAATGACCTTATTGCACCAGCCTAAAGTTTCAGCTTGTCAATAGCAGCAATGATCCAGGACTTCAAACTTGTCACAGGGGGTCACCATCTTGGAAAGTGTCTGTGACACTCACATGCTCAGTGGGCTCTGATTGGCTGTTGAGAAGCTAAGCTTAGGGCTCGTCACTAATTATCCAGCAGAAAATGAGGTTGGTCTGTAATATAAGCTGATGCTACAGGGCTGATTATTAAATTCTGATGCTAATTGCACTGGTTTCTGTGCTGCCATGTAGTAATTATCTGTATTAATTACTAATCAGCCTTATATTGTGACATTTCTATTCTATGTGTACTGTATATTGTGAGTGGGTCCCTAAGCTCAGTAAGTGACAGCAGCACAGAGCATGTGCAGTGAATCAGCAGAAAAGAAGATGGGGAACTACTGGGGCATCTTTGGAGACACAGATCTTTACTGCTAAAGGGCTGTGGTTGCCTTGGGCTGGTACAGAAGCACAAAATATAATGTACAACAGATAGATACTTCTTTAGTCAGGCTTTAGTTCTCCTTCAACCCGGTACAGGAATTAATATTTTGTGCCGTTTGTTGTGTAAATGCAGATGGAGGGATGCTGGTGCGGGGGCAGATTCTAATTAATCAGAATATTGAGCAGAAGGACAGGTTTAAGAAGCACTGACACAATCTGATAAGGTATTGCCTTCCTAATATATTAACTGGCTGCGTTAAGGACAGAGAGAGACGTGGGAACCTTGTTATGGAGTTGATTAAATAAAGCAGCCGATTTATTTCCTTATAACTGCATCCTTCAGCTGAGTGTCACATGATGAATTGGGCACAGATGCCACCCCTCCATGTAACGAAATTAGACTCTTCAGCTAGCAGGGCGGCCAATGATAGATAGTGGATGTACGTTCCAAGTACATTTCTCCATTCTGTCTTCTACTGGGAGAACATTAAACGCCTGTGAGCTTCTGGCATAGAAGGAGCCCCAAGCCTCACAGGGTGAAGCAGCTGGGGGTGTAGATTTGTTTTTCCCTAGTACAATAAAGTCTGTTTGTATCTGAATTATTATAAGGTGCTGTTTACTTATACAACTACAAAAAAGACTTTTAATTGCAATGATATTTGTTTTTAGCAATGGAAGCAGAAGCCATTGTGACATCATATTGTGACATCATAGCCTGTGAGCTTCTGGTATTGAAGGAGCCCCAAGCCTCGCAGGGTGAAGCAGCTGGGGGTGTAGACTTGTGTTTCCCTAGTACAATAAGGTCTGTGTGTATCTGAATTATTATAAGGTGCTGTTTACCTACACAACTACAAAAAAGACTTTTAATTGCATTGATATTTGTTTTTACCAATGGAAGCAGAAGCCATTGTGACATCATAACAAGAGGAAAACTAAATATCCACCTTCTTACAGCAAATATCTATATTTATATGGTGATAAGTATCCAGAAAATATGCCAGGAACAGAAATAGGCATTGTCAGTGCGATGGGGGCATAATGTTCCATACTGTGGTGCTTGCCCCCAAGAGGGCCCAAAGATGAGCCACATTAAACAACAAAGTTTTCTGTGGGTTCTGAGCACCTGTTGTCCATGCTCCCTCTTTTCTGTGTGTCCTTGGAAAAGATTCCTACATTTAGTCCACTTCTGAGAAAGCAATGGCAATAGGCACTTAAACTCTACTGAAAGGGAAGGGGCCAGAAAAAAAAGCTTGACTTTAAAAAGTCATAATTTTGACCTTCAAACTTGAAATTCTGAATTTTAAAAATGTGAGTCAAAATTCTAACTATAAAAACTCAAAATTTTGAGTTTTAATCCAAAAAAAATCTGAGTTTAAATAAGTCAAGCTGTTGTCTTTTAAAGTGATCATTTCGACTCTTTTGAAAGTCGGAACTTTGAGGTTAAAAGTCAGTCAGAATTTAAACTTTGCAAATAACAATTTCAAGTCAAAAGTTGTAAGATCAAAAGTCAAAATGTAAAATTTGTAAAAGTCAGAATGCATAATCAAAATTAAAAGATCAAATTAAAAGCCCAAATTAAAAGCCTTTTAAAGTAAAAGTTTAAAATCTAGATTTTTTTAAATTTTTGTTGGAATTTTGAAATTTGAAGTCATAATTTTGACTTCCTCAAAGGGCAACTGGGAATCTATCAAGTCCTGTTACAAGCTGCTAATATTTTAAAGCCAGTGGTTTTGCTTGCACTGGTCTGGATGGTCCCTTGTACACATTGCAGTGCTCTAATTGGATGTTAGTTCAAATCTTGAATGCAGTCTAAGGATCTGATTGGCTACACATTACTTCAGACCTGTAAATATAGTGATATAGTCTGAATTAAGACAGGAAATAATGGTAGGCAGCAAGATGCAACCATTTTTTAAAAATGGAGGGGGGGGTGCGGTTGCAATTCCCAAAAGTATCCCAGAATAAACCCAAGGTCCCGGCTCGCACTTCTGCCTTTAGCAGCTGCCTTTGGCTTTGGGAGGAGCCATCTATTACTCAGATGTCGCCAGGACTTAACACCAGAGGAACAAGGGGGAAGCTTTGGGCAGGCAAGGGAACCGTAAAGTATAATTGGAACAGAGAAGGAGCGTGGTCAAGTCAATACTAAACTGACAATACAGTACCAAATCAGGAGCAGAAGCATAGTCAAGGTCACAGACTAGGGTCAAACCAAACAGGAATGCGGTACACAATCAGAATCGGAAGAGTAGTCAAATAACAGACAAGGGTCAAGAACAACGATTAGACAATATGTAAGCTCACCCAGGAACTATGAAGATAGGTCTTTATAGGCAGCCTAATGGCTTACACTGATCACATGGGGCCAGATTGATAACAGCTGAACCAAGTCATGCCTGTTTGCAATTACAAGTATAGCAATAGGAGTGAACCAGCCCTGAGTTATCTGCTCACGTAGAGCAATGGTAACTCAGACAGCCCTGAAACACCAGGTCCCTGGTTCACTCCAGGCATAATATAACAGGCACTAATAAATTATCTTGAAAATGGCGCAATATCTAGGGATAAGCAGAGTGAGGTAATTAATGAAAACAGCCAAGAGTACAGAGGGGTCCCACTTTTGGCATAGTTATAATCTTGAAAATGGCCCCACATACTCCTGCACCTTGTGGCTTCCACCTCACCTAGATATGTTTCTCTTATTAATCTTAAATTCCAACTGGCTGATGGCAATTGGTGTCTCCACAACTAACACAGACTTGGGGTAATGGTGTTGTACGACAATGGGGAGCTTAGTGCCTCATATTTCCAGTTTCTTTGTAAAATAATGATACAGCACCAGAGAGCTCAATGGAATAGGTTGAGTGGTTCATTTTGCTTGGACCAGATACATTTTGTGGATGATCCTTAAACTACTGCTTTCAAACCACTAGATACATGTATAGTCAGACATGAACAGGTCAATAAAATTGGTCCCTCCAGACCGAGCTGGCAGCTTTTTGGCAAATGGACAGAATGGGGACTTTCTGATGGCCTGTCTATCCAATGTCGGACTGGCCCACTGGGATACCAGGAAAACTCCTGGTGGGCCCAGGTGTCAGTGGACCCTCATGCTGCTAAACATTTGGCCTATTTCATGGCCATTCCTATTTCTCTGAGAACAAAGAGGCATAATAGATGGAAAAGTAGAGTATAGTATATAAAGAAAAGAGACTAGGAGAATAGAGGTTAAGTGAGGAGAGGAAGAAAAATAGTACAAAGAGTGGGTCCCTGGTCTAAGATTAATTGATGGGCCCCTGGCCACTGTGCCTATCTAATCAATACTTAGGGGACAAGGACTGCATAGACACATTGACATGGTCCTCTTCGAATGGGTCTCCATAGACCTGCAGTATATTCCAATAATAGCCAAAAGATCAGATAAGCCTGATATGCCCCAGCTCTTGAGACAAGAGATATGCTTGTGAAATATAAATATGAATGTGAAATCTTCTCGTTCAGGGGGGGGTTCATGAGCGCAAGCAGAAAATGCCTTTCTCCTTTATCAAGCCCATATGAGTTGCTCTTAAGATACGTGTCACCCCCAGTACGTGGCAGATAGACGAGCAGATGGCTGCCATCATCATGAAGGTAACGGCGCTGTCCTTATCTGTCCCACAGTAACCACACTGATTTCCTCTGCCTTTCCATGCCTACGGCAGGTGCATCCGAGCAGCAGGTAATTAGCCAGTAAATCTGGGAAATAATTATATGCTCGCTGACTTGCTTTCCACGAGACTTTTGTTCTTACCCTTATTTTAATGAATCTTAAAGGAATAGTTCAGTGTGAAAATAAAAACTGGCTAAATAGATAGGCTATGCAAAATAAAAAATGTATCTTATATAGTTAGGCAAAAATGTAATGTATAAAGGCTGGAGTGATTTGATGTATAACATGTCAGTCAGAGCACTACTTCCTGCTTTTCAGCTCTCTTGGTTTACACTGACTTGTTACCCTGGTTACCAGGCAGTAACCAATCAGAGACTTGAGGGGGGGCCACATGGGTCATATCTGTTGCTTTTGAATCTGAGCTGAATGCTGAGGATCAATTACAAACTCACTGAACAGAAATGTACCATGTGGCCCCCCTTCAAGTCGCTGACTAGCTCAGAGTTATAGAGCTGAAAAGCAGGAAGTTGGATTCTGGCTGTTTTATTACACATCTGTTCACTCCAGCCTTTATACATTACATTTTTGGCTAACTAACTATATTAGAAACATTTTTTATTTTGCACAGCCTATCTATTTACCCAGTTTTTATTTTCACACTGAACTATTCCTTTAAGAAAGAAAATAAGCACAGAATGAGCAATGGCTTCAAGTGCAATGGAATCCACAAGCATCTCACAAAGTCTAATACCCCATAAAGGCGGCTGGTTGAAGCTCAAGCGGCTCCATGTTTGTCAGAGATCTTGATTGTGCTGAACGGAGCAAAAATATAATTAAAGGGGTGCTTCACCTTTACATTTACTTTTAGTATGTTATAGAATGTCCGGTTCTAAGACGTTTTCAAATGTCCTTCACTTTTTTATATTTTCTGAATCATTTCTTCTTCTTATTCCAACTTTTACATCTAAAAACAAATGCTCTGTAAGGCTACGCATTTATAGTTATTGCTACTCATATTAGTTATTGCTACTCATATTAGGCCCTCTCCTATTTATACTACAGTTTCTTCTTCACGTTAATGCATGGTTGCTGGGGTAATTTGGACCCTAGCCACCATATTGATGAAATTACAAACTGGAGAGCTGCTGATTAAAAAGATAAATAACTCAAAAACCACAGGTATTAAAAAAATGAAAACCAATTGACAATTGTCTCAGAATGTCACTCTCTGCATCATACAAATAGTTAATTTAATGGTGAATAACCCCTTTAATATAATTAAGTGACATTTGTGTAATATATGTTATATGATGATAAGTGTCCAGGTGTACGCCAGTAAATATGCCCGGAACAGGAATGGAGAGCATGATGTCCATATGGAAACATAATGGCTAGTGATGGGCGAATTTATTCGCAGGAGCAAATTTGCGGGGAATTTGTGCGTTTTGCCGACGACGAATAAATTTGCTGTGAAAATTCGCTGGAAAAATAAAATGTTGACGCCGGCGACAATTAACGGATGCTCATTGACTTTAATGGGAGCCGACATCAACTTTGACGACGGCGCTCATTTTGATGCCGGTATCAAAATCATAGTTTTGCAAATTTTTCGCCAGTTTCGCTGGAAATTTGCGAAATCCATGGCGAAACGAAATGGGACAAATTCGCTCCTAAACTAATAATGGTTCAAAGATGGAAAAATCTTCTCCTTTGAAGAGGAACCTCAAACCCTGGCATCTCATTGACCAAGTGCCAAAGGATACCAGCAGTTGACGGAGAGCCAGTATGGCAGCCCCCCTTTAATGACACAGGCTACATTGTTTAAATCTCTATTTATTACATTTAACAGAGACTTCCCTGATGGTTTAAGTCCAAGACAACTCAGAGCTGCTTATCCAGCAGTTACAGGGAGATGCCCCAAAGCGCAGCAAATAAATCTGTCACGCCAGCATCATTAGGAACACGCATGTCCTGGAAATGAGACACCAACCTCTGAATGAACACACTGTGACTGCTGTCATGTTCTATTAAGGCTGCGGCGAGAGAGAATATTATTATTATTGTAACAATCTGCATCGCTCAGGCTCAGCTTGTAACGCCCAGGGAAGAACATGATGTATATCGTTGGGTGTCAGGCCGGAAATGTTACTTCTAACGGGCACTTTTTCCATTTTGTGCCGGTTTAACACTAAGCAAAAGGGATTTATCAGGTGTCATATCTCATGTAACATTATTTACATAATGCAAACGTAATATCTGGACTTTTAATTGTCACAAGCATTGAACAAGGGCACCTTAATCTAGAGCCCCTCTTGGGCCCCATTATATACTCACATAGTGCAGGCTGCCAAATAATGGTTGGACTTGTTCTTTTGCAGCTGATACAATGAGGACTTTTATACTATACCTGCTCCTGTTAGGCTCAGCCGCACATTACAGTAAGTGGAGGATTGATCCAATACAGAAAGTCGCTTTGCTGGATACTCTTTTTCTGCTGCTTTAATAGAATTCCTTTGTGCTCCATGCAGAAATGGCACTCAGCTAAAATACAGGGCAACGTATGCATTCATAAGTCGGAACAGTATTTTTCTGTGGTGAAGGGAAGAGCCCCACCGCAGGCAGCCGCAATACTGATATTTTTTCCAGTAGGGAAGAGCTGATGAAGCCATGTATTATAACCGGCGGATCCGACTTGCTGCTGAGCCTAAACCTTGCGCTCTGGGCTTAAATGAGATGTACAGTAGTGATGGGCGAATAAATTTGCCAGGCGCGAATCTGCGGCTAATTTCAGCGTTTACAATACATTTGCGAAACGCCGGCGAAAATTCGGTGGCGAATTTGGAGTGCATCGTAAAAGTCGCTCGCGTCAACACTATTCGGACGCCCATTGACTTTAACAACGGCGTTAGAATTGATGAGAGTGTCAAAATTTACGCGAATTGGCGTCAAAATTCTGCTTTCGTAAATTTTTCACCATTTCACAAATTTTTCAGTGAAATGGAAGAAATTCGCCCATCACTTATGCACAGTATACACTCTCTATATAGGGAAGAGGTGCTCTGTTGTGAAACTTGGGGCACTGGGCAAAGAGGAAAAATTAGCTGCTGACGTCATTATATAAAGTGCATTATAAAAAGGGTAGGGGGAAACATTTAAGAGCCTTATCTTAGGCCCTCCCATACCACAAAGGATAGTGCTGCCACCTAGTGGCTGTAAATTATACCACAAAGGATAGTGCTGCCACCTAGTGGCTGTAAATGACATATCAAATGATTAACATGCCAGATCTGCTGCCCATAGAGAAGGTGTTTCAGTATCAGGTTCCATGAGAAGAAGGAAAGACAGACCTGTAGTGTCTGGTGTCCTTAATGGCGCGATCGCTGGGGATTCTCTCACTTTCCCGCTGGTTGAAAGCATAAAGCCTGTAGGGATCTTCCCCGGGTCTCCATTTCTGGGCATTTAAATATCTTCTCTCATCAAACTGGTCCCATAGATCATCCCAGTCTACGTCTCCCTCCTGCAACACAGAAACGAGGCACAGAGTTAAAGCACAATCATCCAATAAATTTTAATTTCCATGTGACAGTACAGGGGCCAAGAATGAGAATGGAGGGAAGGGGATTCCGCCATCAGCATAGGAGAAGAGCAGTGTGAGGAGTGAGAGTATTCTTATTGCCATTTTGTGGGAGATTCTCCCCCTGTAGAGCTCAATTAGGAATGGACCTACCAGGAGTGTTCTACTTTCATTGGACTCCTTTTCCAGAGCATCATGGGAATTGTTATTTGTAAACGGCCGTGGGGGTGAGCTGCTCTGTACTTTATGACAGCAACTGAGTCTTTCAAGCTAACAGTGTATAATCTATAGCATCTGCCAGCACTTTATTAGCAGTCTGACCTTCAAAATGAGATTTAAATGTTTTATTGCGGATCATTAACAAGGCAGAACATTTGTTATAAGGTGACTGAAGACACTTCACTCTGCACTGTGTGGCGAGAGATAAATCCTTTGATACAAAGTTTTCTCATGCTTCCTACAGACTGTACTTGCTAATGCTACTGTCACATAGGTTTTAACAGGCTATGAGCAAACTTAGGGGGCTGTTCCTGCCGAATTGTGCTTAGTACAGGGGAATACCTATGCTGCCATAGTTTTATAGCTGACTTCTTACAAGATGATGATAATGCTACAAATGGGCTATGGAGACAATGGAAGACAATGGGGTATATTTATCAAAGAGTGAAGTTAATAGTTAAGTTCCGCCACTAGAGTGAAATTCCGCCACTTCCCATTCATTTCTATGGGGTTTTTAAAGGCGTATTTATCAAAGGGTGAAATTTCACTTTCACCCATTGATAAATACGCCTTTCAAAATCCCATAGAAATGAATGGAGAGCTGTGGAATTTCACTCTAGTGGCGGAACTTCACTCTTTGATAAATTTACCCCAATGGAACCACGGGCCCTACTAGAAGTGGAAGCTGAGTCAGTAACTCCACAGACTGAAAGAGCAGCGTTTCATATATCTACAAACTTGTTTTGACCAAAAAAGCCCCTGAACCAATGTGGTACCTGAAAGTCCTCGCCATAGAGGGAAAATGGTCAATCCTAGTGTGCATAGAGGATGGGTTGTACTACACACATTCCCTGAGCCCATTAGTTAAAATCTTCAGAGAGAAGACCTCCAGCCTGTGTTTGCATGGCAGCCCAGAGAGCTCCCAAGCCATTAGAGTTTTTATTGGATGCAACATTGGTCCTGGTCTATCTTTTCCCTATGGTACTACTGGGGGCTTCAAACATGGCACAGTGTTGGCTGATAGAAAGACGTCACAGGTGGTGTTGGCCTTGATACTTGGTATTCTCAGCGCCTCCATCAGGGGGGCACTGTTGTACCAGGCCCAGGCCTAAAGGGGGACCACAGTGCTCCACTTTTTAAAAAAAAGCAGGCAATCCTGAAGAACCAAAGTCCAGAAGAGCCGGAATTCCAAAGCCCTGAAGTCCCAAAACCGCAAAAAGTTGAAGTTGAAGTCCCGAAGCCAAGAAAAAAGCCAAAGCTAAAGACCCGAAGCCAATGTGTTTTTTTTTTATTATTTTATTATTTATAGGCCCCTGCCACCAATGTTTTTTCTTTAAAATATTCTCTGGGGCCCCAATATTTTTAAAAAATCAAAGTTTTTTTAAAAACTTTTATGGGGGGCCCTGGCACCAATGGTTTTTTTTTAACTGATAAAGGGGCCTTGGTCGCCAATTATTTTTTTATAACTTATAATGGACCGTGACCATCAATGGCTTTTTATAAATTGTGTGTGTGGGGGGGTTACCATTTTTAGGGTAAGGCTACACTGGGTGTCAGAGGCAACTTCGGAAAACGAACCGCAAAGACAAGGCGATTAGTCGCCAGGCCACCAAATCTCCCCAAAACGCCCAGTGTGGCCTTACCCTTAGCACTGATGTCTGTGTGGCCTTTTTACTGTGGTGTGTGTGGGATATGGGCTGGGGGCTGGGCCTAAAAAACATTGTTGTGCGGGGCCCTGTGATTTGTAATGGCGGCCCTGGGTATGCTACAAGCCTTACAATCCCCCAACATTGATTCAGAGATATCCATCAACCCCATGGCATTAGCGTGATAATGAACCATTTTGGGCATCTTTCATGTTCCAGCTGTGAGTAGAAATTCGGTTATATCACCGGGTTAGTTGGCTTTTACACAGAGTACAAAAAGGAAAAATTGTGAGAGCACTCCATGGCTTAATAAAAATGTACTAAAATACATTGGAAGTGCTACTGATCTGGCCAAATTAACTACAGACATAGAAAAAAAGAAAAATTGATCAATGCACATTCCTTTGTCCCCTATCATATCAGTAATCTATGCAGATGCATGTATTTACAAAGACAGGGGTTTTTTTAGTTACAAAATTATGATCATAAGATTGATAAGCCACCATACCACGTCAAGGTAAAACCCATATGGCGGTCCCTAACTATTTACCTCTGGTCATAATTTCAAATGCTAAAGCCTCCCGGCATAGGAGCATTACCTGAAAAATAAGGTCTCCCGACCTGGGCATTGGTTTTCATAGGGCTTAGTCCTCCCCTGCCATTAGCTTTCAAAGGGGAGAGATAACCTCCCCCGCTTGCAGCTTTTGAGAGAGAGAAACTGCCCAGACCAACACCCATTTCCAAAGGAATTGTTCCACCATTTAAAGAGACAGGTGTGGGGGTGCTACAACCACATGGAAGCCTGGCCTGCAGCTTAGCTGCTGAACTTCCAAACAGAATAAATCTGCTACAATACAAAGTACAAAAAGGAAAAATTGTGAGAGCACTCCATGGCTTAATAAAAATGTACTAAAATACATTGGAAGTGCTACTGATCTGGCCAAATTAACTACAGACATAGAAAAAAAGAAAAATTGATCAATGCCATGGAGTGCTCTCACAATTTTTCCTTTTTGTACTTTGTATTGTAGCAGATTTATTCTGTTTGGAAGTTCAGCAGCTAAGCTGCAGGCCAGGCTTCCATGTGGTTGTAGCACCCCCACACCTGTCTCTTTAAATGGTGGAACAATTCCTTTGGAAATGGGTGTTGGTCTGGGCAGTTTCTCTCTCTCAAAAGCTGCAAGCGGGGGAGGTTATCTCTCCCCTTTGAAAGCTAATGGCAGGGGAGGACTAAGCCCTATGAAAACCAATGCCCAGGTCGGGAGACCTTATTTTTCAGGTAATGCTCCTATGCCGGGAGGCTTTAGCATTTGAAATTATGACCAGAGGTAAATAGTTAGGGACCGCCATATGGGTTTTACCTTGACGTGGTATGGTGGCTTATCAATCTTATGATCATAATTTTGTAACTAAAAAAACCCCTGTCTTTGTAAATACATGCATCTGCATAGATTACTGATATGATAGGGGACAAAGGAATGTGCATTGATCAATTTTTCTTTTTTTCTATGGCTTTTACACAGAGAGGTGCTACAACAGGAGCACAGGAGCGACAGCCTGTATAATAGACAGTTAAGCCATATTGGTATACTGGATTCCTAGTGAGCTTAGCTGACTTTGCCACTTCCCCCTTATTAACAACGACAAATTTGGCCTCCCGTCCCAGTACAATATAGAGCAGGCTTTAACCTCGCCATCATTTGTAATTCAATTTCCCAGGACTAATTCCCAAATGGCTGATACAATATCCGCCCGGCGCTAGATGACGTTATAAATACTTCTTTTTATCTCTGACAAACGCACTAACGCTGATGAATTTGGAGCAGGTCGGTGCCTGTCTGGGAATTAATGATACCTGTAATCTCGTCCAATGACGAATCTTCCTTTCCCTTGGCTTCTTTGTGCCCGCGCGTGCGGTTAATGTAAGGAAACCCGGAGCTTTTGAGGAGCCTGATATTTATCCAATAATTGACTTTTATTCGCCGCGTGGGCGCACATTTATCATAGTAATAAGATGCTGAAAATTGCAGGTGACAAATTCCGTCTTTGAGTTTATGGAGGAGAACATCTTTAAACAGTCAGCGCACGGCCGGCGATAAAGACGGACGCCAGGAGATTGGCTTGAATGGGAACATTTTGGGCCTTGCATTATAGAAAATAAATGTTTGGAAATAGCTGATTTCTTTTGAAAAATATTTGTGAGATCAAAGTGTTAGAAATGGGCTCTTTTATTAGAGAAGGATAATAACTAAGGTTGCCACCTTTTTTTATTGGTGAAAACGGGCAGGGGACGGACCAGTGATACGGTGGTCAGTGATATCAGGGGGCGGACTGAAGACATGGCAATCAGCAATTGGTTGATCACCATGCCATTCACTTCAACATCCTGTTCGGATTTCCTACCCAGACAGCCCTTCCAAAAACAGGGCTTTCCGGGTAAAAACCAGACAGGTGGCAACCCTAATAATAACTACCCAGTTCATTGAAAGGAGAATCTATATTAAAGGGGTGGTTCACCTTTAAGTTAACTTTTAGTATATTACAGAATAACCAATTCTAAGCAATTTCGGGCTTCGATATGTGTTTTTTATTTTTGTTTTTATTATTTGCTTTCTTCCTCTGACTCTTTCCAACTTTCAAATAGGGGTCACCGACCCCATTTAAGGCTACAAATTATTATCACTGTTACTTTTGAATACTCGTCTTTCTTTTCAGGTTCTATTTATAATTCCATTCTCTCATTTAAATCAATGCAATGGCTGGGGTAATTCAGACCTTAGTAACCAGATTGCTACAATTGCAAAATGGAGATCTGCTGAATAAAAAGTTCAAAACCAATTGAAAATTGTCTCAGAATATCAGTCTCTCTACCTACATTATACACAAGGTTAACTCAAAAGTGAAAAGTGAAAAACCCCTTTATTAACACATTTCCTCTTTAGACCTTCCCTTCCTCTCTCTCTCTCTCTCTTTCCCTTTCACTCTCACCTCTTGTCCTGTCTTCCACTTCTGGTTTCCCCAATCCCCTTTCATTTTAATTGTTCTTCTGCTTCACTTCAGTGATAACTTGATATTGGCCCATTTTCTTTCCATTCTGTCCACCATTGTCATATTCTTTCTGTGTCCGTTTTGAATAATTTCTCCTGCCTCCCCTGTTCCTCCTCTTTCCTTTATCCTTATATAATTTCCTGTTCTGCTCTTTAATTTTCCATTGTTTCATTATTTTCCAGATTATTGCATACTGGGTAAACAAGTTCATTTGGAGGAGGAGAGCCCGTGGCCATGGTCAATTCCAGGACGCAAATTGTGGTACCGGAAAGGGGATCAGTTATCTGGAAACCCATTATGCAGAAAGCTCCGAATTACAGGAAGGCCATCTCCCATAGACGCCATTTTTTCCAAATAATCAATTTTTTTTAAATGATTTCCTATTTCTCTGTAATAATAAACCAGTAGCTTGTACTTGATCCAAACTATGATATAATTAATCCTTATTGGAAGCAGGTATCACCATCATATAAACTTAAAGGGGACCCGTCACCCCAAAGAAAATATTTAAAATCCTTTTTTATCACATTAGTCAAGCAAAATTAACTTTAATTACACTGTATAAATTATTTGAATCTTGTTTCCTTCAAACTGGGAATTCATCATTATAACAAGCAGGCAGGAGGCATTTTGTGGACACTGTTATTAAGACAAGCCTTGTATCATCTCAAAATCTTGTTTGTGCACCAGAATGGGGGACCTGATGTCCATCCCCATGCCCTGGCTTCACAATTAAATATTGAAGAGAACGAGGGAATGTGAGGAGAGCAGTGACATCTAGTAAGTGATGAATGGAAAGTGAAAGTAATTGTCTGCCCCGCCTCTATGCCAAGGCATAGAGGAGGGGCAGACAATATTTGATTGACAGCTGAGATTTTTAAACAAGCTCACAACAACTATGAATGCTTTAATAAAAAATAGAAATTGGATTTCATGTTTAATTTGAAAAGGACTTTTATTATACAGCTTTTTGTGTCTGGGTGACAGATCCACTTTAAGGGAAATAATTCTGCACGGCAGGGCATATAGACTAATGAATACGTCTTGTGTGAGTGAACATCTATGCACAAAAGTGAATATTCACCCACATTAGCAGGTGAAATCCCTTGGTAGTGAGGGGTGCAGTGGTGGGGGGTTGGGGGCATCTGAAATAGAAAGATGTTTAGCCAAAGATATCTGAAACAAAATGCAGGTATGGGACCTGTTATCCAGAATGCTCGGGACCTGGGGCTTTCAGGATAATGGATCTTTCTGTAATTTGGATCTTCATACCTTAAAAGTCTACTAGAAAATCATGTCAACATTAAATAAACCCAATAGGCTGGTTTTGCAGCATTTTCAGACTTGTGCCAACTTCTATTGTTTACTTGCTATTTCATCCCAAACTAAGATATAATTACTGAAGGCAAAACCAGTTTATTGGGTTTATTTAAGGTTTACGTGATTTTCTAATAGACTTAAGGTGTGAAGATCCAAATTATGGAAAGATCCATTATCCGGGAATTACCACGTCCTGAGCATTCTGGATAACAGGTCTCACACCTGTATTTTTAAAACTACTGTATTTTAAGAGATGGTTTTAGAATCCCCACACTTTGGGGCAAGCATGTACTTCCCTTTTAATTATGAGCAACACTACTCACTAACATATTTATGACCCTGCTATGAAAATACTGAAGCCTCTGCCTAAATATTTTGGCTTCAGCTGAAGGAGAGCGCTCACATTAGAAACATTATGGAGTTTAATAGATATGTGCAATGCTCAGGCCCTTTATATTCATTGCCTTGAAAAAAAAGTCATTCATCTTTAAACCAACATAGATTGTATTAATTTGTAGCAATTAATCATCTGCCGGAGACCGACTTGTGCCGCTTGTGCGCTCCCACAACAGCTGTTCCCTCCCATATATACTGCACAACCGCAAGAGTATATGGCAGGCATAGTAAGGGCTGCAAGCTGTTCCCCGGTTGGATCTGTCAGTCCAGATGCCCCGCCCCCCAATAAATGTTTTTTATTAGGTCCAATAGTCAGACCCTCTGCAGAGAGTAACGGCTCAAACTAATAGTTATATCCTGTGTTCCTGCTGAATTGTGCTTAGTACAGGGGAATACCTATGCTGCCATAGTTTTATGATATTTCTCTGTACAGGCTATGAGCAAACTTAGGGGCTGTTCCTGCTGAATTGTGCTTAGTACAGGGGAATACCTATGCTGCCATAGTTTTATGATATTTCTCTGTACAGGCTATGAGCAAACTTAGGGGCTGTTCCTGCTGAATTGTGCTTAGTACAGGGGAATACCTATGCTGCCATAGTTTTATGGTATCTCTCTGTACAGACTATGAGCAAACTTAGGGGCTGTTCCTGCTGAATTGTGCTTAGTACAGGGGAATACCTATGCTGCCATAGTTTTATGATATTTCTCTGTACAGGCTATGAGCAAACTTAGGGGTTGTTCCTGATGAATTGTGCTTAGTACAAGGGAATACCTATGCTGCCATAGTTTTATGGTATCTCTCTGTACAGACTATGAGCAAATTTAGGGGAATGTTCCTGCTGAATTGTGCTTAGTACAGGGGAATACCTATGCTGCCATAGTTTTGTGGTATCTCTCTGTACAGGCTATGAGCAAACTTAGGGGGCTGTTCCTGCTGAAATACCTATGCTTTTCCATCTCTGTCACTGCTGTACCCACCCACCTAATATTACCTGGCCTATCTCTGCCGGTGCAGTCACACCCCTTGTTTCCTATTTGATTAATATCATTCTGGAAAATGACCCCAATATTCAAGGTGAGGTCTCACCAGGGCCAAAAATCACTCCCTGTCTCTGTCACTACTACTCCTGTTAGAGAATCACAAATACAATACAAATTCTGGAGAAAAATCCTGTTGACCGTCCAGCTCCAGACAATCCCAGCCATATCCAGGAGGATACAGTGGGCAACAACACAGATTAGAAAAGCTCTCTCTATATCAAATGGCTGAGTGCAAGGGAAAGATATTATTCAGAATAAACTCGGGCCCACATCATAAAAGAGAAATAATGGCGGCTGGCACGTTACCCTAGGAAAGTTAATGGACTGCGCTGAGCAGTCAGGATTGGCCGTAATTTAAAGTTTTAAGGCAAACTGTTCGACCTGGGGGGGGATCTCCCTTCTGAAATATCACGCCAGGTTTATATCTACAATAACTCTGCGTCCTGCATGGCCGTTCATCTAAGATAATGTCTCAGAGTAACTGTGCGCCTCCTAGCAAATGATACATCATATCCAGAATTATTACTGTTATTACCCAATTAGAATTAAATTAGAATTTCCCAAATGCTACATTTTTTTTTCCTTTAAATCATTTCCTTCGGAGCCTCAGCCTAGCATTTTCACGATCTATCCAGGCTCCTTGGATTTATATTTCTTTTACTGGAATTATATTTCTTTGCTGTGGTACAGGGGAAGTCCTGATTAAAATTGTACTTTAGTTGTCCTTTAATGCCCTCCAGCCCTACAGAATCATCAATAATGACCTCATCTCCAAATAAGGTCAAAATACTCTAAATATTACTGTCTCTGACACCAAGGGAGGGCTCCTTCTTCTTGTTGGTTTTTGTTCTGCTTATTAAAGGGATTTTGTCATGATTTTTATGATTTATTTCTAAATTACTCTGTTTACACTGCAAATAATTCACTCTACAATATAACATTTCATTCCTGAACCAGTAAGTGTATTTTTTAGTTGTAATATTGGTGTGTAGGTGCATCTCAGGTCATTTTGCCTGGTCATGTGCTTTTAGAAAGAGCCGGCGTATGAAACAAAAGGATTGCACACTCAGTCTCTTTAAAAAAAGTCAAAGTTTATTAATACAAAACACTTACACAATAGCAGAATGCCCTACGCGTTTCAACGACATGGGTGGTCTTCTTCAGGGGCCAGACACTTTTCTAAAGTGCTGGCTCTTTAGAAAGAGCCAGCACTTTAGGATGAAACTGCTTTCTGGCAGGCTGTTGTTTCTCCTACTCAATGTAACTGAATGTGTCGCAGTGGGACCGGGATTTTACTATTAAAGGTCCCCATAGACACGACGATTCTTCTTGCTGGACGACCGATTTTAGGCAAGCCCGACCAATCCTTCGAAATTATTGTGTGGTTAGTGGGATTCGAACGATCATACATCTTACGATTTTTCGGCCGACATCTGTCAGGAAATTGATTGGCCAGGTCAAAAAATCTTTATCGGTCCCAGTGCAATCTATCTATGTTTGCAGGGCCAAGCAGGAAGCTCCCCTTTGTTTTCCTGGCAAATTGGTCTTTTTAGTTGATGGTCAATTCGTACGATCGTTCTGAGAAGATCGTGGTCTCACGATCAGGATCTGATGTTTTAAAAATCTCAACATCTATGGCCAGCTTTAGTGTTGTTCTTAGATCTACCAGGGAGCTGTTATCTTGTGTTAGGGAGCTGTTATCTGGTTACCTTCCCATTGTTCTGTTGTTAGGCTGCTGAGGGGGGAGGGTGATATCACTCCAACTTGCAGTACAGCAGTAAAGAGTGACTGAAGTTTATGAGAGCACAAGTCACATGACTGGGGGGAGCTGGGAAACTGACAATATGTCTAGCCCCATGTCAGATTTCAAAATTAAATATAAAAAAAATCTGTTTTCTATTTTGAGAAATGGATTTCAGTGCAGAAGTCTGCTGGAGCAGCACTATTAATTGATGTGTTTTGGAGCTGCCCCTCGGTCTGAGCAAAGGCCCTTCCTTCACTCTCTGACTCACTGTGGGATATCAAGTATAATTTTAATTATCTAAGACACAAAGGAAACCCATGTGATGTGACAAGCTCTTGACGTGATTGCTTGCGTGAAGTGTGGCTTCGGTTTAATTAGTCCCTAAAGCACAAGTGCCAATGCGGCTGGAGAAAATAACCATTATCAGAAGCGAATAATACGAGACGCGCTAAAGAAATGCCAAGGTTTGTTCCCAGCCCATTCTTACACCCTGACCTACATAATTACCAGCCAAGTGGAATCCGTTCAGTGCTGACTTTTTGACGGCAATATATTCTCAGCTTGGGCAAAAAAATGCTAAAAATATACAGTCGGGTTATAAATATCATCCCTTGTGCCCAAATGTATATGTTCAGCGTGTGAGGGATGCTGGGAAACAGCCTGGAGGAAAGGGGACCAACCGCTCATTCACAACATCCACAGAAATTGGTATGAGATTCTTTATCCGGGAAGGCCATCTTCACAGATTCCATTTTATCCAAATAATCCCAATCTTTTAATTATTCCTTACTGTAAGCAAAACCAGCCTATTGGGATCATTTAATGTTTACAAAATTTTCTAGTAGACTTAAGATATGGAGATCCCAGTTATGGAAACATCTGTTATCCAGAAACCCCCAAGAATTCTTGATAACAGGTTCCATACCTGTACACTATATGGGCCGAACATATCTGCACATTCTGAATAACATACCATGGGCTCAGTCGGAACACATATTCCGACAGTCGGTCCAAACTGTCAATGTCAGCACCAGAACTTGGTAGGTTATTATGGTGGATCAGAGGCAAACTAACCTAATCTAAACGAACCTAAACATCAACATGTGCAATGCTAAGAGTCGGCTGGAGTGGTGTAAAGGGCACCACCATTGGTCTTCTGCAGGGTAACATGGCATCTCACCAACTGGCAGAAAATCTGATAAGCCAGGAGAACACTACCTGCCTGAATGCATAATGCCAATGGTGAACTTTAGTGGAGATGGATTATTGGGCTGGGGGCGTTTCCATGGTTTGAGCTCCTGGTTCCAGTAAAACCTTAGGGCTTCAGGGTACAATGGCATTCCAGCTAATTCTGTGCTTCCAACTTTATGGAACCTTGGGGAGGCTCTTTCCAGTTCCAGCACAATAATGTCCCTATGTACAAAGCCAGGTCCATACATTATGGGTTTGCTGAGATGGGAAGATGCTGACTGTACAGAGCCTTGACCTCACCCCAACTGAACCCCTGTGGGATGAATTGGAACCTGATACCCAACATCAGTGCCCAACCTCACTAATGCTCTTGCGGCTGAATGGAAGCAACTTCCAGCAACAATGTTCCAACATCTAGAAGGAACCTTCCCAGAAGAGTAGGGGCTGTTGTAGCAGCAAAGGCGGGGGGGCAACTTCATATCCACCTCCTTGGTTTGGGAATAGGATGTATATTAGAATCTAAAAGAAAGATGCTCTACATTAAATAAAGACCCCTACTCCAGGAACCCAAGCCCAGACTCCAGACCTATGTATAGATATACAGAACATTGTAGATAAGAATTTGAGCAATTGGCAGGGAGATATTTCACACTGCGCCTCTTGCAGCCATTGCTAAAGTACCGTAATTATGCCATTATTTTGTCTCAGAAATGTCATTCTTCAGACATCTGTGTAAACAAAGTATTAACAATTGCTACGAAATTACAGGTTTCAGCTCCGATATGTATTTAAATCTTTTTATAACTGTCTCCGTTCTCAGCGATAGGGATCTGCGAGTAATCCTTCCCTCGACTTATTTTCTATCATTTATCAGCACTGGGTGTCAGTTTGCACTTCAGGAAATTGCCATGTTCCAAAGGAAACTGTTATGTACAACGATTCTGGGCCAATTCCATTCCCACTCCTCGACTCCAATGCTTCCTGATGAAAATATCATCTCTCTCAATATCCCTTGTTAAAAATTAGTACATTTATTGATGTGGTGGAGACTTAAGGTGGCCATAGACACACAGATAATATCGTAGGAAACAAATTTTCATACAATATTTGTACATGTATGGTGGGAGACGAGTCGACTGATAGCAGAAGATTTGGATATCAGTCGGCTAGAGAATTTTGTTTGGGTGCCTTTATCAGATATACAGGGTGCTTCCCTGTATATCTGATGATTCAGCCTAGAAAAATCTTTTCCAGGAAAGATTTTAATTGCAATGTCTATGGCCACCTTTACAGAGGCCAGACCCAAATTCACTTTAATCCCTTCAATCTTTCATAAGCCTTATCATTAAGGGTCCATGATTTAGACCTGTAGAAGAAGATTCAAAAGATTCATCTCTCTGGACAAATGGGGTCATTTTCTGATGTTTTGTCCCACTGTTACTATAGACACCATCTTTCCCTACTATACCTGCTATCCCACAGTCACACTCCCTTCCCAGAGACTATTATCACACTGTTACTATAGACACCATCTCTCCCTACTATACTTGCTATCCCACAGTCACATTCCCTTCCCAGAGACTATTATCCCACTGTTACTATAGGCACCATCTCTCCCTACTATACCTGCTATCCCACAGTCACACTCCCTTCCCAGAGACTATTATCACACTGTTACTATAGACACATCTCTCCCTACTATACCTGTTATCCCACAGTCACACTCCCTTCCCAGAGACTATTATCACACTGTTACTATAGGCTCCATCTCTCCCTACTATACCTGCTATCCCACAGTCACACACCCTTCCCAGAGACTATTATCCACTGTTACTATAGGCACCATCTCTCCCTACTATACCTGCTATCCCACAGTCACACTCCCTTCCCAGAGACTATTATCCACTGTTACTATAGACACATCTCTCCCTACTATACCTGTTATCCCACAGTCACACTCCCTTCCCAGAGACTATTATCCACTGTTACTATAGGCACCATCTCTCCCTACTATACCTGCTATCCCACAGTCACACACCCTTCCCAGAGACTATTATCCCACTGTTACTATAGGCTCCATCTCTCCCTACTATACCTGCTATCCCACAGTCACACACCCTTCCCAGAGACTATTATCCACTGTTACTATAGACACCATCTCTCCCAACTATACCTGCTATCCCACAGCCACACTCCCTTCCCAGAGACTATTATCCACTGTTACTATAGGCACCATCTCTCCCTACTATACCTGCTATCCCACAGTCACACTCCCTTCCCATAGACTATTATCCCACTGTTACTATAGGCACCATCTCTCCCTACTATACCTGCTATCCCACAGTCACACTCCCTTCCCAGAGACTATTATCCACTGTTACTATAGACACCATCTCTCCCTACTATACCTGCTATCCCACAGTCACAGTCCCTTCCCAGAGACTATTATCCCACTGTTACTATAGGCACCATCTCTCCCTACTATACCTGTTATCCCACAGTCACACTCCCTTCCCAGAGACTATTATCCACTGTTACTATAGACACCATCTCTCCCTACTATACCTGCTATCCCACAGTCACAGTCCCTTCCCAGAGACTATTATCCCACTGTTACTATAGGCTCCATCTTCTCCTACTATACCTGCTATCCCACAGTCACACTCCCTTCCCAGAGACTATTATCCCACTGTTACTATAGGCACCATCTCTCCCTACTATACCTGCTATCCCACAGTCACACTCCCTTCCCAGAGACTATTATCCCACTGTTACTATAGGCACCATCTCTCCCTACTATACCTGCTATCCCACAGTCACACTCCCTTCCCAGAGACTATTATCCCACTGTTACTATAGACACCATCTCTCCCTACTATACCTGCTATCCCACAGTCACACTCCCTTCCCAGAGACTATTATCCCACTGTTACTATAGGCACCATCTCTCCCTACTATACCTGCTATCCCACAGTCACACTCCCTTCCCAGAGACTATTATCCCACTGCTACTCTATTGTAGGAGCCAGTAAATGCAAATGCTGTCATTAGTAATAACAAAACACTATATTTCAAAAAAATAAAATATAAAAATTTGGGGAAAAACAGCAAAATGCCTTTAACCAGACATATCTCCTGCCTAACAATGTGACTGTATAGGAGGTAAAAAATGTAATGAGAAATTTTCATCTCCACTGACAGAGCCAGGGAAGATCTGCCAGACTTGCTGCTTTCATCCTATAACATTTTCCAAAGCGAGTTTCTCTTAATTGACACCAACTTACTCAGTTTCAGCAAACCCAAAGGCGCATGAATGGGCCCCCATTCTGCTGTTCCACAAGGCTGATGATTACACTGCAGAAAATGACACAGCTTGAAGCCTTGTTATTTCCTTCTGCGCAGGGGAAAAAAATATCACAGAAGATTCTACCTTTCAGCATCATCTGCCGATGGCTGGCATTTCAACAAATATCACCAGAACAAAAATAACGAAACAAAATGACTAATGAAATATTTCCCAGCGAGAACAATGAATCACATTCCTGCAGCTACTGCTTTTAATGAGAGATGGTGTTGAGTCCTAAATCTGTATCATGTTTAAGTCTGGTTTTATTATTTGTTTCACTGAATGACACATATGGAGGTTTTGGATCATTTTTCCCCATAGGATGATGCACATCACAAGAGTCTCCTTACAGACTGAAGGAAGGACTAAGCTTTAATCTTATTCCTCTATATTAACATTTATAGAAGATTGAACTTGATGGACCAATGTCTTTGTGAAACCTTTGTTATGTTGTTACAAGACCATAACGTTAAAGCAGTGGTCATCCGACTTTCTTGGTTGAAGCCCCCTAGGAGATACAACCAACCTTTGGTGAAAGACAACTTAGTTCATAACAACATGGTGTATAAGTCACAATTCACAATATAAATAACAGCACACAAGTGTTCACCCCAAAACCCCACTCAATTTGACCTTCATGTTCAGAAGTATTCAAATCTCAACCTACTTGGCCTTCAAGCTGAGCCCCCCATACAACCAAAAGTGTCAGCTCGACCCAACAGCACAGTATAAAGCCTTTTTCTGGACAGCGACATTAGCCATAATTTTGAGATCCAAAGAAGATACTGAGACTCCCATGGCTTTTGGATCACGTCACAACTGCGCAACAAAGTTATCAAATTTTTATTTAAACAATTTATAGCTTGTAGACCTGCTGGCTCCCTTTTTTATGACCCTACTGAAACACGGTATGTTGATGAATATTTAAAGAGCTTTGAGTTCATTTAGAGAGTGTCCACGTGTGATGCTGATACCATCAGTAACAAGCCGGTGGTGGAAGAACTGCTTACAAGTCACTTTATCTCACAACAAGGAAGGTGATGAATTACTCTCTGGAGATAATGTCAGTCCATGGCCCCTGCCTCCTCTACTAATCTATGCTCAGAAAGTTCATGCATAAATTGTTAAATGCTTGGAAAATAGCAAAGAATGCCAAATTGATTCACCATTTGTTTGTGCTTTAAAGAGAGAACTAAACCCTAAAATGAATGTGGCTAAAATGCCATATTTTATATACTGAACTTATTGCACCAGGCTAAAGTTTGAGCTTGTCAATAGCAGCAATGATCCAGGACTTCAAACTTGTCACAGGGGGTCACCATCTTGGAAAGTGTCTGTGACACTCACATGCTCAGTGGGCTCTGAGCAGCTGTTGAGAAGCTAAGCTTAGGGCTCGTCACTAATTATCCAGCAGAAAATGAGCTTCCCCTGTAATATAAGTTGATGCTACAGGGCTGATTATTAAATTCTGATGCTAATTGCACTGGTTTCTGTGCTGCCATGTCATAATAATCTGTATTAATTACTAATCAGCCTTATATTTTGACATTTCTATTCTATGTGTATTGTATATTGTGAGTGGGTCCCTAAGCTCAGTAAGTGACAGCAGCACAGAGCATGTGCAGTGAATCAACAGAAAAGAAGATGGGGAGCTACTGTGGCATCTGTGCCTGGTACAGAAGCACAGAACATAATGTACAACATTTCTAGCCAACTTTTTTAGTTAAGCTTTGGTTCTCCCTTAATGGAGTCAAAGGTGTACAGACTCATTCTAGAAACTAGAGAACTTATCTTTGAGCATTAGTGATGTGCAGGTGGGAAAAAATTAACCAAAACTCAACCCTGGAGAACCTGCAACTTACCCTAACCCTGCAAACGTGTACCTATTATATGTGCATTTGCACTGCCCTGAAGCTCAATGAAGCAATGGGTGTTCTTTTTAATTTCTTTAATGAAATTGCCCTGGATTAAGAGGTACAAATCTTAAAGAAGTTTGTGCCATTAAGTGACCAGGGAGAAGACAAAGAATGGGACACAGAGAAAGTGAAAGTGTTGGAAGGTGTTCCCTCCAGGGACACCACAATGTTTGGCATAGGATATTGGTACTGGTTTCCTTAGGCATCATTCTCATATATGAATCCTCCCCCACCACCACCAAAACCTGCCTTGCATTTCCAATACTGCCCCCCCACCCCGAATTCTGTATAGCTTTTGGTAAACAGGGTCTGCTCTGAGATTTGGCTTGCTCCATCAGAACTCTCCTCCCAATCAGCACTCAATATGTCAAGTGGCGTGTGGTGATCGCCCCCTGCTTGTCCCCTGATAACACATGCAGTCCATGGCTACTAAATCAACAAATCTCTCCTCCCCTGGGTTTGCCATCCCCCTCAATGATATAAGCTTTCCCTTTAGATTCTTTAGGAAGGCAGGCATCTAGGGCCCAACGATCGGATCCTAACGAATAGTAATGGGCGGTTGGATCGCGGGACTGCATCAACGAATAGATGCGGCCGTGATCCAACGTGATTTTTCGTCCCATCGGATCGAGATCTGGACGACTTTCAGCCAGATCTCGATCGGGGAAGCCCATCGGGGGGCCCCATACACGGGCCAATAAGCTGCCGACTCGGTCTGTCGGCAGCTTTTATCGGCCCGTGTATGGCCACCTTTAGCGCTATTCTCCACAAACAGACCCGAGCACTTGCCTATTTGTTTACCATCTTGGGCTCCTGTTTACAACATACTCTGGATTTACAGATTTGTACAGAGACCTTTGGAGATCAGCAGCCCGGTTTATTCCACACCTTGTCACAACTAAATGTTGGGCTAATAGCCATACTGCCAATTACTTCAATTCCTCAACATACTGCAAGGCTTCCATTTTGATGGACTATTCTATTACCACCTAAGATTGGCTATAAGTCTCCATCCATTGCTTTGGCACAACGTACATTATGCATACTATACAGTGTCTATTGAATAAGCAGTGAGGGCATTTTCATATTTATGTACCTTTCTCATTAAAAATGAATCAGACGGTGGGGTTTAATGTTCCTATAAAAGGGATCCCTTCCAACATTTGCAGCGCTACTTGTTTTTAATTGTATGTCATTTTTAACTCATTTGACTTGGCATGGTTGTGAATAAATATTGCTTTTTATTTTACGGCTTGGCTTGTTAAATTTATAGTATTGCATTACTCAAGGATCTAAGATTGGAGGTTAAGTCCCAATTCTTCCACATATATATTTAAACGTAATTGTTTGTGGACACTCCGATTCTTACAACCTTGGTTACAACAACTAGTACCAATATCTCTTGCAGGTTTCAAATGTTGGGTATTTTCAATACTCTCCGACTACGACCCCTGGAGAAGCTACTCCAAGATCTCCAAACATGACAAACACTGATTGGCATCGACACGCCCTCCTGGCCCCAGCTGTTATATTGTGCCAAATGTAAAGACCAGCCCCTACTTTGTGTAATGTCTTTGTTTTTTTTATTATTTTACATACTAACTCGCTGCACAGCTTCTAATTTCTAAGTTTCAACCCCCCCATCACAGTCTCCACGTCTGTCACTTCCCACAAAGCAGCGGGGAACATGGTACAAAGTGGGCGGTAGAAGTGGCAAAGCATATGGGATAGTTTAGGTTGTGTGAAATCTAAATAAAAAGTGAGAGGAGAGAATTAACAGCAGGTGAATTCGCCACGTGAAGATGACTAAACAAAAGATGCTCCTGGCTCAGCTCGGCGCTGGGTTAATTAAGCTGAAAAGTTGAGAATTTTATTGCTGTACTGAAACATAAAGCACATTTTGCCTGGTTATTGTAGTAACAAAACGGGAACCGACATTGCAACCAATCAGCAGGGAACTTCTTTTAGGCTACTTTAATTAGAATAATAAAAGACAGGATCTAATTGGCTGGGGTTACTGGACTTGTGCCATTTTCCTTTGGTGTTGCAACCAAAAAAAATAACAGCTGGGACGTAAGTAGTGGCAATAACAATACATTTGTAGACTTGATAAAGGGCCTTGGTGCCAACATGTTGTGTGGAAATATAATAAATACTAAATGCAGGTACTAAATGCTTATAGCGTGTGATTCCCATACTTTGATAAAAATTTGACTTATACGAGGAAGCCAGGGACGGAGCTTCCAGGGAAACACCACGTTTTTCTACAGTAAAAGAGCGACTAATGGATGCAAATTGATTATGGAGACATTTGTAGACTTGCAGAGCTTTTGTTATTAAGATGGGGTCAGTGACCCCCCCTTTGAAAGTTGCAAAGAGCCAGAAGAAAAAGGCAAATAATTAAAAAAAAACTATAAAGAAAAAAAGTTGCTTAGAATTAGCTATTCTATAACATACTAAAAGTTAAATTAAAGGAGACGTAAAGCTTAACCAAAGAATTAGCTAGAAATGTTGTTCATTAAGTTTTGTGCTTCTATACCAGCCCAAGGCAACCACAGCCCTTTAGCAATAAAGATCTGTGTCTCCAAAGATGCCCCAGTAGCTCCCCATCTTCTTTTCTGCTGATTCACTGCACATGCTCTGTGCTGCTGTCACTTACTGAGCTTAGGGACCCACTCACAATATACAGTACACATAGAATAGAAATGTCACAATATAAGGCTGATTAGTAATTAATACAGATAATTACTACATGGCAGCACAAAAACCTGTGTAATTAGCATTAGAATGTAATAATCAGCCCTGTAGCATCAGTTTATATTACAGACAAACCTCATTTTCTGCTGGATAATTAGTGACGACCCCTAAGCTTAGCTTCTCAACAGCTGCTCAGAGCCCACTGAGCATGTGAGTGTCACAGACACTTTCCAAGATGGTGACCCCCTGTGACAAGTTTGAAGTCCTGGATCATTGCTGCTATTGACAAGCTGAAAGTTTACACTGGTGCAATAAGTTCAGCATATAAAATATGGCATTTTCAGCCACATTAATTTTTAGGATTTAGTTCTCCTTTAAAGGTGAACCACCCCTTTAAATCTCTAGTGGAGCTGGCCCTGTATAGAGTAACCTATTATTGCTAACCCTAGGAAACACTCATATCGCAGGAAGGTTCCTCCATATCTAGGGACAACAGTTTACTCTATCCTTACATATGGGGCACTGTGTACGTTAATTAAGCTGCACAGCATTGTGTGTGACAAAATGGGGATATTTTAGGTCCTGTAATAACACAACACTTTCTACAGTGAAAACATAAAAGCAAGTTGGATATACACCAATTAAGCTCGTCGGCACAGTATATTTAACCTCAGAGCAACTTCATATGATTTTAATAAGGAAAGTGCCATTTACCGTTCCCTACAGAGAAACAATTTTATTCTCCTTTCCAACACAAAGTCCTATATAAAGTGCCTTGTCTTGAGCAGCTTGTGTTTAAACATCCACATTAAGCTCTGGTGGAGGGGTACACATAAAATGGGGCCACATTTGGGCACCTTGAAACTTTTCTTACAGTGCTGGAAGCAATTTAGTGGAAGAATAAGGAGGAAATGGTGAGTTCTGCTGAAAAAGATCCGACTCCATTCCTCTCACATTAAATAAAGCTTTTTGGAGAGTAAAACAAAGAACCTCATAAATGATTCTCTTTTTATTCTTTGTCTAAGTACATGGAGCCCGAGGCGAGTAATAATATTCTATAATGCGATTTATTGCCATTCTAGCCTCGTCTTCAACAAGGTTGCGTTTCGAATTTTGACTTTCTTTTCTCTCAATGGAACATTGACACAAAGGAATCAAACTGCACTCTGCTCCAATTCCATTATTCCATTAAATTTGTCTTACAGAATCAGAAATGCACATCTAAGTTTGCTCATAGCCTGTACAGAGAGATCCCATAAAACTATTGCAGCATAGGTATTCCCCTGTACTAAGCACAATTCAGCAGGAACAGCCCTAAGTTTGCTCATAGTCTGTACAGAGAGATACCATAAAACTATGGCAGCATAGGTATTCCTCTGTACTAAGCACAATTCAGCAGGAACAGCCCCTAAGTTTGCTCATAGCCTGTACAGAGAGATCCCATAAAACTATGGTAGCATAGGTATTCCCCTGTACTAAGCACAATTCAGCAGGAACAGCCCCTAAGTTTGCTCATAGTCTGTACAGAGAGATCCCATAAAACTATGGCAGCATAGGTATTCCCCTGTACTAAGCACAATTCAGAAGGAACAGCCCTAAGTTTGCTCATAGCCTGTACAGAGAGATCCCATAAAACTATGGCAGCATAGGTATTCCCCTGTACTAAGCACAATTCAGCCTAAGTTTGCTCATAGCCTGTACCGAGATATACCATTAAACTATCCCTATACTAAGCACAGTTTATCAGGATTAACCCCCAAAAGGGGGTGGTTCACCTTTAAGTTACTTGTTGGTATGTTATAGAATGGCCAATTTTAAGCACATTTTCAATTAGTCCTCATTATTTCTTTTTTTATAGTTTTTGAGTTATTTGCCTTCTTCTTCTGACTCTTTTCAGCTTTCAAATGAGCGTCACTGACGGTATCTAAAAAAACAAATGTTACAGATAATGTTTACGGATAACGGATCTCATACCTGTACAGTCATTTTAATTCCAGGCAGTGTGAAGAGGAGCCATTGTCATTTCTCAACAGGCCATGTGTACTGCACCTTTCACAGCATCTCTAGTACAGTATGAGATCCGTTATCTAGAGAGAGCTGAATGACGGATAGGTCGTCTCCCACAGACTCCATTTTATCCAAATAATCCAAATTTTTAATAATGATTTCCTTTTTCTCTGTCATAATAAAACAGCAGCTTGTACTTGATCCCAACTAAGATATAATAAATCCTTATTGGAAGCAAAACCAGCCTATTGGGTTTATTTAATGTTTACATGATTTTCCAATAGACTTAAAGTATGAAGATCCAAATTATGGAAAGATCCGTTATCCAGAAATCCCCAGGTCCCAAGCATTCCAAATAAAAAGTCTCATATCTGTAGAAAGAAAGAAATTAAGCAAGAGGACAGTGTAGAAAATGGGCAGATTTCAGCCTGGGTACAGTCAGTATATAAGCTAGAGTGCATGTATGTGCCCAAGCTCCACGCTGCCATACAGAACACAGAAGCAGACGTTCATGCAGAGCCGTTCTACACGTAACACCCGCTTGGCTATAATTATCAGCCTATTGATTTGTGCCAGGACTCTGCTCTCATCTCCCAAAAAATCTCTGCCGTCTCTGCCAGGAAAAATAGCAAATAACATCTGCTGGGTTTGTTGTGTTATTGATAGGCACATGGGCAGCAGGAGTCGGAGTGTGAATCCACTTAACAACATAATCAACTACAGAACATAGTTCATTAAGCAGCCTGGCATGAGGCTTGTTGTTTCACCGCACGCAGGGGGAGCCGTTCCGAGAACATATACACAGCTGCGCTGCTTTGGGCTTCTGAGCAGAATATGGCAGCATTAAAGGGGAACCACAACCCAAAATTAGTTTGATGCATAATGAACGAAGATGTAGTTCTGAGCAGCTTCCCTATCCAGTTACTCCCCAGACCTGGAGGTGAGCTGAGAACAGAAAGGGATCAAACAAAACCTGCTCTCAATAGCAATTACATGAAGGGGTTATTTAATCCGAATCTGATTCTTTTAAATAAAAAAGTCAGGCCAAACTAAAATCCACAATAAACACAATTTAATCTGATCGGGGAAAAACTCGATAAAATAGGACGATTTTTTGGATTGTTTTCCCTAATCACTCAATTCCCAGATTTTTGTTAAAATTTTTGCCGGAAAAGACCCCAGAAACTTCCAAATGGGATAGGGACAACTCCCATTGAATTATAACCTCGGCAGAGATTGAGGATTTTCCGATTCTGACTTTTTCCATCATCGGGGTATAGTAAATCTCAAAAAATTTGAGTTTTTTTTCACTAAAAATTCAAATCTTATAGTAAAAAAAACGTTAATTTTCTGAGTTTTTTGCATTTGGACTTTAATAAATAACTCCCTAAATAACAACTGTAAAGACACTAAGGGGCCCATTTATTAAACCTCAAATTTTTCTGGTCAAATTTTTAAAAGGGAAAACTCAAATATTTAGATGAAAAAAAAACTTGAATATTTAGAGACTGGGGTATAATAAGTCTCTAAATATTCAAGTTTTTTTTTCATCTAAATATTTGCTGCTAAAAAAAAAAGCTGCTAAAAATCCGATCCAAAAATACTCCATCTCAAACCTGTCAAAGTCATGTAGAAGTCAATGGCAGATGTCCCTGAAGTTGTTTCTTGACATCGTGATCCGAAAAATAAGAGTTTTTTCGCAGTGACAATTCAATAAAGTTGATTTTTCAGAGCATCAATCATACGATTTGAATAGACGCACAAATTTGTTACAATGTTTTTTCACTCAAACTTTTTCAAGAAGAATTATTGATAAATGAGTTCAATTTGTGGATGGGTGTTAGGTCAACTTTCTGTTAATAAAAAAAATAGATTAACTTAAGTTTTAGCAAATAATGCTCTTAGTAAAAGCAGTTAGGTCCAGGGTCTGGCAGTAAGTACAGGGCTATGTATTGGCCTGATTAATGGTAGGGGTGAGAGAAGGGGTGCCTATGTCCCACCCAAAACTCACCCATTATGAATACAGTATATCCTAATGCAGGCAGAGCAGTATCCCTGGGGTGAATGTATGTTTCCATGTTCCATAATGGCAGGGCCAGGCACAATGAGCAGGATTTGCACCCTGCATTTCTCTAAGCAAATGCACCCCTTATCTACAAGTGCATATTATTGAACCATTCATGTATTCTAAGTTAGAGTCGGGTCGGGTACCCGCGGGTTACAAGCAAAAACCTGCAGTACCCTTTGGGTTGCTGGTAGAAGTTCCGGGTGTGGGTACAGACGCTGGTCGGCGGTTCTGCAGGGTTTTTGGGTCGCAGGTCGTACTGTAGGTCTTCTCAATACCGATGTTTACTCTTTTTCCCAGATCATGTCTACTTCCGATGATGTCACTTTCGGTTTACAACGACAGCACTTCCTGTTTTACTCCTTTTTTTCTGATCACGCCTACTACAGATGACGTCACTTCCGGTGACAATGACAGCACTTCCTGATTCTTGATGGTCAGCAGGTCATGGGTCCGGGTTGCGGATAAGGTACTTGTGGGTCGGGTAGCGGGTCCAAGCGGGTAAGAATGCGGGTTGCGGGTCTGGGTTGCTCATCCATGTTGCGGATTGCAGGTCGGGTACGGGTTCCAAAAAATGGACCCACGCAGTATTCTATTCTGAGTACCATGATTCTAAATAGACTAGACAAATGAGCAGAAAACACCCCAAACTCAGTAAAATATAGATGCACGCTCGAACTCACAAAACTCCATTGTTCTGGTATTCAAAAAAATGTCAATGCTTTATTTTAGCCTCATTCTAAGTCACCTTAACCATGACAGCCTGACGCGTTTGCTGTAGCTTAATAGTTGCACAATGTAATAAAGCTACTAAAAATTGAGGCTGACAAAATATCCAAAATTCCTCTGGGATTTTCTTTATTGCTTTCAATAAAATGCCTGAATTCTGTCTTATTTAGTGTGTCAGTTTTATCCTTTTCCCTCTCAGCACCACTGTGGTTTCTGTTCCTCACACTGTTTGCTGACAAGGAATAAAAACATTGTCTTGAATAGAAGGAAACACTATGTAAGTCAGATACCCTGTCAGAAGCCATTATTCAGCTTCCAATATCAGACCTTTAAAGGTCACGTTAACCAGGGAAACACAGACTCTGAAAACGAACCAGTCGCTCCTTCACATCTGCCCATTGAACTCAATTGTCGATGGTCTGTTTTGGTCTATTTATTAAAGATTGACAGATAGAAATCTCAATTAAATGAAATGCCAAACCTGCCAAAATCAGTTATTTTCAGGATCCCGAAGGCCAAGAAATGAGGGACCTTGTTTTAAGTTCAAAAAAGGACAACTGGTAATGTTGCATCAAATCGTGATTCCTTAAAGGGATACTGTCATGAGAAAAAAAAAAATTTCATAATGAATCAGTTAATAGCAGAATTCTGCACTGAAATCCATTTCTCAAAAGAGCAAACAGATTTTTTTATATTCAATTTTGAAATCTGACATGGGGCTAGACATATTGTCAATTTCCCAGCTGCCCAAGTCATGTGACTTGTGCTCTGATAAACTTCAATCATTCTTTACTGCTGTACTGCAAGTTGGAGTGATATCACATCATGTACTGTCTCTTTAAAAATTCAACTTCGACC